>OX376244.1:3610435-4847025 GCA_947364205.1 Agrochola lota | reverse complement strand
AGGCAGATTTAAATAGCCTACATGCCGTTTATACAAAAAAATATGTCGATTGTTTTTTTGTGAATAACGGTAAAAAAAAAGAAAATGATTTTCATCAAATCTTGCCACAAATGCATCAAAATTTTGCATATCGCATTATTTTGGGCCAATCACAGAAACACAAACTGTAGCTCATTTTAACCCAAGAACACGACTACTTAAACCATATCAAGATTATCTCAAATCTCAATGAATCAGCTGTAAAGAATACTTATTATTATTCGTGAGGTACCACACGTATACGTTTGGTAATGCACCCGCGTTTGAATATCAATGACCAAGTCATGTATTTAAATTGCGATGGTCATGATTTTGAGGACAATTTGGAGGGAATTTCCATGTTGACCGTGGGTTTCTTATGGTTTGCTAAAGAGTGGCACGTGAGACTTATAACTATGTTTTATACTTTTCGTTTAACAATATATTTAATAGTAAATAATTACAATTTAATAAGAATTTATAATTTATATGACGAATATTATATTATATCAAAAATAATATTTGTTTTATTAGCTATAACAATTATTATAAAGATTTTTAAGTTGTATAATTTTTATCAGCTTTTTTCTACTACGGCACAACGCATTGAGATGTTTCTGGTATTGCAAATATGTTAATGTCGATGGCGGTGACCGGTTACCATCAGATGACCCAGCTTGTTTGTCCAAAAGAAACCAGCACCTCAATTGCGTAACACACTTTCAATCACAATCTGAATGATTTTGATAATTCATTGCTTCATATGTTCGAAAAAAAAAATCTGCTCACCAACGTAAATAACGCAATGAATGTTGTTGAACTGTCAAAATGAAAGCCATTGCTACTGTTAGTGTTACGCAATTACCCCGCTGGTGCGTTTTTAATAAAAACCGACAATCTGACAATCTGACAATTAAAAGGTGTGTCCAAACATTGAGCGGCAATCGTGCGCGACTGCCACGCACAAACGTTTTTAGGAAATATTCGTCACTAATTGTGTCTGGACGTATTTCTGAGATATTGCCAACTGAAGTGCGCGGCGTATCTCGGATGTGCCGCGCAGTACTACAGTGTAAACATTCGGTGGTTTGGTCTTAACTAGAGCGTGGCAGAAATGTGTTCTCACAACAACGCGTGTTGCTGCCACGCTCTTGCCGCTCAATGTTTGGACACACCTTTAAATTGTCAAATTGTCGACTGTCGCTTTTTACTAAAAACCAATAACCTGAAGAATGGTGTAACTTTTGTTTGTCGGCCTGCAATACCTTACAAAAAACAAAGTTAAATGCTTGTTTTTCTCTTTTTTTCAAATGTGTTTTTGCAGTCGGGTTTTTTTTTTTGTTTATTAATTTGTTTTATTTCAAGTTTTTAGTTTCACTAATATATATATATGGAATTGACTCATTACTAGCTTTTATTTGATACCAATATTATTGTATTTTTTTTTAAACTTGCTCTCTTTTTTTGTTTTAGCAGATGCAATATATAAATATTATATAGCCTACGTCACTCCCACAATTAAGAGGAATCTAACGACACCTCATATGTTAAAATCCATTAAGCCGTTTAGGCTACAGAGCGTGCCAAAAAAATGGACATACATGTATACATACTTACTTAATCTTGAAAAACTATATCCTCTTTCTGTCGGCAGTCGGGTAAAAACGTGTATTTTCGTCATCACCTTCAGATTCGATTGAATGTCACAGATTTACGTGCGTGTCATAATTTTGTGACGCGTTCCTCATTCTCTTGGCAACAGTTGACTGTGAACCTGATCTGCATACCTTAAGAACTTTAAACTATTTGAGTAGTTGAGGACGTTGCTTCATAACTGTTGAAGTTGATATGATTCTATGGGCATCAATCAAACTCAAACTCAAAGCGTTTATTTCAATTAAACCATTTACAGGCTTTTTTGAACTGTTAAGTACTTGGTCAGTCAAAAATGAAACTTGTTTGATGACACTTTTTGAAATTGAAATATTGGTTACATCATTCATCAGTCCCGGATCTAGAGGGGGCAAACCGGGGCCTGTTCCCCGGGCGCCAACTTCAGCGACAAATTCAAGCGTAACAGACAAGAGCACTACCCAGCACACCGCAACTTTGCAATAAATGTAACGCGCAGCACATATAATCTTTCTATTTCTTTCTTTTTTACAACCGTTTTGGCGCCCCTGTTGTATAGGCACATTATCGATCGATAAAATTGGATTAATATGTTGCTGCGAAAATTTTCATTTCGCGGGCTACTTTAGCACATTCCTCATAAAGGATTGGCGGGGGGCGGCAGACGGCAGCTTTTGCCTTACCTCAAAAAAAATGTAGATCCGAGGCTGCATTAATGTTGCAATTAAACATTTATGTGAGAAAGATGTAGAAAAACAATTAAAAATAAAATAATTTAATAGCCGCAGATTAGTATGTCCGACGCGACAGCACCATCTGCGGTTCCCATGATACATTGACTTTGAAGGAATATTGAACCCGAAGGATCCTGCCCAATTTATCTGGAAATATACTTAGTTTATTATTACCCGTGAAAATGAGGCCAGTTTCCTTAAATGTATGACTCATTATCAAAATAAGGAATATGGATCGATTTGCATAGGACCTCGAAGACTTGGCGAGTCCTCATAGTGAACGGTTAGCATTTTCCATTTGAATTTGGTAGTGGCATCTTTTAATATGCATGCCCAGATGCTGACAATCAGTCTGACCAAGGTGTCGTTTACCCATAAACGGGGTTGTGTCGGTCAGATAGGCAGGCGCTCCATGTAAAATACTGGTATTCAACTGCAACCGCTTATACTGGAAGCCGACCCCTACATAGTTGGGAAAAGGCTAGTCATATGATGATTATGAACTTTTAATATGTGAAGTACCTTCACTAGATTTATGGTAAAATACCCATCAGCAACATTTTGTTACCGCAGAAACGGTCACATTTCAATTTACTTAGCGCACGTTGCCAATTTTCGAAAGTTCCACTTGTTTGTCATAAGGGCGACGCCAACATCCAATACTGGTCATATTTATATCCAACATTTGGCATTGGCCCAACCTTTAAAATCAACTGAATTCGAAGGTCTGAGTAAGATATATGCTATTTTTAGATCGTAAGGGTATGCCTTGAATTCTGTGGAATAATTTAGTATGCCATTTTTCAGTGTTCTTTCATAGAAAACTTTAATATACACAAGCTTTGCGTGTCTCAGTCGTATAGGAGTTTTAAGTGAATGTTTGTATGTATCACTCGGGTCATTGTCCTTGATATAATGTTTGTGTCTGCATGTTTTATGATTAAACTTAACTGGACTAGGATTTATGCGTGCCAAACTGTGGGTCCTTCGTGATTCAGAATATAATAAAAGATTGTTGTGTGTGCACTTAGTCTTGGAAGGTTCTAGGTTTTTTATATCGTATGTCTGGTTATAGTCTATGAAATAGAATACGTTCTAGTTTTTTACCCGACTGCAGCGGAGCCGAAGAGGAGGGAAATTTAAATCCAGAAATTGCCTAAATGGAAGTACCAATATTAGATGGCGCTAATGGGTCCTCACTGCTATAAATAGTTGAACACTATGCAAGTTTTCAGTATGACAATAGCAGCAGTGATAACCTAGTGGTGTGACCGTCAGACTGCCAAGTCATAGGTCTGGAGTTCGAGCCCAAGGCACCTCTGACTTTTCGGATTCATTTGCGTATTGTATAATTATCACTTGCTTAAAAAACGGTGAAGGAAAACATCGTGAGGAAACGCATGACTTTTTTTTTTTTTTTTTTTGGATGGGAAATCATCAAATGTCTTCTCCCGCTCTGGGCAGAGCGAGAGGGTGTGTCAGACTTTTACTGACTAAAACCCACCCGTGTTCCTTCCGTTGCCTGTGTGCCGGGGCCGCGTTATCCCTTTCGGACAAACCCGCAACCCCAGCAGGCATTGGTCTTTCGACCCCGTCGGTTGGTGCTGACATCTCTTTGAGGCGCGCGTGGAACACAACGCGCCGTCGACACGGGCCTGGTCCTTATCGGACGGCGAGCTGCCCATTGCTCACCGTCCGCAAGCCCGCGCCTACGGTGGCCGGAAGTCGGCTCTGGACTCCCGACGCCCGGGGCGTCTCCTGCGGCGACTAGGGCCGCGAGGGCGTGCAGCTTGCATCTCCCTCGTGCATGAGAGTTATTTCTCGACGGCATGTGAAGCCAAGTTAGAGGCCGATGGGCGGCATAAAAACTCGGACACCAGATTAGTCAGTAACCACACGAAAGAGAAGAAAGAAGTTTGACTATTATACAGGGTGTCAGGGACATCGACGCGAAGCCAGTTACCATGAATTCAGTACATGATTCTGATCACCCCAGTGTCGAAATTTCTCATAGTTTATTTTTAAAAAAAACAGCCGTTTCACGGAAAAGTGCAATACCTACGCGGCCAAAATGTATGGAACAGCTGTATTTTAAAAAAAATAACCGACGAATAATTTCAACGCAGGGAGGTTCAGAATCATGTACTGAATCCATGGTAACTGGCTTCGCGTCGGTGTCCCTAACACCCTGTATATTTTATGAACTTCTTAGTAGCAACCCGGAGTCTGCATTTGTGCCCTGTTGGTGGCAATAGGCTCGCCCTCCATTACATGTGGCTTAAAAAATTACTGGCGAAATGTTGACAAAATAATTGGCCATCTCATACTTTTGGGTCGAGTGGGTGTTGAAGTTTTGTATGGGACAGTTGATATTTTTTTGCGATGACGATGTTTGTCGAATAGAGAAAGTGGTTCACTTTGACAGTCTATACACTTAACACTTTCGACTCACTTTTCATAGAACTCATACGCCTTGCCGCCATACATATTGGTAGTGAACCCTCCGAGAGGGTTGCTGATATTACGTTTGCGCTAATATTAACCATCGCGGACGGTCAACGGCATTAGGTTTAAAAGCGTGATAATTGTATTTATGTGTGTATGTTTTTTCTATGTATTTTCTGGTGTACAATAAAGTATACATAAATCAATAAATATAATAAACACTGTAATGTCTTGATGGCCCAGTGGTTAAGGCGTCGCCTCTCATGCACGAGGTTGTGGGTTCAAATCCGGGCAAGTACCAATGTGACTTTTTCAATTAATATGTACTTTCTGAGTTTATCTTGGACATTACTGACATCGGTGAAGGAAAACATCGTGAGGAAACCTGGACTTATATAGTTAATATAAGTCTGAAATCATCAACACGTCTTGAGCAAGCGTGGTGATCAATGCTTGTGCCTTCTCTGTATGAGAAGAGGCCTTTGCCCTGCAGTGGGACAGTAACAGGCTGGTATTATTTATTTTATTATTAAACACTGTAAAACGAAGTAAAATACTGTTTTCAGGGGTCTTGTACGTAGTTTTTAACCTTTTATATTTTTTTGTGTTTTTAGAGTTTCTTGCCCGTTCTTCTCCATAGGTACCTACTACGCTTTAAAATGGGCATCTAGTTTCATCTTTCTGTCTTTCCGACCCCTTGATAATTCAAAAGTGCCTGTAATTGGTTTATTTGAAATTAAAGCTTTGAGTTTGAGTATGAGTTTGAGTGAATATAATTATGTAATCATGAACAAAAAAAATTAAAAGGATTTTAAAACCAACTCATATACCTACTAATAAATCTTGTTAAAATATACATCAAACTTTGTTTACACGGTTTATAATGCTGTATTCGCTAAGAAAAACCTACATTTAAAATGAGCCCTAAACGGGCTCCCGGCTTCCCACATGCGACTAGGTGAACCCTCCAGGAGTACGATACACGCTGCATACTATTACTGCTATTACTTAGATGAAAAATTTCGTGAAAAAATGCGCCAATAAGCAGATCATTTGCACACAATAGCAACCTACTTACCATAGCCCATGGCCAAAAATAGTAATTAAATTCGCGAATCTCGTACATTTATGTAATCAAAGGTATTTTTTCTATCGCTCATTGATGGTCTAGCCACGCGTCGATATTGACCTGCACAAGACTTGCATTTTAATTGTGACCCTGGGTTTGTAGCTCAGAAAGTTTAAATGAGTGGTGGAACATTGTCAAGAACAGTTTGTAGAAATGTGAAAAAATCAAGTCAGCCTATCTCAGTCCACTGCTGGACATAGGCCCCTCCCAGGTTGCGCCACAACACCCTGTCCTCTGCCTTCTGCATCCAGTCTGTCACAGCCACCTTCATAAGATCGTCGGTGCGTATTTCCAATCTATACAAGGCCAGAACGCAACCATAGGAAGCTGCTCGCGTATACATTGTAATGCTATTTTTAAATCTGTGATTACAATGTATACACGAATTTTGCGTACTGCTCGTGTATAGTTTGTAAAGTGGACGCGCGCGTCCTGGTTCCAAACTATACTACATTACTTACGCTTGATATGAGTTTTAAACACAAATAGTTAAAAATAAAAAGAATGTGAACTGGGTGAAATGGAACAGATAACGGAATATGAAATGAGTTAGGTTAGGTTAGGTTAGAACTGTGTCAACCGCGCGCTAGCAGAGCGAGCGTAGCGAGCGTTGCCGTGGCAGCGGCCGGCGAGCGCTACTTCCAAGTTGCTTGCAGCCAGGCAGGCTATTTAGTGCAAGGCGCATTACGTCGCAAACAAGTTGTATACCAGTTCATAATTTAATTAGTCCGTACTGGCACTGTATATTTTGGAATAAGATAATTAATCAAACCCTATAATGTTACCACTGCTGTGATACAGACCTGTCTTCGAAAGGGAGAGATCTGTAATCTACCACGCGAACCCAGTGCAGGTTGATAGATGTCACATGTATTCAAATTTTTGGTACTAGGACATGCCGGTTTCCTCACGGTGTTTTCCTTCACCGATGCGCTTTACTTTGTGTAAATTATGACCACTGCTCTCAAAACGGTGAAGGAAAACATCGTGAGGAAACCGCCATGTCCTAGAACTAAATATTTGTAAACATGACATGTGACATCTAACAACCCGCACTGGGCCCGCGTGGTGTATTACGGCTCAGTCCCTCTCACAGAGAAGAGGCTTGTGTCTCGGCATTGGAAAATCTATAAGCTAAACATGCTACTGCCAGGCAATGGACCTCTTCTGGTATAGAGAAAGGACGAGCATTGATTTCTAGTTTGCATTTTGTAAACTCTTACAAGGCGTGTAACTTGTATTGTACACCGGTAAGGTCCCAGCGGCACCGAATCGATCCCAGCGCGCCACACTCCACAACCGTCAAGCCCGGCTGGCACCGTGACCTTCGTGGCGCGCTGGCACCGATTCCCGCTGGGAGTTTACCGGCTAATACTCTTGTGATTTTTATTTTCGCCTATATTTGAAGCTATTAATAAAGAAGATGACTTCTTAAGTTTATTATTTTTTTAATCTCACCAGTTCAAAGAACTACCTACTCTTCAGTTAATAAATATCTTCAACTCATCATCACCTAGGCTTTTTCTCAACTAGATATGTTGGGGTCGTCTTCAAGTCTAACCGGCTGCAGCTGAATACCAATATTTTATATGAGGGAACTGCTTATCTGACATTTTTCTAAGTGAACAGACAGCTGTGCTGCTGGGGAGTTTGTTGCGCCACTTCTGCTTCCCAGCTAAGCACTAGGAAGTGGTGAAGGGCGGGCGTTTTTGGGGGACTGTCTT
Organism: Agrochola lota; assembly: GCA_947364205.1. Taxonomy (NCBI): domain Eukaryota; kingdom Metazoa; phylum Arthropoda; class Insecta; order Lepidoptera; family Noctuidae; genus Agrochola; species Agrochola lota. The sequence goes on along the minus strand of OX376244.1, from coordinate 4,839,343 downwards.
ATGTAATGTTGACGTTCGAAAAGTGCTGATTCTCAGCCTATTTTGAATAAATGATTTGAATTTGAATTTATCCACAACCGAGTTACTTGGGAATACTTGGATACCCCTTGGTAAGACTGGTTGTCATACTTAAAGGCGTCCGATAAGCCGTAACGGCTGTCAAACATCTATAGAATAGGAGCCGGGACGTGCTTTCCGAGTCACGGTCATCATCATCGTCATTATCATCACCCTATACCAGTCCACTCCTGGACATAGGCCTGTCCAATTGCACCCCATTTAGCTCGATTCTCGGCAACTCTCATCCAGCCGCTACCAGCCACCCTGCGAAGATCGTCGCTCCATCTAGCCTAAGGGGGTCCTACCTTACGTTTGCCGATTCGCGGTCTCCACTCAAGAACACGTCTACCCCAACGGTCATCGGTTCTACGGCTAATATGGTCGAGCAGTTGTCACTTCAGCGTGCTTGGACAACAATGCTTGTAATGCTTGCTTGCTTGCAATGGACGGTCACGATCCACAAACTCGTTAAGCGTTGCTTAAATTTAAAGATCGACCGGTGCGGCGTATTATTTAAAATTTGTTTTAATATTGTGAAACAATCACGCATGCAACCAAAATAGAACTTTAGTATATGATTTATTGGAGCGTTTTCTTTCCATGTACAAGACAGTTACGTAATTAAAACATTTTTGCTCAATTCATTTTTTGTTAGAAAATCATGTCTTATTTTAAAGGTTATAAAAAATTGATCGAGATGTTTATTTCCAAAAAAAAGTATGAGAAAATATAGTTTATTATCCAGCCACAACATATTTTTTCTCTAGATCTATTATTACTTTAGTTAGAAACGAAATAAGAATTGAGACTTACGCCATTTAGTTCCGTGCTCAAACACGATCAAAGAGCGCACGCGATATTTAACTTTATTACTGATGTGTTAGAGTTTAGCACATATCGGAGTGGCAGGGTGCTTGAGGGCGGGGCTTGCGCTTGATCAGTAGATTGCACCCGAGTGAAACAGCGGGGGATCACTAGTTAATAAAGGCATGTATTAAATTGAACCTCAAATAATTCCCATCCAGCTTTCTTTAAAATATTATTGAACACTCTAAATAATGATTGCGCCTCTTTTTATAAAATTATTCCTATTTTGCGGTCCTAAAAATACTTAATTGCAAAGTAATTGTGAGATAAAGGCAGAAAATTAAAAAGAAGCTCTGTTTTTTTTAAACGCGTGGACTAATAGAAGAGCAAAATGTTTTAAGAGGTTTATTTATTCAAAATAGCGTCCAACATTAAGACTACCGCAGACAGGCGCGACGCAACTCTAGTAGAAAAAAATCTATGGAAACTTCACGGAAACTGTTCTAATGGTGTCGCGTCGAGGCCTTTAGAAGGTCAATATTTTTTTGTTAAATATTTCCCGTTAAGGCGCGGACTGACTACGATTTTAAACGCTACAGCTGCACTCACACAACTTCGTCTGCGCGCTATACGGTAGCCCGACGACTAAAGTATGACCGCAATATCTATTTTCACAACTACACAGCATTAAATAAGGTTGAAAATTGAATAAATATTTAGGTTGACGATGTGAGTAAGCTGCGAATGGGCATTTATTTTACGGGTTTTATTTAGATTATTCAAAATATACACATTAAATGAAATAATTGTCCGGTTAAAGTCATAAAATAATGTTTACTCTACTGAACTCTTAAAAAAAAAAAAAATTATCGCTGAAAATACGGAGATGTTCGACGCCAAGGTTTATTTATGTGAAGTATGTTTTTATTGGGAATATCAAACTATTTTCTACTATTCTATTCAGTTAATTTTTTTCTTTAAACCCTTCTCTGTCCACTGTATTTTTTCATTGCGTTACGTCATACTCGAATATCCAAAAAAACAGTTTTTTGTGAATATTGAGGTAACACCGAGCCTTAATAAATAAAACAAGACCAGTATTTTAATCTTTATATTCTATAATAGAGATAGCGTTTTCTTGATCTCCACTCCTTGGGAGCAGGACGTCATCGAGAGCTCTCGACCAGGCGCCGTCGATCTCAACGGACCTCTCCTGACCTGTTAGAAAGGCAAAGAACGAGTCTTCGTTTACCCTGAAACAAGATGGCACAATAACCAAGACCGATGGTGTAGAGTTAGATGCTACACTCACGACAATCTGAGAAGTCCGATTTGACGTTTCGTACTCATACGTGTAATAGGGCTAAGTGCACATGTAACAACGCACGATCTAATTTAAAGTGAGTTCAGCGGTACGCGGTTACGAGAGTACTCGTCACTACTCGTCAGTCTGATTTCAAGGCGTCAACGCCCGATCGCCTGCGTCTAGTATGCGTCTTTAAAAAAAAAAAAAAAGTCATTTATTCAAAATAGGCTGAGAATCAGCACTTTTCAAACGTCAAAATTACATAAGACAGTCCCCCAAAAACGCCCACCCTTCACTCTGAGCGCTGCGTTAACGCTCGCTAACGCGCCCGCATGTGATCAGTTGTTAGGGAAATACTAGGATTTCTAGACAAATTTTCCCATCTGTACATAGCCTAAACCGATATGCCTCGAGAATCAGTTTTAAGCAATGTAGATTCGTCGTCGATTACATACTGTCTAAGTATGATAAATCGATATGTCTCGAGAATCGGTTTTTACAACAACCGACTTTTTTTTTGCTTCACTATACAAAGTATTTTTATAGCTGTCAAATCGGACTTCTTAGATTAGCCTTTTCATATTGCGACGATAACGAAACCGACATATTGTCAACTCGGACGACAACGATATTGGCCGACAATATCGGGACGATATCGGTATACGACAAGATGTAACCAACAGCTTATTTCCATGCGGTATGCCACAGCAGCCTCGAAAAGTCTTGTTGTGCTTACATCGCCGCGCGATTCCAAAACTGTATTCGAGGTAATAATGGCAGCAGTGAACAAGTGCAATATCAATGTCGGCGATGATACCGTTGACTACACCGACACAATGTGAAAGCGTTTAGTAGAAATTGTATGAAACTACCAGTCTGACGATATCGTGACGTTATCGTTATCGTTCAATGTGAAAACGGCCATTGTCGCGAGTTTAGCTAATGTACTGGAGAGACAAGACAAGTGTTGCGAATTTTGTCGCGTTTCCTATAAGAGTGTTCGGCTGCATCCTAACCAAAAACAATCGTCGCGCGATTCGCGCGCTATCGTCACTTTCATATGTTACTTTTTGTTCGATAAACCGGAACCCGTGGTTGCGCCGACATAAGGTGCCTTTCGCTCCGGCCGTTTTCGCTTTTGGTTAGGAAGCGGAGTTAGGGGGCTACACATTAGCTCGCCGTCCGCCCGGGTCGACGGCGCGTTGTGTTCTACGCGCGCCTCAAAGAGATGTCATCACAACTGACGGCGTCCGCTAGGACCTATGCCTGCCGGGGTCGTGGGAAAGTCCGAAAGGGATACCGTGGCCCCTGGCAATGTACAGGCAACTGAAGGAACACGGGTGGGTCAATAAGAGTCTGACACGCCCTTTTTTTTTAGGGTGGGAATTTTTCAAATAACTTCTCCCGCTCCGTTTAGAGCGGGAGAAGTTATTTGAAAAATTCCCACCCTAAAAAAAAGGGGTGCTACACACTTGTTCGCTTGTTCGGGTCGGCTTTGTTGTTCAATATTTGTTGAACATCAGAGCCGACCCGAAGTTTTTTTTTTTTGTAATCAATTTGCATTTGGCTCGTGCCGATTGGCAAACTCCGTTTGGCATCTACCTTCGTTGAATTGGCAGTTTATTTTTACCGCTAATTTGCTGGACTCATAACTTCAAGTTACTGCACTAGCTGCAGCGTTGTCCCTGTTTGAAATATGAGATTTAAAAAAAAATGTTTTATCGCGTCACGTCTCTGAAGTTTCGCCAGCAAATTTAATTTGACCCTGTCAGTTCAGACAATATCTAATTTACGTCTGTTCCAAAAGTATCTGAGGAAAATGTAAACAAATGGATCAGAAAACGTACCTGTGGAGGCCAATTTGTAGTGCCACTTATAAATTGTTTTTCTTTTTGCGTACGTAAGCCCGGAAACTGGTTTTTTTTTTTTTTTTTATTACAGTAAAGATGTTTTCCATTTGATTAGTGAGTTTAATGTAATAAATAACCTCAATTTTCGTACATGATTTTTCAACTACAATTCAAACAATAATTCTTAGAAAAAGTGGTAAGATATAAAGTTGAAACTTTACAGATATAGATGACTATATGATACCAATTTACCTGAACAAGGTTTGTTTGCAATTTCACCAACACCTCTGATCACACATACAGTCTAGTTCTCTCAAGTCTCCATTTATTAATTTAATCATAAGATCCAAACAAATAGAGGCAAGGACAGGATAAATTATTTTTTCTTTGCCAATCCTTATAGAACATGACTTGTATGCCAGCCATCTTAACGATGATGTCAACTTTAGCAAACACGCTCCAATGCCAAGTCTTACTTAAATGGTTTTGTATTAAATACAAATCGTAAATGATTAAGGGGTGTTACATACATGTTCGGGTCGATATGATTCGGCACAGCCAGGCGGCAAAATCAAATATCATTATCATCATCATCATTATTTCAGCCGAAAGACTTCCCACTACTGGACATAGGCCTCCCCCAAGCATGGCTACTTCGACCGGTTATGTGCTTCTCACATCCAGCGGCTCCTGCGGCCTTCATAAATAAGTTCATCGGTCCATCTAGTGGAAAGCCTTGCAATGCTACGTCTTCCGGTACGCCGTCGCTACTCCAGATCCTTTCGGCCCCATGGATCATCTGTTCTGCGAGCAATGTGCGAATATATGCCAATATACGCGATATAATTATGTTCACGAGGAAGCCGCTCAGCTTCCATTAAATTGTTCCGAACCGACCTGAACATGTTTAAACGTAAGTAGATGCCGAACAAAGTTTGCCGATCGGCACGCGTGAAACCCAAAAAAGTGTAGAAATTGCTTTGTTGAACGACAAATACTGCCGAATCGAATGTGTCGAATATGTGTGTATTAACCCTTTAAAGACAGACCTCGTAATGAAGCATGAACATTGCATATTCTTGAATCACCATCATCGTCCTTCCCTGCAAGCGTAGCATGACAACCATAGAAACGGATTTTCTACGGGTTTTGTCGACGGAAGAATAGACAAAATGGCAGATTGTGATTGTTTATCTGTCATTTTGTCTATTCTTCAGTCGACAAATCCCGTTTATATTGTGCTCATGCTTAGCGTACTGATGTCAATTTATTTGGCGTCCTCGCAGCATATGTTCTTCCTCCATACATCTCTGTCTGCAGCTGTCATCCCACACAATCCATTCTTGATAAAATGGACATTCGTACCGTTGAGTTTAATTTTTCAATCTAACAAACACACGTTTACACACGTTTTACAACAATGCTTACTACAGAACCCCACCTGCTACGATAGTTACATACTTCTTTACTTCGTTTAAGTTCATACATCTAGTCGCACACGCACGCCGGTTGCGAGTGATATGCGCCTATACTTTCTAAAGAACATAAATATGGTGACTATATTTCCTCCGAGGGCTCCTGGCGTTTCCACTCACATCTGCCTTGTAAATACCTTTTGTTAGTCGCCTTTCATTCATCCTCTCAACATGATCTATGTAATATCTAATTATCATGCGCTATTTTTTAGTTATCATTTGGAATACAAATGGACTCATTAAAAAACATTAATGATGACTTGGACAATCTTGGGCTAGGCAATTCCTTTTCATGTGGCCCACAGGATTGTGCACGTTATTTTGTTACTTTTGAGAGTAATATTAAAATACTACATATGAATATCCGCAGTGTTAAGAAAAATTTTGATCAATTACAGGCTCTAATATACTTAACGAAAATCAATATTGATGTTATTGTTTTAACCGAGTGTTGGCTTAGTAAAATAAACAACCCTCCAGCACTGGATGGTTACTTATCACACTCGACGAAACTAACTCCGAATCAAAATGAAGGTGTAATTATTTACTCTAAATCAACCCTTAACGCCACAATTTGGGAACCTTCATTGACTAACTCTAATTCTCTGGTGTGTCAAATAGATTCCAAGCTTGCACTTGTTGCTATTTACCGCTCTCCATCCTATAATACTGCTGCGCATATAGAAAACTTCCTTTCAAGCCTAAATAACTTACTAGAGGGTCTCTCTTCATACCCAAACATTGCACTAATTGGTGATCTAAATATTGATATAAAACCTGGAAGTAGTAACCCACATAGCTTGGAATATCTGATTTTAAGCGCTTCTCATGGCTTAATACCTACTCATTTATTGCCCACCAGACTAGAAAATTGTTTAGATCACGTTTTATTAAAGTCAAAATTACCATCTACCACATTAGTACTCGAATCTTACATTACAGACCATAAACCTATTATATTGATGCTAACAAATGCCAAAAGAAACCAAAATCCAAAATTCTCTAAATCTCGTCCCAACTTAGACGCGATCAAGTCAGATCTAGAAGATATGAACTTCGCGGATATTTATTACATTCAAGACACAGATGAATTGGTAAACACTTTTATATCACTAATTAATACCGTAATAATAAATAATACAACTAAAATTACAATTCCAAGGAGACAAAGAATCTTGAAACCGTGGATTACCCCTGGCTTGTTGAAATGCATTCAGAATAGGGACCGAATGCATATGAGTTTTAAAAAATCACCTAACAATACTACGCTAAAGATAACTTATACACGTTATAGAAATTTCTGCAATGACTTGCTTCGAAAGCTCAGAGTAACCTATGAAAAATGTGAACTTCAAAAAGCCCAATGCAATCCAAAAGAACTATGGAAAACCATTCAAGAAATAACAAATACACGTAAGGTACGCACCAGTCCTGACAAGCTGTTAAAAATTAACGATAATCCCCAATCCTCGGTGAATCAGGTATGTTCATTTTTTAGTAACATTGGTAAAAATTTAGCGGATGATATAATTAAAACAAATAGGCAAGCCACGACACCTCCGAACAGAGATCCAGGCGAAAGTTTAACCCCAATTGACTCTCTTGCCTTACTAGAAGTCAATGAAACTGAAGTTGATTCAATCATTTCACAATTACGTAATGACTGTGCAGTGGGTTGGGACGGAATATCATCATCTCTGTTAAGAAAATGTCGCCAGTTGTTAGTGCCTCCTTTGACTTATATCTGCAATCGCTGTATTCAAACAGGAACTTTTCCTGACGCACTAAAAAAGGCCATCATTCTTCCAATATACAAATCCGGGAACAGAAACTGTGTAAATAACTACCGGCCAATCTCAATCCTGCCAGCGATTTCTAAAATAATCGAGAAGATCCTCAATAAGCAACTCAAAGGATTCTTGAACAAGCACCGCATCATCGCGGAAAACCAGTATGGTTTCAAGGCTGGGGTATCGACAGAGGATGCTGTTTTGGACCTTACACAATTTGTGGCAAAGGAACTTGATGGTGGGTCTAAATGCTTGGGCATATTTCTAGACCTCTCAAAGGCCTTCGACACAGTTTCTGTTCCCAAACTCATAGCAAGGATGGAACATCTGGGTGTACGAGGCACAGCACTAGAAATGTTTAAGGACTATCTTAAAAATCGCTCACAGTTCGTTAAAATAGGTGATTATGTCAGTGATGAGGAAACTGTGACCTATGGCGTGCCCCAGGGAAGCATATTGGGGCATCATTCATCCAATACTTGTACTTGCCCTACACTGGACAGATGCGATAGTGTCAAGTATTTAGGCTTGCAAATTGATGAATGCCTGAGATGGGACAAACAGATCGATATGATAACTTCGAGAATATTGCGGCTCATTTACGTTTTCAAATCGCTAAGAGATCCCGCCGACATGGGCACATTGAGAATGGTTTATTTTGCACTGTGTCAGTCTATAATTGGATATTGCATTACTGCGTGGGGCGGTGCATCAAAGACCAACTTACTGAGAGCTGAGAGAGCTCAAAGAGCTGTACTAAAGGTTATGTGTAAAAAACCATATCGATATCCAACTAGACAACTCTACGATGACTGTAAGGTCCTGACTGTACGACAACTATTCATTCTGCAGTCAGCCCTCAGGACACATAGATCCATGCCTAAATCAAACCCTAAAAAGCGCACAAATGTCCCGTCAGGCGTTAAACATAAAACCTCTTTTGCCCAACACCAATTTTACGTCTTAAGTAAACATTTATACAAAAATCTGCATAAAAAGCTAAACATACTGGATTTAAATAGATATATGTTAAGGAAAGAAATAAGCCAATGGCTATTACAACAAGACTATGTGGCTACAGAGAATCTGCTTACTTACGTAACCTAATAAAAATCACATACATACTCATAGATCACATCTCACACTTTATATCCAGTTATTACATATTTACTAAATTTACGAATCACTTCCCCCACACACACTCATACACACACCCACACCCCACACACACACACACATATCACTCACACTCCGCACACCCACACACCCCTACACATACATACACATGCATGTCTCCATCATTCACATCCCTTGTGTAACGTAGAATTAGTTTTTGTTGTTTTTTTTTTTTTATTTCTATTTCTGTACAGCTGTTAGTACAAAACATTGACACTGTCTTCACTTGTTTCTGGTTGTGAATAATAACGGAATCCACTTGGCTGAACCCTATCTTTTAAGATACAGGCTAGTCCTAGTTTAAAAGATAGAGTCTACTATTGCATCATATTGTAAATATTATTTAAAACAATGTATACAGTGCAAAGTGCTATGTTTTTGTGAAATAAATACTTTTTATTATTATTATTATATTATTATGACCAAACCATCTAAGCATACTCTCGTTCACAAACATTAATTGCGTCATGACCGCGCTCAATAGGGATGAAGCCTGGGTAAAAAAAAAAAAAAAACTATTTAGTCCGTCCGCCAGATAATAAAAAAATATAAGACATATTTTTTGCTTTATCTTATTAATAAAAAATTACTTAGAATCAGAATATCTCAAAAAGCTAAGAACAGTCTCCTAAGACCGTTTTCCTGTAGCTACAATGGTAGCTGCTCTTACTGCCCCATCTCAAAAATCCAGCCTGTATATTAATTGTAATCACATTCTCGAAAACGGCTCTAACGATTTTTTGTTTGATTAAACTTGCAATATAGGGGTTTATGGGGGTGTAAAAATCGATCTAGCTAGGTCTCATATCTGGGAAAATTAGTTTTCTCTATTTTTACAGCCTCGGTAATGTGATACAACGCGCAACGTTGGTATACCTGGATGATATGTTTATCTATTTACACCCGAGCAGAGCTCGGTCGACCAAGTACTTGCCTTTATTTGCGTTGTCGAGAAGACGATTTTTTAAAACAAAGGAAAATTTGCAATTTCCTACCAAAATCTTCGGAATATGATTGAAAGTGTGTAACGCAATTTTGGTTTGTCGTCTTATGAAGTGCAAGTCACATTCAGCCTTAGAGTGATAAAGCAGATACGAGGTGGATTGTACTACTTACTCTACACTGTCTCCTCGTTCGTCTTCAGCGTCACTGGCCTGAAAAAAAACATATTTAATTAGGTTTTAGTCTAAGCTTATGCATGCAGATAAGTGTATAACGCTCGATCTCACAGAGAGGTATGTGTCCAGCCCAACAGTAGGATCATTACATGGTACTCGTATAATAATATACTTCGCCAGGTATAGCATTCCGAGACACAGTGGTCACGTGGGTGACACAAGTCTACGTCATCACATCTGTGTTACCAGAAGTTTGTAATAATAACTCCCCAACCACCGTTTTAATTAACAATTACGTTGGTTTATGTTTAAATTGAATTGTTTTGTTTGATTAGATAAACGAAACGACAATTTAAATACTTTGTAAATATTTTTTAACAGAATGGTGACTGAAAATCTTTCCTTAATTCGTGTTTTGTTGCAATAAAAAGTGGCAATTGGATAATGACGTAAGCATGTGTCACTGTCGGAATGCCAGACCTTGTTTTATTAGACAATGGATCATTATAGGTTGATTGTAATTAATGGCGACCGCTTCACATGATCTCACTCTCACTATCTTGTTCTCAAAGTAAATAAAATTATATCGCGTATTCGTTCGAAATTTGAAATACCATTTTTTTCTTTATTTTCGGACAGTCTATCCAACACAAATGCTTTTTACGATGGATAGACTGGCCGGCTGATTGGAATCTCATTTCCTACGAAATATAGGAAAAGTTTTTTTGCGATTTCTGACCTTTCTAGTACTTGAACCTCAGTTGGTCTGATAAAGTTTTTTGATCCTTATAAGAAACAGATCAACTGGCATCAAAAAAAGTTTTTGTGAAAACTGCCAATTTTATTACTGACTGTATTTTTTTTCAAAATCTGTGAAAGTTAAGTACAGTCTCCTAAGATAGTTTTCCTGTAGCTACAACGGTTAAGGTAGCTGCCTTTACTGCCCCATCTCAAAAATCCAGCCTGTATAGTCTTCCTTATCGATTTCGATACCGACGACCCTTTGGAATATGCAGCATGACTCGCCAGACCGAATTTTATTTTAAATACCCGGTCACAACGAATACAATAGGGTTGCCCTGCAGGAGGACTTAGGTCTCTCTTTTCATATTTGGTGGTTTCGGGTTAGTGTATCGAGTAGCTTTTTGTCGAAATTTGTTACATTTTTGTAGACAGTAGAGAGCCAATTGCGTTCGCAATTAATTTGCCAAACAAGTAAACAAACACGAGTTTTAGGAAAAACAACTGTAATATTTGCTATAACCTTTTCAACAGTATTAGTCTGTCTGAAATCAACTTTATATACAGTTGCATAAAGCTGATGTTTGTCTAAGTGGAAAATTCGTGTTTGCTTACATGTTTGGTAAATCAATTGCGAACGAAGAGTATGTGAAGCGAGCCTCTCCCAACCTGTTGGATCCATAGCGCAAACGCCTAAAACGATGCAGGAAACCAAAAATTCGAAAATATACAATATATTACGGGTCAGTGACAGCTCGGCCCGAGTCAACTTAACCCGAATAATAATACCAGATATTTCACTCCCAATGACGGTGATTTCTCTCCCTCTCACAGAGAGAACTGGTATAATGGTATAAGAATATGCACTAAAACTAAGCGTGAACTCAAATATTTATCCTCTGGTAGGATAACTATGTTTGGGGTTCCGCAAGGTAGTGTACTGGGGCCATTGTTATTCCTGCTCTACATTAACGATCTACCGACTCAAATCCATCATCCAATGACATTATTTGCAGATGACAGCACAGCTTTAATTGCATGCACAGATAAAACGACGTACGAAAAAGATATAAATAACACCCTTAAAACTATAATTGATTGGCTTAACAGGAATAATTTAGTAATAAATCTCAAAAAAACACAAGTCATGCACTTCTATCAACGACTAGAGCCTGATAATATGATTATTCAATATAATGACCACAACGTTGATACTACTACAGTAACAAAATTCTTAGGAGTTCACATAGATAATAAACTGACATGGAAGCATCATGCTGAATACGTATGCAATAAATTAAGTACAACGGCATATGCACTCTATATCCTATCAAAAAAAGTTAATTTGAATACATTAGTGACAGCATATCACGGTCTAGTGGCTTCCACACTAAGATTCGGTGTCATATTTTGGGGAAACTGCAGTGAAAGGGAAAGGATATTTAGAGCCCAAAAACGCTGTATGCGATCAATGACAGGTCTCAAAACGACAGAAAGCTGTCAACCAGTTTTTAAATCGCTAAAGATTCTGACATTGCCTTCGTTGTATGTTCTGGAAGTTGCCATGTTTGTCAAAACGAACAAGCACCTGTTTACGTCAGTAGCGGATAAACGCCAACGCTCAGGACCACTAAGGTCACAATACAAAAACCAACTTTACACAGGTGGTTACCAAACTTCCTTACTAAAAAACAATATTTTAATCATGGGTCCCATAATATATAATAAACTACCACTACATTTAAAAGATTTACCCACCAACGTTTTTAAAAAAAAGTTGACAAGACTGCTACTAGACAAGTGTTACTACACAATTAAAGACTTCATTAATGACACTTTCGGTTAACGATGCTTATGCTGCTTTATTAAACCCAATTTGTTGACATTTAAAATTGAATTTTCTGTAATTGTTAAATCTAATTTGTTGACATTGTTAGCTTGTTTTATTGAGATCTTTGTGTTTAATTATACTTAAAATTAACTTAATGACATTTCGATTTATTCGTTTTTCTTTTTTTTTCTTTATTTTATTTTATTTTATTGACACTTTGCTTTATTTCTTAATTTGTTAACATTTGTAATTTAATTTCTTTTTGACATTTTATAACTTAATTTATTGACATTGTTAGTGTGGGTATTTAATTGAGGATGAGAATTTTTCTAATGAATGTTACTAACCGAATGGAACGCTTTTTATGTTTGTTTAAAATTTCTTGTATGTTTAATTAATGTTTTTTTATGTTAAATAATTTTTGCATGCCGTAAGGCAAAATGTATCGGGACACTTAACAAAATACCATCATATCTGTATACCTACATTATTGGCAAATAAATGATTCTATTCTATTCTATTCTATAATGTTCTTCATTATGCATGCCTATGCTAACTTCTTTCATAGAGCATAACTTCCAGAATGTCATATTTACCTGAAGACTAGTAATTTCGCTGTCTGTGTTGACCAGCTGGTCCGATAGGTACTGGGTGATGTGGTCCTCTCGATCTACCACGTCCATCTCCTCCAGAATGTGGCGCTTATCGCCCCCGTCTGAAGCGTTACGCTCTGATGCGTTACGCGCTGGAGCGTTACGCTCTAGTACATGAGACTCTGATAGATTACGTGCTGTGGAATATTTCACTCTCGAATGTTTTTCTGAAAGAGTTTTTTTTTAAAAGGTAATTATTAATAAGTAAATACCTATAATTAATACTTATACTTACGTATACACTACCTTAGTTTTATTTTAAAAATTTATGATCAATATTTTATATTCTATATTTCACTATAGCATAGCAAAAGCATAAATCAGCATATTATGTTCCCACTGCTGGGCCACGGGCTTCCTCTCTGTGAGAGGGAGTGGCCGTAATCCACCACGCGGGCCCAGTGCGGGTTGGTAGATGTCACATGTCTTCGAATTTTTGGTTCTAGGACATGCCGGTTTCCTCACGATGTTTTCCTTCACCGTTTTGAGAGCAGTGGTGATGAAATAATTTACACGAAGTAAAGTGCCTGCCAGGGTTCGAACCTACGACCTACAACTCGCAAATCGCGGCCGTTGCCAATTTTTTTTGTCCTTCAAGTGGGTTATTAAAACCTATTGGAAACGTATTTTCTTTTTTTACGTAATCAAAAGATACATTGAGTCATGACGTCACGCCTTGCAAAATTTTATACTGACTTGTGACGTACCGAGTCCTCACTCCCCAACTTTAATCCGTTTTATCTAAACCATTTTTTATTAATATGATAAAGCAAAAAATACGTGTCTATAATTTTTTTAGTATCTGAATGAAGTATATCTAATTAAATTTTTTTTCCCAGTTTATATCCCTATTGTGACGTAGCGAGCGGACTCCCAAACTTAAATGTTTTTATCTAAGTCATGCCGCTAATCACGAATGTTACACAAAATCACGATTGATACGAACCAGCAACAGGTTTGATGGTAGTTTTGGCGTCATTCTGTCGTGGCCCGTACTTTTCTTCGTGACGTTTCTTGATATCCGTGCTGTGATCATGGCTGCCGAGCTGTTCCGTAAAGTCTGGGGTCATGTCGTCCTCGCTGAATACTTTGGCGACGTGTTCTGACTGCAATGTTAAAAATTACACAAGGTTTAATAAAATCTTAAATTCATTCATTCATTCACTGACCGACAACACACAACCTACCACAGGACCTGGAAGCATGAAGTTTGTAATTTAATTGTAAATTGCAGACGCTATGTGGCGGCTCTTCTAGAAAACCGTAGTTTTACAAAACAATTTACGTCAAAACTTCTTTACAATTTTTGACAGATTAAGCATTTTTTTTTTTTGTTTAGTATTATCATATAACTTCTCCCGCTCTGGGCGTGATACATAAACCCACCCGTGTTCCTTCAGTTGCCTGTACGTTGCCAGGGGCCACGGTATCCCTTTCGGACTTTCCCGCGACCCCGGCAGGCATCGGTCCTAGCGAACCCCGTCAGTTGTGCTGACATCTCTTCGAGGCGCGCGTGGAACACAACGCGCCGTCGACCCGGGCCTGGTCCTTATCGGACGGCGAGCTACCCATTGCTCACCGTCCACACGGCAAAAATCGATCGTCTAAATGACAATTCGACTAGACCGCAAGTCATATCGCAAGCCCTAAAGTTGGGTGCCATCCGACTTTTGCCGTGCGGCGACAAGCCACATGCGGCGGGTGACTAAAATCGACCGTGTAAAGTGTAAATCGTCAGTTGCATGCGATTGCCCGCCTTATGAAGTGTGTTTTGCGCTATGTTGCTTCGCTACGTTGTCGGCACAGATCGGGATTATTGTCGATCGATGTAAATAGGGTGGCGATTCGATTTTTATTAGCGATGCGACTGGCGACAAGCCGCACGGCTAAAATCAACCCGTGTAAACCGCCCATAAGTTTTCACGGACGATTTTTAAAGAATAGATCGGATATAGCAATACAAAAAAATGACTTACGTCAAATTGATCTTCATTCGATGCTCTGGAATACATGAAGTTGAAGCTTATAAGTACAGCCGCGAACACCTCCATTGCAAACTAAGCAGAAACAGATAATGGTATAAGTGCCAACTACAAATAAAAAAACAGTTAGTAGTATTGTTATCCAAACTTAATCTTAATATTTTTTTATTATAAAACAAAGTCCCCCCCCCCCCCCCGCGTCTGGTTGTCTGTCTGCGATAAACTCAAAAACTACCGAACGGATTTTCAAACGGTTTTCACCAATGGACAGAGTGATTCCTGGCAAAGTTTTAGGTGTATTTTTTGTTGATAGTCAAGCGCAGTCTATGAACTCGTGACCATAGAGTCGACCTTTTCAACGAAGTATTCATCTCGTCAGCCCTAGTTCCTCGGGTCCCCACAGGCAGTGTTTGCCGGAAATCGCCACTAAACAAAACTGTGACACCACAATCAGCTTCCACTGATTTTCTATTTGTCATAATGCATTTATCCCATATTATGAAAGCGCAATCCCTAAGCACGCGCCCCTTGTCACTGTTGCGTGCATAGAAATATAAATAACAGGAGAAGTGACATGGGGGCGTGTCTGCGTCCACACGACGCCGCGTCGTGATCACGATGCTCATGTCTCAGGCAAATGGCCGTCCCCGCTAACTAGTGCGCTTTCGAACGCGATCGTGATAACATTTAAGAATACCGTGTTCTTCAGTGGTTTCTTTTAAAAATCGAAGCCAAACTAGAAACTTTATACCTAAATCATAGAACCATTTATCATAAATCAGCACAAGTATTTTACTATATTTGTGTTGAAAATCATGAAAAACAACAAATCGTAAAATATTTCTTGCCTTTACTAATTTATTTTTGTTTTCATATATCACAGCGACTTTACTATTATTGTAGTAAATACATTTCTTTTTACCACTACCAAAGTATGTCGATAAGTAACTGGACAAGCAATGAAAAAATCACTAAACGATACTTTCTTTAAGCGGTTGGATCGCGTGCTACGGACGCTGTAACTTTTAGTGATGTGTTTGCGCAGATCCACTAATGTAGGCTCTCGACAACAATGTCGATTGTCGTATAAATTTATATAAGTATTAGAGTTTATCCTTCAATTTGTCAACAGTTATAGCCTGGTTAGAAGACCGATTTGAAATCTTATTTTATACTCATTTAGATTATCTCATAATGTTGATTTTTTTAGATTTACTTAATATTTTATTTTTATTGCTACGTATTGTTTATTTCATGCCGTTCTTATATCATCTTATTTCATATCGTATTTCTTTTTTCAGGAACTCCCAAAAATTTTAATATAATAATAAATGGGAGAATCGATAACTTTCCGATTTAGTTCAATCACTAGCGTATATGTAAAATAAATGGCTTTTGCACAGCACAACGATAGCGTTCGATGTTTTCGTGTGAGTGAGTTGTACGGTGCCTGGTAAATGCACGCTGTGTTTGATGTATTAAGGTTTATAATTGATTGTGTAGTACATTACAGTCTGATTTATAAATTGCAAGTGTGAGCGCGACCTCGTATTTATTGGGTTTACTGATCTACATATGTAGTTGTGGCCAGGTAGAGGGGATGAATTGGAGACATTGGGTTTCGATACATTTTCAACTACCGGACATATCTCCTTCTTTCTTACATCTATGGTTGCGTGACATCCTACAAACAGGCGTTTCGTTGCTCTCTAAATCCATGGGTATCTGTAATGCGCTGTTTTACCACCAGGATTTCAGAAAAAAGAGTGGCAGAAAAAGTGTGGATTCCAGAGTCGCTACCGCGATTGCAATTTGGCATTGCCTCCTCATGCAAGGATGCCAGTGGTAATAAATGTTTTTCCTGATCCACCAGGAGTATCCAAGAAAAACATTTTACCCTGACTGAGCCCAACGCTTTGGAGAACGGTGTTAAAATGTCCATTTACTCTGAGGTAAACATTCCCAATTTCCGCGGTCTTGATGCGGTGCCAATGATTGCGGAGCCGGTAATCCATACCCGATCAGTAGATTGCTACCAATGGAAATTACCACGTGAAATGAAGTGAATTAAGACAAATGTTTAGAACGCGTTCATCATTTTGTTCAATGTCACCTTCAGTACCGTAATAGTACGCCGCAAAATTCGAAAAAAGTCTTCGAATAGATGATGCCAATATTTCTTCCACAACAGAACTGGGTTTGCGATTCCACAAAACACTAAAATGATGGCAAACTAATGTCGCAGACGACTGGGACTGTCGCTGGCGCTGGCCTCCGCCAGAGTGTCATCCCAATGTTAGTCACCGTCAAAAAGATGACGTGCTACCCAGGCTGCGCTGAATATGGGATACTCTACATCATCAACTGTCGTCAGGAATGCCAACGACGACGTTGGGCCCCGTACTATATGAAGTAATAACCGCATCTAATTTAAAAAATTGTGATCGTTGTATTTTTTGACGATTTTTTTAAGCGTGAAATCTGGTAAGTAATGCTAGGTAACGTAGCGACTGTAGACGACTTCAAAATTTCATCCACACACAGATTTTAAAATCGCTAAGACAAATCTCTAGCAATTTCCCATTGGTTACGAAATTTTCCTTTTTTAGTGAGTGAATATTGAATACGATCTACGAACAATTATATACATATTAGTAAAAAAAAAAAAAAAAATATGTATTTTTCCCCCTAGCGATTATACTCACTGTTTGTATCCTGTAGCTAATCTGTGAACAGCGTTGTGGGCTGCAATATTGTCTATATTTTTTTATGAATGTCTGTTCTCTATACTTTATATTGTAGCTGTTTGCTGTTCCGTTTGAATAAAAATAAAAATAAAATAAAATAAAACATGTAAAAAAAAGAATCACAAAAAATGCCATTCGTTAGGAATTGAACCTACAACCACAGGTTTCCAACGCAGTCGTCCAACCGCTTAGTTAAATATGCTTTGTCGAAACTTAGCTGTAATAGCCGTTCTTATATATTTCATGATTGACTGCTTAGCTCCATAGAGGTACGTGATGATAATCATTTAAAAAGTTAAATCAGTAACTATCTGCAATATCCTAACGTTTTAGCGCGTCCTTCCCAATTTGCAGAGGAGAATACGATCATAATGTAATCATCCCCCATAGCAAATAGCGTGATAGCTTATACCTTTTTTTTGGGTGGCTAAATTATCAAATAACTTCTCCCGCTCTGGTCGGAGCGGGAGGGCGTGTCAGACTCTTGCTGACTAAAACCCACCCGTGTTCCTTCAGTTGCCTGTACGTTTCCAGGGGCCACGGTATCCCTTTACTGTTTGACCAGACTTATAGGTAATATCTATGCAAAATTTTAACAGAATCTATTCGGTAGAATTTGCGTCCTGCTGGAACATACAAATACGACATAATGTTATATTGCTCAGCCCCCATAGCAAATAGCGTGATATTATATACCCTACAGTTTGACCCAGACCTAAAAGAGAATATTTATGCATAATTTTAACAGAATCTGTCCGGTCGATTTTGCGTCATGTTGGATCATACAAACAGACAAACAAGCAAAAATTCTAAAAACTATATTTTCGGCATTAGAATCGATCCAGGACCTCGTAGCAATTACTTTTTTTCAAAAATATTCAATGTACAGTTTTGACTTCGCTACGATTTTATTTATGTATAGATATTTATTTCAAACGATTCTCTGATCTTTCAGTTGATGTTTTACATAATTATAAGATTTTAGTTAAAGATTACAAATAAATACTGAATAGAAATAGCTAAATAATCGTATCCAGTTTTAAAATAGTTCCGCTACACTGCTACAGGATTTATTAACTATTCATTGTTAATTATTATTTGTGTAGTTAGTAAGCTAATTAATTATGTATAAGGAATTAAACTTAGAATAAAAAATCTTACCATTAGAAATAAATTCCTGTATAATTATGGAGCGTTGAACGCGCTAAGAAATCTAAACAAGAACTGCGTGCGTAAGAACATAAAACAAACGCATACTTGTGAACATTGTGAATAAACAATATCACCATAAGGCTCCGATCGCAAGGAACGACTTTTTCTGCAAAAGTCGCAATATATGTCGACTTCGTATTTGTTTTATCACTTTTGACAACTATTCTCACTAAATGGGGAACATTACTGACAATTATTAGTTCCATCTACATAGATGTCGCTCTATAACTTCTTGAATTCACTGACAGACAACGCACACCCACTGGATCAAGAAGCAAGAGACTTTGGAATAAGGAAAGATTTTTTAAAGTTCATCCCTATAATGAGGTCAAATGGGGGACAAAGGTTTGTACGGAAGTTTGTCATTTTTTATCACAGCATGTCTGCCTATAAATTGTATATTCTTAATTCCTTTCCCTAAAGTAATGGTGGCATAAAGCTGCATATTATGGTCTAAAGGTATGATTCCGAACAACGCTGCACGCTGCAGTGCTGCCGCAGCAATGCTGCCACATCACTACTACATTTTTATAAGTTTATATGAGATTACATTCCGCGCACGGCAGCAATGTCGCGCAGCATTAGTGACCATAGCAGTGACGCGTTACACAACAGAAGTTAATACTCTCCGACAGCACCTGTTCTCCAATCCTTACAAAAAAAATACATTATCTCGAAGATAGCACTAGAATGTCACAATGCACTAGAACAAATAACGGTATCTAGCCGCAACACGGTGACACTGCAATGGATAAAAGGACACAGCGGGTCACTAGGTAACGACGCAGCTGACGAACTAGCTAGCCGAGGATCCAGCACGTCAGTCTGTGGACCCGAGCCTATCGTACCTATCCCCTTCAACCAAATACGCAGGTGGCTACAGGAGCTTACCTACACACAAGCGGAGTACTGGTGGACCTCGACATCGGGCTGCAGGCAGTCAAAGGAAGCAATGCTATCATTGGATAGCAGGTTGTCCAGGCATTTATAACGCCTGGACAGGAACAGCCTGCGCCTGGTGACGGGGACCATCACGGGACACTGCTCGCTAAACTAACACTTTCACAAAATAGGCATAACGGACAGTCCTCTGTGCAGGGCGTGCATGGAGGCTGAGGACACCGTCGTGCACGTGCTCTTTGAATACACGGGCGTCACCAATTAGAACAGAAACCCTCGGGTCACCCAAGTCCAACACAGATGTTCTGAACAGACCAGGAATTGATTACTTCTTCTTAATTATCTTCGGCCGCTATGGCCCACGCACAGTGGTCCACTTGACGGACTGAGTGCGGAAACCAAACCCATGTTAGGGAACATAGAACATATCTTAATTAGTAAATTTTTGTATAAGAATAATACTAAAGACATTCGATGAATATATTATTTTTTTGTTTTCTATACTGTCTGCACTTATGAAATTGTGCCAAATAAACATATTAACATTCTTTATTTTCTTTCTATGTAACCTAGGATCAGAAGCGGATTATCCCTAAGGAAACTAGGCACGCGCCTTGGGGCGCGAGGTTACAAAGGTCATTAGACACCTACGCCCGCGGAAGTTTTAAAACAAAAAACAAATAACTTAAATAAATTGTGTACCTATTTATTTATTTGGTTCACCAACAATTGTTTACACTGACATCTTGATAAAAATATCATCTTAAAAACTTCGTCGCTTCGTTTATGCATCTACTTACACGATATAACAAAATCGTTTAACTCTATAGAGATGTACAGCTTCGAAGCGTGCTACGCCTTCTACACGTCCCCCAGGATACGGCCCAGGGCCCACCTTGGCCTACTAATATTATAACTGCGAAAGTGTATGTATCTTACAAGAAGTAAGATGCAAAAAACTACTGTACTGATTTTGATGAAACTTGGTACCTATTTAGATAGCTGGAGACCCAGATTTACACATTTTATTCCGAACATGGGCGCCGGGAGCGGGGTGCAAGAGGTTAGGTACTTACAGCTTCCAAGCTTCAAAATAAAAGGTGTAAAAACATTCAGAACTAAAGAAATCTCGAGAAACACCTAACACAATAATAGAGAACTTTACCTATTCGAGGCGAGATCCTAAAATCTCTCAATTCTAAAGCTTCTGTGCATTAGTCGACAAAATACCGAACTCCTATTTCCGAAAAATTTATCCGCCCCTTGAAATTCAAAATTCGAAAGTCATTTATTCAAACTAGGCTGAGAATCAGCACTTTTCGAACGTCAAAATTACATAAGACAATCCCCCAAAACGCCCACCCTTCACCACTTCCTAGTGCGTTAGCTGGGAAGAAGAAGTGGCGCAACAAACTCCCCAGCAACACGGGCTGCTAAGCTTGCCGGGGTGCTAAGATTATCGAGCTTGCTTCGCTCACTCTTGCATCCTACTCTATCTTAATTCTTAAGTTTTTTTGTATAAATCTACACAGTTAGTCCTCTTTTTTTATAAATGGACAAAATAAAACCTATCCAATTCGAGGCGAGATGCAAAAATTATGGAGTTCTCTTCACTCGCTCTTGAATCCTACATTTTGTTATTTGTTAAGCTTTTCTACATATTTCGACCCAGTTACTCCTTGTATGAATGGACAAACTATAACTTAACATATCCGAGGTGAACTGAAGATCCGTGGAGCTGAAGATGCGTCCCCTCTGGATAGAAACCTGGCGGCGCCCGTGATCCTGAAAGCACGGGATCATCACGCGGGTGGAACCGCGTGGCGCAGTATTAGTTATTATTTATGTTTAAGTACTAGTTAAAATTTATAATATTGCCGCTAGAGGGGCGTCGATGAGGTGCTTCCCTAGAGCCTCTGCCTAGGATAAAGACAAGATACTTACTTATTACTTTAACAATACTAAGTTCAAAATAACGAAGAGAAAAAGCGCGATATTAATTTAATTTTCTTACAAAACTGACATCTTTCGACAAATGAGCTGCTCTTCTGATTCATCTTATTTAAGACCGTAGGATAAGGGACATGAAAATAAAACCTCCATTGTATTCTCTCTTCCCTTGAGTAAATATTTTGTTTATTTTCAACTCCATTCTTCAGATTTTTTAAGAAAGGAAATATCTTTTTCGCGACGCTTAAAAAAGTTAAACAATTTATTTTTCTTCCTGTTAGGAAATGAAGGAAAATTATGTTGTCAAGCCACGTTTTCACTTAGTAATCTGAGCGAACAAACATTCTTTCGCGTTGTGAAATCGTTTGGAACACGCGAACATGTTTGTTCATTGTGATGGGTTGGTTCTTGGAACTTGCTGGCTCACTTTTGTATTTAACTACATCATCATCTGCCCCTTTTCGCAACTACGTTGGGGTCGGCTCCCAGTCTAACCGGATGCAGCTAAATACCAGTATTTCATATGGAGCGACTGCCTATCTGACCTCCACAACCCAGTCACTGGGTAACATGATACCCCTTGGTAAGACTGTTTGTCAGACATTCGGGCTTCTATCATTGAAATGAACCAATTGATTATTAAACTTTCTATTTATTTTATCCTACAGTCATAATATCAATCATCCTCTCCGAGTACCTTGAGTGTTTTGTGTCGCAAGCTGAATCGTACAATCGCACCGTCAGTACGAGCCCTTATTCCGTGTTGATGAATCGCTCATATTGTTTACATGGCATCTGATATTGTTAGTCTGTGGCCGGCATAACAAACACTGCCAAATAATAGGCGTTGGAGCAGCATAATGCTGGAAATCCGGTTGTGTTCATAAATGTTTGTTCTGGCTGTGCCTACAGTTCCGCTTATTGTTCACCTGAGTCAAACAAATTTATTTTCTTTCTTTCATTATTATTATTTTAAGCCTACAGTGTGTATCACAAAAAATATTAACTTTCCCATACAAAACTTCAATACAGGGCTACTCGACCTAAATGAGTGGGACGGCTGTTCTTTTTTTTCTTGACTACTATGTTGATCCCATGGAGACAGTTGTTCAGTTTGACCACACCCTTAAATTTGACAAAATCTTTTTGGACATAGGCCTCCCCCAAGTATCGCCACTTAGACCGTCTCTATGCTTCTCGCATCCAGCGGATTCCTGCGGCCTTCACAAGGTCATCGGTCCATCTTGTGAGACCTTCCGACGCTATGTCTTCCGGTACGCGGTCGCCACTCCAGAACCTTTCGGCCCCATCGGCCATCTGTTCTGCGAGCCATGTGCTCTGCCCAACTTTCTGATGCATACCGTTTGCCCGATGGGAATTCTCATATATAACACCTTTAGGGGACGAATTTACAAAACCCTTCCATAGTGCACACTTTCGTTATACAATGCCACCCATGGGCATGTGACCGACGGTATTTTTCTGAATATTCATTAAAAATTATCGAAAATTTATTTCAAAATGGGAGGTTCATCTTTAATTTTTTTTTGTTGAAAATTTGATTTTATGGATAATTGTGTTTTTTTAAAATAAATACTGTTTTTTTATTTTTATTTCTTCATCTCCGTTTTTTTTCTTACTCGACAAAATTTTAACTAAAAATATTAGTTAATCCGATAAAATAACTCTTATGCTTTTAAAGTTAACAAATAATAAACAGAATCCAAATCGAGCCAATAACTTAGGATATGCCAAACGCTACTCAAAAAAAAAAAAAAAATTAATAACATGTAGTATATTAAAGATAAAACCTTTTAACCCTTTTAAAGTAAATTTTCGTTAATTTTTCATGAAAATTTAGTAAAATACGGGCGGTCACATGCATGCTCGACAAAGTATAAGGAAATCTTGTGTAAAATTTCATGCTTCTATACTCAGCGATTTAGGCTTTGCGTTGTCTGTCAGTGAATTAATAAATGAATCAAAGATTTTTGATGAATTTAAATGAATTAAATTAACAATTATCCGTAATCTTCATCAACCTAGACCTACACCGTAATTACGTAACACACAATCAATCTGAATCATTTTGAAGAATATTGCTTAACCATTGATTCATACCTCATACCAAATAAAAAAACAAGACAGAGCGCTGTCAACAGTGAAGTGAAGCCGGTTTAGTAAACATGTGTGCACTTTGTGTGGTGTAGTTTGATTGTAGTGTCATTGTAAAAGATTGTAAATATGTGCGTGTGAGCGTGTATGCACAGAGCGGCGGTGTAGTTTTGACATGCTTCACTGTATTGTTCGCAGCGCTCTGTCTTTTAAATATAAAATATTTGGTTCATACGTTCGAAAAGTCTGCTCAACAACGTAAATAACGCAATCAATGTTGTTAAACTGTCAAAATAAAATAGATTGTGATTGATAGTGTTTGATGCAATCACGGTGCTAGTCTTTTCCAAACTACATACATACGTTGGTGTCGTCTTTCAATCTCACCGAATGCAGCTGAGTACCAATATTTTACATGGGGCGACTGCCTACCTGACCTCCACAACCAGTTACTGGGTAACACAATACGCCTTGGTAAGACTAAATTTTCCGTCGTGCAAAGTATTAATCTCTTAATTGTCTCATAGTTATAGGGAAACACGCTGAATGCAACAATGATTGATAATAGTATACATGACCGTGACTTAGCCTTGTATAGATCTCGATAAGTTCAAATCTAAATTATAAATATTTACTTACAAAATTATGTGAAACGTAATAGTTTCGTTGTACATAATGTACTTAATTTAAAAAATAAAAACATCTTCCCTCTTTATACAGAAAAAGGCAACGTCACAAATAGCTGTCAAATATTTCGCTGTTTTTATTAATTTGGTGATATTACTTTAAGGAATTAAGAAATGTGGCTAACTAGTGAACGAAAAATATTGATTATGAAATGCAATCATTAATATCGTAACACCGAATATTTTAGTTTTACATGTAAAAGAAGTATTTGGAAGCTTTCCAAATGCGTTTTTAGGGTTCCGTAGTAAACAAGGAACCCTTATAGTTTCGCCATGTCCGTCTGTCTGTTTGTCTGTCCGTCTGT
Source organism: Agrochola lota (assembly GCA_947364205.1). Lineage (NCBI taxonomy): Eukaryota > Metazoa > Arthropoda > Insecta > Lepidoptera > Noctuidae > Agrochola > Agrochola lota. Next base: position 4,814,639 of record OX376244.1, on the reverse strand, counting down.
CCGTCCGCAGGTTAGCTCAGAGACGGTTAGTACGAGAAAGCTGTAATTTGGCATAAGTACACATATTAAGGCTTGTGCAGACCAGCGCGACTTGTCGCGCGACGCGACTCAAACAATGCAATTTCTAAGAAAACTGTACGATATAACAATAACCGGCGTCGCGTCGCGCGACAAGTCGTGCTGGTATGCATAAGCCTTTAATCATGCCGACAAAGTGGTAAAATAAAATCAAGAAAAATATTTTTTTTAGGGTACCTCCCCTATACGTAAAGTTTTTCCCTCATCTACCCCATGTTGTGGGATATCGTTAGAAAGGTCTTTCAAAAATATTGTGAGTTTGTGAAAACCATTTTTGGATTCTGGGATCAGTTTGCGAAATATTAAGCTTTTAACTGATTTTTTTTGTTAGTCAAGTGTACCCCCCCCCCCCCCCGATTCTAGCTAAATGGTTGTACTTGGACTTGTGAAAAAATTCACAGCAGTAGTATATATAACGAAATTAAAAGGAAAACTATGAGAGCTAAGTAGGCTGTACAGGTTAACGAGTAATAATCAACCAACTTAAAGTTGCCGTTTGAAAAACATGATCTCATAAACATGTTTTTAACTACAATGTTAAGTTTGTTCTTGGGATAAATTCATCCCAACTACGGAACACTTCATTGTACGTGGTCCGACACGCACTTGGCCGGTTTTTTCTTACGATAAGTAAAGAAAGAAAAATCGTTTATTCTGCACAAACAATACCCACGGTACAAAAAAAAACATACAAAAAAACACATATAAAGTAGCCAAAAACCTCGTATTACCAGGATTTGCCCTAATACCATAGATGAACATTTAAAGTATTGCCGCTCGTCGAGGTAATTGCTGTAGGTAGATAACATTCTGAGTCCTGAAATCATTATTTCAATCACCAATCGGGTTTTCACTCCTTACCATGTAGTAGGATTAGGATGAGTAGAATGCTGGGGCTACATTGTTGCGTTATCGCGAACTAAACTTCGCGCTCTCTCTCTGTTACTCGTCTGAGCAACAGAGCGCGCGAAGTAAAGAATAAGAATAATTTATTTGTGAAACATAGAAAGATCTGAAACAAATAGGTAGTGCGCTATTTTTTGCCAATAGTGACATACAAATGATCAATATTATTAACAATTATAATGATAAATGTATTACAATATATATCCAATTGTATTAAGAGGGCCCTTCCCGGTCCGTCTATCGTCAACGCGAGCATGGTCGAAAAGCTTGTTTTTTCATCGAGCGCAAGTGAGAACTGCTAATAAACAAGCGAGAACGCGATAATATTGTACGAAAAATAGTGTGTAAAAAGTTGTATCAGGAAATACGTGTTTTTGAGTAAACCTTACAAGTTTGTGAAAAAAATGTTTGATATTTAGAATTTCCATTACATGTGCGAGGTTTCTTTGCCGATGTTTTCTTTACTTTGACCAATTATGAATATATTATGACCGGCCAAAGTTCGGGTAAAATTTGTGCAAAAATGCAGATTTTTGGAGGCTTACATTGTCTTCGTTTCTCATTTTTTTATTTTTTTGTTTTCGTAGAAACTTTCATATAGTGCACAAGATACATATTAGTTTAAAAATTTCAAAGAAAGATGTGTTACTACGCGATAAACACGTAAGAGCGTTTGTATGAAAAGTATGACGGGTTGGCCGCTCTTAACGCATGCATGCAAATTAAATTTTATTACAATTCAAAGTTAATTCATTTCACGTCAAAATTTCAATTCAATTCAAAAGATTAGTGTAAAATGTATAATGTCAGCATTATTGCATGCAATTTAAATTTTATTACATTTCAGAGTTAATTTAATTTCATGTCAAAATTTAAAGTTCGCGATAACGCGACAACGTGGCCCCAACAAAACAAGAAGAAGAACAAATAAAGAATATTGATTGATTGATTGAACAGTAGAAACAGCGCATGAACACAGGAATACCTAGCAAAATAACATAGATTTACTTGTGTAATTAAATAGTTAATAATTAATTAGCATCAACTGCCTAGCGTTTTCCCAACTATGTTGGGGTCGGCTTCCAGTCTATCCGGATGCAGCTGAATACCAGTATTTTACATGGAGCGACTGCCTATCTAACCTCCAATACCCAGTTACAGGATAAAAACCCCTTGGTAAAACTGATTGTCCGACTTTCTGGTTTCTGACCATCCGTAACGACTGTAATAAATATTCCAATGACAGCTGGGGAACGACTTAACACTTCGAGCTTTACGAGCCACGGAAGCGTCTCGATAGGTAATGGACGGTCACCAAACCACGGAATGCGAAGCATGGCTTAACAAATTCAAATTATTCAAATTCAAAATATTTTATTTCACATAACCCTACATGGGCACTTATGAAACGTCAGAAGCTAGGTGCACGGTTACAATTGGTCGTTTCCTATGGAGAAGAGCCGGCAAGAAACTCCACGGCAATCTTCGATCGACCCGTGCTGCTGTTATTACTTAGCCACGAGCCCCTCTAATAGTTTAATATTGTTAATAGTTATCAATTAACCGGCATAAATACTGATATTGGGGGGCACTAGAATTAAACAATTTCAACAGATAACCTTTTAACTTTCTGTCGCTGAAAGATAAACTAATGCACTCCCGCGTCAATTTCTTAAACAAGTTTATGATTTCTTCTCATAAACATGATTGTTTTGAATAACACGTTTGATACGATTGCTTTATTGCACGGCTCATAATGCGAAGTATTAAGATGCTAATAGACTTAAGCATTCACTTGCAACAGAACATTGACCGAACATTGAACATTAGCCGTTTTTAAATTTGGCGAACTGAACAACGAACAGAGCCAAGCATAGACCTAGACATCGCTACGAACATTTTCACGATTATTCTAGCGAACGGTCTAGTCAATGCGCGTCAAAAAAATATTTTTCACGAACATGGCAGAATGGTCCGGCGCGGCAAAAAGCTTTAAGCAAATTTACTATCCTATCGCTAGAATGTTCGCTAAAACGTTCCCGTTTATTTTTCTGTAACGTAACATTCGGAATGTGCATTACAAGTGAATACTCAAGTTTATCAGCATCAGAGAGTGCATTACGATCGATAAATTTGTATTGCCTCCTTTTTGCAACTTTTTTTATTGTTACACTCCTGCTAGTACACAGAACCTACTTATTAAAAATACCATTGTATAGATAATTTAATGGAGATTAATTCAGTACTTTTCATTTTTTTTTTTTAATGCAGGAACAACGAAAAGAACAACAAAATAGTTTTTAAAAAATCCCGTCAATCAAGTGTGAAACCCGAAAACATTGTAGCTTGCGAAAAAGTCAATTAATTGAGTCAGTTTTTTTTATACATTCGTTTCACCCGTAGGAGGAACCATATTGAAAATGGCTCCTTTATTTAAAGTACTTTTTTTATACGATCAAATGAGCATTATGAGTCCTCAATTTTGGATTTTTTAAGGTGCGACCAGACTTCGGTCGATTCGTCAATAGATGACATTGAGCATTCAACCGACTGCCGAATCCAGTGTGCATGGCAGTCATTAGTCGATTATCGATCAATGTACAGAGCACAGAGACCTCGCGGCTTTCCTGCTAGAGGCCGTAACGTTCTCTTATCGTGATGATCTTAACTATTATTAGAAGAAAAACAAGATCATACCTCCTTACCTTTCTGCCTCTAAACAGTGCTGTGTTCCGCTTTAGAAAATACTAGTGTCAGGATAATTACAGGCACTTAAGACAGCTTTGTCTGTATGTCCTTTGGCATAGCAACGCATCAGTCGCCTTGTTTTATACCCTGTTTTTTTTTTAACCTAATCTATCCCACTGCTGAGCAAAAGCCTCCCCCAAATTCTTCAAAGTATCCCTTGCTATGTTGTCTCCCTACCTCTTTATGAGCCAATCTCGGTGGCACAAGATAAAAATCTAGTAAATAAATTAAACAAGACAATATTTTATTTTTGTTTTTAAAACTAAACCACAGATAATATAAATAGCCGTTTTGTAAAGTCAATTACCACCACAGATATTTCTATCCGACTTCAAATAGTCAAGAACAATCACTTTTATTTGGAAAAAGACGGATACTCAGTTGTCGTAACTATTCGTCACTCAAAGAATGACGACACTTTCATTTTCATTTTCTTCCCTTTCCCTTCATTCGTCACTTTGCATCGCCCATAATTTGGCGTCAAATAAAATAACTGGTCACTAACTGCATCATAGTATATCACATTGTTGTAATTGTCGAACACTGGTCTAAAAGGTGACCCACTGCCAAAAGCACCCACTTCAGTTAATCTGCCAGTCTTGTAGTCAATTTTATACAATCCCCTGGTTTCTCTTTGTACAAAATATGCATTATCGTTTATATCAGTCGTCAATGAATATATTATACTCGAGAACATCGTAGCTTTACTCTCACCCGTCTTCAGTTTATACACAGTGAAATTGCTCATAAAATAAATATCATCTTTCTTGTCAACGATAAAATCATCAATGTTGTAATCTTTCAGCGCTGCAATTGTCTTCGACTGTTTCTTATCGAACGTGTATAGTCCTTTCGTCATAAACACAGTGTAATAAATTTTGTCTTTAAACTGCATGTGCCAAATAGTCTTGTCAAAAAGGCCGAAACGACTTGTCTCGTTCGTTTCAGGGTTATATTTGTAGATACCATTAGCACCGCCGATGTACACATCTCTAGTAGATTGATCAACAGTTCGAGCGAAGGAAAATTGAATATCCGGGATGGTCAAGAGTCTAATATCGTCTAAATCGAATGCAACAGTGTGATCCAAAGGTCGAGAGTCTTCGTAGTGAAAATAAACAACATTTGCGACCCTCTCCACGGCTAATTGTCCGGAAATTGGATAGTTTTGAAATATTAGAGCTTTAGAATAGCAAATGCTGTCGAAGCAAGCATGACAATGGCTTTTGCCGGATATTAGACTCGTCAAAGCCGAAAGGCAGAGCACGATTAGCAGCTGTTTCATTTTCGTTCTGAAAGAAAAATAAATAAGCTTCATTGAGTGGGCGTGGATATAAAATTGAGTAAGTAAATTGAAAATGTTTTTTGTAAAAATATTACGAAAGTGTTTATGCCTTATTGAAAATATTTTACTTTCTATTTATACCGTGTCCAATCAAGTATTTACGCGGCTAAGTATATATTATAGATATTTTTTGTTGTGTCATCATCAACCATAGTGTAGATATGTACTTGAAATATCAGTTTATAAAACCTTTTTTTTGTGTAAACTTCACACACGTGATTGGTATCGATACTTAAACACGATAAAACAACAGAAAACAGATTTTGTCTACTCATACTTCAAGTAAAAACACTACTAGCGGTCGATGACCCCAAAAAAAGACCTCAAATCTTTTTTATTTTATCGGTTCTTGATATCGATACCCATCACGTGTGCTGAGTTTCGCTAGCTAATTTATTTTGATCCAAGAATACTTTTAAGTACCTACAACGATCACCAATCCGTTTTCTACAGCGTGAATAATTTTATTTTATTTGGTATTAATGTACCTATTCCAGACTTCATAGGTTTTAATTTTTTTGCGCAGATCCCTAAGTATTTTTCTAAAATAACCTAAAAAGTAACCTAAGTTACTCCTTATAATGTCAGCTATGTTTCAGTGAAAGTCCCGTCAAAATCGGTGCAGCCATTTCGGATTTTAGCCGGAATAAACAGACAGACAAAAAAAAAGTTGTATGTACCGCGTACATACTTTCATATGCACTTAGTAAAAACTGTTATTTTGACATTACAAAAAAACGACACTTCAATTTTATTTATTTATTTAGATTAGACAATGACAAAGAACGTACTATCGGGATAAAAAGTATCCTACGTCCTAACCCAGGTCATGGTCTACCCATGTTCATCCAAATTCGTTCAGCCATTTTAGCGTGAAACCGTAACAAACAAAAAAAAAACACATTTATTATCAAAACTAGCTGCGGTTTCACCCGCGTAAGTCACGAGCCCATGAAAATATCGGAATAAAAAGTATCATATGTCCTAATCCAGGTCAAGGTCTATTCAAGTGCCAAATTTCATCCAAATCTGTTCAGCCGTTTAGCGAAACAAACAAACTAACTTTTACATTTATAATATTAATATTATATTATAGCTAACTAAATCCTAAGATTTCAAGAACACATTTTATCACCATCTACCTAGCCTTTTTCCAACTATGTTGGTGTCGGCTTCCAGTCTGACCGTATGTAGCTGAATACCAGTATTTTACATGGAGCGACTGTTTATCTGACCTCCACAACCCTGTTACTGGGTATAACAAGATGTCCCTCGGAAAGACAACATTTTCAAAACTATCCCCACATTTGGCGCAGTAACACAAAATACTTACTTGAGTTTAAAAACATAATCACACAAATACTATTAAAGTTTTTCAAAAACACCCACTTCACGATGTGGTTCAAACTGCACTAAAACACGTAAAAGTTAAATTGAAAGAAGACTTGTTTTCACAGGAAAATAATGTGTTTATGCCACTAAGTTCTTGGTAGTACTGATAGCCATTATTATTATGTTGCCCTGTTATCATTATCAAATTGACTCGCAGTCGGTGGCTAAAGTTGGAAACAAGTTGGACTAAAAATTCGTATATAACTAAAACCGGCCAAGTGCGTGTCGGACCACGCACAATGTTGGGTTCCGTAGTTGGGATGAATTTATCCCAAGAACAAACTTAACATTGTAGTTGAATAACATTTTCTCCCACGAAATGTATGGGAGATCATGTTTTTCAAACTGCAAATTTAATTTGGTAGATTATTACTCGTTAATCTGTAAAGCCTACTTAGCTGTGATAGTTTTCCTTTTAACTTCGTTATATATACTTCTGCGACTGCGACCTTGGACGATAGGATACTTTTTAGGTTTTGTCGACGGAAGAATAGACAAAATGACAGATTGTGATTGTTTTTGTCTATTCTTCCGTCGACAAAACCCGTTTCTATTGTTGTCATGCTAAGTGTGCTGGTGTGTTATTGAGATGTATCTAATAAAATGTACAAGGAAACTAGTTGATAGGGCAGACGTTGTCCCGTTTCATACAACTCGATCGCAGCGCCAGATTCGCTATTGGACCTACAGTTCAATTGTGAATCTAAACCAGTCAGGAACGCACCCAAACACACAAGACACAAAAACAAAATCGTTCCAGCTGTAGAGGAGGAGTTTAGTGACATACACACGTCCAGAAGAATATATGAAGATATCGACTAATGTTTGGTTTCTATAAACTAAAACGAATCATTTATCTTACCGATGGTTGCATTTTTATAGCCAAACTGGGCATATAAATAGGTAGCTAATTTTACCTGTGATAGCTACTTCCATATGGGAGGGTCTACTATGCAAATCTATGAAGTCTTTCCTTCATTATTGGTAAAGATACAAGAGTCTTAATTTAAACCAATAATGGTTCGTAAATTAGGTATATGAATCAGCCCCCGAGGTCAATAGGTTTATTATTTACTGTCCATACCAATATATATACTTAGCCGCGTAAATACTTGATTGGACACGGTATAAATAGAAAGTAAAAGATTTTCAATAAGGCATAAACACTTTCGTAATATTTTTACAAAAAACATTTTCAATTTTCTTACTCAATTTTATATCCACGCCCACTCAATGAAGCTTATAATGGGTACAACATCAAATTAAATTTTATAATTGCAATTCATTATTAATATTCTAGTTCGCTAGTTAGCCACATTTCTTATTTATATTCAGTAATATTGCTATATGAATCAAAACAGGTAAATATTGGACAGTTATTTGCGACGTTGCCAACTTTCAGGATAAACCCTCTTAATCACGCCGATAAAGTGGTAAAATGAAATCAAGGAAAAAATATTTCTTTAGGGTACCCTACACGTAAAGTAAGGATGTTTTTTTTTCTCGAACTCAAGACCTTATCCTCAGCAGTAGCGCTTGCCACCACGAGAACAACGAGGCAATCTTCTCATAATCTTGTTTCTCATATAGCTCATATAGCCCAATAAGTGCGTACGTTTGTTCAGGGCTTGGAAACGTTATTTAAAATAACGTTTAAAAAAACGTTTCTAACAGTTCTTTGGACAACCATTACAACATTTTGTTCGGAATGAAAACGAAATGAGAATATTTGCAATAACCGTTTATTCCGCAAGACGTAGCCGCGCACGGTGCGTGCGCCGACAAGCATGAACTTTTTTAGTTAAATTGTACCTTATCTTCACTTTATTACATCAATCAACGATGAATCCAATGCGCTTGCCGATTACCTATTGATTAGGGTTGTTAAAAACGGTTAAAACGTTTTATTAACCGAGAACGGTTAAAATGTTGTTCTTCTTCAACACGTTTTAATAACGTTCCGTTCGAACGTAACCGAAACAATTCGTTTCTACGTTTTTAAGACGAAACCTTTTCGAAAAATATACCGTTATTCGAGCACTGCCTTTGTGCTCTTCCACCTATACGTATTTTTCTTCATTAAGTTCGTAATGGCCCAGAGGTTAAGGCGTCGCCTCTCATGCACGAGGTTCAAATCCGGGCAAGTGCCTATGTCACTTTTTCAATTGTACTTTAATATGTACTTTCTGAGTTTATCTTGGACATTACTGACATCGGTGAAGGAAAACACCGTGAGGAAACCTGGACTTATAGTTGATATAAGTCTGAAATCGCCAACCCGTCTTGAGCAAGCGTGGTGATCAATGCTCGTGCCTTCTCTGTATGAGAATAGGGCTTTGCCCTGCAGTAGGACAATAATAGGCTGGTATTATAAGTATTTTGTGTGTACAGTCACAGCCAATATACATTCGTTTTGGCTGCAGCACGATAGAATCTGCTTTACCGACTCAGCGTATATTGCGTCGAAATGTCAATACTGCAGAATTACATTCAATCCTTTTCTTTACAAAGTATAGACTGAATTTAAAATATACCACAGACAGACTCCGACAGTCGAATAAAAAAAAAAAAACTTGGGTTTTAAAAGTGAAATAAAACATAAGTAAAAATCTTGCTTTATCTTTAAGTGTAAAAAGGACGTTTACGCCTCAAGTTTTTTTAGAAAATATTAAAGTTCTTTGTTTATGGTAAGTTTTATTTATTACTCTTTAGTTCATTAAAATTATTTTTACTCATATTTTATTTTGTACTTTTTAGCATTTGCATTTGTTTAAATATCTATTCTATCACTACAGGGCTATCTTGTAAGGTCGAGGAGTTCCTTTGGCCACCTTCCGCCTCTATAATCAGACCCTGGACTACACCTTAGACTATAGTTTTTATCACGACAAAAATTATAGTAACTGGAAACACATACGAACTATAAAAGCTTGTAATAACGGTTATCACCGTTATAATCGTTATTTCAATATAAACGTGTACTAAACTCCGTTATTTCACGATGAATACAAAGTAATGTAATATATTTACCATTTACATTAAAAAAACAACTCTAAAGTGCAGTAATTTCAACAATATTACACAACAACTGTCGTTATTCAGCCGTTATTTGACTAATGCTAATAAATCGAGTATAGACACCTCGCTGGAATGCGATCCCGTACTGTACCTACGAACAGTGTACAAGTGACGTCACAAAGTCAGGTGAAGCAAAAAAAAAATGAAAATGTATATAAAAAAATATATATATATGTATTAGTTACGTTCAGTAACAAGTGCAGAAATAACTTTATTTTTCACAGTTTTTTCGAGAAATACCATGAAATACAAATATTATAGATTTTTGCAGCCGATAAAATCAATACTGTGCATTTGTAAATATTATCCAACGTCACATTTTTAATTCGGTCTGACAGGAAAAGAAACTCAAAGCAGATTATTTCGTGAAATGAGCAGACAAAAGAATATATATACCATTTTAAAAGATAAAAAAATAATACGAAAATAACACCTTTTTTGGTTGTGACTGTACGTGATAACGTGAACCTATAGGTCGCCGAAATATTATATTATGAGACCTCTTATCATACTAGTGATAAGAAAGACTGCCAAGAGTCATATTTATTTGGCTAAAAGCCAGCATTTACGTTGTATCCCAAGACCGGTTGGACGCACCATCGCCCTCAGTTGAAACTACTTTTTATTTCTGAAAAGTATAAAATGCGTAGAAAGCAGTGTGTGCTGGCGTTGGTAGCGCTGTATGTGGGGTTGGCGCACTCCTGGGGTGAGTTGTTTTCCTCATTAACAACGTTATTTACAGCCCCGGATTTTTTTGAAGCGGGGCATAAACTGCCGTCTAAATCTCTGGCATTCGTTAAGGACGGTTAGAAACCCGAAAGTCTTCTTGACCAACTTTCGGGTATCATATTCAACAACCTGGTTATGGAGGTTAGATAGACAGTCGCTCAATGTAAAATACTGGTATATACCAAGATAGTTGGGAAAACACTAGGTAGCTGACGCTGTGGCTCGTAATTAGACGCATCCCATATAGGGCATTATAAATAATGGTGTGTTTGTGTCACTTACTTAGTACACACCATTATGGTCTAGGTTCAAGACTCTCCTCCTCTTTATTAATAAACGCCAATTAAAGATACTACTTGTAATACAGATGACCCATTCATTTTTACAGGTTTCAGAGGAGGTAGGTCTTCGCATGTTGAGAAAACAGAGTAAAGTAAGTAGAGGATAAGATGCGGCATTTTATCCTCTACTTAGTACTTACTTACTTTACTCTGTTTTATTTTTATTATTTGATTTCGGCGCAGAATGCCTTTTTCTTCCATTCATGTCTAATACCCGTCATCTCATAAGATAACATGACGCCTGTTATACCAAAGAGTTAGCCTGAGATATACCTATAGTACCGGATGACAGCGATGCGGAGGAGTACTTCGACCCTGGCCACCGCACCGTGAACGAGACGTCAACCAGTACCCGAATTGCACTAAATACACGATCAATCAGAATCGGAATCGTTTTGAAACAGATTGCTAATCCATTGCTTCATAAGTTCGAAAAAATATTCTGCTCAACGTAATTAACGCAAATAATATCGTTGAACTGTCAAAATGAAACAGATTAGTCGTAATCGTTTACGATAATGTGTTACGTAATTAGATAGCTGAACGACATGAGCAAGCCGAAGAAGCTACAGTACATTTACTATGGCCGCGTAACCTTGTTTCTCTGTGACGTCCTGCTCACGGTGCGGTGGACAAACAGTGTTAGTGTCCTTTTGTTTTTGTATTTATTTGGATAGTTAGTCATTTATTTTGTATTATATTGTATATTGTTTTTAAGATTTCTCATCTACGGAAATGGAATTTTTAATGTAATTAAAAATTAACTCTAGAGTACGTTCACCCACATTTCGCTAGTTCCACGTTTCAAGTCGCATGGAAACTTACCAAGAGGAACGGAGGGATATGTCAGACTCCTACTGAACAGGGGTTTTGGTCAGTCAGCACGGGTCGACCATGAGTCAAAGTCAAAGTCAAATCATTTATTTCAAATAGGCCCATATATGGCACTATTAACGTCAAAATTTATAAAAAAGATAATTAATTGTAGTCGAATGAATGGGCAAGAAACTCCACGTTACTCTTTTAAAATGTTTTACAATATTTTGTACATTAGTTATATTATTATATGTGAAGACGACGTATACACCTAGAATAAAATTACTATACCACAATAGGTAAAAATAATTTAAAATGAAGCAACGACAGATAAATTAATTAGGTGATAGATACATAGTGCTCACATATTTACAAACATTGTAAAAGTAGTCGATTTTCCTAAAATTTTACAACTAATACACACACTGACTAGTGCTAATGTGTGAGGAAGTAATAACAGAATGTAAAAACAATGTCTTATAATAAAAAATATACAATTAAATTTGCAACCAGTTTGATTTTGTCTACATTCTAGATTATCCTATGGAGCAGGACCACCATGTTTCTAAGCAAGAATGCTTCGAAACATGCTGGTCCCCTGATTTTGGATATAATCCTCTAATTTGTAATATGCTTGTTTACAAAGTGTACTTTTATATGAGTTTTAAATTTTCTCTCATTAATTGTAATATTTCACAAGGTATTTTGTTGTAACATTTAACACAGTACCCCATAAAAGATGTATGTACTTTAGATAATCTGAAAAATGGTTGATCTATTTTATCTTTATTTCTTGTCAAATGATGTCTATCACTTATTTTATTAAAAAGATGTAGATTTTTTCTTACATACATAATATTTTCATAAATGAATTGGCAAGTCATAATATTAACCTTTTGAAATAGTTCCCCGAGAGATTCACGGTGACGTAGATTATAAATTGCTCTGTCGAACAGCTCCCTTTTGCAAAATAAAGATGAATTCAATGTCAGCAGCCTGACCCCACACTACAATGCCATAAGAGATAATGCTGTGGAAGTAGCTAAAATAGAACAAACGCGTGGTTTCGACATCTGTTAACTGTCTTATCTTTCTAACAGCATAAGCGGCCGAGCTTAGCTCATCTAGCGTGATTCCTAAGAAAACCGTTTGATTAATACATTCCAGTTTTTCTCTATTCAACATGATGTCAAATTCTGATGCTACTTTTAACATTAGGTAATTGAAATCGAATGCATTTGTTTTTATTTTTATTTAGTACCTAATTGTTTACCGTAAACCAATCTTGGACCTGAAGAATATAGCTATTCACATCATCAAGATTTTGTGGCTGTCGGTTTATTTTAAAGATCAATGATGTGTCATCTGCAAATAACAGCATTTTCGGTTGATTTTGAAGTGGTTGGGGTAAATCATTAATATAAACTAAAAAGAGGAATGGACCCAATATCGAACCTTGAGGAACGCCCATTGCCATTTCAGAACCTAATGAGTTTATGCCGTTTAGTTGAACTTTAACCTTTCTATATTTCAGGTATGATCTTAGTAAATCAAGAGCTGTATTCCTAATCCCATAGTGCTCCAGTTTCAGCAGAAGCGTCCCATGGTCTACGCAATCGAACGCCTGTGAGAGGTCGCAAAAGATTCCAATGGCATCTTGTGCTTCTTCCCAGGCATTAAAACTGTTCTTTATTAGGGTAACACCAGCGTCAGTGGTACAACGCCTTTTGGTGAAACCGTACTATTGTTAGAATAGAATAGAATATTTATTTGCTCAAAATGTAGGTATTTACAATAAGGCGGTTACAATAATATTAGAGAATCCTTGTACATTCTACCATTTTGGCATGCAAACATTGATGCAGTTCATTATCAAGCATACAAACACAACTAAAATGTATCAGCTAGAAAATCTGATACGGAGTAGTAACGTTTATTTAATAGGTTCACTTAGGTAAGTTCAGTTAGTTTCTTTTTGTAAGTTTTTACTGGTTCCTCTTTTATGGAATTAGGAATGTGGTAAAAAATTGCCGGTGCTATACCAAAAACAGTTTTCCTCAACAATCCTGTCCATCTGTCCAGCTGTGCGTAACATGTTTTGGTATTGAGATCACAAAGCTACATCTCGGTATCTTCTGCTTTCCGATAAAATTAAAAATAGATGTCGATTACATTTAACAAAAAGAGCAATTTGTAAAATGTAAAGGCACGGAAACGTTAATAAATTATGACTTTTAAAAATTGGAACACAGCTGTCAGTAACTTGTTCACTTGTTGTTGTTTCGTTGTTCACGAAAAATGGATTTTTTATTAAAGTGACGTAACATTTGATTGAGCATCAACTTTTCAAACATCTTACTGAGAACTGGCAGAATTGACACAGGCCTCTAATTGTTGGGTTCTTTACTATCACCAGATTTGTATAGTTAGTCATGTATAGAGTTGATATATGTATAGTTAGCCGGGCTCGGGATATAAGTACTCGTACATTCGCGATCACCCCTGCCTCCCGAGTACCTACTACCTATTGTTTATTTCGCTATCAGCTTGTAAGGTAAACTTTTCTTTTCTTTTGTTTCAGACATCGCCGTAACTAATGGAGATCGACTAGAATTTTATACCAACGATACCAAAACGGACACAGTGCGTTTTAATTCCCATAACCTCGCAGCGTTAGCTTACGATGAAGTTCACAACATGATGCTTTACGTCGACAAACAAACTGACAATGACGCTATATGTGGTTATGACATATCTTCCAAAGAAAACAAATGTTTCACCGAGAGAAGCAGACGAAACATTCATGATCTCGCCTTCGATCCAACCACAGAATTACTGTTCTTCAGTGATACAAATGAAAGAAGCATAAATTGGATTTCATTAAAACGTGGATCTAATAACAATATTTACGGAAATCTTTTGATCAAGATGGCTGACGGCATCCCCACAGATATCGCCGTGGATAGCTGTAGAGGGTACGTTTACTATAATTTAATAATGTATTACTCAACAAAATCTGTTGTCTTCGACATAGTCTAAGGAGGTTTTCTGCTTACAGGTACGTTTACTGGATCAAAACAAACCCGACCGCATCTGTAATAGAGAGAGCTCGATATAATGGCTCAGAGAGACAAGTCGTTATTAATACTACTTCATTGTCTATCAACACAACTTACAAACTGGAACCACACAGCCTGGCTATTGACCAACAAACGCAGAAAATATACTGGTTAGAGGCTGAGAGTAGTTCACGATACCGTATTTGTTATGCAGATTTAAATGGAAAAAAAATAACATTCCTCTCTACTATACTTTACAAATCGGCTGTTGCTAAGACAAAATCAAATACATTGACCGTTTCAAAAACATATCTCTTCTGGGTGGACTGGTGCTCTCTCTGCGAGATCGACGTTTGGAAATTACCAAAGACAATTGAGACTGCATCGAATTCGAAAAATTATTTTACACATTTTACGTTACACGACTTACAAATTGAAAAAGGTAGTGTCGGTACGGCCGCCATCTATACAATAGAAGAACAAAGACAGGGAATTAATGATTGTGAACCACTAACAAGTTTCGGACGAAATAATTCTGATGGGCCATTTTGTGTTCATGGTACGAAAGTTAATGGTCAATCTTTTTGTAAATGCACAACTGGTCACACCGGGGAGCGATGCGATGTTTCTGTCTGTGAGAACTATTGTTTGCAAGGTAACTGCAGTTTCAATGATGAGGGACTGCCTAAATGCAGGTAAAACATATTCTACTCCTTAGCTTGAGTTCCTTAAACTAAATTACATTTTTCAACACACTCGCTCGTAAAGTGGCACATTGCACAAATGAAAATTAATTTGTGTTCTATGTATGAAAATATTCAATTTTCCTATTTTCCTGCAATCCCGCTTCGAGTACAATGACAAACTTTGCCCACTAGTATCAAAATGTAATAATTTCAGATGTAATGCTGGGTATTCCGGGGAAAGGTGTGAATTGTACGCATGCCATAGTTATTGTCTAAACAACGGTGACTGTTCCCTGAACAACAGTGAACCTGTCTGTCAATGCAAAGGAGGTTATATAGGTGATAGATGTGAGGTACCAGACTGTCCGAACTGTAGATTCAATGAAAAGGGACTTCCTGAATACAGGTACTTAAAGCATATTTTTCTCTTTCAATTAATTTCTTTTGTGTAATTAAATTACACGTTTTCACATAACTGTTATTTCAGATGTAATGCCGGCTATTCCGGCGTAAAGTGTGAAGTGTACGCGTGTCATGGTTATTGCCTGAACAACGGTGACTGTTACCTGAACGAGGAGGATGAGCCTTTCTGTGAATGTGTTGGTAATTACGAGGGACTAAGATGTGAAGTTGTTCCAAAATAATGTCACCTTTACCCCTACGTGTTCAGCAGAAGCAAACCACACTCTAGCTGATTCGTTATTGTAGAAGACTTTAGGTATGTCGGCTCCACCCAATCCCTGTCAATTCCAAGGATACCAGGAAGAGATAGCAGAAAGGCCGCCGATTGTATGTTATGAAGTGTTTTTTTTTATTACTTGTTTTTTGGTGTATAAAGTAAATACATATAAATAAATAAGATTAATGTAATTAATTTACTTGAGTTGTGACCCTTCAATAATATTTTTATGAGAAGACTGTAAATGAAAAATTGTATCGTAATTAAAAAAAAAAATTACATGAAACATTTTTTTTTATTCTGCTAGAAATTTTTATAGTTCAGGTTTGTCTATTGGTAGGAAACGTAACAGCTGAACGTTGTGTTTTTTTATTATTCAGTAATCTTCAAAAAAAAAACAAAAATATTACGTATTAAATATTTCGCCGCCATATTTTAGTTCGTTAATCGTTTTACTTAAGTTTGGACATTTTTGTTATTTTTACTTATTAATTAGGTAAGTACCTATATATATGACACCGTATGATTATGAGCATCGATAGTTTCTATCTATCTAGGGAGATTATACGTACTGTACGTTTTGACTGTCCCTTTCAGAATCAGTGGGTCATGTCTTGTGTAGGTGTGGCGACTCATATAAAAATGTAAATAAATATCATAAACTCAAACTCAAAGCATTTATTTCAAATAAACCAGAAAGGTCAGTCAGAAAGAAGAAGCTAGAAGCCCATTCCAAAACGTAGTAGGTACCTATGAAGAAGAACGGGCAAGAAACTCCACGGACACTCTTTTAAATCATGATATGGTTACAAAATATTAGTTACATCATTCATGTTGAACATACATATGACAACGATGCAAAACGTTAAAAGCGTCCGTAACAGAAATAAAAAAAGTTAATAATTCAAAAATTAAATTAAATTAAAATAAGACGTGGACTTTTACTGACTAAAACCCACCCGTGTTCCTTCCGTTGCCTGTGTGCCGGGGCCGCGTTATCCCTTTCGGACAAACCCGCAACCCCAGCAGGCATTGGTCTTTCGACCCCGTCGGTTGGTGCTGACATCTCTTTGAGGCGCGCGTGGAACACAACGCGCCGTCGACACGGGCCTGATCCTTATCGGACGGCGAGCTGCCCATTGCTCACCGTCCGCAAGCCCGCGCCTACGGTGGCCGGAAGTCGGCTCTCGACTCCCGACGCCCGGGGCGTCTCCTGCGGCGACTAGGGCCGCGAGGGCGTGCAGCTTGCATCTCCCTCGCGCGCTCCGCCTCCTCCTTCGCGAACATAACTGCTTCGCAGAAGGAGGTGACGGCCTCCCATGCACTCTCGCTCCAAACCATGGCCTGAACCAGGGCCGGACGCGAGAGATCGCCGCCGCCGATCGCCTCCGTGAGGACACGGCGGTGCTCCGCCCAAGCCGGGCAGACCTCCACCGTATGCTCCACCGTGTCCTCCGGGCGATCCACACAGTGGTGACACCCGGGCGTTTCCTCCCGCCTTACGCGGAACAGGAACCTCCCGAAACAACCGTGTCCGGTGAGGACCTGCGTCAGGCGGAAGGTGAGGACGCCATGGCGCCTCTCAAGCCACTCCTCAAAGAGGGGACTTATCGCCGCAATTGTGGCGTGCCCAGCGCTGGGTTGCGACAATCGCACACTCCATGCCGCCATGAGATCCCGCCGGAGCTCTGTCCGCTGTGCCGTGATTTCTCGCGGCAGCGGAGTTACACCCCGGCGTTTTGCCTCCTCGCGCAACTCCCACATGTGCGCGAATGAAAGACATACCTAGTACCTAAATGGTACCTTTATAGTCGGTACATAGTACTCACACATGTGCCATGCAATTATACAATGCTAAGAGATTGAATTTATACAATACAAAGATAGTTATTCAAATCTTTGTTTTTCTTTTTATGTACTAGGTGTTCTGTTATGTACCTAGGTTAAGATTTCTATAGGTCTTTGTCACACGAAATAAAGTTTCACATTATTATCCCCTCCGCCGGTCGGCCTTTTTCGCGAATTAGCGCATCCCCCGTTGCGCAACTATTGGGTGGTCCCGTAACCCGATATCCTAAGGGACCACTTGAGATTAAAATGACGATATCTCTAAAGTTTTGTATGGGAGCTGTATATTAAACTTATGTCGTTGGAATCGTTATGAAATAAGCTAACACATAAAAAATGGATAAGTACAGTTTTGCATCGTAATATTTTGTTAATTTTAATGTGAAATCATGGGGCGGGGATTTCCGATTCTCCGGAAAAAATAACAAAATAGAAAAATGATTAAGAATGTTTTTTTTTTCTTTTTAACATAAAGATACACAATTTTATATAAATAAATTATAAAAAACACACCTCCCCATAAATCTTTTTCATAACACAAGCTTTACCATAACATGACGTCATTTGGGCCGGCCCACGTAGGTCTTGGTGGTAACCTATGGTTGGTTGCAGTAACTAATTTAGCGCATATAGCACCGGTTAAGTTAGGGTAGAACTGTGACCAACCTCGGTTCTTCAAAGTTGGTCAATTACTTGGCTATTTAGTATTAGCGGAAGGTGCGTTGGTCGCTTGCAACTTTGATACCAGTTCACAATTTGTTAGTTTATAAAGTGCGGTTCAACAAATAGTTCCTATGCCGTAATGTTGGCTCCACTGTAACAACGGACCAATTAGGTAGCGCCATAGCGTACTCGTACTCACCTAATTGGTCCGTTGTAGGCGTGTGTAACTCTTTACGGAACCGAGTCACTGATCCGGATCATTGAAGTGTTCCAAAAGATTGGTTCAGTAACAACGTTTCAAATGGATCATTTGAATCTGAATCATAACTTTGCCTCTGTGCTCTTTTCGCGCGACCGTCGCTTGCGAGGCGACTGAGCAGCAGTGAGTGAGAGAGAAAGACTGAGACGCTGAGTTATGTTTCTTTAGCCAGTACTACAAAACTGACTGAGCGGGTGACACATTACAATATATTAAAGTCAGAAAGAGATACCAAATGAGATGTGTATCACTCATCTCTCACAGTTTTTCGTTGTCGTTATGCATTTTTATATCCTGTGAGTCAATGATTCAAATGAAACATATCAATGATTCGGATCATTTCAGTGATCCAGATGAAAATGTTCCGATCGCAAAAATGATACACTTTTTTAACGCTATCATAGCCAGGCTGTATTAAGTAGTTATATACTGGATAGAGCCTAAGATTAGGTACTTTACAATACTACTACTTTACTATTAAACCTGAAATTGCGTGAAGAAAACAGCAGTATCTCGGTTCTCGACAAAATGTAGGGAACTGCAAGTTGTATAAACTATAAATAAACGATCGCCGCGTTCATTTTGTTCGCCGAACCCGAACGCGTCGTCGCCATCGTGCCGACAGATGGCGCCTTCCGGTTTTCCGAATAAAATGTGTTATATATCGCGACGATCACCTATTCGCTTGACAAGTGCTTTTATTAGGACACAGCGTAACAGGAACTGCATATCTGTTAAGATAACCTATTGAACCTAAGATTAATTTGTTTTCATGTTGATAAAAAAACCCAGCTTATTTTGCAACATCAACTTATTAAATTGCAAATTTGAAAAACCCAGATAAACACAATCATGTACCTACCTAGTTACCATGTATAATATTTTGACTATCAAATTAAAAAATATATTTAATAAGTACTAGCTTCTGCACGCGACTTCATTCGCGTGGAAGTCGTAAGACCATATAGGTACTAAAATAACAGCCACATTTCCATAAACCCTCCCTGCAAGTATACTACGTTAAACCAAGACAGGTATTGAAATGAATACAGGTCGAAACGGATTTTTTTTGTGCGTTTCCACCAGAGAGAGATATGCGAGGAAGCTGGAGGAAGCGCCTACGACCTAGGTGAAGCGGAGCTGTGTAACGGTGCGACTCTGTAGGTACTATCGAAGAATTTCATATCCAAGCAGTTTGAAAACAAAATCCCGTGAACACGATGACCACATCTGTTACCACCCCGGTTCTATGGCGACCGAGCGCCGCAAGGAGAAATAGTCCTTACGGTGTATAGATCTGAATTTCTTCGATTGTACATACGAGGAAGCGGTCTTGATCAAAACGAACGACTCAAGATACAATGTGTATCTCGAGTAGTTTCTTTGTTCGCGGGGATTTAAAGTGCGTCCAGATTATGTTAAAAAATCACATAAACTTTTTTTATACAACATGTAACACAAACCCTGTTGTAAGGTACTAAGAGTCCATTTATGTAGTAATTATAAAGGAAAAAAGGAAAAAAAAAATCGCCACATTTTTTTTCAATGGGGAATGTTACCAGCTTAGTAGGTGACATGGGACGCGGGGGCGGCCGTCGGGTGTCTACTAATTTGCGATTTTTTAAATGAATTTGGGGTAATTTTGCTACAAAAAATGTTTTTTTTTAATTTTCAATTTTAATAAGATTTTTTATTACTTTTTGGTAATGTGATTGCAGTACCTATGTGCCCCTTTCGGATCGGACAGGGTTTTTAACATATTGTATAACACGTCCACATTATTTAAAATTGCTAATCTTTCTATACAGGGCGTCCCACAGATATGCCACATGGAGGGAAAGTACCTTGAATATTGTAGATGGAACATTTTACTGAAAAAATACATTATTTGAATTTAAAAAACAATTTAAACTGTATTCATAGATATTTAAATAAATACATGGTTGAACCGGGAATCGCACCCGTTACATGAGAAAAAATAATCACCGATCGAAAGGCTTTATCATAAGGATTATTTTTTGCTAAATAACATAGTGTCACAAATAAAAGGACGACCATGAATTTAGCAATACCTGGGCGACCCGAGCTCTGCTCGACTGAAAACAGAGAAAACAAAGAAATCGAATTTTCCCAGATATGAGACCCAGCAAGATAGATTTTTCGCCCCCGTAAACCCCTATATTGCAACTTTCATCGAAATCGTTAGAGCTGTTTTCGAGAACACGATTACAAATATACAGGGTGGCAGGGAAATCAACGCGAAAAACGATAACATGGATTCAGTACATGATTCTGAACCCCCGTAAGTTGAAATTGTTCGTCGGTTATAGAAAAAAATAATCTGCTGTAGAAAAGTGCAATACCTACTCGGTCAAAATGTATGGAACAGCAATTTTTTTTCAACGCAGTGGTGTTCAGAATCATGTACTGAATCCATGGTATCAGTTTTCGCGTCGATGTCCCGCCACCCGTCACCCGAGAGTTGAAAATCCAGTGCGCGGTAAATTCCCGCCGCGATATTTTTAGACCCGGTTGTGGGTACGGCGGCACAGCCAGGCGATAAAAACTTGTTGTTCAACAAATAGGTAACTATCGGCTCGAATGTGTCGACCCAGTGTGTAGCTCGCCTAAGTCGTTTCAAAGGAACATAATTAAAACCACATTTTGATAAAAAGTTTTATTCAAAAACACTTTGAGCGTACAACATAAATCGCTTGACAATAAAACAATCAAATCTAAACGCATAAATATTAACATGTTCGTGGGAAATACCTTAAAATTATAAAATACATGAAAAAACTTTTATAAAATCAACAAAGATAGACAAACTAATTTAAAAATATTATTTTAGGAATTTGCTGATTGTCCTATTGGCGGTCGCAGCATGTCGATGGCACATTTTTATTATTTTAGGCCTTTGTTTTTTTGACTTCTGTGAGCATCTATACCCGGTTACTGAATTTAATATTTTAAATTGAGAACTTTTTCTTATCTATTTCTAATAAATGGCAAGCAAAGCCGATGTCGACTATTCTGCCACAATGTCTAAAGTGAGTTGGAAAAACAAGCTTGCATGACATTTTTTTTTTTTTTTTAATTTCGATTGATATAGTTGTGAGAACTTATTAAACTCTACATATGGGAGAATCGATGTCATTAACGGCGATATTTTTTTTAAATTTGCCTGTTTGTGTCAGGTAGGTAAGTATATGTTGATTAAATATGATTCGCGAACACAACAAACATGTCTTCACATAATTATAATCAAATGAATCAGCAATACAACTCGCATAAGTTAGAATTGGCCTCAAATGTCATGATTTCATTAAATAGTCATTCATAGGGTAATATGAACTTAAAAAGTTGTATTGGTGATTTTTATGATAAAAATTCTACAATTAAATATTTGATGCGGCCGCGAATCATATTTAGATCAACATACAACGTGATACTGACCTGCAAATTGGCAAAAAAACGTAAGAAAATGCTACTCTTACGCATTTGCCCTAAGTAATTCTTTTATAGCACGCGAAATTCAAAATGTGTGAGGTTTTTTGCAAAGAAATTTTGGCTTTTACTTTCAGTAGTGCTAACGTAGAGTTTCAATTCAAATTCTCAATTTGGAAACCGGATAATTAGGCTCACACAAGTTAAGACAAACTTTTGAAAATTGTGCCCGATGCTTCGACTTGAATAAATTAACAAACTTACGTAAAATTTTTATCCAATTAGGCCAATATTTGTACTAATTTTGCAGTCTTATAAATGTTGGAAAAACCATTTGGTATAGGAAAATAAATGTCAATAAAGACAAAATTATAATATAAAACTTAAAACTATACACCAATGAAAGAATTTAACGAATCATCAATATTTACTTCCACCGATGTCCGTCGACAAAATTATATCGAAATATAAAATAATCAAAATTATATCAAACTCGAATTATAGAAAATTATATGAATGTTCACTTGCTCTCTTATAGACACATATTATGACTATAATATTATAGGATACAATAAGCTCAATTATTGGATATATTAGGTATTTTTTAAATATAATAAATATTTTTTTTTATATGATTTTACATTTTTTGAATATTGCAGAGTTCAGACGACAAGCATTTTGGCGCAGTTTTCTGCCGTCCTGTTACAAAATATGAATATTTATATAATAATATGTACATAATTATTTGAGTACGATATGTGTGCTATTTATCCGATGTATTTAAAATATTTAAAATTCTCCCTACTCTTAATTTATGAATTTCAGAAATCAAAATTGTGTTCATTTGCAACACAATCCAATAACATTGTTTTGTAGTCAACTAAAATGATATTATGCGTGTCAAAACGTAGCCATCTGAACCAAGCCATAAAAAGGACATCATCCAAGGTTTATATACTTTTGGTTCAAATGTGTCATTAAAGTAAACATTAATCTTATCAGAATAACAGCGTTTGTCCACCGCCGCCGTCACCGGGACGTCATTAGATTATTCGAACCGAACGTGACGTCCCGGAGACGGCGGTGGTGGCCAATCGCTCTATAACTTTGATTATTTTAGGCAGCAATCATAAATCATTCATAAAAAAAAACAAAATTACATATAGCCATTGAGCAGACACCTCCACCAATTTGTTTTTTTTTTTCTCTGGTACACATCTTTAGTTTGTCATAGCCTCTCTAGTTTACATTGAACCTCACTGGTCATAGCAGGATATTTAATTTGTTTTGATAAATCACTACATCGAAAATGTATGATAAGAACCTTTTTTCAAAGTCAACCAAGGCCTATGGCCGTGCAGCTTTGGTGCCAAAATAAAAAAGGACATCGCTCATTACAACAGCACCGCTCCAACACGAGAAATAACTTGTCATTCAAGCTAGAATTTTAAATCAAATGGATTAAAGTCTATATTACGTGTGACGGCTCGCGTGCAGTGAGCGGCCGGTGAGCCGTCCACTATACTGTATTAACCATTGTAAAATAGACTTTAAAGCATTTCATTTAAAATCCTAACTTGAATGACAAGTTATTTACCGTGGTGGAGCGGTGCTGTTATAATGAGCAATGTCCTGTAGACGGATAAATTATAAAATAATATTTTTAAAAAAACTGGCCTTTCACATTTAGACCAAAACGGTTGAACGATGTCCTTTAATTAAGTTTATGATATTACTATACTTTATAAGTCTTTAAGTTATAATAAAATGGAACTTGTCATGAAATACTATTACAACACCTGTCACCCAGAATATTAGTTAATAAAATACAACAATTGTTTAAAAATATTCAGTCATTTTATACTACCCAATCCACTAACGATTTCTTAAAATTTTGTCTCAACATCTTTGACTCGTAAAATCCATCTCGATTTTAACAAATAACTGTACAACATTTTAAAAAAACCCTGTCCTATCCGTCAGGGTGTTCTTAAGTATGGTACTGTGGGTCTATTTATATAATATATTCAGAAAAAAAAAAAAAAAAAATTACCACAATTTTTTTCTATGGATTTTTTTATCGGGTTATTACATAGGGTGCGGGTGGCCTTCGTTTAGCGGTCGTCCACAAGTCGGCTAATTTTTAATGGAATTGGGGTAATTTGGTACAAAAAATGTGAATTTTAAATAGCAATAACTTTTTTATTTTCAATAATAATAATCTTTTTTTATTACTTTTTGGTAATGTTATTGCAGTACCTATGTTCCCCTATCGGATCGGACAAGGTTTTTATTTACATATTGTATAGTCGAACTATATTAAGGAAAATCAAATCAAATCCGTCCATTTGTGCACACAGTTAGAAGTTTCAAAATTTATATATATATTTTTTTTTACTATTTTTTATTTAAGTGTGGTGCGGTTCAGTCAAGTCTAGCTACCGACATGAGCAGTAGCAACTTGATTTACGAAAACCGCACTTACAACTAAGAAATAAAGGCTAAGTCTAATTGTTACCATACGCAGGAAAACTCTTTGAAAAAACATTAAATTAACAAAATACGTTTCTACAGGCACCCAACAAAATCTACAGCACCTTATAAAAAAACTATTAAACATACTTAGAATTTCGCTTGCCCGCCACATAATGCGGACTAAAGTCCTTCCATAGTTATTTCACCTCTGATTTTATTAATATAATTATATTAATAAATGGCGTCTTGCAAACCTGCGCGACCGTAACGCGGGAACACCGCGTCGGCAGAGCGGAACGCACGCGTCTTCACGAAGTTAATCGAAGTTGTGCGAAGACGAAAGTATAGAGGAGCACTTCGAATAACTTCGTGGATCCTCGGCTCGCCTCGGCCGACCTGCGCGACTACAACGCGAACCGAACAAAGATCGGAATCATTGTTCGGTAAGCGCTGTAGTCGCGCAAGTGTGCACATTTATTTTCGGGTTGTTGACGCTCCCGCTTCAAGTCGGAACTTTATTCTCATTAAAATAAAGTTGGTGTTGGATTGGAGCTGTCAGAGGTTAAACAACTGGGATAGGACTGAACATCAGTCTCATAGTTACAAAAGTCAAACAACATCGTCAATAGATTGGATACTACACCCAACTTCGCTTACATCGCCTTTCCGTCCATATCGTGTGGATGGGCGCTAGCGACTGCGCTTGTAAGGTCTTCAGCCACGGCTTAGGGTTTCGCTTCTGGCTGAAAAAGGAATAGTTAGTACCAAGTCAGTTACTGTGTCTAACTACAATGGTTTTCAAAGTACCTACGTGAGGTTTACGCTGCAAATAAATGATTATTACTACATAAAATGCTGTTTCATTAAATAAACGAAAAAATAAAGATTGTCGTCTTTTCCTAATACAGCTGAGAATTTTGAGCTTTCAAACTAGTTATTTTCTTAGTCAAAGGGACTTTAAAGCTGTTGAACTAGTTATTTTGTTAGTCAAAGGGAATTTAGAGCTGTCAAACTAGTGATTTTATCCGAAAAAGGAAGTTTAGAGCTGTCAAACTAGTTATTTTGTGACACAAACGGAATTTAGAACTGTCAAACTAGTTATCTGAAGAGACAAAGGGAGTTTAGAGCTGTAAAACTATATGTACAACAGATATAATTTAAAAATATAAACGGTCATTTAAAAATTATTCAATGCCCAACAAAAACCAGGTCAATACTGTTACTATTACAAATATAGCTAAATTGAGGACTAATAAGATGTAACAGAGATATTGAATAGTCCGTACATCTCCGAAGGTGAACGGGAACCGTCCCAAATACAGCAAAAACGATTATTTTGTTAGTTTCGTGTTGTTTTTTTAACTTACCGAATATGAGGAAGTAATTAATGACTTTTTATTACTATCAATCAAACTAGTTAACATTATTAAATTTACATTATCCACACTAAGGCACCCTTGTATCAGCCTAAAAATGTGATATCCCATCCCATAATCCCATGAGGTCACAAGAATCAACTATCTATACTAAAATTAAATTAAATTTGCGAGTTTGTATGTAAAGGGGTAAACTGGAAAAGAAATGTCAGCACAACTGACGGGGTCGCGGGAAAGTCCGAAAGGGATACCGTGGCTCGTGGCAAACGTATAGGAGGCCACTGAAGGAACACGGTGGGTTTTGGTTAGTAAGAGTCTGACACGCCCTCCCGCTCCGCCCAGAGCGAGAGAAGTTATTTGATAATTTCACACCCAAAAAAAAGGGGTAATCTGGAACGAATATGATTTCACTAATGTGAAGTTACAGTATTGCCGAGTGTCACAGGATATATTTTATGTTAAAACAAATTTCACGCGGACGCAGTTGCCGGCAAAAGCTATTTCTGATAATTTTCTATCTACATGCTCCAAGGGATAGTATAATGATAAATATTTATGCTTATACTCCATAGGTTTAATAAAGAGAGTTTTTATAGATGACACTTTCTTGTTTAAAAATACGATAAGCCCAACTAAATTTATTTTAGATTTTTACAATAGTTTCCTCTTTTATTAATGTATAAACTGTATCATTCATTCCTAACACAATTTTTTAGTTAGATTTAAAATAATAATATAATATTTTGTAATCTGTCTATTGTAAAGAGCCCAAACTCTAAACGTCAACGAATTATAACGTTGCAAAATTGAAGAGTACAACTGTGACATAGCATGACAACTGGAGTGACAGGTATTACGTTTAGTCGGTTACTGGACAGCTGTCTCGTCACGTGGTTTTTTTTTGTTTACCTTTGTTCAACTACCTAAACCTATGGAATATAAGTACAATCACTTAAAGCCAATAAAGAGTGTTAACTTCGGAATGAGAGATAATAAGCTGTGAAGTTGTCACAAGGCTCATAAAATCTCGTGTAGGTGTCTTAAGTTATTCAAGGTCGAAGGGCAGAAAATCGTTGTTGAGCCGTTGGTAAGCCGCTGCACTTGTTGGTGGAAGATTTGTTAACTGCACAGGTTTATTAAGCTTTGTTGACTTGACGAATTGTGTGTGGCGCAGATGATCGAAGTTTGATAAATAAAAAATATTATTAAATATTATGTATTAATGATTAAATATAAGTAATGTATTAATTATAATGTATTAATTATTAAATATAATGTATTCATTATTAAATAATGCAAATTATGGATTTTATAGTGATTAATTAACTTTATACGACGTATTATTTACCGGGACTCACGGTTGACCTTGCATTATGCCACGTACGGCTGCTCTACTTGCTCTTTTTCAAAAAGGGTTGGGCGTTTAAAAATGTTTAGAACATAATTTGTACAGAATTGTATGCTCTACAATTTGTATACTTGATGTACACATCATTGAAACCATAGAAAACGAGATATTAAAAAAAAACTATTTTTTTGACCTTTGACCTTGAATATCTTAAGACGCGGACACGAAATTTTATGAGACTTTTGAGACAACTTTTAGAATGCCAAAGTTAAGGTTTATACAAGTTTACAGTTTATTTTCTGTCATTCCGAGGTGAAACCCTTAACGTGACTGGACTAATAGACAATATTACAGAATACGTACAGTGCACTCCTTTTCCTCTGGCTTCTTATTGGCCATTGTCTCTGGATTATATTCATTCTCCAGACCGAAGTGCTGAAACGGTTATAATTAAGTTTAATTAATATTGTTATTAGCGGAAAGGATTATATAACAACGCTACAATGTTCTTTTGGCGCGTGACCAAAGTCGGAACCATAGACATAGAGAATGATCTGAGCATTTCGTATTCAGTTGTGCAGTGAAAACAGACCGAAAATTACGAGAGAGACAAAATGAATGTGCGCCTAGTTGTTTTCTGTTCAGTAGTAGAACAGGTTGGCCCCACAATCGCCTTCTCTTTCTAGAGAGTGGTCCCTTTTGTAAGGCTAACGCTCAGTCCATTCTCTATGTCTATGGTCAGAACTAACGCCGCCATCTTGTTTTGGCCAAAATCGGAACTAACGTCCATCTGTCAATGTCGTTCAAAAGCGCCAGAATATCTTTGTAGCACTCTAGTGCACAAAAACAATGAGTTAGTAGCAGTAGCCGTGGGAATACTGGCAATTTCCACAATTGCAGACAAATTAGGGCGGAAGGGTAAAGGTAGCCCGCGAAATTATTTTTTTCTCACGTTTTTTACAAAAAACTGAATCGTGGCCGTATCAAATATGTATTTATAGAATTATAATCATAAAAATCATCAATAGGTACAACTCTCATAACTTCATATACCCCACTGAATGACTATTTCATGAAATCATGACATTTGAGGCCCATTCTAACATAAGGAGTTGTATTGCTGCTTATGATTACAAGCCATATTTGTTACGGTCGCGAATCATATTTTAATCAACATACAACCTGACACTGACCCGCATATTGCAAAATACGTAAACAAAAAGAATTTCGCTGGCAAAATAATATTAAAATTATATTCTCGCATTTCTACTCAGGTCCAGTTGAAAACCAGCGTCAGGCACTTATAGTTGTCTGGCATTTTTGCTGAACTGGGTCTTTTTGACGCAGCCCTGAGGCACACTCCCCATAAAATTTCTGCTCGCATCGCACTTTACACTTTTTATTTGATTAAATTTTTTTCATCTGCTGTGTAATTATATTGTGTGTGTTTTAGTATGTGCTAAATAAATGTATTTTCTTTCTTTCTTTTTTTTTTCTTTCTACTCAAAATATTGTTACTATAAAAAAAAATACAAACCTGCAAAATCTCCTTATTAGAGAGATGGTCACCCGGTCCAGTCTGAATAAAATGGCGGAGTAATTTACCGCCTTTTTCAACTAGCACGGTACCCCCGGTTTGCACCCAATCTCCCTTCAAGTCGCCACCAAGACCTATTGTAATACAAAAATTAAGAAATATAAACCTTTAATAAGTCCGTGTTCGGGTAACGGTCTGCAGGGCCCATTTGTATGTAGTGGTGCACCAATTTACCGCCTTTTTTGATAATTATAGCGCCGCCATTTTGTAATCCGTCGCCAATTAGGTCGGAATCCAGACCTGTGACGTACTTGAATGTTATTTTTTTTGTAACTTTTACTACAAAATTGACTAAATAATTCTAAGAAGCTTACGATGGAATATGGTGTCACAATCGGCAACGGATTTACAAAATGACTATGAGCTTGATTAATAAGCAAATTGACCACCAAACCAACAAAAATTGTTTGTCGTTCGAAGTAGCTATAACACGACAAACTTACGAGTATATCAATCTGCTAAACAACCAAGTACACTTGATATCGGTAACGAACAGTCGTCAACATCAAGTAAATGTCATTACTAGACATCGGATTTTATGCATTTGCATATTTGCATATAACTGTTTAATTACGTCGTTAATGCATATTTTAGCCTTTTTTCCCAATCGTGCGTATTTCGTTTAGTACCGGGCTGCGGGAGGTACGTATGGGGCCTACATCAACGGTACAGGTCATGCCCTGTTTAAACAGGTATCTCCAGAAATAACGCAAATTTTTTAATTTTTCTATTGACGTCAGTTTACGTAGACAGGTCGTTTTCGGCGAACTGGTTGACAAACGTCACTTTGCTCACAAAAATTTGAAAAAATTCTTAATTGTATATTGTCATAAAAACTATGCTTATTAGAATATTTCGCTGCTTTTGTACCGTCTTAATATAAAAATCAATTGCTGTTCGTTTGTCTCGCTAAAACTCGAGAACGGCTGGGCCGATTTAGCTGATTTTGGTTTTGAAATGTTTGTCGTAGTCCAGGGAAGGTTTAAACGGTGAGAAAATTAGGGTAGGTAGGATAAGTAGGGTTTAGTGCTACCCGTGCGAAGTCGGGGCGGGTAAAGCTAGTTATAATATAAAAATGTTTTTTTGATTTAGCATTGTGCATATTTCGGCTTTTGTGAAGAGTTTTATAGTGCACATTTCTGCCTTTTTAGTGCATATTATGGAATTTGTTAGTGCATATAATCCGATGTCTAGTCATTATTATGTTAGGCTTGTGGAAAATCTAACATTGTTTCTACTTTAGGACCCCTTTGGGTGGTTTGGTACAAAAATATTTTTTTCTACATATACACTAGCTACTTCAGACTGCAGACTAGATCTTACCCATCCCTCGTCCCTTAAAGATGGCGTCGCGAGACTGCTTCCAGAATAAAGAGGTGATGATGGTAACCACGTTGAATCTCTTGAAGCCGAGCGCCTGATACGTCGAGATGTTGTCCACGTAGAATAGTTCTGGAAGGTTATTATACAATTTCAAGTAGTAGTACTTGTTACCTCTCTATAATATAAGGCTAATCCTTATATTATAGAGAGGTAACAGTATTGCCGAGTGTCATAAAATATATTTTAAGTTAAGAGCGTTCATTCTTAAAGCTGGCAACGTCGCAAATAGCTGTCAAAAATTTACCAGATTTTATTAATTTGGTAATTTTACTGTAAGGAAATATGATATACTTATCGCTATCTAGTGAATTAGATTATTAATAATGAATTGCAATTATAACACTGAATTGGATGTTCTTACCGTTTTAGGTGTAAAAAAGGCATTTGGAAAGTTTCCAAATGCTTTTTTTATATCTATAACTAAATATTCGGTGGTACGATATTAATTATTGCATTTCTTATTCAATATTTTGTTAAAATATTGAACAAAATATTTAGTTATTTAATTTATTTTTTTATTTATAAATATATATTTATATTTATAAATATTTATTTATATTTATAAACATGTATTTATATTTATAAATATGAATTTATATTTATTTGTTTATTTTTATTTATTTATTTCATATAGCTATGAATATGAAATAGCCATATTTCATATTTTCATAGAGTATTATTGCCAAATTAAACAAAACAAGAAGGAAATGACTTTTGGCTTAACAAGCTAAAGGGACTAACAGGAAATTCTAGTAATCCTTGTGAATATCGTCTTGTCCCGGAATGTCTGAATACCAATGATCATATCTGATCCAAACCAAATCTTACCATCCAAACATCTTTTTGTCGGATTTGGTCCGTGGATCATCTTTACATACCGAGACTCCACCATACGTCGGAAAACACGTTAAGCCGTTGGTCCCGGCTGTCAATCGAGGATCTTTTTGACAATCGTTACGGGTCTTCAGAAGCCCGAAAGTCTGACAATCAGTCGTACCAAGGGGTGTCGTATTACTCAGGCACTAGGTTGTGCAGATCAGATAGGCAGTCGCTCCATGTAAATTACTGGTATTCAGCTGCAACCGGTTAGACTGGAAGCCGACCCCAACATAGTTGGGAAAAGGCTAGGCAGATTGATTGATTGCTAGAGACACTATTTACAGCTCACTTCACCTACGTTTTTAAGGTAGATTTTTACAGAATTATGGCTAGTGAGCAGTTAGTTGCCACCCAATATTTTTTAAACCCTAACCCTTTATAAGGCAAAGAAAACCGGAAATGGTAGGAAAATTCAATTTTGCTATGATAAGGATATTTTTTTTTCTGCCACACTTGTCATGGACGTAAAAAATAACAGTGTAACCATCAGTGAAAATAAACAGTACTGCCAAAAATACAGACATCAATTTAAAAAAAAATTGTTGGTGGCACGTATACTGCCTCTACCTTAAAAAGGGTTAAAACTAACCTCCATCGAAGTATTTCCTGTCGATAAACTCCTTGGAGCCCGCCTCTTCCACGCCGATGCCAATCAGCTTAATGTTATGTTTACTCAGTACTGGTGCAATTTCACTCAACTGGAAATAAATACCAATTTATCTGATTATTTGCCCC
Organism: Agrochola lota; assembly: GCA_947364205.1. NCBI lineage: Eukaryota > Metazoa > Arthropoda > Insecta > Lepidoptera > Noctuidae > Agrochola > Agrochola lota. The sequence continues at coordinate 4,782,772 of OX376244.1, read as the reverse complement.
CGATAATCACTATCTATACAAACAAAAATTAAATGCTGTACTTTGGTATGCGCATCACTTGAGAAACTTTGAGTTTTTTTTTTTTATGATAATGATAAATCATTTTATTTCTGTAAGTTGGTCTGTATAATCTTTTACACGTCAATCATATTTTTTTAAACTAGATGAGGTCGGCGTTTCCTATCTGACTACTCCGAGAAGAAACGCCGAAACAAACTCAGAGGTCACAGTCTCTTTTAAAGTCCAGACATAATCTTGGTCAGATCATGTGAAGATCATGTGAAGATCATGTAGATTGGTGTCTGAAATGGTCTTTTGAGGAAAGAACGACAAAAAACTTCTTTTGAATCATGTACTGAATCCATGGTAAAAGTTTTCGCGTCGATGTCCCTGCCACCCTGTATATGTCGTTCGCGCGGTAAACTCTGCGTGCGTGTTGCAGGAATTGTGGGAAGTCAAGCCTTTGATGCGTAGTTCGCATGTGGCAATGTAGATGCCACACATATACATTAATATTAAACTTACATAAAATAGAGAAATCTCGATATTTTCTCAAGTCGTAAAAATTGTGCGAAGTAGGGTGGCGTGTAGTATAGTAATAATATTATATGTGCGCGAAAGTACGTATAATTCTGTCTGTCTGTTCACTTTTTACGGCTGAACGGCTTTCGATGAAATTTGGCACACAGGTAGCCCATGACCACGGTTATTTTTCCCGATGGTACGTTCTGATTCGATCTCCACGCGGGTGAAGTCACAGATAAAAGCTATTTTCATCTCTAAACTAATATTCTAAAGAGAAATGATTCGATTTTTTGTATGATGTTTGTAATGAATAAACTCAAAAACTACTGGACCGATTTTAAAGATTCTTTCACCAGTACAATGCTATATTATCACTGAGTAACATAGACTATAATTTATAAAGATATCACGCGGGCGAAGCCGCTGGCGGAAGCTAGTGTTAGATAAATTGGACTTCTAATGGCTGCGTTAGTTTATTGATAAGCATTACTTATTAGCGGTGTACTCCGCGGCTGTAAAATTTCTCTGAAATCTATCTTTTGGTCCATTACCAAAATATGCCCTAAATGCCTGGAAATATCGATAGGGATGAAAAATCGCTAGTCCTTATTGTTTTGTTTTCGCTCTAAGGCGCGGGGCATACACAAATGGCGGGCAGGGTGACGGTGTGGCGCGGGCGTTGCGCTGCCCGTTTCATATTTCATACAAAAAGTATAGGAACGAGCTTTAGAAAGTCACTGTCACAAAGATTTGAGTGAACAAGACAACACTATACTAAGCCGAACTCTTTTTAAAACTGGTTATGCTTTTTTAACAGCAGTGAACTGTCAGGCCCTTTTGTACACGGCACTGTTTCTTTACGACACGCCGAATTAGGGTTGCCAATATCAAAAAGTAATACTTTATTTTTTATACCAATTATAGTAAGTATTTTCGAAGTTAATGCCTGTAAAAATATAGTAGATGGCGAAAAAAAAAAATTCTCATGTCGTAAATTCGAATTATAAACTTCAAAACGAATTTATATTGACATAATTTATAAACACAATACCGAAATTTTAAAATAGAATCATGTTATAACTAGGTATTAAAACACTCGTGTTATAACTATTTTAAATTCTTTTAAACACACACTCGTATTTAATACCCCTCATTATGCAACAGTTTCATAAACTACTATTATTCTTTAAATGCATTGTTTTTGCTACTATGAACTTTATTATCAAGATTTTTTATTCATGTTTCGTAATTATTGTTACACTCTAAATGAAAATTACAAAATACAATTAATTCCGCTTTTATGAGATTAATACTGGTTATATATCGATCATCTCGCCATTTTGTATTAAAATAATAATATTGTAGTTTCGCCTACTATATTTTGTCTTCAGAAATATAGTACTTATTTAGGCCTCTAATATAATAGTAGGGTTGGCAACCCTACGTCGAAATAACCGTATTTTTTCACGGCAAGACAAACGTGTGTTTACAAAGGGCTTTATGATCAATTTAAATTGCTACGGAATGGTAGCGAGTTTTTGTAACGATATTGTACATAGCAAAATGAAGGAAAAAGAAAGAAAGAAAGAAAATAAATTGATTATACTTGGGTTAAGGCACACAATATTCACACAAAAACAAAAAACACCAGAAAAAATAAAGATAACTTAAAATAATATTGTGTGCCTCATCACGGCTGCGTCAAATAGGCCCAGTTCAGCATATAAATGCCAGACAACTAGTGTCTGACGTTGGTTTTCAACTGGACCTTCTGTTACGAGGACGTCTTACGGATGTAAATCAGTTTTATAGTGTGTATGTGTACTATATTTAAATAAAAGTAGATAGATATGTGTAGCAAATAATGTTAAACTCGATTAGATATTTGTATAAAAATAATTATAAATAATTATATAGCGCTTTATAAGGAATGAAATAAAATGGCATGGTTGCACAAGAAACAATGGACGGTCGTCAATAAATAATAGATATAATCATGGATTTATAGCAATGAAACATTTAAATTAATCATGTCTAGCTTCCGTTGGGCATCCATGAGATACTGCCGCAGGCGTCTTCTCAGTGTCCTCGAATGTGTCGATGAACTCTACTCAATTGTGTAACGTACAAAGAGCTTGTAACTGCGAGAATTACCGAGAATGCGCGAGAACTCTCCAGAAAACGCGCGACCTGTCATTTGACTCATATCTAGTTTGTGCGTTACACTGATGACAAAAAGTTCATTATCCTTTGTACAAAAATTAATACCGTTCAGCAGCAATGTAAATTGATCATAGCCCGCGGCGATGCCAAATATGGATTAAATAACCCCACGGGATTAGTTCCTATCATACTAAAGTAATAAGGCCTCAATTGGGGTGCAGAGTAAAATCACACCTTTCCCCTGCTATTGACAGGCCTGACTGACGCCTGATAACAACGGGAATCACTTATCGGTACGAATTTTCTATATCTGACCGATAAGACCTTTGCTAAGCGCCCCCGAGGCCGTCAAATTATTTGATTTAAACATGTCGATTTTGGTGTGAATCTGTGGTGTGAGCAAAACCTTTTTGGGTTGTGTATAAAAATTAATGAATGAAAGAAAACTGCAGGTTTTAAAGGTTTATTTTGCGTTTGAAGCATATTTGATGCTAATGCAATATTTTTGGACCCTTAAGACGCGGGACATACACAAGTGGCAAGTAGCGCGGGCGTGGCGACGGTGTGGCGCGGGCGTTAAATTTCATACAAAATGTATAGCACAAAAGTTTGAGTGTTAAGGTGCAGACCAGCGCGACGCGACTCTAAGAATACAATTTCTAAGAAAACTACACACGGTATAACAATAACCGGTCTCGTGTCTGCACGAAGCTTTACGCAATTCGGATGCTGCACAGTACCCGGGTGTAACACATATTATTATGTGTTAAAAACCGGGTGCCGGGTACTGTACAAGGCCCTAATTGCGTAACACTCTTTCAATCACAATTCGAGAGTTTTGAAGGATATTACTAAATCATTGCTTCACAAGTTTGAAAAAATCGTCTGTTCAACAACGTAAATAACGCAATAAACGTGGGTGAAACGTCAAAATGAAACCCTTTTATGTGTGATACGCTATTACCCCGCAGTTAACCGCACGTCCACGGAAACACCGACCTCATCTAACTTATTTTTAATATGACGTGTAAAAGTGATTCAGATATCCTATTTACAGAATAGAAAGAAAAATAAGTTTATTTGTCACAGAAACACGTGCATAAACGTACGTACGTACGTGTACGTGTGTATTATGTCTGAAATAAATGTATTATTATTATTATTTTATTATAAAAAAAAAGATAATAAACTCGGGTAGGTAACAACAACATAACGATAACAATACAATAACGAACACATAACAGAAATAGTCGGCAGCTGCTGGCACGTCATGACTGTGACAAGAAGGCTTCCACTCAGCATGATGCTGTGCTATAGAGACCCACAGCACAGCGCTGATTTTCAGTGGTCACCCGAAAAAGACGTACGGAAACCAAGTCAGGTTTAAAGAAGTATACATAAATATAAAATAAAATAAATAGTACTTATAATATAATGCTACTATACAAAAGTATGAATAAAATGATTAAATAACATATAAATCATTATCCGCAGGCATCACCGTGCGTGCTTAAAACATGTACCCACCTAAAACACCATTATCAATACCTACAAGAATATTCAGTGTGAATAAACAATTCCATTCCATCAGAACTACGGGAAGATGTTATGATCCTAGAGTACATTGGGGTAAGTTCGGCGCTGGGATAAGAGCGTATGAATTCCCGGCTAATTTGGCAATATTTTAACGATGACAGTGACAACATTATGTTCGCTATTGTATCCTGCTCCGACAGTCGACTCAGAATTTGATTCGTACGGTCTTATCCCAGCACCCAACTTACGCTAACATACCTTAACCACTTAGGTAGAGAAGTTTGTATGCAAAAAAATAATAGCCACGCGGTTGAATTTTCGAAAAAAAGCCAGTTCATAGATACTTAATTATTTCATTTAGTACGACATTACGCAAATATCGATAAAATAGGTAGATACTGTCATAGATTAGCTGTATTTTATCAATATAGCACACGGGAACCGCGTGTTTCCTGGGCCTAGCTAGCATAATTCCTATTTATCTTAAATACCTGATCGACTATATGATAGATTTTATCAACAGTACAACACTGTCATCTTTCTAAAATTTTTATCGCGACAAATTATATAAATACAAAGGTAAGTACCTAAATATGGAATTTGAAACTCTTATAATCAATAATCAACAAGATTAGTTATTAAAGTAGATAGAAGGTATTCTGTTTTCTCATAGATTTCACGTTTAGTGCGTTGTTAGGGCATTCAGTCTGCAAAGCATTGTTTTAATTTAAATACGCAATAATTTATGTGAGAAGGAAAACTCTGGCTTCGGGTCAAATAAATTAAATTTTAATTATAAGTTATTAAATCATAAAATGCTTGGTTTGTCATTCACCTACAATTTTTATCTGTTGCAAGTTTTGAGTATGAACGTGGATGGCTATAAGAGTAGGAGAAGACCAAAGAAACGATGGATGGACTGTGTGGAAGATGATGTGGATAGAAAGGGGGTGATACCGAGATGTCGACTAATAGAGAAGATTGGAAGAAGAATATAATGTTGCGCCAGCGCCGGCCCCAAATAAATTGGTTTATGGTCAGGAGAATGATAACGATGGTAGTTTTCAGGGTTCCGTACTCAAAGGGTACCAACGGGACCCTATTACTAAGGCTCCGTCCGTCCATCTGTCACAGGGCTGTATCTTTTCCACCGTAATAGTTTGACACTTGGAATTTTCTCAGGGTGTGTACACACGGCTACACATCAAGCTATAAATTTCCAGTTTATGCTGATCTCGCATTGCATAGGATTTCATTTCAATGCGAGGTCAGCTTATACTGGAAATTTATAGCTTGATGTGTAGCCGCCGTACTACTATGGCCGCTTTATTAACAAATAATAAAATAAAGTTAAAATGAAAGGAGTCCCCATACAAGAAACTTTTGTTTTTTATTACAAAAAAATATTTAAAAAAAATTAAGTCTAAATTAATATTATAGAAAGAAAGATAAGATTTTTTGTAAGTTTGTTTGTTACGCTTTCACGCTAAAACGGCTGAACGGATTTAGATGAAATTTGGCACATGGGTAGATCATGACCTGGGTGAGGACATAGGATACTTTTTATCCCAATATTCCCACGAAATCAAGACTTATGCGTGTGAAACCGCGGGGCGCAGTTAAATATTGTACGGTGATACGGAACCCTTCGTGTGTGTCTGGCTTGCTCTTGGCCGGTTTTTAAATATTAGTCAAACTACCTAGTTAGTGTTATTTGGACTAATACAATGCCGCCCATGGACATGTGACCGCCCGTATTTTTCCGCATGAAAAATTATCGAAAGTTAACTTTTTTTTTTATTATTCTTTTTTTTTCAATATACCCCTATGATTTTATGGACTTACTTGTGTTTTTAAAATAAATATTGTTTTTTTTTTCTGTTGAAAAAAATATCTTCACCTCCGTTTTTTTTCACAGTCGACAAAATGTAATAAAAAATATTAGTTAATCCGATTAAATAAACTATAAGGTTTTAGAAATAATAAACAGAATCCAAATCGAGCTCATAACATAGGAGATATGACAAACGCTACTCAAAAATTAAAATATTGAATAACATGAAAAATATTAAAGTTAATTTTCGATAATTTTCCATTAATATTTAGAAAAATACACATGCCCATGGGCGACATTGTATTTCGAAAAAAGAATTTCTTTTTACACATTATTGTATATATAAACAGTTTAGGGCTGGGTAACTACAATAGTTTTTAGAGCAGAGCCATGCTGCATAGCCTTGAGTAGACCAGTACATAGCTACCTACGACATATACTATGCATAATTCATCACACAGCAAACCCATATCATAGTGCGTACTGCTATTGTGTAAGACGCACTATGAACAGCTCCATTTAAAGTGATTCATGTTAATAGGTAAGCTTAAACAATGATGAATGAACGGAGGCTTTCCTAACACTGACTGGCATTTATATACTCGTATTATGTTTCATTGTTAAAAATAATAGGCAATATTTTAATTTCAAATCTAATTCCAAGACATTAATTTACCTGTTATTAATAATATGATGACCTGTAAAATGACCTATTAAATAAACCTGCACCCTATTTGCATACCACACGATATTGCTAGTCCACTGCTTCATATGTTCGAAAAATGTGTCTGCTCAACAACGAAAATAACGCAGTTGAACGGTCAACATGAAAGCCATTGTTAATGTAAGTGTTTTACGGAATTACCCCGCTGAACTTAATGTCGCTCCGTCTTCAACGGAAGCGTACTGTATACATAGCATTAATGTAACTTTTTATTTTTTCTTATAATATTATTGCTAATAAGTGATAATAATGACGATGTTATTATCTTACCTCTTTTGCCCAAAGCCTGCATAGCATGCATCCCCAGCGTCTGAAGAATATGATGGCCACATTCTGGTCCTCCCAGAAGGTTTTCAACTCTACTGTCTAGAAAATAGAACATGTTTTGTGTTAATAGAATAGAACTTGGATTGAGCTGTTATCTCTTATCTCTCTAGTACTGCGCCGTTGAAATATACCGGAGGTACACGACACAAAAAAAACACAAAACAAAACACTAAGACCTCACTCTTTTTTGAGTCTCCGCATACGACTAGCAGATCGCGAGTAGCTGCCTTAGTCCGCACATCGATGGACTGAGCAACACCATTTCGTCCGCGTAACTTATGTTATTGACACATGTACTCTCATGTCTATATGACAGCCGACATGTGTGCTGCTCAGTCGCTCGATGAGATGATTGATATATAAATTTAATAACAGAGGCGAGCTTAACCCCCCCTGCCTTACACCACATTCCATTTGATATTCATCAGACAGAGTACCGACCCACCTTACCCGATTTATTTGGTGAGCATACCAGTATCTGAGGAGGGTTACGTACTCCGCCGGTACACCCAACTTGTCCCATAGCACATCATAAGAGACGAGATCGAAAGCTTTCGACAAATCGAGGAAACACGCGTACACGCGTCCTCCTCGCGGTGTAGTACTTCACGGTATGCTTTAGGCTGAGGATGGCACTCTCTGTGGACACTCCCGCCTTGAATGCGAACTGGGCGTCATGCACTTTAACAAATTCTGAGAGGCAGCCCTTCATCAGACCGTCAAGCACCTTGGCCATGGTAGTGGCTAGCGAGATGGGTCGATAGTTGTTCATGTCGGATGTGTCACCAGTTTTGTTCTTAACTATCGGAACCACTACAGTCCGCATAAGTGGCTCCGGTAAATAAGAATGACCTAGGCACAGGCACAGAGTGAAAAATAGTGACAATACGAGTACTTTAGATGGATGAACTCCCGTTATAAAAAACAATTTTAATAAACAAAATATTAAGAACTTAAACTTATAAACTTAAAGATAAAGATAAAGATATATTTATTTGTAAGCATGTGTAACATTATACATATAAATGCAAATGTGGATGTAAAGTGAAAATCTGTGAGTTGGAACATGTTTTGCCATCTTCAACATGCTTATAAACAGCGACGATAATTAATACTTAAACTTTTTTTTTTTTTTTGTAATTTGTACAAGTCCAGCAAGTCTGACCATTATTACGAGTATAAGATTAAATTCAGAGTTACTAGTAATATTAATTGCGAAACGCATTTAAATAAACCTTAATTTAAAAAAACCTTGTTTTTTTTTTATTGTTTCGATCTACAACCCTAATTCCCGATTTGTTTACCTTATGCCCCGATTTAAAACAAATCGGACCTGGCAATACTATCCGCAACCCAGTTACTGGGTAACATGATACCCCTTGGTAAGACAGGTTGTCAGACTCTCAGGCTTCTGGACTATCAAAGATCCAAGAATGACAACCGGGAACCAACGGTTTAACGTGCTTTCCGAGGCATGAAGCATACCGTCTCCACCCATCCACGGACTGACCGCGGCAAGCGTAGCTTAACCTGATCGATCGACCGGTGCGGCTGTTATTACTTAGCCACAAGCTAATAAAAGAAAGTCTAGACAGTTAATTGTTGTACAAAGAGAAAATTATTGACTAGTTGAAACTCACAATCAAGGACGCTGAACAAGATACACACAATAGAAGTTTTATTATTATAACGCCTATGGCCTTCAGTATCCCTTAAATTAAAATTAAATTAAAATCTTTTATTTCGGACCCATATGTATAGTCCATTTGGTTAGTATACACATGACTTAGAAACTAGTGTTAGTACATAGTTACATCTACCAGAAAAACAACAAAAAAAATCATTAATACGCCACAGTGGCATGTAGGCGTAGGAGCTCGTGGCTAAGTAACAACAGCCGCACTGGTCGATACATTAGGTTAAGCTACGCTTGCCGGGGTTGGTCAGTGGATGGGTGACCATCTTTACATACCGAGAATCCTCCGTGCCTCGGAAAGCACGTTAAGCCGTTGGTCCCGGCTGTCATTCGTGGATCTTTGACAGTCGTTACGAGTCGTCAGAAGCCCGAAAGTCTGACACCAGTCTTACCAAGGGGTATCGTATTACCCAGTTACTGGGTTGTGGAGGTCAGATAGGCAGTCGCTCCATGTAAAATACTGGTATTCAGCTGCATCCGGTTAGACTGGAAGCCGACCCCAACATAGTTGGGAAAAGGCTAGGCAGATTGATTGAGTGGCATGTAGGCGTATCCAATGTCCCAGTATGGGGCTGTCCCACCTATCAGCTAAAGTTTTCAGGATGCTGTTGGGGCTGGCGCGTATCCTGCGCATAATGGAACCGCAACGCTTGCGCATGGTGGCGTGAAACCCATCTATTTTCGCCTCTGCGAACATGCTGGAAGCACTGCAGTAGCGCGGCAACCCCATCAACACCCTGAAGGCATTATTGTATTGTATGCGCAGGGCGCTGTATGCCCTCTGCGTGTAGTTGACCCACAGACTACATGTATAGAACGACTGTCAGTACGCTGTAAATAGTTGTAGCCTTTTCTTCAGTCGTGCATTTCGCAAATCTGCGTGCCAACATATTGCAGCGGACAGCCAACGACCTGTGCTCACGCTCGATATCCAGACCGTCTTTTATGTCTTCGGAAACCCAGTGGCCCAGATATTTGAAAGAAGTGAATTGCTTTGCTTGGTTCAATAAGGTAAGTTTTAGTGCCCGCCGTGAAGATTAGTACCTCACTCTTTCTAACATTGTATCTGAGCCCATGAGTCACCGCGACCTCTCACATATCGTAAGCAGGCTTATCATTGCGTCAATCGAAGGGCTCAGCAACACCATATCATCAGAATAATATTGTTGACGCGTACTCCGTCCACATAACAACCCTGATGTGTTGTTGAGCTCGACGATCAACCGGTTTATGTACAGACTGAAGAGGCAGTGTTAAGAGCGTTTACGTCTAGCGCGGGAAGTCAAGTTTAGGTAAATTCTTTGCAAAAATCACTCACACAAAAGCACGCGTACATGTGTGTACAGTCTCTGTTTATAGTCAGACTAACCCACTTTGATCCGTTCATATTTGAGCTATAATAATTTACAGTAAATATTTAATTGGAATTTAATACCTATATATCTAATCCTATAATTCTTCTAAATTCAAATTTTAAAACATTTAAATGAAAAAGTTTATTTATCTTACGCTTCTTCTCATACACTTCTTAATGTTCTCTTAAAAAGAAAAGTCGTCTTCGTAGAAGATGGTGGATCCTCTCCATAACATCGAATGCAAACCATATCGGATGAAATATATCGTCTGTACCAGCTCCAGATCGGAGATGAATTTTTATTTTCAAAAGAGGCCTGAACGTGGCCATTAGTAGTGCCGATTCTCTTGTACACCGAACTAAACTATCACTAAAATTCCTTACTTATGGCTATGAGAATTTTAAAGCTATTCTGCAAAACCATATTCATCTTTAAATTTAAAAATAATTTAGACAAAACTAAAATCGAATTTGACAATCGCGAATCCACATGGTACCCATGGTTTGCTCTAACCCGTGTTTTTTTTTTAAAGCCAGTGGCGCGCAGGTCGTGTAGCCTCGACTTGTTTTTTATGGAATTTTTCAGTTTTTGTATGGAAAATATAAAAAAATATTACCTACACGGCTAAAGGGGGTCAAAATTTTCATTATTTTTGCGATAGGAAGCACCATTTTCGAGATATACGCAAAAGAATAATATAATACAGTACTGTTCTTGCACGTGAAGTCGAGATGTTGGTGTGAATTTTAGTTCATGACAACGTATTTTATCCCACACCTTTTTAATCGCGATTGAAATTTGTCAGGGTTAGTCTGGTTTGGTTTTTACAATTAAATTTTTTGGTGAAAAACGCCAATTCAGAATAGCAAAATTGCCATTTTCACTAAATTAAAAACTTAGTGCTGTCAAACTAAAATATAGTTAAGTTGTGTCACTTTAGTCTATTTCAGAATGGGAAATCGTCATTTGACAGGAATAAACTAAATTTAAGTGATGTTTAGTCTAGTTGTCACAAATACCTACGGGAATTTGTGACAAGATATACAGGGTGTCCCGTAAATAATGGATCAAACGTAACGGGTAGGTAGCTTACCTCATTTCCAACACCTAATTTGAACAGTAAAAAAAAAACCGATAAGGTAACCAAGATTTTTTTTTTTTCGATTTTTACTATTTTCTGTACCAGCATTCAGTGTTTTTAATGCTGTTGCTGCAAATGGTATCATATTTAGGTGTGATTTTTGTCAAACATTTCTGAATTTAATAGCATTAAAAACACTGAATGCTGGTACAGAAAATAGTAAAAATCGAAAAAAAAAAAATCTTGGTTACCTTGTCGGTTTTTTTTTTACTGTTCAAATTAGTTGTTGGAAATGAGGTAAGCTACCTACCCGTTACGTTTGATCCATTATTTACGGGACACCCTGTATATATAAGATATTTCTCTTCCAGACGTCATGGAAGTGAGCTGAATGTAAACGGGGTATAACGAGGTGAAAACGACACACATAACGAAAAATGAGAAAATTTTTGTAGCCGCCATCTTGAATTTATATTACGTCATACAATGACAAACATGTGTGCACTTTGTGTGCACACATGTTTACGAAACTGGCTTCACTTCACTGTTGACAGCGCTCTGTCTTGGTTTTTTATTTGGCCTGAGCTCGGATACATCTGTTTCTGGTTTCTGCATATTATGTAGACCAGAAAAGTATTTAAATCAAAGTTAAGATGGTGTCAAAACAATCAAAATAAAATTCAAAATGGACATCATAGCTGACAATCATAAATCTAAAGATTTTTCAAGGTGTTGGAAAAATACGAATAGATTGAATACGAGGTCGGGCGTGAGCTTGGCGGGGCAACATGACCCTAATCTTGGCTCCGCATTGTAGGTGGTCGATGCTGAGGATTGCCTGAAGGAATTAAATGTCGGGTTCTCAGCAAAAGATGTTGCTACTGTTATTAAAACTATGGTTAGGGGCAAGTCACCAGACCTATGCGAACCTGGGGGCCTAGACAAAATCCCTTTTCTGCAAGCGTTAACGCCAACGGAAAGATCGAATAGTATGGAGTTGACATTAGCTTTAGAGATGTCACGTGACTGCTGCTAAATTAGTAGACAAAGTCATTATTCCTCATGAGGAAAGGAACGTTGAAATGACCGTGATGTATAGACGCCAAACATATTCATCAAATTGGTAGACAAGTGCCACTTTTGACAAACGTAAATGCTATATTTGGCGATTCCACAACACGCAGCGGGAGCGGGACCTGACGCTAAGAGTGATAAATATTAAATACGAGTAATTTTTGAGTGTTTATTTAAAATTAATCAATTAAAATGCATAGTTTGAAATTACTATGGGCAGCTAGCTAATAATGAAGGAACATTGCAATTAGACGTCAAACAGGACTAAATCTATGTAAAATGGAGCAAATTGTGTAAATGCCGCCGGAATTGGAATTTGTTCATCGTTTTAGGTTAAATAAACGCTTTTGGCGTTTTTGTCATGATCTTCGAGGTTGAACCTCATTAAAGGGCAATCAGGAAACTTGTTTACAATTCTTGTACTTAGTTCAGCTTGTGGCCTTGAAAGATCACATGGCTAAAAATAGTATATAAGATAAGATTAATGTACAATAAGAACATTATATGAGTTCATATAATTGTTTAGTTTATTTTATTTGATTCAATTTATTTTAATTTTATTTTAACTTATTATTGACATAATCTACTCATTACAGTTTTCTTTTTGAGGGTTCCGTAGTAAACAAGGAACCCTTATAGTTTCGCCATGTCCGTCTGTCTGTCCGTCTGTCTGTCCGCGGCTTAGCTCAGAGACGGTTAGTACTAGAAAGCTGTAATTTGGCATATGTATACATATTAATCATGCCGACAAAGTGGTAAAATATAATTAAGAAAAATATTTTTTTAGGGTTTCTCCCCTACACGTAAAGTGGGGATATATTTTTTTTCCTCATCTACCCCATGTTGTGGGGTATCGTTAGAAAGGTCTTTCAAAAATATTGTGAGTTTGTCATTTGAAACCATTTTTGGATTCAGGGATCCGTTTGCGAAATATTAAGCTTTTAACTGAATTTTTTTGTTAGAGTCAAGTGTGTGTGTGTCCCTTCTAGCTAAATGGTTGTACTTGGACTTGTGAAAAAATTCACAGCAGTACTATATATAACGAAATTAAAAGGAAAACTATCAGAGCTAAGTAGGCTCTACAGGTTAACTAGTAATAATCGACCAACTTAAATTTACTTAAATTTGCGGTTTGAAAAACATGATCTCCCATATATTGCGTATGGGAGAACATGTTTTTCAACTACAATGTTAAGTTTGTTTTAGGGATAAATTAAAAAAAAAAAACCCAACTACGGAACCCTTCATTGAGCGTGGTCCGACACGCACTTGGCCGGTTTTTTTTATGAGTTGTATTGCAATATGTGGTTAGCTAGCGAACTCGAAAATTAATTCTTGCCTGAGCAACCGGCAGCAAGTTCGTCATGCTCCCTTAGATGTCACTGCTTGCGGTAGCGTCGGGGGTCGGGTTGCCTTCTTCCCTCAAATATGGCGAGGGGGGTAATGGCTGATCATTGCGTTATGCTCGTGAACGGGTGCTGCTTGTGGTGACTGGTCGTCTTGCTGACCATGGTTTTGTTATTGTTATTAGTAATTAACTGTTTATTTTTATTATTTATTTTTACTTCGATGGTCCATTTTTATCATTTGTGACTTCGAGTTACAGCTTTAATAGCTATATGTAAGCGGGCACGTCCTTTATGCCTGGAGGCTTTAATTCGGGTATTAAGTTCTATTTACTTTTTATTTTCGCTTGAGTATAGATTTCGATGTTTTTTTGTTGTTGGTATATTGGCGTGTGCTAGCTGACATATAGCAAATAATTTAATTTAATGTTTTATGTTGCATAATGTTCATTATTTTGCATAACTACTATTGTATAGAATCAGGTTTTTCTAACTGAACTGACAGCTGTGCTGCTGGGGAGTCTGTTGCGCCAGTTCTTCTTCCCAGCTAAGCACTAGGAAGTGGTGAAGGGTGGGCGTTTTTGGGGGACTGTCTTATGTAATTTTGACGTTCGAAAAGTGCTGATTCTCAGCCTATTTTGAATAAATGACCTTTGAATTTGCTGGATAGTTTACTTGATAAGCATTTTTGGGTTCAGGCAGACCTGGTCTCTCCACAAAAAGTGCCATACAGCCTCTCAAGCATACAGTCCAGTATTATAGGTTTAGAAAAACGCCTATTAATGCGTGTTTCCTAGACCTTTCTAAACCTTTTGATCTGGTGTCGTACGAATTGCTGTGGCAGCAACTATTGAATGATACTTCAGTGGATAGAGAAGTTTTATCAAATCTACGGTTTTGGTATAACAAACAGACAAATTGTGTAAGATGGGACGGCTCATTCTCATATCTGTATAGGCTGGAGTGCGGGGTGAGGCAGGGCGGCCTGACCTCCCCTCGCCTCTTCACTGTGTACATAAACCGGATGATTGTCGAGCTCAGCAACACCTATCAGGGTTGTTATGTGGACGGAGTATGCGTCAACAATATTAGTTATGACATGACAATGATAAGCCTGCTTACGATATGTGAGAGGTACGCCGAGACTCATGGGCTCAGATACAATGTTAGAAAGAGTGAGGTACTAATCTTCAAGGCGGGCACTAAAACTTCCCTTCCTGAACCAAGCAAAGCAAGTCAACTCTTTCAAATATCTGGGCCACTGGGTTTTCGAAGACCTAAAAGACGGTCTGGATATCGAGCGTGAGCGCAGGGCGTTGGCTGTTCGCTGCAATATGTTGGCACGCAGATTTGCGAAATACACGACTGAACTAAAGACACTATTTACAGCGTACTGTCAGTCATTCTATACATGCAATCTGTGGGTCAACTACACGCAGAGCGCAGACAGCGCCCTGCGCGTATAATACAATAATGCATTCAGGGTGTTGATGGGGTTGCTGCGCTACTGCAGTGCTTCCGGCATGTTCGCAGAGGCGAGAATAGATGGCTTTCACGCCATCATGCGCAAGCGTTGCGCTTCCATTATGCGCAGGGTACGCGCCAGCCCCAACAGCATCCTGAAAACTATAGCTGATAGGTGGGACAGCCCCATACTGGGACATTGGATACGCCTACATTCCACTGTGGCGTATTAATGAATATTTTTTGTTGTTTTTCTGGTAGATGTAACTATGTACTAACACTAGTTTCTAAGTCATGTGTATACTAACCAAATGGACTATGCTTATAGGTCCGAAATAAAAGATTTTAATTTAAGGGATACTGAAGGCCCATAGGCATTATAAAAATAAATGGAATTAATGGAATTTCTTAAGAAACAAGCAGTACCTTTGTACTCAAATTATAATTATGTCGTATCTGTATGTATTTTACTGTGTGTACATAAATAATAAAATAAATAAATATAATTATAAAACTTCTATTGTGTGTCTTATTCAGTGTCCTTGAGTGCGTTAAAAAGGAAAGTTTCAACTAGTCAATAATTTTCTCTTTATTATACAACAATTAACTGTCTAGACAGTTAATTGAGACTGTTTTATTAGCTTGTGGCTAAGTAATAACAGCCGCACCTGTCGATCGAACAGGTTAAGCTACGCTTGCCGCGGTCAGTCCGTGGATGGGCGATCCATCTTAACATACCGAGACCCCTCCATGTCTCGGAAAGCACGTAAAGCCGTTGGTTGGCAGTCTTACCTACGGGTCTCATGTTACCCAGTAACTTGGTTATTGAGGTCAGATAGGCAGTCGGTCCATGTAAAATACTGGTAGTCAGCTGCATCCGGTTAGAGTGAAAGCCGACCCCAAAATAGTTGGGAAAAGGCTAGGTCGATATTGACTTTCTTTTAATAGCTGCGAATGTCCAAGTAATTAAAAACATGCTTATATTATTATGTCTAGATGCCTTATTCTCAATAAAATCATTGTTATTTTTATTATGCTGCATCTGTGCATAAACACCGTCTGACTGATAACCTGTAGCCTTTAAAATCTTTTATACAGTGATAACTGCTCACTAACAGTGTTATTCTACTTTCTACACAGGTGACTATATCTTATATTTAAGTAAATAGAGTTTTGAATCTAATGTTGAGTATGTTTTTATTTATTTAAAAATAATGGTGGCAATTATTCTCCATAATTAAACCTGCACTATGGTATTGGCAGAATAAAACCTGTCCTATGCTAGAATAGGTAACAATTAAAAAAATACATGACTAAAACCGGAAAACGGAAATTAATACGTCCTGCAATCTGCAATTACAGGCAGGTACAATGAACATACTTAGGTAATATGTGCGTGCGTTAGTCTCGACCGATTGCAACGAAACTATGGTAAGTTGATGTGTGTGCGCCGGAGAAGGTTTATACAAAAAATAAAAATAAAGGGCGTAGGTACGTCGCAATTACCATCGCAAGCACAAGCAATGCAAGTATTTGCAACGCATGCCCGGTATTAGCTAGTTTTACTTATATAACAGATAAATGCAATTGGTTGCCCAGGAAAATTACTTACAACTGTTTGGAAGTAATTTTGAATTTTTTAAACCAAACATCTGAAAGCTAAACAGTAAATACTATTCAATCGGCGCGTTGTTCTTAAATAAAAATAAAAATATTATGGTTACGAATACAATGAAAAAGTTGTTTAATTACCTCGCCGCTGGCGATGCTCTTTACTTTTTGTAATCCAATCTGAGCGATATCCGTAGACATTTTCTTTATGTTTAGAGACTGCTAGCAACTTTAATTTCACAAAAATTCAAATAGTTCTAGACACAGCAAAGTGAACAACATGAATGAAATAAATGCATGAATTTGACACTGACAGACAATCATTCGGTGAATCGAATGGGCATTCTTTGTTGTGCTTTTGAATGAACATGAATGAACGAAACCTGTTTTTCGACCAATAGCGGACAAGGACATTGACTCGATTGTCAAAATAAATTAAAAAAAGAGTGGTCCCTTCTCGGGGTCCAATAAAATTCTGTGATGAATTCGGATTCGGAACATTCGGATCTTTTGCACCACTGACCTAATTGGTTAGAACTTTCATTTTTCGTACCTTGATTGCTCTTAATTTTTGTTTTAGTGAACAACAAATATGAGATAAGGTCCAGATAAAAAATAAAATATTACATTGTCTGATGCAGTGATACAACTCGATTGTTTAGTTAATATCACATGAGGATACCGATTATTGTCATTGTTTTAATTTAAACAGTTAAATATAACATGTCCTGATGTATGTAGAATTTATTCATTTCATACAAATGTGCCAAACAAAAAAAAACTTTGAATTCTTCTCGTGTCGATGACTCAACTTAATGGCTGATGATGGCACGTTTTTTTTCTTCTATTTAAGTAAGAGTAGCGGCAACTATTCACCAAGGTACCAGCCCTTCCTTAAATGGCCCATTACTTCCAGGTGAGATGCTAACAGCATCTAGTTGTCCAATACCTGTCGGGGTGACTAAATCGTCACACCGCTCAATCCAAAGGTGGTTGAAGGAACGTCGTTATGAGCCTGAGAGACAGACTAACTTGAGCAAAAATAAGAGGGGATCATTCAGGGGATTTTCTGTTCATTAGGGGAGGAAGCTGGAGGTCTATTTTCGGTATTGGGAAAAAAGAGCAGTGATGCTGATCAATTACTCCGTCATCAAGATCCCTATTTGCTATTCTCAGAACTTTTTGTTTGTTTGGAGTGTTAAGTTTTCTATAAAACTTGTCGCTTAAAGGAAATTATTCACCATTCATGTTCACTTCAGTGATGAATGGTGGCAATTTGAGAAAACCTACTTTAAAATGTATCTAAAATAAATTTCGTCGTTTAAATTTTTTACCGATACGAGTCTCATTTGGATATAATTTACTCTTTCAATAGTAGTTTTCAATTAAAGTATCTTGAATATCCAATAAGAAAATATCGATAACTGTCGCAATCGATTCAATGTGTTTAACTTTACGTGCTCTTCTCTTCACTATCACGTTGCTTCATTCTGCCTTGATTGCTTGTCACCGCGTGTTTCACCGGTCTTGAAAACTTTATTATTTATCTCAACACCTGGTGAGTACTCATTTATTTATAATTATTTTACAATTTCTAGTAACTTTTCTTTGCGTCCATGCAAATTTTGTTGAATACCACAACGTGGTAATTTGATGCATTTTGACCTTGTACATTTGAGTCATTTCGATTGATTTTTTGTTACGTGAGTCAGTTTTAAGAGTGTTATTGCGTTGTTTGTCCGTTTCTGTTGAGAAAAACTGGTCAAATTTTCATCCACGCCCGTTGTTTACAAGTCAAATAAAACTAGGAAGCTCAAAGTTGTGGAAAGGCCAAAGGAGGTAGGTACCTACATTATATGTAATGTAAAAGAAAGGAATAAGCTTAATTTTACACTTTGTAGTTGCTAGTGTACGCTTAGAATGGCTCAAGACACTCAAATGTGTACAAGTACTGCCAGCTATGTCATTATCATTACTGTAAAGACCTTTTTGCTGGACCTACATATTTTTTAAAGTATAATAAATTAATCGGAATTTCTCTACTATTCATCATGCAGCAGCACTAGCAAGTAAGACAGTGCTTATGAACTCTAAGCAGTAATTAAATCTAATGGAAGTGAACAATGTATTTCCTAATTATGGTATTTAGGACATAGTGAAGAAATTGGGTCACCAAATCTATAGTGAGCCATTGGGTTTTTTTATTATCTGTCTATGGCATTATTCTCAATGCTCACTATGAGGAAAATAATGACACATTAAGTTGGTTCAATTTGTTTTATTGATGTAGTTTAAAAATGATAGCAAATTTTCTGATAAAATTATGTCCGAGTACCTACTTACAATAATATTGTAAACAAATGTTTAAAAATTTACCATCATAATCATTCATTTCTGGCATATTCATGTTGTTATGTTATTGTTAATATCACTTAGGCAGTCGCTCCATGTAAAATACTGGTATTCAGCTGCATCCGTATCCGGTTAGGCTGGGAGCCGACCCCAACATTGTTGGGAAAAGGCTAGGCAGATTGATTGTATTTATTATCAAGAAGATAACAGTAACTTCCTGTCCGCAAGCAATGCGGTTGCTGGTTTCGATAGGCAACTCCAACTCTTAATAGGTAATTACATCAGCAGGAAAGTTGTATTCCAGCATATTTGTAAAGTAAGGAAAAAACAACATATTTTTACAATTATGTAGGTACGAGATAAAAATTAAACTTTTATAGAGATAATAGTCCACCAATATTAATATGGCAGTTTTTTTACTATAGCAAATAGATATTATCAAAAACTGATGTTTTAAAAACCTTTCGTTGACTGACGTACCTTTTGTGTTGGCAGGTTGAAGTCGGGAAGCTTGTATATATGTTTATCGCGCGGTAAACTCTAATTGCGCGATGCAGGGTTTGTGTGACGTCAGGTCTTTGATGCGTAGTTTGCATGTAGCGATGTAGATGCCGCTACACATCCACTTAAACAAAAATCAACTTTATGTATTGTATGTCAAGGTGATTTCAGATTGACTAGTAATATGGAAACATCATTAATTTTTTAAATGGTAGCACAAACTGAACTTTGTGAGGTATTTTTCCAAAAACTACTAAACATTTTTGTTTGTGTTTGGAAACTAAATGGCGACCGTGTACTAGGTACCTCTAAAACCGATTGTATACTTTCATACAAGCTCCAAACAATTATTGAATTCATACTTACTCCATAAAATCTGTATTTATCTTTAGTCCTGATAGTGTGCTGATAATTTATTAGATAATTTACTTGATTAAGTAGATTATCTGAGTGCTATTTGATTATGTTATCTTATGATTCTAATGTTTAAATGTATGTGCAGTTTTATGTATGAGGCGAATTTATCGTTTTGTAATTGAATGCTAACATAAATACTTATATGCAACTATTTGTTTGTATGGAGTAAATCAAAACTAATAACTTTTCTTTTTCGTGGTAGTGACTCTGTACTCTAATTGCGTAATACACGATCAATCGGAATCTCAATCGTTTTGAAACAGATTGCTAATCCATTGTATCATAAGTTCGAAAAAAAAATCTGCTCAGCTACGCAAATAACGCAATGAATGTTGTTGAACTGTCAAAATGTCAGATATCAGATATCTAATTACGCGACACATTTCCGTAAGCGATTACGAGTAATCTGTTTCATTTTGACAGTTCAACAACATTCATTCTATTATTTACGTTGTTGAGCAGGGTTTTTTTTTGAACTTACGAAGCAATGGATAAGCAATCTGTTTCAAAACTAATCAGATTCTAATTGATCGTGTATTACGCAATTAGGGTACTGGTGTCAGAGTTTTTATGCCGCCCATGGGCCTCTGACTTGGCTTCACATGCCGTCGAGATATATCTCTCAGGCATCTTCTTCTTTTCGTGTGGTTAGTGATTGGTGTCAGAGTTTTAAAGCCGCCCATGGGCCTCTGACTTCGCTTCAAATACCGTCGACAAATATCTCTCAGACATCTTCTATTCGTGTGATTAGTGATTAACCTGGTGTCAGAGTTTTAAAGCCGCCCATGGGTCTCTGACGTGGCTTCACATGCCGTCGAGAAATATCTCTCAGGCATCTTCTTCTTTTCGTGTGCTTAGTGACTAACCTGGTGTCAGAGTTTTAAAGCCGCCCATGGGCCTCTTACTTAGCTTCACATGCCGTCGAGAAATATCTCAGGCATCCGTACGATATTTTTCTTCACCGTTTTTGAAGCAAGTGATAATTATACAATACGCACATTATTCCGAAAAGTCGGAGGTCAGGAATATTATTATGTCTTGAGTTCCATGTAATAGGTGGCGAGCCTATTGCTGCCACCATTGGGCACACATTTCAAACTTCGGGCTGCTACTGAGAAATTCCAGATGGAAAAGCCCAATAACACTTTGCCCAAAGCGAAGCCGTGGGAATCGAACCCAGAATCTTATGCTCAGCAGTAGCGCTTGCGACCACTAAATCAACGAGGTCCTATATATATCTATATAAAAAGGGCACTGCTTTAAAGAGGCAGTTGTATAAGTAAATAGCGGTTTTGGTAAGTTAAAAATTATAAATGGCACGTTTAATAACTAGTTCAGCAGTTAAAACTAAGCAGTAAAGTAAACAAAAATGAGTAATAAAAAATAATGAAATGGATCAGTGAATATATAATTGAGCAGGAAAACAATTAAATGGGCGGTAAAAATTATTGAACGAGCGGTTACGTGTGGGCAGTAATAAATCGGAATTTGTCGGTAAAAATCTCATTCTAAGCAATTCTATAAACAATGAGGTGGTAAAGTAGTTTTCGAGATATAGCGGTGTGACGGATGGAACCCAAATGATTCACCAACAATAGAGTGGATCTGGCGGATCTGAGCCGATAAGGGCGGCCAACCCGCCATACTTTTCATACAAACGCTCGTACGTGATTATGGCGTTGTAACACATCTTTCTTTCAATTTTTTTAACTAATATGTATCTTGTGCACTATATCTAGGTTTCTATGAAAGCAAAAAAAAAAAATTGAGAAAGAAATTCAGTATAAGCCTCCAAAAATCAGCTTTTTTGCACAAATTTTACCCGAACTTTGGCAGGTCATAATATACTCATAATTGGCAAAAGTAAAGAAAAAATCTACATAGAAACCTCGCACATGTAATGGAAATTCTAAATATGAAACATTTTTGTCACAAACTTGTAAGGTTTACTCAAAAACACGTATTTCCTGATACAACTTTTTACAAACTATTTTTCGTACAATGTTGTCTTACAATGTCTCGCTTGTTTGTCAGCAGTTCTCACTTGCGCTCGATGAAACAAGCTTTTCGACCATGCTCGCGTTGGCGATAGACGGACCGGGATGGGAGGGCCCTCTTAATGGTCACTGTTCTAACCTAACCTAACCCAAATGATTCACGAACAATAGACCATCATTTTTACCGCTCATTCAGTTATTGGATTGCTCAATTATTTTTAGAATTGACATTGTATGATAAAATAACCGACAAATTGATTTTTTATTACTGTTCATGTTTTACTGACGCAATAATTAATCAACCGCCATTAAATTAAATAACTGCTCAATATGTTTTTCAACTGATCATATTAACATCTCGAATATTTAAATAACAGCTCAAAAAATTAGTTCCCTTTAAAAATCAATTGCCGCGCGTTAGTCTCGGAAATGGGTTGACCGTTTAGGTTTTTTTTTTCTTTCGTTTTGTTCGTCTCAGTACTGGGGTGTTTTGGGAAAAAATAAAATTAATAAAAACAAAGAAAACACCAAAAATAGAAAAAAAACAAAATTTTGTGTTCGAATTGCCGACGTGGTACGAAGTTCACCGGGTCATCTAGTACCTACTTCATATGAACAAGCATTAACATATTTAATATTAACCCACATTAATTAATGTCCTGATCATTTCAGAAGTCTGCCGGAAAACTCAACTACTCTATGTACATAAGTACCATTAATCAGTTCATTTATTTCCTTAAGTATTCATTATCATTGTAATTTACACCTTAAGCTTGTGTAATAAAGCTGGAACTTTATTGCTCTGTGTGTTAAACTGGTTAATATGCAGACAACCTCAAGTATGACTGTGAGCTTCTTGAGAAATCCGTCGTGTAGAAAAATGATTAGATCATGTTTTAATTGATACCAATGTAGCGTTTCTGAAGAGGATATGCTAGGATTGAGAGTTGCTACTCTAATTTTATGAGTTTGGCTCTGGACCCAGAAAGACTCAATTCGATTGTTTTAGCTTTGAAACGGCATTTCTGAAAAAAGTTACAAAGTCACAGTTGACTATACCAGTTTGCTGTGTGCGAAGCGCATCAAAATCCCGCCATTTTCAACGCGAAATTGGCGCCAAAAGCCTTAAACAAAACGTCATACATTTACAACAAATAGTATACACGATGTCGCGATAAATCACAGTAATTTAACGCATTAGAGAACAACAGTTTAGTTAGTATTACTACAGCTATTATTAGTTCTAAGTGATAGTTGCCTGCGCATTGTTTAGGTCTTAAACTTGTTTACAGCGCTGCAAAGCGCTGATCCGCTGCGCGGGAATTTTCCTTATGATGTTTCAACGAGGAATAGTTTGTTTTTTCGGCTACCAAAATGAAGGCGATTGCATTGATGTACGGTCAGCAATAAAAGTTGATAAACACTTCTGTTTTTTAAATCTTTATTATTATTAGTAAGAGTTTTAACGTTTAGCTATTACATGAAAAGCTAAAAAGCAGTTTATCGAATCGTTTTGTGTTCATTTTGATGATAATAATTATGTGAACGTGACAGTGTCAATGGACTTTCTTTGCTGACCGTATCTAATATTTTGCAAAAAGTAAACCGAGAATGTCTGTCCATTGTCAACACTCATCGTGTCACCATCCACCAGTTTCTTTAGGCATAAAAAATTCAACTAACCGTTTTCAAGGCGGTTCGTGACAGAAGTTGTGCGCATAACGCACTTTCGGCGCCACGAATTTGATTAGTACTTCCGTCTCTAGACGCTTCCTGGCTGCGCGGGCGACGATACCATACTCAGTGTAGCATACTTACTCCAATGTTACTTTAGTTGGTAAACAAGAAAATCAGCACCTATGTCGGTTTAATGTTGTTAATTCTTAAATGCAAACAACGTTTAAGGAGGCCACATAATCTATAGAGTCCTCCAAGTTTAAGCATAGCCGTGATAGCCTATTGGTGTGACCGTCGGACTGCCAAGTCATAGGTCTCAAGTTCGAACCCAAGGCACGCACCTCTGACTCTTCGGATTCATGTGCGTATTGTATAATTATCACTTGCTTCAAAAACGGTGAAGGAAAACATCGTGAGGAAATTGTCTGAGAGATATTTCTCGACGGCATGTGAAGCCAAGTCAGAGGCCCATGTGCGGCTTTAAAAACTCTGAGACCAGGTTAGTCACTAACCACACGAAAAGAAGAAGTTTACCAATTTGTCTAATTTTCTGCCGTCTCATCTTTTATCTCTTAATTTAAGATAATTCAGCCGTTTCACAACAGAATTAGGTCTAACTAGAATCATGATTCAACCACTTGCTAGACTGGAAGGCCGAACATAATTCTTTGGCGAAAAGCCAGAAAGACATAAAATATTCGGCGAAATCGATAAGGTGTCTGGGTTTTTTCGAGCGGCGCCATAGGTCTGACGTCATTTTCTTTCTTTTCACAAGCTTCTAACGACCGCTGTGGGTCAACGGCGACACGTCACCTACTAATCCTACTATAAACAAAGTCAGAAAGGTCAAAAGGTCAGGGAATTCCCACGAACTGTACAGTTATCTTTAATTAAGTATTATTTCTATGTGTAATTATGTGTATCTGTTTTACCTCATTACTATAGTACGACTGAATTTGTTTTTTTTTTTTCGGCAATATTCGGCCCAAATATCAAATTTCGGCCGAAAAGATATAAATATCAGGCATCACCCGGAAAAAAATAAGTGCAGGATATCAATGCTTTTAATTTATTTATTCAGAGAAACTTGATAGTTACAACAACTGAAAGTACAATAACTGTGGAATTGCAGAAAACAACATTACTTTCTCTCGCATATAACATCAGATATTTTGATTATTAATCTTTGTCTTTGAGAAAAGTAGGTATAAAGTTTCGTGTGATTTTTGTTTAAAAGATTAAATAAAATCTTTTACTTTATCAACATTTAAAAGCCTATCGACGGTTTTTTTTTTTTCATTTTTCGGTCGAAAAAATAAAGCCATTTTCGGTCGGACTACCCATTACCCGAAGTAAAATCTACTTTTAGCTGGCGCTTTTTATCTACTCTGTTCAATTAACATTAGCCTTAGCCCGGCCTCTCCCAAATTGAGCTACAATACCCAGCCTGACCCCCGTTCGCGCTAGTCGATTGAAAACTAAGGAAGTTTCTCTGCATCGATCCATTTGTACAGTGGTCGTGCCCAAAGACGATGGACAATTTTGTTCGCGAGCAATTTGTCCGCAACGATAAAATGTGTGGAAATCCCGGCCAGGGCCGGATTTAAAGGTGTGGAGGCCCTGGTGAAACCAAGAAGTGGAACTACCGATTTTGTATTTGGACCAGACAAAAATTTCAATAATTTATACATAATAGGTACAAAAAATATACAAAAGAAGAAAAGATAAATGTAAGGCGAATGGAACTTTGTCAGCTTTTTTCGTCGAAAAATCATTGATAGTTTCGGTGAAATCCAGTTCTCGGAGTAAATCACTTTCAAAACTAAGTAGGGATAACTTTCATAGGCACTTCTGTGTCATTGTAGTCCGAAGTCTATTTTTTATAATTTCATCTTCGAAAATGAGTATTTCCAGTGCAGTTCGAGGCCATCAACACCAAGTACCTACATTTTCAACGTAATTTGGAAATGTAGCTCTGAATTTTCGAGTATTTGCTAATTTAGAAGATTTCCATTGATCTTTTTGATAATCGTTTTTATACAAAACGGTTTTTGCGTATTGGACCAAATAAACTTTTTTTTTTGTAAAAAAAAAACAAATTGTGTAAGCCCTTATTTTGTAGCCCGGGGCCATGTTGCCCTGCCATGTGCCCCTGTTGCCCTGCCTTAAATCCGGCCCTGATCCCGGCTGTCTTATTTGTCCTAAGTGGGCGTTAAGTACAGGACACACTGGGAACGAAGCTAAGTTTATTTAGCTTGGCTCATATAGATAGCTACCTACTACCTACCATACTTCGGATCACACCGCGAACTCCGGAGTTAGCTTCTTTCCTAGTGTGATGAAAAAAAACAGGCGAAGACATAAGAAAAAAAACTATGTTTATTTTAAAAAAAAACAAGTGTATATAGTGTCCATAAAATCATAGGGGATTTAAAAAAAAGAATAATATAACAAAAAAAACTAAGAAAAAACATTAAGATTACTCCCTCTTTTAAAGTTCATTTTCGATCATTTTTCAGGAATTTTCCGATTTTTTTCATGAATATTCAGAAAAATATGGGCGGTATTGTAAAAATGGCGAAATGTGGGTGGAATATAGGGACACCTCTGCCTAACCCTTCGGGGCATACTGGCGTGTTTCCAAAAAGTCAGATAACCATCTTATGATTTCGTTGACTCAGATTATTGATAAGCTATAATGTCATCAGAACTGACCTAGCGGATATATTTAGGAGTAAACAAAATTGTATTCTCATTCTAATCATTCATTCATCATCGTGGACACAACATTTTGTCATCAGCAAAATAACCGTATGAATCAGCACTTCAAAAAAAAGGTAAACTCATCTTATACCTACGCATACTGAGGCCCTAGTGTGAGTTTCTTTTAACCATCTCGATTTTACGCGTCGACCACGTTCGGCGCTGTGATTGGTCCTTCAGCAGTGAAGCCCAGTGAAGGACCAATCACAGCGCCGAACGCGGTCGACGCGTAAAATCGAGATGGTTAAAAGAAACTCACACTAGGGCCTCTATTCATTATTTTTCATTCGCTCGATAACTATTATGCACAAGCTTCCGGGGCAAGACATTATCATATTTTTTATATTAAACTTTCGGCTAGTCGGACTACTAAACTTAATTAAAACCTCGAGGTACTCGTATTTTGCCATTTTAATACCTACCTTTAAATCCCCAAAACTCCTCGACATAAATCCAAATTGTCCTGACATATAGGGAAATTACCGCTAGGGTGGGTTACCCCAAAATCTGCCGTCTCATTTCTGTAAAACGTTACCAATGATGACGTAATATTCCAGCTTTTAACTATGACATGAGTTGAATCACCCATCAATGAAGTTGCAATATCATTATTATCTACTAAACCACAACAATGACGCTTATCTGTTCTGATTTTCAAACTATCATGTGTATGTGGCAATTCAATGAAACAATTATATCGGTACTTGCTGCGCCTCGCGGTTTCACCCGCATAAGTCTCGATCCCGAGGGTATATCGGGATAAAAAGTATCCTATGTCCTAATCCAGGTCATGTTCTAGCCATGTGCCAAATTTCATCCAAATCTGTTTAGTCGTTTTAGCGTGAAAGCGTAACAAACCAACAAAGTCACTGTCGCATTTATAATATTTGATAAGATACTCTTGATTATGATGCATTTTGAGAAGTTCTCAGAATCGCATTAATTTCAAGATCTCGTCAGCAAAACATCTAAGAATTATAAGAGCAGTTTCAACGGAATATCTGACTGATCTGTGGGTGTCCTTTACTAAGAAAAAATGCTGTAAATGGCCTTCCATAACATTATCGATGCATCCAGTTAGTTGTAATCGTATCTTAGTTAATGTTAAGAAAAGCATTTGAAAAAGCACTTCATTTCACCAGTTTCTTTTTCTAAAAGCGAATTCCTTCTAATCATTACCACAAATTACCGTAATAAATAAATTATTCCGCTTATTTATTTCAATATCTTCTTTTATAGCTTATTCATAGCACATGTAAATACAAACTTAAACCAATTAGACTTGGAAAAAAGGCGTGAATTCGCCTCAGATAAGCTTTACGCTCATTTTCCCTATATGATGAACACAGCTCCATAAATTCGTCTTCAGCTTCAATTTCATGGTATCCGAAGTCGTTTAAAGGCAACCTCGAAAACACTCTGGATTTTGCGATCGTCCGAGTCGGAAGTCCCATTCATTTGCAGCGCGTTTCGTTGCCGCTTTCAGCCCTGCAATGTTGCATCAATATTTTCTTGGGTGTGTCTGAACTAAAGGTATGTGTACGTAGAGTTTGTCGAGAACTCGAGACTACATACACCTGGCTTTTCCTCTTCGACCTCTGTAATGTTAACCTCCTCTCCTCTTGTTTGCTGCTGTCTTAGAAAGGAGGTTTGTTGTAGGAAAAATTCCTTGTCTCCAGAAGCTTTCGAACGAAATATCTTCCAACTTCTTTCAGTAATCAGCTCGTACGTCAAGTCCTCGTTTATTCAATACTGAAGTTTTGATTGAGCTTTTCCACGCTGCGTAAACTGGTCCTTGTTCATCACCACAAGGCTTCCGAAAGACGTCCACTGCTGGACATAGCCACCTCCAAGCAAAGCGACAATAGTTCTGCGCTTCCCACATCCATCCTACGTTGATCAGGATTGCTTTATCATTGTGGTCTTGATTTGAATTAGGGTCTACGTGTCCAAGACTCCAAATATAATTTTTGTTACTTTGCAGTAACCAGTCTCTACTTGTTTTCAGTAAGTTAACTTTCCGCTTCATACTTACCTTTTTCCTACTAAATGACGCATAATCGCTTATTAATTAATATAAATTTAGTTTACCGGGCGTGATAAACCAAATTAGGACAGGATAATTTCAAAATAAGAGTTTCGGAAAATCTCCGTTTTGGCTATCTCATTGGACATTAACATGGTAATATTTTAAGTAACGTAACTTTAAATTATGTTGTGTTATGCTGATTCCCAAATAAATTGGGATATGGCAGGAGAAATGATCATTAAGTGGTGTGGTCTGATAAGTTGGTGTGCGTCATACGAGTTCGTTGATAAGAAAATTTGATAAGTACCTACTTAGGTACAAATTTATTTAATACAATTTCGGATTTCATAATACTTGTGTAAATTACATTTACTGCTAGTAACATTCACTTACCTAAGTTACCTGCGCTGGGGCTCTGTCTCGCATAGGGTCGCAGCTTTATGCTGAGCGATGGCCGTTTTGCGTGGATGTGACGCATGTTTTCCCCCAAACTGTTTATTTTCGTGTTTTGTTCTCACCTTGCGTCATGTGTACCGCAAATAAACGTATTTTCTTTCTTTCTTACCTAGAAAGTATTAACATTGTATATTTTTTATATATTTTTTTCTACGTTTACTGGGATATTATGTGCAAAAATGTTTTCTGGGCAATTTGGTACGGTAATAAGTAAGAATTGGTTCTAGATAATTGCCTTATTTTCCAGTGAAGAAAACATGAACGAATCCAGAATACTGATGAGTCGGTAAAGCGAATGGAAAAATTATCTGCTTTTAAAACGTTTCCCTGAAAATATTACTATGTCATCAGGAAAATAGGGAAGCGACTCATTATTAAAATATTCTGTTGCTATATTTTCTCAAAACGATCATGACAAACCAACTTTCCGAAGGCCGGTTCGTGATGACTCATTAATAAAAAACAATATTACGTCATTAGATTGAGACGGCAAACTGACATGAACAACATACTAGTATAGCTCGTACTCAATAAAATAGAGTAGGTACTTAAATGACACCGATAGATTTATTCCGCGTGACGCTGTATCACTCTCCTTGTCACTTTAACGACAATTTGTTGAAGAGGGAAAGAAACAGCAACACATTTTGCACGCGATTTCCCAATACCGCGAATGAAACAGCACCAATTAACGCGCCAAAATACTGCTGTATAAAACTTTGCTACAGTCTATGGAACTCAGTATTCATTTGAGCGCAAACAAGTGAGGGCGTGAGTGAATAAAAAAGGCATAATATTTAAGTGCCCTGTCTGATTTGAACTGTGATACTATTTTGTAAGAGTTAAAATAACTAACGGTGAGTAAAGTGAAACAATGTGGTTTAATTTTAAGATTAAACAAAGTGGTGTTTATGGTTTTCCACATGTAGGGTTATTTTAATTATCATTATGTCGATGTTTGAAGTTTAAACACGTTGTTTGCCCGTGGAGGCAAATCAAGGTGATTCTGCCGTTCGTATCATATTTTATGTAAAAAAATATGTCCGGATTTGAAAATTCGCATTGTTTTGTAGTCTAGAATTTTTTGAAGAAATAAATGAATTGTATAAATATTTTTATTTTCCTTGACATACTTACGTTCACAACTGCTATCGAAGAGGTCAATAACTTTTTTCAGTCATTAGGACTTTGAAATAAATGCCTTCGCTAATTATGAAGCTGTTAAAAAAACAGTTTATCTATGAGCCCTGTGGCAGTATTCCATTCCCGCCAAATAAATAAAAGATTTTACCTATTTCATAAATTAATTTATAAACTTAGGTTAGCTGATCATTGTGTCGTGAGTTTAATTAATGAAGATTGTATATTATGGGATGTGAGTTTTGTATCAGTAAGGATATTCATTCCAGTTCCAGTAATTGCTGGTTTATGAAAAATGCTTAGGCAGTATGCCAACACTGCCAACGATTGTATGTCACAAAATTATTACTAACTAGGAATAAGTATGTTGAAACGTGTAGGTACTGTTAGTTATTGAGGAGTTCCATTGTCTATCTCCGAAGGTCTTTATCAAATCCTCACTAAATTTAAATCCGATCATCTCGGGAGAAGAATACGCTTGCAAATAAGAATAATCAAAATCAGTTAACAATTGGCGAAGATATTTAAAAGATCATGCATACAAAAAGACCATTCAGTCGAAATGATAACTTTTTGAAGTCGGTGAAAAATTTAAGGAAACTTTAAGGAAAATTAAATACTAAATAGCCGAAATGGTTTCTTACTTCCACGACACGGTATTAACATATTTTACCGATACCATTAGCGCGATAAGATAACAAAATGCTTTGAAAACTGACTACTTATTTACAAAAAGAACACCAATGTGTTTCTACTTTAAACACATTGGATTCGATCATGTCTTCTTATTCTTCCTTTCGTGTCAATAGAGCTTTTGTTTTTTTTTCGACGATGAGACCGCTGTGTCGTTCGCGTCATTCCAACCATACCATCATCGTAGCCTAGAATTACCCACTGCTGGGCCTACCTTTTTTTTTCTGAATTTATGTTAAGTACTTAAATGTTTTTGTCTCCTTGTTTCCAGCTAAAATGTCGATCCACATCAAAGACATCGATGACCTGAAGAACAGGCTGGCCGAGGCTGGCGAGAAGCTGGTGGTGATCGACTTCATGGCGACCTGGTGCGGACCCTGCAAGATGATCGGGCCCAAACTAGACGAGATGGCCACTGAAATGGCCGACGCCATTGTTGTTCTTAAGGTGAGGACTTTTGCAATATAAAGGCTTGTGCAGACCAGCGCGACTTGTCGCGCGACGCGACACGAACAATACAATTTCTAAGAAAATTTCACAGTATAACGATAACCGGTGTCGCGTCGCGCGACAAGTCGCGCTGGTCTGCACAAGCCTTAATTTGTTTGTCGATAAGTATTTGTTTGGCAAAAGTAAAGTAAAAGAAAAAAGAATACAGTGCATCATTCTTTTAAAGATTAAATAAAACCTTTTAAATAAAAATATAATATAATTGTTTTTAAATAACACGAACTATCAGCGCCCAGTTTCGACATTTTTCATTTTCGTGCGAATATATTTTTCGTCTTTAGCCGGAAAAAATAATTTCGTAAATCAATATTTATAATTCTTTTATTAAGATAAAATCCATGGCTAAATAACCATTGAGCCATATAACAAAGTATTTCTGTTACTTTTACCAAGAAAAAACTTATAGATCAACAACAATTTTCGGTATATTTTCAGCCTGTCTTTAATTGTGGCATTAATGTTTTCTTTGAACTGCGTGTATTGGAGGTACTATGTTGAACTATTAACTAAATACTACTTTTCATACAATACCGCCACGCTCTCTCGGCTCGCGATTATTCAACGATTAGATTAAATACGAATAAGTTACTATTGGCATGAAACGTGGTACAGATATTGACTTGCCACAACAACAGAAATGACTGGCAAAAATATTAAAAAGTCTGTTGATATAAATATGGTTACAAAAACCTGTGAAGGCTGTCTGGAGTTTTAAAACAGGAATAAATATATTTTTTTTACAATATTATCAGGATATCATATATTATTACTATCAAGTTTAAAGTACTATACCCAAAAAAAAAAATTGCTCCTAAAAGCTATGATAGGTAAGTTATGTTTTTAAGGAAAACAAACTGAATCATGCTTGTCATGCTTACAATAAGGTATTGAACTGCATAAACATTGACAATTATTTCACCTACGACGTGTTTAATCAACTGTAATAACCTATTTCAACTAAATTTTCTTACTTTACAATATGTCAAGGAATGTCGTCAAAGTAACAAAACTGTATTTTACTTCTTATAACTGTTTCCCTACAAACAAGATGGATATTATAGTGCTCACTCAATCCAAATAATCTAGACTATATTTTACAAGTTTCAAGATAATCTGCTTGACGCGTTTTTGCTTATTTAGTTGATAATAATGATCATCAACTGGAAACCAAAAATGCAGACTCCAGGCTGCTACTGAGAATTGCCTGATAGAAAAACCCAATTACGCTTGCATCCACTAGACCAATGATCCAAATATTTATATTCTTTTTCTTCTTTTCGTGTGGTAAGTGACTAACCTGGTGACAGAGTTTTAAAGCCGCCCATGGGCCTCTGTCTTAGCTTCACATGCCGTCGAGAAATATCTCTCAGGCATGTCGGTTTCCTCACGATGTTTTCCTTCACCGTTTTTGAAGCAAGTGATAACTATACAATACTCACATGAATCCCAAAAGACAGAGGTTTGTGCCTTGGGTTCGAAATCGAGACCTATGACTTGGCAGTCTGACGGTGACACCACTAGGCTGTCACTGATATCTATTCAATTACTGGTTAATTCAGAAATGCAATTTTTAATTGGTAATATTTTTCCTTCCTTCCTCCTCTATTAGGCGAATGAAACAAACAGGATACTTGTCAAATATATGAGTATGACAAGTAATAAAAAATAATTATTGCATACCTACAGGACAGACCGTTTCTAAGTTACGGTTGGATGCAAACAAAGATATACCATCATATTTATTCTCGCCGATCAATAATACCGTATTAAGTTTCTACCGCATTGGCCATGCATTTATCTACAAGGTTTTTATGTGGTATTTTAAAATGTTGTATAGTACTAGCTTTTGCTCGCGGCTTCGGCCGCGTGGAGGTCAGAAATGTACTACCATAAAGCGCACGCCAGTAAAGCTCCCAGTCGGCATGATTATTTCCGACATCTTCAACAATCATCGTCGTATTTAAAGCCATAATGAATTATACACTTAAACCTTCCTAATGAATCACTCCGTCTATTGCTGAAGACCGTTCGGTAGTTTTTGAGTTTATCGCGTTCAGACAGAACGACGCGGTGGGGGGACTTTGTTTTATAATTAATTTTAAATTAAATAAATAAATAACTATGTTGTAGTGATGACATTGCATACTTTTAACACAGAATGCACCTCTTTAAATTTATACTTATAATCGCGCCCCTATTAATAAAAACTTGTAATTTTTAACGGCTTGAAAAACAATATCAGAGATATTGTTTTTCAAGCCGTTAAAAATCCGTTGTAACTTTAGTATCAATGAAGTCAGGGTGTCATTGAATAAACGAAATTTGTTAATTACTAAAACCTTATAAGTAAGGCAGTCCTTTTAACTATCGCACTGCAGGTTAAAAGCCTCTTCTTAAATAGACAAGGGATAAGCAGGCTCATCTAGTTCTATAACAAGTCCTCTAGGTGCTTTTTGCATCGTCCTCAGCAGAAAATGTGACCTATTTCTCAGTTTTACCACAGATTAGTACACTTCACAAAACGATTTGAATAAAAGGCGACTCTTGCTACGACACAGTAACGTGCAATTCAGGTCGCACAGTCTAATTGCCGACAGTTATATTCACCTAGACGTTGCCTCTCTTTCTATCGCATCTTCCGACTGCGTTACGCCCACTGAATTCGACAAGTCGAGCCCGCCGCGTACATAGTTGTAGCTTCATACCTAAAATGCAGAGTGTCCGATCTATATTTATCTGTGGTTTTACAGCGTAGAAGCTAATTGCAACTACTTATGTACTATCAAACTACCCAAGTACCAATCTGCCTAGCTTTTTCCCAACTATGTTGGGGTCGGCTTCCAGTTTACATGGAGCGACTGCCTATCTGACCTCCACAACCCAGTAACTGAGTAATACGATACCCCTGGGTAAGACTAGTTGTCAGACGACCCGTAACGATTGGCAAAGATCCACGAATGACAGCCGGGACCAACGGCTTAACGTGCTTTCCGAGGCATGGAGGAGTCTCGGGATGTTAGGATGGTCACACATCCACGGATCAACCCCGGTAAGCGTAGCTTAACCTGATGGATCGAACCATGCGGCTATTATTACTTAGCCACGAGCTCCTCAACTACCCAAGTACCACTGCATCAAAATATAATTAATACTGTAATCACCACTAACTGTTTATCAGATAAAGCATGTCTGTGTTTACATTCGCGTAGATATTAACTTCGCGTACAAATAGTTACACTATCGTAAGAAACGATCAGAAGTGTTATCGTTGCATGATGCTTGAAAATTACTATGTCACGGTGTGTGAATCAAATATGAACTGATGCAGATTACATTAATATACTTACAATGGGCTTTTAAAAGGAAACAATAATATTAATGCATAATGTAGATATAGGTTCTTTTGCGAGAATTGGTACCATGACTTGACAAAATAATATTTAAAGTAAACACGAATTAATGATGTGTCAACCTTAGACCAAATAAAAAAAGCAAGACAGAGCGCTGTCAACATTGAAATGAAGCCGGTTTCGTAAACATGTGTGCACTTTGTGTGGGGTAGTAGTGTCATTGTAAAAGGTTGTAAATGTGAGCGTGTATGCACAGAGCGGCGGTGTAGTTTTGGTATGCTTCACTGTATTGTTCGCAGCGATCTGTCTTGGTTTTTATTTGGTCTGAGGTGTTAACATGATGAGTCTATCTAAATTTATATCATTCCAAAAAACCCTCCATTACTTCCAGTAATTTCGATCCATGACCAATGTGGTTGTGAATCATTGGTTTGTTGGATTTGTCCAGCTAGTCGTTTCTGCAATTGCTTAATTTCTGAATAGGCTTGATAATAAACCTGTAATAAACGACATGAGACAGCTGTTCATCCTTTCCACATAGTCTTGATAATCTTCGATTTTTTTTTATATCCTTTTACTACACCGTAATAAAGTCTAGTTATGAAGTCTCCTAACACAGGCATTGTTTGCCTAAAGGAGGCTCCCAACACAATTAATTGTTTATGAAGCTTTTGCTTTTTTTTATCATTTTTCAAACACATAATGTCAAATTCTTTGGCAGGAAAACCCATTTAGGTTAGACTACTTTTTGTATTATAATAAAAATATACTTTTATTCTTGCCTAGATTTTGCCCGCGGCTTCATGTGGGGGTCGGGCATTAATCCACGCGAACGTGATAGTACGTCCCCGTGGATTAATTGTAAAGTGGTCTTGATAAAAGCGAAAGTGTTCTATATCCTACCCCAGGTCAATGTTTACCTGTGTGCGAAATTCATCGAAATCTTATTTAAT
This sequence comes from Agrochola lota, assembly GCA_947364205.1. Lineage (NCBI taxonomy): Eukaryota > Metazoa > Arthropoda > Insecta > Lepidoptera > Noctuidae > Agrochola > Agrochola lota. The sequence continues at coordinate 4,747,198 of OX376244.1, read as the reverse complement.
TTTAGTGTGTGAAAGGTAACAGACAGACAAGAGTTATTTTCGTATGGATTCCGTATGCTTGTCTTTTATTACCCGACTGCCCCAGAAGGCAGGTAATGTTTTAGATTTCTATTGCGTAGTCCCAAGTCGACCTTCTTCCAATTTGCTATTTGGTGGTCAATCTCGAACAACGGGTTTATGAGGTCACTTAGCAGTTGCGCACTGTTACGTAACGAATGACTTACGAGGCCATGACGTCACCCTGTCATAATGCAGAGGGAAATTAAAGCATCGACCCCACGGTCGTTTTTATCGCGCGATAATAACGCTAGCTTTTCTTTTCTTTCCTTTCAAGCGTTATTGCGAAATCTGTTTTCAGTACATTTTGTATTAGGACGGCCACGAAGTTTCACACTGCTGCGATAAAAACGATGCAATAGAAGTAGGGCGCTTGCGTTTCTCCATCCTGCGATATTCCGATATAAATGTTCTTAGAACATTTTGTATTAGGACGCAGGCGATCTTACACACACGCGTTACAGGCGCGTTTTATCGATCGATAATAACGCTCCGTTTTACATAATAATAATACCAGCCTGTTACTGTCCCACTGCAGGGCAAAGGCCTCTTCTCATACAGAGAAGGCACGAGCATTAAACACCACGCTTGCTCAAGACGGGTTGGCGATTTCAGACTTATACTAACTATAGTCCAGGTTTCCGCACGATGTTTTCCTTCAACGATGTCAGTAATGTCCAAGATAAACTCAGAAAGTACATATGAATTGAAAAAGTCACATTGGTACTTGCCCGGATTTGAACCCACAACCTCGTGCATGAGAGGCGACGCCTTAACCACTGGGCCATCACGACATTACACTTTTTTTTTTACACAATGTACTGAAAACAAACAGATAACGCTTGCGTTATTATCGTTCGATAAAAACGCGCCTATGGGGTAGAGGCTTTAAGATTAACGTGTTTTTGCTTCTGTAAACCATTTTGCTCGTGTTGTCTTTACAAAACTTGTTAAAAGTCAGCTAGCATGAATTAAGCTTTGCAAAAGTACAGTATAAAATTTATATATTTTTATGCATAATAACATAACTAAATATGTTTTTTTTTTTTAAATTGGCCTATGAACGTAAAAAAATGAAAGGGTATTGTTTAAAAAGAAATAAAGAAAGAAATGGTCAATTTGAACCTAACACGTTTATACTTATAATAAAAATATTGTTTGACCTATAAAATAAAATCTCTGATTATTTTCTAGAATATAGTTCCCATAAGTTTTTATAGGTAAGTATTAAGATTCTACAATCTATGCAAATAAATTTTACTTTACTTTTTTTCTTTATTTAAGGAGCTTGGTCAACAAGACTAAGTCGCTCCGTAAGGTTTTCTTATAATTTAATACATCATTTTATAAATATAATAGTATAGAGTTGTTATCATGTTAAGCAACAAAAAAGTGTTTTAAAATCAACGACTAGATGACACTATATGAGTTCATATAATTGGTTAGTTCATTTTATTTGACTGTATAAGTCAATTTATTTTTTTAAACTTATTATTGACAACTTATTATTACATAATCTACTCATTACAGTTTTTTTTTTTTTAATGAGTTGTAATGTTTTACGTTGCATAATGTAAATTGTTTTGCGTAACTGCTATTGTATAGAATCAAGTTTTCTAACTGAACAGACAGCTGTGCTGCTGGGGAGTTTGTTGCGCCACTTCTTCTTCCCAGCTAAGCACTAGGAAGTGGTGAAGGGTGGGCGTTTTTGGGGGACTGTCTTATGTAATTTTGACGTTTGAAAAGTGCTGATTCTCAGCCTAGTTTGAATAAATGACTTTTGAGTTTGAGTGACTAAATAATTAATATACATTATAAATATCCAAGTTATTATTGCTTTTATTTGATAAGCCAACTTATGGTGCTAATAATATTATTTAATAAAAATAATTAGTATTCAAAGGAAAACTATTTATTTAGGTACATAATAACCTGTCGGCCGCTTTGGCAACTGAATTTCGCAACTAGTTGTCAACAAAGAAATAAATTTCGTTCTATGCAACCGGTTGCCAAAGAAGAACTTTATTTCTTGTGTGGTAAGTGGTTGCCAATTAAGAATTTCTCAAAAAGCGGTAGCGATAGAGGATTTTTCTTTCTTAGTTCATAATTTTGACTTTATTGCCTTGTTGTATGCTTAGAAGAGCCTAGCTAAAGTAGGTGAAAATGTGCTTTTAATAATACCCGTGACAATGGTCGACACAGTAGGTACTGTCTTCTGAATCAACTGTCAGGAGATCAGTTGAATACAAAAATCCTTTTTCACAAAAAAAAAAACAACCGTTTTCCAAAAAACATAACACAAAAGAGAAAAATAACTTTAATTTCGAGTTGGTAGCAAAAATCGAAAATACAGAGCCAATGACACCGACTCCCAAAATTAAAGTTATTTTCCACTGTTTTGTGTTTTTTTTTCGGAATTAATGAATGTACCTAGTCACAAAGAAGAAAATCATGATACTTTGTGGGTACGCTTACGTCATGGGCATGTGTGAAACGCAACTTTTTGGCACCGATTACTTAATTCCTTCCATTGTAAAGAGCCGTTTTTACACTGCTGAACTTTGGTATTCCAGTGGTGAAATGATATCCATAATTTTTTAGTTTACATATCATGCCATCGTATTGCTTTGAAATGGATTCAAAATTGCAACTACTTCTTTTTTTAAATTATCTATTTCTTTTAAAACAGTATTTCTCCCAGTGCTCTTTTTACAATAATTTTCATGGGCCCTTTGGTTTACAATCTCGTTACGAACATTTAAAGTAACGTTGCCTTCACATCCTTTCGTTGTAAAGCATTTTCAGAATGAATTCTCATTAACGTAATTTTTTTTTCGATGATGACGCCGGCCAGCATGCAGCAGTGCTACTCCAACTAGTACTCAACTCTGGCAACTACAGAAAAAACATCTTTAAATCTTTCCAAAAAGGTTTTTTAATTGTGTTGAAACATTAAAGTTTGTATGACTTTTTTTTTTATCGGGAAATTTACATATTTTTATATTTGTAACTGGTTGTGAATCTTCTGCGATAGTGGTTACTGCTTGCCCAATAAGAAATAAAGTTCTTCTTTGGCAACCGGTTGCATAGAACGAAATTTATTTCTTTGTTGACAACTAGTTGCGAAATTCAGTTGCCAAAGCGGCCGACAGGCATAATAATATATAGGTCTGCCCATATATGTAAATTAAAACTTAGATAAAGTGAGTCAGCTTTGCGGTAAGCCCCAAGCGATGTGTATGTAAACTTTTCCTTGTAAAAGTTTATGATGAAAATAATGATGGCCGAGTGGTTAAGGCCTCGCCTCTCATGTATGAGGTTGTGAGTTCAAATCCGGGCAAGTACCAATGTGACTTTTTCAATTCATATGTACTTTCTGAGCTTATCTTGGACATTACTGACATCGGTGAAGGAAAAACATCGTGAGGAAACCTAGTCTTATATAGTTAATATAAGTCTGAAATCACCAACCCGTCTTGAGCAAGCGTGGTGATCAATGCTCGTGCCTTCTCTGTATGAGAAGAGGCCTTTGCCCTGCAGTGGGACAGTAACAGGCGGGTATTATATTATAATGTTATATTTTAGATAGTTTTGTCTACACTCTTCGACTTTACAAGTTACAGGAGTTGTAAGTAGTTAGATTTCTTACTATTGTTAAAGAGTCATAAAGAACCCTCTTTGTGACTCAAAGAACAATTAAGTGGATTAGGTTACTAAGTATACGTCGTCTATTGTAATAATGGATTTCCGCAAAGTCACGCCTGAGTCAATTATCTTTAATTAAGTTTCTAAGTTTTACTTAGGTACTTAACTTGGTCATCTGCCTAGCCCTTTCCCAACTATGTTGGGGTCAGCTTCCAGTCTAACCGGATGCAGCTGAATACCTACCAGTATTTTACATGGACCGACTGCTTGTCTGATCACCACAACCCAGTTGGGTTAAACGATAGTTATTGTTACTTTAGGCAACATACGACCCGTTTTTCATATGAATAATACATATATTGTTATTTGTAAAACCGTTATCACTGAATGACTAATGCACCTACATTTGACCGCTAGATTCTGAGCTCACAGTATTAAAAAAAAACATATATTTTAGGTTTTTGGACAGAAATACAGTATGCATCTATAGGTATTTTGATAAGGCTCTGCGGTCACCTACATGAACAATATGCTTATCATTATGCCTTGTACTAATAATACCTATAAAAATATGTTAATTATATTCAATTAGGTACTCTAGTCTAGAACGTAAGTGTATTGCGATGGGCTGGGTGAGGCGTTTTTAATAGTATAGCAAACCCATCCCTGTTTTCGCACGCCGTAGTTAGGATAGATGCATTGCTATGCGTTCAATGAACTTAAAATGAGAATGTCCTCTATTTTACCAAAATTTTTGACATTGATTGTCGCTGACTGAAATAGCGACTAGTATTTGAACTTTTTTAATAACGGGTATTGGGCCTTCTGTATAATTCAATAGATATTATTATATCGGACAACTTTTGAGTACAAATCCAACATCAAAATTTTACCCTCGATTTGTTAGCTTTTCAATTCAATACGACACCGTATTTATTATTTAATTGCAAATTATAATAGGAGCTCGTGGCTAAGTAATAACAGCCGCACTAGTCACAACCATAAGGTTAAGCTACGCTTGCCGGGGTAGGTCTGTGGATGGATAATCTTCTTTATATATCGAGACTCCTCCGTGCCTCAGTAAGCACGTTAAGCCGTCGGCTCTCATTCGTGGATCTTTGACAGTCGTTACGGGTCGTCAGAAGCCCGAAACTCTGACAACCAGTTTTACCAAGGGGTATCGTATTACCCAGTTACTGGGTTGTGGAGGTCAGATAGGCAGCCGCTCCATGTAAAATACTAGTATTCAGCTGTATCCGATTAGACTAGAAGTCGAAACCAACATAGTTGGGAAAAGACGAGGCAGATTTTTTGTGTAAATTATAATCAGAATGACAAAACAGAAAAAAAGGCAACTAAAATCTGGTCTGCATTCACATTTCTAGGAAAACCCGAAGGAGCTCATAGTAAAGACACTGTTGCCAACAGATACCAGTAATAATAGATATTCAATGATACGTTACATTAAAAACTGACGGTTTTTGTTGACCGAGGTCACCCTTGTAATCAGATCACTACCTACTCAGTAAAAATAAATAGCAGTCATCGGTAGTCATGATAATTTGTAGTTTTGGCACAGTATAATTAAGTATATTAAACTGTGGCTTTAGCTTTCTAAGAAAGCGGTGAACTGAACTTTAGATATGTCGCAGTAAGATGGTTATAGCCGTGATATAGTTATATCCCTGGGAATATAGCTATATACCGTAATATAGTATTATGAAAGCGGTTCATAACTCTCGGAGTGACTTAATTTTGTTACTGCGACCAATTTCGACGTAGCGCTCGCCCGGCTCGCGTGTAGTTGGACACAGTTCTAACCTAACCTATTTGGTCGGAGTTCCCTAATAGTTATATTACTAGATCGTGCTCGTATCATAGTTATATTTTTTAGTAAGACAGTTATAAACCGCTGACATATAACTATACTACGGTACATAGCTATATCCCTAAGGATATAACTATGTCACGACTATAACCATCTTACTGCGACAGATACACGATAACGACTGTCCAATTAAATAGCGTTTATGACACTTAAATGTCAAATTCTGGTGAAAATGACAGATTTTCATGACGGCCGTTATGATATGACGGAACGGCTTTCTTTTTCAAGAAACCAAAGTTTAACTAGTGAAATAAATGACATTTATCATTGGAGTAATAATAATTTGTAACACTGACCAGACTAACTCATTACGTATTCTAAATCTTGAAGTTAAAATTCTTGCCGCGTGGTGGGAGATGATAAGATGAAATGTTTCTTGGCCCGTGTCGACGGCGCGTTGTGTTCCACGCGCGCCTCAAAGAGATGTCAGCACCAACAGACGGGGTCGAAAGATCAATGCCTGCTGGGGTTGCGGGTTTGTCCGAAAGGGATAACGCGGCCCCGGCACACAGGCAACTGAAGGAACACGGGTGGGTTTTGATTTCCCACATTTTAATATTTAATAACGGAAAGAAAACTAGAAACAAACAGTATAAATATAATACATGTTTCTGTCCGCGACTTGAACCGCGTGAAATTTATTGTTTTAACATAAAATATATCCTATGACACTCGATAAAACTGTTACTTCACATTAGTGAAACAATTTTCGAAATCGGATCAGCAGTTCTGAAGATACCCGCCTACACACAAACTCACAAATTGTACCTTTCAATTTTAGCAACTTTTTAACCCCCTCCTCCCCTCTGGTGAGGTTTTAGACTAACGCCTCCCCCCTACCCTAACCAAAGTCGCGTTTATTTTTTTGGTGGAAAATTACAGAATATTTAGTCTTTAAATTGAAAAATGAAAAGTATTTGATCTTGGCGGCCGCTTTTCGGTTTAGAAATGCGCGTTAAACGAAAAACAATAATACACGTGATATCTCACTATACCCCTTTGATTTTTTCCGAAACCCTTTTTGAGCCACACGTGATTTATGGACGACGCGTAATAAATAATAGAAGTGTAGATCAATTATTTCATTATGTGCCTGTATTTGCGATAGAAACTCTTTTGGAGACGATTCTCTGTAGCTTTAGACACGATATTATGCTAAGTATATCTAAAAACAAAATAAAATATCATCATTGATATCACAAAAATTGGGGTCGAGTAGGCAATTCTAATTAAATGGACCTTGTTTGGGAAAACAATCGTACCACCGAAAGCTAATCCATTACCTACCCATTGTTCATGTACCTATATATTATTATAATTAAATTATTATGCTACTAGTTTTATATTTAAATTTTCCCTGTCAAAGTCATGGTAATCTATCTATCTATCTATATATATAAAAATCAATTGCTGTTCGTTAGTCTCGCTAAAACTCGAGAACGGCTGGGCCGATTTAGCAGATTTTGGTTTTGAAATGTTTGTCGTAGTCCAGGGAAGGTTTAAACGGTGAGAAAATTAGGGTAGGTAGGATAAGTAGGGTTTAGTGCTACCCGTGCGAAGTCGGGCTGGGTAAAACTAGTAAGTAATAAAAATCCTGTTGGCTCGTTTGCACATTAAATCAGTAAATGCAATGTAAAGCTAACCCAATTTAAAACATCTCTCTGTCAATATTTTAAAGTTGAAAAAATGTTTAGCAGTAAATGTATATTTTAATGTAGTGATTAATGCTTCAAGCGGGCTCAAGTCATACAAGTACAGATAACAGAACATCACACCTGTTATCAAAGGGTTGGCAGAGATGTACCCATGTACACCCACATTTCACCAGTTATGTTTAAGGCGACGATAACCGACTTTTAATGATTTTATACTAAAGATCACGTCTAAACGAGTTCGGTTAATGATTTGGAAAAAATATATGTTAAATAAGAGCAACTACGACTACTGTTACTACTATGTAATATAAATTACATAGTGACATTAATTTGTAAAGAGTCTGCGAAAAAATAACTGAGAATCACACTAAATCTATCAAGCGTATTTTTCTGAAACCTACACCATTTTAAAGATAATTTCACTATTGATCTTTTGTTAAAATATGAACATGTTTTATTAAAAGACCTTTTGTTTTATGTATAATAAATTAATAATGCGTGTAATTTGGGACAACGCTCCTTGATGGGCGAGTCCTATTACTGCCTGGACGTACGACGCGTTGCGTGAACTCAATAAAGAACACTCAAGGCCACTGGCATATATCTGCGTCTTAAGCAAAGATTTCAAAAGTCCTATTTTCTTTTAATTCCAGGTCGACGTCGACGAATGCGAGGACATAGCGACCGAGTACAACATCAACTCCATGCCCACCTTCGTCTTCGTCAAGAGTAGCAAGAAGATAGAAGAATTCTCAGGAGCCAACGTGGACAAACTGAGGAACACCATTATTAAGCTGAAGTAGAGCGGAACTCGGGTCTTGTACGCTAGCCCACATTCCCACCGCGAAAAACCTTACAAAAAGGCATTTAACAGCATTTGTGATTAAAGAAATAAAATTCTATTTATGTATTAACGATTTTAATCGGCATGTTTAGTTGCTGGTTGACTTAAATATACCTGTGTACGTAAATATATTGTTTGTTGAGAAGGCCCATAGACTACGATACGCTTTGCTGCCCCAATATTATCGCTAAGACTGTATCATTCATTCGAACTTTTAAATCATCAGCCGTTTTTCGACTATGTCGAATTTGCAAGGTTTTTCCGTTGGAGGTAATAAAATAGGAGCTGGTAAAAAAAAATAACGTTATAGCACACGGCACTAATGCATAATAATTATGTTAATTTCTCAGCCATCAGAAGGATCACAATGTTTTGTTTTTAATAGTTTTTTTTTTAATGAAGTGTAAGTAGACGTATTTTTGTAATGCAAGTGTCTTACTCGCAATTTGTGTGCTTAAATTTTAGCACCTGCGTTAGGTTCAGCGTACAAACTCTATTTTCGTATTATTTGCCGTGTATTTTTCATTATAATATATGTATGTTACAGAGTATTGTTACTTCAATAAAATATTGTCTAAAATATAAATAAATTATTTTAATTTTTCCTTACCGCCATAATTAAATAATAATTATCATATTCATTGTATGCATAAGGAAAACCAAAAATATAACCAGATTTGTAATATATAATACCTACGTAAAATACACACATGTTTTTATTAAATGAATAATTTCAGATTGGCGTTTGTCTACAAAAAAGTAATATCTGCAACTATAAGCGACACTTACTTTGTTCTAGAACATAAAACCATCAAAACATGGAGCAAGAATAAACACTTTAGTACTGAAAATGCACCTTGACTAATGTGCGGACGAGGATAATGTCGCCAAAAATTCATACCTATACGATCGAAAGTTTTCTTTATGCACAAGCACACAAACGCCAAACCAAAGTAATAATAGGTGTGTACTTACCTACTCTGTCATCAAACAAGTACGACAAAATTAGACAAGATCATAAAGTGTAGGTATATCCTCCTTCGACAAGGTATTGGAGAAATTAGAATCAAACAAGACTATCTTCTGTTCTGTCCCACTGTCGACTATAATTATCGAGAAAAGCTTCAATTGATAGCTAGTCGCTTCCTCGTCGGTGCGGCGGTGGGGCAGGAGCCTAAGCCCGTTTGTCCACCGCACCGGGAATAGGACGTCATAGAGAACCAGATGACGGCACCGAAGAACATTTCCTATGGCCGCGTGTCAACCAAGCGCCAGGATCCCGGCCCCCTTATTTTGATTTTTCAATAGTGAAATAACATTTATTTGAAGAATAAATATTAACAGCAACAGCAATACATATTCCTCAGATAAAACTTATCTGGCTGTTGAAAAATGTGTCTTTTTAAAGGTACTAACATCGTCAGCCCACAGGCTCATTTACATTGGTCGATAGGGCTCGTATGCAGGGTGAGGGAGATTTTTGTAACGCGTATCGGGCACGCATGCAGGGAACCGTTTTCATTAGTCGATAGGGCCCGCATGTGTGGTGTGCTGGTGATTTCTGTAAAGAATGCCATAAGGCTCGTATTCTCAGAACCGTTTTTATTAGTCGACCACGATTGCGGTATACGGATAACCTGCACCGCACGTTTGACAGTTGTTTGAAGGTTAATTTTCAATGGTAGTTACTGTGTTCTTTGGTATTGTTCGTCGAGTTGAGCTCCTTAAGTTCTGAGTTGAGCTCCACGATTACTGACAAATGCTTGCACTGACTGGACAGGTCCACTCAAATCTGTGTGGTTCTTTTCTCAAAAGACCATTTCAGACACTTATCTACAAGATCCTCATATGGCGTGACCAAGATTATGTCTGGACTTTAAAAGAGACTGTGACCTCTGAGTTTGTTTCAACCTTTCTTCTTAGAGTAGTCGGATAGGAAAGGCCGAACTCATCTAGCAAATTTTAATATGACGTGTAAAAGTGATTCGAATATCCATTTACAGAATAAACAATTTCATTTCATTTGTGTGTGTCCGCACGCTTTTTACAGACCGAGGAATTTTATTGGTCGCTACGCCAGCTTCGGGGATTCCCCGTAGTCGATTTACCGACCGCGTTATCGACTTATGACTTTCATTAGTCATTACCCCGCGTGCGGGGAATCCCCGCAAGCTGATAAGCCGACCGAGTTATCAGCAGCTCTACAAACGTCACTCTAATCGCACGCCTTTAAGCTCGCTCTTACGCTAGCCACCCTGGTGCTGTGCGACCCACCTAACCTGAGGCGGCCTACACTTTCTTTGCAGATTCCCATTAAGAGGGCGCCCAACGGTACACTAGCGCCACTCCTTTAAGAAAATATTATCTCGTGACTGAGAAGGAATTATGAATAACAGCTAGTAAGGAAATAAAAGTATAAAAAAGGTATTAGAAAATTCTAGACACACCGAGGGCAGTAAGTGTGTCTAGAATTTTCTAATACCTTTTTATATTGTGACACGAAACAATAAAATATGATCTAGACTAGTGGAATGTGGCCGCTTTTCTTTACATCTAATTTTTTGCTTACCTTACCTTACTAGCCGTTATTCATAATTACTTCTCAGTCACGAGATAATATTTTTTTAAAGGAGTGGCGCCAGTGGTCCGTTGGGCACCCTCATAAAGAAAGATCTATTTTCGGTATTTATCACATTTCACAAATAAAACACGGTCAATAATATTACAATCAAAATTTTTAATTAGCTAAAAATTGCAGAAATCATAATATAATTACATAACTTATATCTGTATAAGAATGTTCTGTACAATACAAAAGCATTCGTTAAACGTCTTATTGCTATCTGAATAAAACTAGCGGTTTTAATGTTTATATACACCTTCACCTTCACCTGAAACAAGAAGAAATTTAAATTATTAACAACGTTAAACTAGCTGCTGCCCACGGCTTCGCCCACGTGGACCAAATTTTTTATTATTTTGAAAGCTTTCTTTATATACCCATCATGTCTGTAAAGTTTTGCCAGCTAATTTAATTTAACCCTGTAGCAAGATACTCGTAGTTCGTGCGTGCCGTTACGATAGAAGATATTATATTTATGGACCCTAATTCTTTTTTCTAAAATAACCTAAGCTACTTACTCCCTATAACATCACCATTATTTTTGTTGTAACAAAATTATCTCCACAAAAATAAATAGCAAGCGAAATTATATTACAATTTAAATAGCCCCCGGCACAATCATTTCCTCATTTCTCTTTCCTACTCCATCATCAGGCCCTGTTCATCTATCTATAACCTATTCATTGAGACCATTCCAATGAGCCCAAACACGATACCTGTGCTGTAAGTTTGTAAGGGAGTTGGGTATCCTGCAAATTCCAGTTGATACTGCATCAGTTCAAGGTTACTATGGTTTTCTAATATCATTGAAGTAACAGAATACGAAATCTCAAATCGATCAGACCTATGGAAGACGCTCACATCCATTCATCAACTAGAAAAGAGCTGATAATCTTCAAACGGCTGAACCGATTTTGATAAAACATGTCTAAGAATCATCGCTAGAAACCTGCTTTCAAATAAATAAAACCACACTCAAATCTGTTCACCTATATAAGAGCTACGGTGCCACAGACAGACACACACACATAGCGGTCAAACTTGTAACACCCTCCCTCTTTTTGCGTCGGGGGTTAAAAGAATTTGTATACATAACTGTAGTAAAAAAGAAATTTAAATAAAACTCACAATTAATCCCTCCGTTTCTTTCCGTGTTGGTCGTGTCGGTCGTGATGGTCGCGCTTGCGGCCCGACTTGTCGGCGCGCTTGGCCTCGCTCAAGAACCGATCCAGGCCGAACGGGTCGAAGTCGGCGTCGGGCTGGTTGCTGCGGGATTGGGACTGTGGAGGGAAGGCAGCTGTTAGATGACGAGTAGAATGTAGTTCTTAGGATGCAAATTCTGGACTAGAAAGCGTGCGGTTTCTGTATTGCATACATTTGAGGCACCTGTCCCACCATCGGCGAAGAAACGAGTAGCTATCGACTATTTCCTCCCTCAAGAAACATGTCAGTAAAATAGATACATACAGGCTGTACACACATCAAGCTACACACACACATCAGGGGCTACACATCAAGCTACAGCTTAAATGTAACCGTGTATACCAGCTAGGTGTGGTCAAATTTAAGGGTGTGTTACAGACCATTGAACTGAACAACTATCTCCATGGGACCAACATCATAATCGCGAAAAAAATGTCAAAAGTTCCATATAAAACCTACCTACTCGATGAAATACATGCATAAACGAAAAAAATCTTCTCGGTCAACTGGCCGCGATTGATGGTACTGCATTTATATTTATTACTAACTGCTTCGCTAATTCTTTTTCTAAATTAAAATTAAGTTATCTTATTCCTTATAATATCAGCTATCTGCCAGTGAAAGTCGCGTCAAAATCGGTCAAGCCGTTTCTGAGATTCGCCGGAACAAACAGACAGACAAAAATGTTAAAAACTGTTTTTTTGTTATAAGTACCGTATATGTTCATATGCATTTAGTAAATAGCTGTTATTTTGACTATTTATTTGTATGTATAGACAAATATCTTTAGACTCAGAAATACTTCTCGTGTGTATAAACAACCAATATAAAAGATACTAACAGGTTCGTCTCGACTGGGCGGCGCGTGCGCATCCTTCTCAAACTGTACGGGACCCGCGCGTGTGTTACTACTGCTAGTTCCCGCGAACTCTTTGTCAGCCACGAATCTGGAATAAAGAAACGATAACATTAAGCTTCAATAATAACGCTCTGAAGTTATGTTGCGCATGCGCAACATTACTGCACTACTGTTTTATAGGGAATATTGACTACTGCGCAGTCATTTGTAGCCTACTTCAGAGCGGGAAAGTTATTTGACGGGAAGGGTAAAATGCTTCTAATGCCTTTTTTGATGATAATGAACCTCAGATTACGTCACTGAAGGTATTTTTTCTGACAGTTTCACACATCTTCCCCTGTAAAATAGCGTTTATTGCAATCACCAAGTTCACTGCACGGTGCCGATATGTAGAATTTCACCAAGATCCATGATTAAGGTGGAACTAGTTCATATTTTTTCCATACTAATTTCGGGGGGTTTTACTCTACTACAAAGTTAAACATGATATCGTTTTGTCTCATTATTAATTTTGTCAAACAGAATAGTAAAATAATTAGCCATTAAAAAGTTAGGAGCCAATAAAGTTTCCTTTTTCTTGCGAATTTGAACGCAACTTTGGGCGTAAATAAGTAATAAAAGAAGTGTAAAGTCTCCAAAACTAAGTCGGCACCGACAAAGCTCACTTCAATAAACTTTATTTGTAATTGATTTATGCAGTGGCTTTTTCATAAAACTCGATTTTTCAAAGGACTTTTCGTAATTTTTTACGCGCTCGTTTTACTAAAATAGTTCGGCAGAACGTTGTTTGTGTGCGTGCGAACTAGACGTGCGCGCACAAACAGCGTCTTACTGCTCATCACTGATACTATCTCTGTCGGACACAATGCCAGGTGAGACAACGTGTGTTTTGGCCACGCCCACCAGTGAGTTTGAGCCTGTGGCTAGTTCAAGCTTAAATAACCGTAGCTTCACGAACTACGAACGTACCTGCGCGTGTTAGCGATAGCGTCAATATCTCCTCCGTAGTTGTCTTTATCAGCGTTTCTGGAAGGTCTGTATATGTGTGCGCCCACGTTGTCTTGATTACGCCACGGCTTGTCATATACGTTATAAGCTTCGTCGTCGCCGTAACCTGAAGATAAAAATAAAAAGATAGATTTTCGGTTTATATTAGTCAGGTATAGTTTGCTGGAGGAGCTCGTGGCTAAGTAATAACAGATGCACGGATCGATCTGTCAGGTTTAAGCTACGCTTGCCGGGGTTGGTCTGTGGATGGGTGACCATCTTTACATACCGAGATTTCTCCGTGCCTCGGAAAGCACGTTAAGCCGTTGGTCCCGGCAGTCATTCGTGGATCTCTGAGTCTTTACGGGTCGTCAGAAACCCAAGTCTAACAACCAGTCTTACCAGGGGGGTATCGTATTACCCAGTTACTGGGTTGTGGAGGTCAGATAGGCAGTCGCTCCATGTAAGATGCTGGTATTCAGCTGAATCCAGTTATACTGGAAACCAATCCCAATAAAGTTGGGAAAAGGCTAGGCAGGTTGATTGATAGTTTGCTGGACTACACAAGGAGTCCCTTAAAAGGACTTCAAGAGACTCGGAACAGGTGATTATCGAAAGTAGATTTTTTAAAACACAACCCCACTTTCAATCAAAAATTTGATCAAAACAAACAATTCTGGCCATCGCTTATAAGTACACACAAAATTCACTTCTATACATGTTATAAAACAAAGTCGCTTTTCGCGTTTGTCTATATTTCCTTGTTTTCTAAGCCACGCAACAGATTTTGACGAGGTTTTCACCATCGTTTAGAGAATTTAATTCGGAAGGTTTATTTGTATCATACGTTAATATTAATGTTACGTTTACCTAAGGAATACCGATTGTCAAGTCAAGAGCGAGTCGCTATAGTTTTAAATAAAAACAATAAAATTATTTGAACACATACCACTGTCCATTCCTTTACTGTTATTGAAGAGTCTCTGGTCGAACATTGCTTCGCTGCCCTGCGTCGTCTTGGCGGGCATGCCGAGAGCGATCTGCTCCGAGATGTCACGCTCTCGGTCCTTCACTATTTTCGATCTTGAAAATAAATGATTATGATGTAAGGAAAGGCATTGAGAATTTAACTACAATAAAAACAAATTTTGGAATAGTTCCAGCCAACAAAGCAACCAACATTTTTTACCGCCAAGCAGCGAAGGAGCAGTGGAAGTCCAGTAGAAACTGCCACATCTTACGAGTTGTTGGGCTAACTCAGGCTAGTATTTTGCGTAAATTAATTTAACATCACTGCTCCCAAAACGGTGAAGGAAAATGGCATGGCCCAGAACCAAAAATTCGAAGAAATGTTGGATATAACAACAACCTGCACTAAGCCCACGTCACTACGATGATATAATGTTCTCATGTAGAAGAGGCCTGTATCCTGTAGCGGACTAAGCCTGCCGGGGGCGCAGTCCGGCAAAACTAGATGATCCTCCCGTTCCGGTACGCAGAAAAATTTGAGAAGTTGGAGAATGCAAATACAAGAGCTAGCGAAGCGAGCTCAAAGCAAACCCCATCTCGGATAGGTAAAATGTTCTTTTGAAAATTTTACAGACATACGAATTCCTGGGTCTACCTTTGCAGGTAAGTTTGAGAATGAAGAGAATATAGGATGCAAGAGCGAGCGAAGCGAGCCCGTAATTTTACCTCCGGATTTTTTTGTCATATTTTCGGGACCTCCAACTACAAACTGCCTTTTATTTACTGAACATATTTTGGTCTTTTTAGTTGTTTCCTTGTTTACGATTGAACTAAAAAGTAAGTAGTATTTGGGGGCCACTAGGTCCCGCCGAGGCCCCGGGCGGACCGGGCCCTCAGTTCAGGGCGCGTGTCCCACAGCAGGGGACATGATGGGGTGATTACGTCAAAGGCGGCCGTGGTGGGCGGTCCGGTAACTACTTAGCCTTAAAAAAGCCATATGCTTTTTGCTACTCAATAACATAAAACCAAAAGTCCTCCTTATTACCTCTTATCGGGAGCAGCCCTGGCGAGGTTCCTGTCTCTCTGCCTCTCTTTATGTCTGTCAGCCCTCAGCTTGTCTCTCTCCGCAGCTGTCAGGCCGCTTTCGTCTACTTCATTTGTCTCTGGTTCGTCGTCAGGGGCTCGAATACCTGGAGAGAAAGATCTGATTGAGATGTTGAATAAATCAGGCTAGGCCGGTAAATTTATCGATTAATAATAAACAATATCCGCCCTATCATTGCCCCACTGCAAAGCAGTCATACAGAGAACGCACAAGCATTGATCACCACGTTTGTTCGAAGCGGATTCGCGATTTCGTACTATTAATTTTAAGTCCTGG
Source organism: Agrochola lota (assembly GCA_947364205.1). Taxonomy (NCBI): domain Eukaryota; kingdom Metazoa; phylum Arthropoda; class Insecta; order Lepidoptera; family Noctuidae; genus Agrochola; species Agrochola lota. Next base: position 4,731,087 of record OX376244.1, on the reverse strand, counting down.
TTTCCTCACAATGTTTTTCTTCACAAAAATTACCAATGCATACGTTTTAAGGTATATTTGCCTTGGTTTAAGTCAAAATGCGGAAGCCTGGAAATTCCTGCCAAGGAAAAGATCCCTGCCCTCTACTCATTGTCGTAAAAAGACGACAAATAACAACATACTGCAATCATCAAGCCATCTGTCAAGGAGTCGTTAATCTTGGTAAATTAGAAACAGTAATTTTTTTGCCTTCAGGTTGCCACTTTAATATCATACAGAGAGGCTAAAAACACACAGAAAGCAGGGATAACTGTATTATGCCATTATAATCCCAAAGCAATCAGTTGACAGACAAACACCAATTTTATATCAGTGATAGCCTAGTGGTGTGACCGTCAGACTGTCAAGTCATAGGTCTCGAGTTCGAACTCAAGGCGCGCATCTCTGATTTTTCAGATTCATGTGCGTATTGTATAATTATCACTTTCTTCAAAAACGGTGAAGGAAAACACCGTGAGGAAACCGGCATGCCTGGGATATATTTTTCGACGGCATGTGAAGCCAAGTCAGAGGCCCATGGGCGGCTTTAAAAACTCTGACACCAGGTAAGACACTAACCACACGAAAAGAAGAAGAATCCAAAAATATGAAAGTTCAAGGATCAAAAATACCTCTTACAGAAATCAACTCACCAGCTCTATGATCTCTCGCTCTCTGTGCCAACATCCTCAAATGCTCTTCCTTTTTCTCCTTCTCTCTCTGCGCCAATCTCCTCTCAAGCTGCGCCCTCGCTTCCACCGCTTCACGCGCTTTCCTATCAGCGATGTACAGCGCTTCAGCGAGTTTCGAGAAGTTCTCGTTGATGTGCACTTGTTGGAGACCTCGGCCATCGGCTGCTAGACGCTTGTCGAGAGGGATTGTGTAACCTGGCGAGGAAAATTGTTGGTGGTTAATAAGTATTGAACTAGTGGAAAAACTGGTCTTACGCTTATACTGAACGAAAATAAATTTATTCGCGCTGTACTTGGAGCTCGTGGCTAAGTAATAACAGCCGCATGGGTCGATCCATCATGTTAAACTACGCTTGCCGGGGTTGGTCTGTGGATGGGAGGCCATCTTTACATACTCAAGACTCCTCCGTGCCTCGGAAAGCACGTTAAGCCGTTGGTCCCGGCTGTCATTCGTGGAACTTTGACAGTGGTTAAGAGTCGTCAGAAGCCCGAAAGTCTGACACCAGTATTGCCAAGGGGTATCGTATTACCCAGTTACTGGGTTGTGGAGGTCAGATAGGCAGTCGCTCCATGTAAAATACTGGTATTTAGCTGCACCCGGTTAGACTGGAAGACGATTCCAACATAGTTGGGAAAAGGCTAGGCATATTGATTGGTTTTGATTCATGCTACACTTGTTAGTATTACCTTTAGCGTTCTTCCAGTGACTGACACAAGGCGGCACCTTCCAGTCCCGCTGCTGCTTCACGGACACGCGGCGCGGCGGGGAGTGCAGTACGGGTGCGGGCGGGGAGGGCGCCGCTCGCGGGATCTTCTTGTTGATCTGGAAGCGTGGAGGCTCCATCGGGTCCGATTGGGCTTCCACCATTCTGGGGGAGAGAGGTGTGTGTTTAAACGGGTGATTATGATACCGCAACTGAGGGTCAATTCCTGTATTTACAAGAACGTTCGCATTTAAATCTGTCAAAATGTCTGAATGTCAATCTGTAATTTACCTAAATTTTTGACATTCATTGTCGTCGATCGAGATGAGATTGTGTGTATGACTAATTTTCAATACGGAAATGGCGATGTCAAGCCACTTGTAACCTAAGTATATCAAGTTATACTAATAGGTAGCTACAAGGCTCTAACCTATCATCAATGTAAACAGTCCGCTGTCAGATGCTTCTTAAATTTCACGCAAATGAGTTTTATCTTTGAATTTTCACATCCTGCTTTTACCTGTCATCTTGTGATGACCATCGTCCCACAGGCCTGAGGACACTTCGTCTACCCCAGCGATCATCATTTTAACAGATAATATGTCCTTATACACTTCAGCTTGCTTTCCCTAAGGCCTAAATTTTTCTAAATATCAATGTAAAGTCCAGTAATAGTAAAACATTACACTTGAACTATAAGGAAGTTTACGGAAACTAAGTTGAATTGGACGCTAATCTGCGTTGTTCGCGTAAGTACGTAATTTGTCAACTAACTCAAATCGGGTTATTCAACTAATCCCCATTGATGGGGATTGAGGGACAAGTTCACTAATCACCATCGGTTTAAAAATAAAATACAAACAACATATTAACCCGTGGAGCGTGCACTAACCTTGCGCCCCTTTAAAAAAAAATATGTCTTCTTATTAAATCAAATTTCCAGTATAAGCTGCAACCTCGCATTGTACGGAAATGCTACACAATGCGAGATCAGCATAAACTGGAAATTTATAGCTTGATGTGTAGCCGTGTGTACCTGTAGTACATCCACATTTCGCCAGTTATGTTTTAAGTCCCATGTAATAGGGGACGAGCCTATTGCCATCAACTGGGCACCACACATGCAGATTCCGGGCTTATACTGAAAAATTCCTGTTGAAAAAACCCAATCAAATTTTGCCCGACCTGGAATGAATCGAAATTATGGCGTTTGCAGCCCGTCGGTATGTAGCTAAACCATACAATCAAGTTGTTTTTTTTTTTTTGTAACCAAATTTTTAAAGAACAGAATTCCAAAATATCACGAACCTGATAACTCTCTGCTTAGCCCCCGAGTTGAACTGTCCTCCTTGCTGCGCCGGGGTGTATCTGATGTATTGCGCCGGGGCCTGCAGGGGCAAGGTACTATCAGCGCGATTGATAAAGATGTGCTCTTCTCTTTGAGTTGAGAAGATTTGGTGTGAATGTGGGGGATACAATGAGTATCTTTTCAGTTGTCTTCAGAACTTGTGTTAGGATACAAAATTCTTTGATATGAAAGGACAGGGAGAAGTTAAGTCAACCTATGGCAGTCCAAAGCAAAACATAACCTTTCCTCATTTGCGCCACAGCATCCGGTTTTCCGCCTTACGTATCCAGCCTGTCATGACAGACTAAATCCAACTTTCATTCAACTCTCGAACTACAAACAAGATGTAAATAACATGCAGTTTTTTTTTTGCTCTTAATCAACCTGAGCCTGTGCTGGACCAGATTTCTTTTTAGTTACATTCATAGGCTTTATTTTGAAAGTAAAGTAAGCCTTTCATATGCATGTGAACCTTATTCTTATACATTTAAAGTTCATCTGCGTATAAGCGAATGTGAGCAAGCATTTAATTTGAATGTGAACATTAAGGCTGTACAAAAAAGTTGACATTTAAAGGAGAAGCCTATTTTAAAACTTATCAATGTGAAAGTATGGTCTGTGAATCTTGCTACAAGCCTCATAAGGGACAGGCACAATCCTGGACAAAATGCTGGACAAAGGCCTACAACCCTTGGAACTAGTTAAATATCGGCTAGGCTAAAAAGTTACACTATATAATAAAAAAACTTCAACTCACAGCTTTAGGAGCAGCTTTGACAGGCATAGCGGCAGAAATTTTAGCATTGGTCAGTTTCTCCAGCGCTTGCTTGGTCTTCTCTGTGATATCCTGAATGTCTTCATCATCTGGCTTCTGAAGAGTTGGGTCATCTTCTGCCAGAACTTCTGCTGGTAGTAGGTCTGTGAGTTTGGAGTATATTATCTGGAAAAATAAGATGTTAATTATGTATCTGGGTGAGGAGAAATTAATAAAACTTAACATCATGCATTGTTTCCCTGAAGGGTTGGGTAAAGTGGAGAGTGCAGAGGGTGTACCTGTAATGCACCCACATTTCGCCAGTTATGTTTAAGTCCCATCTATTGCCATTAACCGGACACAAATCCAGACTCCGGTCTGCTACTGAGAAACTCAAGATAGAAAAAGCCAATATTACTTAGCCTGACCCAGGAATCGAACCCAGGACGTCATGCTCAGCAGTAGCACTTGCGACCAGTATTCCAACGAGGTAGTCAGGACTAATTAATATGCTATCTATATCATTTTTTGTTTATTTTCTTTAATATATTGTACCTAAGGAACTATAGCATATCAATATAAGGAATACTATACTTATAATTAAATTTCTTATGTATAAAATTGTTTGTGATTTTTTATGAGACTGTGTGTATTATTTTGAGTCAATGTTACTTGAATTAAAGGATTATTAATATTATTATTATACCTGCCTTCAAAGAGTATTTTTGTTTAACAAGTTCATGGGTACAGATATTGGGAAATTACAGGCCCATGTGACAGTCTCATTAAGTTGCAAATGCATATATAAATGGGTTGGTTGATGGGCATGTGACCGCCTGTATTTGTCTGAATATTCATGAAAAATTCTCGAAAATAACTTCAAAAAGGGGGATCTTTAATATTTTTCATGTTATTTAATTATTATTATTTTGAGTAGCATGGGCTATGTCTCCTATGTCGATCTGGATTCTGATTCTGTTCGATTTGGATTATGTTTATTAGTTCTAAAAGCATAAGAGTTATTTTGTCAGACAAACTAAAAAATTTAAGTAAAATTTGTCGACTATGAAAAAAGAACGGAGGTGAAGAAATATATTTCAAAAAAAAAAAACAGTACTTATTTAAAAACCACAACCAAGTCCATAAAATCATAGGGGGAGATATTGAAAAAAAAAAATTAAAAAATAATAAGAAAAAACGACAAAGATAAAATAAGTTAATTTTCGATAATTTGTCATGAATATTCTGAAAAATATGGGCGGTGACATGCCAATGGGTGACATTGTATACACCATGCTGTATAAAACTATGGTTTAACACAATTTTAGATAAAGGTTGTCAGTTCAAACACAAGCAGGCGCTTTACTTTGAGTACATACTTTCCTCACCAAACCTCTTAAAAAATGGTGAAAGAAAATATTGTGAGGAAAGCGGCATGTCCTAGAACCAAAAATTTGAAGACATGTGATATGTGCCAACCTGCCCTGGGCCCATGTGGTAGATTACATGGGCTGTAATCTACCATATCCATCACATACCATATCACCCTCTCAACGAACAGAGGAGACTTGTGTCCTAGCAGTGGGAACATTATAGATTGAGTGTGAGTAGGCAATCAACATTGTAGAAGACTGCAATTTCATAATAATATCAGATTTACCTTATCGGCACTATGTCCTTGTCTTGCAATAGCAGAGTATTTAACTCTTCCAGACTCATCTAGTTGCACTGCTAAAGCATTGGACGTGCTCTCCTTGCCTCTAGCACCCATACCCAGCGGGTACTGAGCCACATGGATCTCTGGGAAGGCACCTCCATCTGGAAACATATGTTTGATTTTTTATCACATACATATCTTAGTAAAAAAATTAATGATGTTTGCAGTATATTTTGATTTAAAAGAGGGTCCATGGAGTGTCTTGCCCATTTTTCTCCTAATGAACCAACTATTTGAAATGGGCAACTAGCTTCAACTTCCCAACTGACAAGGCAAAAGTGCCTGTAAATGGTTTAATGGAAATAAATGTTTTCAGTTAAAATGAAAATTATTTATTTGAATTTACCTTTGAAGCTTGTTTCTTCAAAGATAAAATTATAATAAAATATAGTAGTGGACAAAAGAAGTGGTTATTTCATCTGGACTTTATTCCAGTAGCACTGCAATGTAAGAGTTGGGTAAGAAATGTAGATACAATGTAGAAATAGTTGGAAGATGTTGCAAGTTTTAACAAATAGGCAGTCTTTGTTTTGTTGTTATTTTACTGCTCTCCCCATGCAACATTGAGATTTATGGTCAAGCATTTCTTTAATTGACAGAGGGATATAATAATCTAATAGTACTGGACTATAACAAATTGAGTTGCATTAGAGTGAATGCCATTCATTTAAGATAGTTAAGTTTTGCTGGCTTTAAATATTTTCAGAGGTTCTCCTCTTGGTATTCTTTACCAGACTGAATGCCAGAATAATCTAGCAACACTCTGCAATTTACATAAACGATTATTGATAACATCTGACCTCCAAAATCCTCATCAGCTCTTGGGATCCATCCCTTCCTCTGTCCATAAGGTGGAACACTGGTCTGTGATACCACCAAGGCACTTCCGACGCGTTTCGCTTTTCTCTCATCATCGCGGTCCCACACCTGCTGTGTGGGTGCTGGTAAAAGGCTGAAACAGAAAAGACGCGATTAAAAATACGAATTTGATTACAATTTGATAAGGTTATCTTTAGGTAAAACTTGTTAGGAACTGTTTAAAAACTATTGTAAAAAGTTATTAAGTTGAATTAGTTCGTTGATATTAGGAAATTTAGATTTGCCATGCAGTTTAGCAGCGTAAACAAGGACAACAAATTTTATCAACACGTTCGTGTTTTGATAGGTGCTGCGAAACTCTTGGAAACTTTTTTGATAAAAATGTTGTTGATAGTTTTCAATTTTATTGTGATTTATCTTTTATTTTTGGTCTTCAATTAGTAAATTAAAAATATAAAGAAACCAGCACAACGCACCTCGACAACGACGCCATTTTCTTTGATGACTTTTGAACGATTTCGTTCCGAAACTGATCAGATGATTGATGATTAACAAAAGATGCAATCATTTGCTTATGCAATTAAACATTAGTTTTTAAATTACTTGTGTATGATTTCTTTTGAAAACAAAACATATTTAATAAAATAAGACTGTAACTATATGATAAAGTAATTTTTGTTTGATGCATTGATTTCAAAACGAAATGATAACAGTTTTTTAAATAAATAACAAACATGGCCAAGTTAAACTCATTCAGCCAATTTGATTCTTTTTGTGCAAATATCTTGAATCCCAACTGCTATTTATTTTATTAAACTAAATTATTATGATGGTGCTGTTACTAAGTCCATAATTTACCCATCACTTTTGTGGATTACGTGGATAATCATAAATTGACCATAAAAAATGGTGGAGAAACTGTCAGATTCGTATATAAATGAAGTGGGCTGCGAACGTCCCCCTTTTATAACCTCAAAAATGCGCGAGAAGTGTTAACATTCTGATGGTGAAGTGAGCTAATTTTATCATTTAATTGGTGTTAAAGTGAACGGATTATCACAATGCCCTCCAAGAAGAGAAAATACAATGCAAGGTTTCCTGCCGTAAGTTGAAAAATGTAAAAAAATAACCATAACAAAGAGAAATTGGGTTTTGTTTTCGTCAATAATTTTGAGAGGTTGATATCATGACATTGTTTGTTTGTAGGGGCGAATCAAGAAGATTATGCAGACTGATGAGGAAGTGGGGAAAGTGGCCCAAGCTGTGCCAATCATAATCTATATCCTTTTTAAATAGCACTGCCAAACGATTATTTTGAGTCGTTTTATAACATGATATTTACATTGTTGGAACTTACATTTATTAATTGAGGCTTTTAATTGCTCCATACGGTACGCTATTTGTTACTGAAATGATAATTGATACGTTCTTTATAAATACAAAAACTTATATGTAACCTTTTATGGGGGTTTATATAATCACAAACTTGTTTTAATTTAGGTCTGTTTGTTTTATCATGGCTGAATGTTATGGTGTTGTTGTCAGGTAAAAAATAGATGGTCACTTTCTGACTGCTACGTCTCCCACACAGAACCAGTCCAGTTAAAGAGAATTCCTATTGGATTGATTAAATAAGAAATCACTAAAATGTACAGTTATGAAATGACAATTTTTATAACATAAACAAACAAGTACTTTTCTCATTACTATGGTAATTTATTATCTTTGTCAGCATTACTGTATATTAAATAATGAGATATAATCACAAAATTGATAAATCAATCAAAGCTTAGATTTAAACTAATTGTAATTGACTAACAACTGCTTTTAAACAGCATTTTATCTTAATTAATTGAATGGACTGTTACGGCACTGGTGTAACAAAGCCTATTAGAATTTTTATGATGCTTCAGTACAGTATTAAAAAAAGACTGCCTCGTTGGCCTAGTTGTTACAAGCACTACTGCTGAGCATGAGGTTGTGGTTTTGCTTCCCTGCCCAGGAAAAGTGTAAATAAGTTTTTCCACCTGGAATTTCTCAGTAGCAGCCCGGTGCCTGGATTTGTGCCTGAGTATGGCAATAGGCTTGCCCCCTTTTTATGGAACTTACACATAACTGGCAAAATATGGGTGTACTATGGGTACAACTCTTCCATTGGGGATTACATGCGTGATGTTATGTTATCTGCAATTGGTATAAATGCCATAAATGGGTCAATCAGGTAAACGAACGTACCTTCGTACGTCACTTTAATAAACATGAACCAAATTTACAAAATAAATATACACCATAAAGTAATATTTTCATAAATAACATCATCAAAAATAATCGTTTGCACTAGAACTGTGTCGAAAACCAACTCTGAAACGAAAAGTATTTTTTTTCTATATATTACGATGACAGTAACTCGCAATCTATCTGATTATGACCGAGACAGACATAGAAACATGCGTCGGCGAGAATGAGATAGCGGAATGTTACCCATTTTATTTTCGCCCGTTAAATTGAATTTAATTTGATTTGTTATATTCCAAAGTCAAGATCGGTTGGATGGACTGTAAAAAAGTTTTAGTTAAATGTCTATTCTTATTTCAAATGCAGTATAGCATGTTTACTAGAATATTTTTGCGTTCCGAACCCGCTCTTAAATCATTTAATGAATAACTAACCAAAGCACATTGATATAATAAATTATATTGCATAATAAAAACGAAAATAATTCAGAACATTTTCCTGTTAGTTATCTCCAAAGGGTCAAAGTTGAGGCGTTTGTTTCAATTAATACTAATTATACCTACTAAAAAGTTGGTTGCCATGTTCTAATATTATGTAAAAATAGTCTATTTAAATCCCTGTTTCCTCTTAAAGAAATAACAACTTTATGCAAATGTAAGTTAAGTTGAATTCGGAATGACTAGTACCCACTATTAAAAAGGATTTTTTTTATGGTTCCGTAGTAAACAAGGAACTCTTATAGTTTCGCCATGTCCGTCTGTCTGTCTGTCTGTCTGCGGCTTACCTCAGAGACGGTTAGTACTAGAAAGCTGTAATTTGGCATGGGTATTCATATTAATCACGCCGAAGAAGTGGTAAAATAAAATGTAGAAAAATATTTTTTTTTTAGGGTAAGTCCCCCACATGTAAAGTGGGGGTGTTTGTTTTTTTCTTGTCTACCCCATGGTGTGGGGTGTCGTTGGAAAGGTCGTTCAAAAATATTGAGGGTGTGTGAATTTTTTTTTTCAATTCAGGGATCCGTTTGCGAAATATTAAGCTTTAAAGTGCTAATTTTTGTTAGAGTCAAGTGTCTCCCCCCCCCCTGCCAACTAAATGGTTGCACTTGGATTTGTAAAAAAAAACACAGCAGTAGTATATATAACGAATGTAAAAGGAAAACTGTCTTAGGCTTTCTGTAGGCTTTACAGGTTAACGAGTAATTCATAATCGACCAACTTAAATTTGCAGTTTGAAAAACATGATCTCCCATACATTCCGTATGGGGGAACATGTTTTCCAACTACAATGTTAAGTTTGTTCTTGCGATAAATTCATTCCAACTACGGAACCCTTCATTGTGCGTGGTCCGACACCCACTTGGCCGGTTTTTATTTTATCACAAATTGAACTTTATTTGTGGGTTTTAAAGTTGTTTTCCATTTCTTTTTCGTGTGGTTAGTGACTAACCAGTACCCTAATTGCGTAATACACGATCAATCAGAATCTGAATCGTTTTGAAACAGATTGCTAATGCATGGCTTCATAAGTTCGAAAAAAAATCTGTTCAACAATGTAAATAACGCAATGAATGTTGCTGACCTGTCAAAATTAAACAGATTAGTAGTAATCGTTTAAGAAAATATGTTACGTAATTAGATAGCTGGTGTCAGAGTTTTTATACCAGCCATGTGCCTCTGATTTGGCTTCGCATGCCAGTGTGAAATATCTCCCTCGCTGGGGTTGCGGGTTTGTCCGAAAGGGATATCGCGGCCCCGGCACACAGGCAACGGAAGGAACACGGGTGGGTTTTAGTCAGTAAAAGTCTGATACACCCTCTTGCTCTGCCCAGAGCGGAAGAAGTCATTTGATGATATGCCTGTTTCCTCACGATGTTTTCCTTCATCGTTTTTGAGTTGTTTTCCTAAATATATATGTTTGGAAACTAAATCACGAGCATAGTTTAAATTATATGGGATGGACAAGAAACTTTATAGTTACTATTCTTATCAAAGTATTTTAACATGTGACGTCCACGTCTAGCGATAATCATAAATACGTCCCACATACCCTGGGCTGTCAGGCCTGCTGCCACCTGCTACTATGAGCAGTCTATTGTGTAGAATCAAGTTTTTCTAACTGAACACACAGCTGTGCTACTTGGGAGTTTGTTCCACTTCTCCCCAGATAAAGCACTACAGTGGTGAAGTGCGGGCGTTTTGGAGGACTGTTTTATGTAATTTTGATGTTGCAAAAGTGCTGATTCTCAGCCTAGTTTGAATGAATGACTTTGAATTTTTGCTGTTATATCGACCGAGTTATTGACTAATGAAAATGAGCCATACAGCAGCTCTAGAAATGTATGTCCAATCGCACGCCATTTAGCTCGCTCCTCGGCTACTTTCTTCCAGCTGGTACGATCCACTTACGAGTTGTAGATCGTGGATTCGAACCCAGGCGCTTTACTTTGTGTAAAGAATTTCATCACTACTGCATGGTAGCATGACAGCCATAGAAACGGGTTTTCTACGGGTTTTGTCGACGGAAGAATAGACAAAATGGCAGATTCTGATTGTTTATCTGTCATTTTGTCTATTCTTCCGTCGACAAAACCCGTTTCTATTCTGGTCATGCTAAGCGTGCAGGCTCTCAGAACAGTGAAGGAAAACATCGTGAGGAAACCGGCATGTCCTAGAACCAAAATTTGAAGACATGTAACATCTACCAACCCGCACTGGGCCCGCGTGGTAGATAGACTCCATCTCGACGAGAGAAGACCTGTGTGTGTGTGTGTGTGTGTGTGCAGTGGGGAACGTTATAGGCTGATGGGCAAGACATACCTAATGATTTAAAACTTACTATAATAATGTTAATTCCCAGTGGTTAAGGCCTCGTCTCTCATGCACGAAGTTGTGGGTTCAAATCCGAGCAAGTACCAATGTGACTTTTTCAATTCATATGTACTTTCTGAGTTTATCTTGGACATTACTGACATCGGTGAAGGAAAACATCGTGAGGAAACCTGGACTTATAGTTAACATAAGTCTGAAATCGGCAACCCGTCTTGAGCAAGCGTGGTGATCAATGCTCGTGCCTTCTCTGTATGAGAAGAGGCCTTTGCCCTGCAGTAGGACAGTAACAGGCTGGTATTATTATTATAATAATGGTAAGTTTTCAAATTGAAGCCATTACATTGCTATGTCCTCGAATATCCGTCACACTTAATTAATTAAATTAGCAATATGTGTGTAAGTAAATATTAGCCGTCTGCTAGGTATTCATTACATTATTTACTAATCCTGCCATCTGTTTGATTAGTCCCAAATGGTTAATTTAGCGAATGGTTGGTAGGTGTGTAGGTATAACATGTCTGAAAGCATTAGGGTAGGTAGTATACAGCCCTATTACGAAATTGTTGATAATACCGTGTAGCTCGTAGGTGGCAGAATAAATTACACAAAAATATTGCTGTATCTTTCTTTTAAGCAAAACGAGACTAGGACATAGACTTTTTTATACAAGGTGGCAGGGACACCAACGCGAAAACTGTTACCATGGATTCAGTACATGAACCTCCCTGCTATTTAACAAAGAATTAATGCTTTATGCTGCATATAAAAGTGTATATTAGTCAGGTGTTACTATATAGCTTGTTGACGTCTTTAGTTGTACAGACTTTAGCATTAAATTAATATTAAAACAGTTAACTTGCTATACGCCATTTTCGCTGCGTGATTGTGAATTATTGTAATATTGTCTTTTTTATTTTGGTTTATTTTAGAAGGTATCGATTGGAATTGATTTGGTTTACAAATAATTTACACGTAATTAGCTTTTTATTAATTTGTTTGTAAAAACAATAACATTGATTTCGTTTACAGTCCATTTAAGTTAGTTTTTTTTTTAGTATTTAGTGGTATTTTGAGAGCGCGTAAAAATTCTGAACTAAACATGTATGGTATTGCACAGTAAAGTTACCTCCCCAATAAGATTTCAGACATAATAGGAAGAAATCAATGTTTTACTTAACATAAATTATATTTATTTTCTCACAAATGGCATTTGAGATCTTGCACACAGCACATACACTCATGTTTAATAACAAATTGACAGTTCATATTCAAGAAAAATAAATATTAAAGCTATTGCATTCCACAATTTTGCTCAGAGCGTACTTTCAACTATGTAAAAGCATATAAAATGTACGTCATGCGTCTTTTTTGCTGTATTATAGTAGGTAACACGTGTCTTGTTATTCAGACAATTTTCAGCTCTTGGGGTCACTGTTACACACATAAATGCTATTTGATGTTGATATAATTCAATCATTTGATAATTGGAATTCTTATACAGCTGTGTGCTGAATAAAGCCTTGTGCAGACCAGCGCGACACCGGTTATTGTTACACTGTGAAGTTTTCTTAGAAATTGTATTGTTCGTGTCGCGTCGCGCGACAAGTCGCGCTAGCCTGCACAAGCCTTAATTTGTGCCCAAATTAGAGTTATATCAGTAGAGGAGGCGCTGCCTACGCTGATAGACAGCAAGTTTATGCAGCTAATGTTTTCACGGTGCACTGTGAAAATGCTGTTAGAAAGCACTTTTGTGCTTCTTGGGACGTAACGCACATAAAATGACAATTGATCGTAATGGGTTTAATTTTGACAGTTCAGCCACTTTCACTGCGTTATTACGTTGATGAAAATTCAAATCTATGTAGCAATGGATTAGCGATAGATATCCTTCAAAAGGTGCTGATAAAAAAAATATTGTCATTTCTCTTGTAGGTCCTACCTGCTCTAGGATTTAATCCCTGAAATAATAATAGACAAAAACAGGATAAAAATAGGGCGAGGTCAGATATAGTACCAATATCAACTATACCATCCAGAACATACCTACATAGTATAACTAATTTCATTGAATAACTGTGTATCCTTATCTGCCTAAAGTGAGCCATCCTATATTTTATTAATAACTGATACGAACTTCATTTAATTTTCCTAGCTTCCAACGATACCTCATTTGTCAAATTATGATGAGTAGTTTAGAAGATATGAGGGAACAGATGAACATACATACATACATATCGATCAAAATCATAACCCTTACGTTTTCTTCGCCGCAGTCGGGTAAAAGCCTGTTAAAAATATACTCGTAAATTATTTATTTTATAGCATAGCTGCAGCTGATAAAAAGGTCATGGGGGTTGTAGACGGGAATGAACTATTTTTGGAAGGAAAAGTTTTATCCGTAGAGTCGGTGGTAAAACTTAAACCTTGAACTGGCCTAGGGTACTACGGGATTTTAATAAAGTGGCGACGCTAGCTTATACTGTACCCTAATTGCGTAATACACGATCAATCAGAATCTGAATCGTTTTGAAACAGATTGCTAATCCACTGCTTCATAAGTTCGACAAAAAAGTCTGCTCAACAACGTAATAAATGTTGTGGAACTGTCAAAGTCTGCTCAACCACGTAATAAATGTTGTGGAACTGTCAAAGTCTGCTCAACAACGTAATAAATGTTGTGGAACTGTCAAAATCTGCTCAACAACGTAATAAATGTTGTGGAACTGTCAAAGTCTGCTCAACAACGTAATAAATGTTGTGGAACTGTCAAAGTCTGCTCAACAACGTAATAAATGTTGTGGAACTGTCAAAATTACGAAAACGTGTTGCGTACAGCGTAATTAGATGGTTGGTTTGGTGGCAGTGATAGCCTAGTGGTGTGACCGTCGGACTGCCAAGCCATAGGTCTCGAGTTCGAACCCAAGGCATGCACCTCTGGCTTTTCGGATTCGTGTACCTACGTATTGTATAATTAGCACTTGCTTAAAAAACGGTGAAGGTAAACATCGTGAGGAAACCGGCATGTCTGAGAGATATTTCTCGATAGCATGTGGAGCCAAGTCAGAGGCCCGGCTTTAAAACTGACACCAGGTTAGTCACTAACCACACGAAAAGGAGATAGGTGGTTTTGTTCGGTCTACTATACCAAGTAGTTATAGGGGTTTATAAAACTATAATAGGTAGGTGTATAATATTAAAATCCGTAAAAAAAAAAATTACGAGCCTTTTTGTCCCGCTGTTGGGCAAAGGCCTCTGCTATCTTTCCATCTCTCTGTCCTGAGCTGCTCAGGACCAATCTTAATTAAAGGAGTTCAGCTCATCCCGCCATCTCTGGGCCTTTGAGTTTTGGGAGAAGTTTGTACTTACGAACTCTTGCTTGCCAGTTCACACTTTAACCTTAGAACTGTTTCCGTTTTTTATAAATACTTACTTATCTCATGTTCTATTTAAAAGCTAAATACCTTGAGCATACGATACGAACCCGATATTTTTTTTTATCACCACTTCATGAAACACCACACACCTCTCACCACCACCTCACCCCACCCCGGTGACCCCAGGTCCCCCGGGGGGTCCCCAGGTGTCTCACCTCTTCTTGATACATCTCATGAAGTCATACCGATATTTGGCGGGCTCTTATTGCATAAATCTAATAATAGACGGCATTTATATAAATTTTTCCATCATCATAAAATAATATTAAGTATACAATATCGCACATGAATAACAGCAATTCCTGTTTAGAATCGTATCGTTGGAATACGTATATTCGGTCTCCGAGTTTCAAATACCCCTAGGCTAATTAATTATTAATTAAAATCAAAATTCAAAAGTCATTTATTCAAACTAGGCTGAGAATCAGCACTTTTCGAACGTCAAAATTACATAAGACAGTCCCCCAAAACGCCCACCCTGCATCACTTCCTAGTGCATTAGCTGGGAAGAAGAAGTGGCGCAACAAACTCCCCAGCAGCACAGCTGTCTGTTCAGTTAGAAGAACAAAAAAAAAAAGATTCTATATAATAGTATTCAAAATAATTGACATTACGCAACATAAAACATAATTTAAATTATTAGCCTTAAGTTAGCTAGCACACGCCAGTATACCAAAACAAAATCATCGAGAACTATACTCAGGCCGAAATAAAAAATTAAACGTAAACAGAACTTAATATCTAAATAAAAAGCCTCCAGGCATAAAGGGCGTGCCCGCTTATATATAGTTGTAACTGGAAGTTATAAATGATAAACTAGGACCATCTAGATAAAATAAATAAACAAACAATTAATTACTAATAACAATATAGTTATTTATGCTATAAGTACGGAAGGTAGGTGATTTCCGACGAGTGGCATTTCTATTCACGAGCGAGCGAAGTGAGCGAGTGTATAAGTCGACACGAGTCGGAAATCATCTTACGCACGTGTATCATACGTTTTACTATGCATTGTGCGAGGAAATAAAATTAAAAAAAACGAGTGAGGCTCACGGCAATCGCCTGTGATGTGTAAGGATCAAAAACTCTATCGGACCAACTGAGGTTTGAGTAAGTACTAGAAAAGTCAGAAACCGCAAAAAAACTTTTCCCATACATTTCGGAGGAAATGTGACTCCAATTTACCATTTTACGATGATAGACTGGCGTTTTTGTGAAAACTGCCCATTTTCTTGCAGACTGTTTTTTTTTTCTAAATCTGTGGATGCAGATCAAAATGTCTCAAAAAGTTAAGGACAGTCTCTTAAGACCGTTTTCTTCTAGCGACAACGGTTAAGGTAGCTGTCCTTACTGCCCCATCTCAAAAATCCACCCTGTATAATACGCCTCTAGAAATGTCAAGAGACGTACCTAATAATATTTTTTTAATAATAATTTTTATTATTCCAAAACCAGTGTTACAGATAATTTTTCCACCAGGTATTGATAAGCAGAAACTATGCCAATTGTCCATTAATAATTGACATCTTCTTCGAACAGTTAAACCCGCTATTTAATTACGCAACACATATTCGTCGTTTCGACTACGACTAATCTGTTTCATTTTGACAGTTCAACTACATTCATTGCGTTATTTACGTTGTTGAGCAGATTTTTTTTCGAACTTATGAAGGAATGGATTAGCAATCTGTTTCAAAACGATTCAGATTGTGATTGATCGTGTATTTCGGAATTAGGGTACAGAATTGTATAAAATTTTAAGTGAAATGTAGTATTAACTGTAGACAAAATTCGTTCCCTAAATAGAGGTAAAACCGACATATCAGGGCTACAGTTAGGAATCTATTATAACCTGTCTAGACTAGGTATTGATCTAGATTTTTAGGCTTGGCTCTGGCTCTTTCATTAGTTATCTTAGTACATCGACAAGACTTTTCCTGTCGTCTGGTTGTTTTTTTCGCCTGTATTCCCGAAGCCGTCCTATAAGGACCAGGCCCGGGTCGACGGCGCGTTGTGTTCCACGCGCGCCTCAAAGAGATGTCAGCACAACAGAAGGGGTCTGCTAGAACCGATGCCTGCCGGGGTCGCGGGAATGTCCGAAAGGGATACCGCGGCCCCTGGTAATGTACAGGCAACTGAAGGAACACGGGTGGTTTTTAGTCAGTAAGAGTCTGACACGCCCTCCCGCTCCGGTCAGAGCGGGAGAAGTTATATGATAATTACCCTCCCTAAAAAAAAAAAAGGCGCATAAAACTAGTATAAATATTGGGTAAAAATAAGGTGGTAGTGAAGCTGACTATCCAAGGTGTGCTGGACGTAAAATAACATCATACCTGTATTCCCAAAAGGGTTAGGCAGAGATGTACCTACAGTACACCCACATTTCGCCAGTTATGTTTAAGTCCCATGTAAAAGGGGGCAAGCCCATTGCCATCAACTGGTCACGAATCCAGACTCCGGGCTGCTACTGAGAAATTTTGATGGAAAAACCCAATAACACTTGCCCGACCCGGCAATCTAACCCAGGACCTCATGTTCAGCAGTAGCGCTGGACGTAGTTACATTTAGGTACTGCCACTCGTGCAAGGCTTTTAATGTATTTTTGGAAAATGGTAGAAAGATGATGAATTAGCAACCTTGTGTCCAAGTTATCTGTGATGCTCTCAGCGGATTTCCTTTATAGGAAACATTGCATTTGAATGCCGTGACATCATCGCAAAAATGGAAGTCGACATAACGTGTGTGCATTTTGATGGAAGCTGTATATTTATGCACCTGAATAGGTCATAAAATTAAATCGCTAACCGATATCTTCTTCTTTTCGTGTGATTAGTGACTAACCTGGTGTCAGAGTTTTAAAGCCGCCCATGGGCCTCTGACTTGGCTTCACATGCCGTCGAGAAATATTTCTCAGGCATGTTGGTTTCCTGCCAGGGTTGCGAGTTGTCCGAAAGGGATATCGTGGCCCCGGCACACAGGCAACGGAAGGAACACGGGTGGGTTTTAGTCAGTAAAAGTCTGAAATGCCCTCCCGCTCCGCCCAGTGCGGGAGAAGTTATTTGATAATTACTCACCCTCAAAAAAAAAAACAAGTCCATGTACAACCATTTAGCTAGAGGGGGGGGGGGACACTTGACTCTAACAAAAAAATTCAGTTAAAAGCTTAATATTTCGCAAACAGATCCCTGAATCCAAAAATAGTTTGACGAACTCACAATATTTTCGTAAGACCTTTCTAACGATACCCCACAACATGGGGGAAAAAAAAACATCACAATAACAAAATTATTTTTCTTGATTTTATTTTACCACTTTGTCGGCATGATTAATATGTATACATATGCCAAATTACAGCTTTCTAGTACTAACCGTCTCTGGGCTAAGCCGCAGACAGACAGACAGACCGACAGACAGACAGACAGACAGACATGGCGACACTATAAGGGTTCCTTGTTTACTACGGAACCCTAAAAAGGCATGCCGGTTTCCTCACGATGTTTTCCTTCACCGTTTTTGAAGCAAGTGATAATTATACAATACGCACATGAATCCCGAGATAATAACGCTCTGGGACAAATCATCGGTCGGAACGTGTTGAAAATTGGTTGCTGTATCTTGATCGATCATTATTTGCAGGAGTTTGGTTAAAAAATGATTGACCTTTTTCTTCGTAAACTCATCGGAAACTTAAACACCAAGACGATCGTCTAAACCCTTTCAGGATTTTAAATAGAATATTTAAAAAAAAAAGAGAAACATTGGCACATTTGGGTTAGATACGAATCTAACCAAACTTTATTTATTTCCAACTTACATCTATCATTAGGCATTATAGGGTAACTTATTGCAATAGTGTACTTATCTAACTCTTATCCTGAATTATAATAATATAATTAAAGTTTGTAACTTATTACAAAAAATGCATTCTTGTGAACTCACCCAGAGAACAACAGAATAGGTCCGTGTTATGATAACGACTGCCAATTGTATCAATGATCTAAATAAAGAAATATTCAAAACAAAAATCGGGATTCTTAAAATACTGCAACCTCTTTTATCCTTATTATATGGGAATCCAAGCTTCATTGCTCTTCAAATTATCCTACCAAAGTTTATAACGCTGCCATAAACCAGAAGGCATTGTAAAAACGTACTGAGTTTTACTTTGGCCTTACAGCGATCCTTGCTGGCAATAAGTCATGACGTCAACAGACAGTCGTATACGGATGATCGAATTAGTCATGTGGACTAGAATAGGACTACTATTACAATATATGTAAAAAGCGAACACAGTCCAAGATGTATAATCTTACCGGTTCCTTGTACGGAGGAAGGTCTCTCGAGTTGAGATAGGATATTTTTTGGTCCATACCATGTATTTTTGTATTCAAATTTAACAGTAATTTGTTCAAACTCGGCTGAGAATCAGCACTTTTTGAACGTCAAAATTACATAAGACAGTCCCTGTAGGGGATTTGCATTGAAACACCACTTTGATAAATATTGTTGAGGTATATTGAGTCGCGCACTAAAAAACTAACTTTTTACTTTTTTTTTTTTTTTTTCTTTTTTTTTTTTATAAATGGCATCTCGCAGTTGACCTCTGAGGAGGTCGTAGCTGCTTAACCGGACTTTCCTGTGGCTGCCTTAAGCTGCTACACTTAAAGCCTCCAGCCAGGGGCATAAACTTATACTAATTAAAATTAGGCGAACGCTCGCTAAGGGCACCCCCTGTGGGGTACGGACCTCGGCTTAGGGCGTCGCTGGGGGGAGGACAGCAAGATGGGACAGGCTGGATCAAACATAGAGTCTTATTATTATTAATCGGGGAATTTAAGACTACGGGCTCAGCTTCGACGCGGGCTGGCGCATCGACGAGCAAGGGTCGGGGTAACTTTTTACATTTCGGTTTGAGCTTAAGTAGTATTCTACTATGGTACAAGTAGCGGGTGGTTCTACTATCAAAAATAAATGATTTACAATTTTTAACCAATGATAGGTAGGTGAGGCCTGTATTTTTTAGTCAAGCATGAACTCGATTCTCGACAGGTTGTAACCTGCTCCCTGAATGATACCTTTTTGCGTAAATTATTTTCGACAAGTTGCAACTTGTTCCTGGGCGATGCCATCTGGCTAGTTTCTTGTCGACAAGTTACGACTTGTTCGTGAGTGATGCTAATATTCTGTTTATGTGTGTTTAGGTGACTGTTAGTGATCTACCTGTGTGTTCTTGTCAAGTTAGGACCTGCTTGGTGGGCAATACCATTATTGCTCATGTTTATGCATGTGATTTGCAAGTAGTTTACCTTTACCTGCCTTACCTTACCTTCGGTATGTGTTAGGGTGCTAACTACGTTCTTTAATTATTTTTCTTACAACTAATTACTTAATTCAACAAGAGGCATAGGTATCAATCAGGCTTAAAAGTATGGGAGATTAAAACTATCCCTATGCTCATTACAATACAACTGTAGGGGATTACTTATATCTATCTAATTAAAATGGTTTTTATTTGTTTTAATCAAAACTCTTAATTGCTAATTCGTCGTTCTTCTTGTCGTCGCCAACAGTCCCCCAAAAACGCCCACCCTTCACCACTTCCTAGTGCGTTAGCTGGGAAGAAGAAGTGGCGCAACAAACTCCCCAGCGGGTATTTGGGAAAGCTAGTATGCCTTACGTATGAGGTTTTGTATTCCCTTATCCGGGGCCTACTCAAGAAAGTCTTATTTATTTAACAGTTTGTGTACACACATATAAACAGACAAGAAGAAAGGAACAGAAAAATACGTAGGTACAAAGGGGATGCTTATTTTTAAAGAAATCTCTTCCAGTATACCTGCGATAGGAAATTAGTTAAAGAGATGTAGACAATGTGTGTTGAGAGTAGAAAGAGAAAACAAAATACAAATAAACTATTCACTTATATTTTGTAAACATTGTTTTCTCGTGAAAGGAGACAGCCTTATCTGTATCCTAGATAAGGCCACGTCCAAAAAAAAATGATAAACGTTGTTTCCAAAAACTTTTTCGACGCGAGGGTTTTGACAACTTCTCTTAGAAAAGTCAAGTCGAGATTTTTGTTCAGATAACGAATTTAAATACCGTGCATGGTTACTGCATCCAGAATTTTAAATAGGTAAGTATATAATTATCTACTATATCTATACATTTATACAAATAAATACAATTCAAGTGTCTGTTTGTAATGTCAAAATAACAGCTTTTTACTAAATGCATATAACGGTATTACACGGTATTTATAAAAAAAATTGTCTGTCTGTTTGTTGCGGCTAATCTCCGAAACGGCTGGACCGATTATGACGGGAATTATAACTTACAGATAGCGGATGTTAGATAGAAGGAGTAACTTAGGCTACTTTAATTGTAGTAGAAAAAGAATTTGGGTCCCCGCAAGTGAAGCCGCGGGCATCAGATAGTATTACCTCAACGCATACCGAACCGAAGCAAAATGTTCAATTGCTGCGCCAACAATGTCTTTGTTGTTCTGATTATTTTGTTTTTAAAGCTGCTTGCAAGATGCTATCTTGTTTTCATCTACGTCCGTATAATCTCGCCCGATAGGTTTCAAATTTCATGTAACAGAGTGTACCTTTCCTTCACCGTTTTGAGAGTACTGGTCATGAAATAACTAAAGGATGTGATGGAAGCTGTATATTTATGCACCTGAATAGGTCATAAAATTAAATCGCTAACCGATATCTTCTTCTTTTCATGTGGTTAGTGACTAACCTGGTGTCAGAGTTTTAAAGCCGCCCAACGGCCTCTGACTTGGCTTCACATGCCGTCGAGAAATATCTCTCAGGCATGTCGGTTTCCTCACGATGTTTTCCTTCACCATTTTTGAAGCAAGTGATAATTATACAATACGCACATGAATTCCGAGATAACGCTGGGACAGATCATCGGTCCAAAATGTATATGAACTCGAAACGGCCTTAGATGGAGCAAAATGGATCGTTTCTGCTTGACTGTGTTGAACTTTGGTTGCTGTATCTTGATCGATCATTATTTGCAGGAGTTTCGGATACTGCTTGCTGTTCTTGGTTTTGAGAGTACTACTGGTGATGAAATAACTATAGGATGTGATGTTTCGTCTGTGGTGATACGTGGTGAGGTTTTAGACTAACCCCCTCCTGTGTAGTATTTTTATGGTGCAAAGTATCGTAAAAAAATACAGACATTTTTATCTTTAAATGGAAAGAAAGAAAAATACTTTATTTGGGGGCCGCTTTTCGGTTTAGAAATGCGCGTTAAACGAAAAATCTCACTACACCCCCGACGTTGTAATATTTTGTGATTTATTATTCCCCTTCCCCCGTTTCGAGCCGGACAAGTGCCTGCCTGGGTTCGAACCACAGGGCCACCACTGTTCTCCACTAGCCACTAACGGGACACAAATCCTGATTTCGGGCTGCTACGGAAAAACCTTTTGGAAAAACCTGCCCGACCTGGGAGAAGACAGAACACACAGGTACACAGCCTATGATAAATATTTCTTGCGATTCATAAAATAAATTACTTTGTTCATCTAAACCTATCTCAATCCAAATTCTGTTGTTTTTCTCAACGAAATGTAGATCCATTTGAATGTACACGCATTATCTATGACTCTTGGACGTGTTGACCGAAAAAATGCATTTAAAATTCTCTATTTTTAAACAGTTACATGTCCTTCAAACGACTGTGGCAGAAATGCTGAAATGTTTTGTATGCCAGATTTATTGAAGCGCTACTTAACATCGTGTTTTTTTGAATCATGATCTAAACAAAATTTTTGGAGCGTTTTTAACCGCACGTCATCATTCAAATCTTTTGTTCGGTGAATGTGAATCCATAGTCATTATTAGATAACGTATAAGCTGTGAAAATTTTGCTGCTGATGTTCAATAGTACTGACCATGGTCTTCCCAAGAAAGGTATACGGTAGATTTGTATGTCAGACGCGACAGCACCCGTGGAGGTCTGCCCGGCTTAGGCGGGGACCGCCGGGTCCTTTTCGAGGCGATCGGCGGCAGTGATATCTCGCGTCCGGACCTGATCCAGGCCATGGTACGGAGCGAGAGGGCGTGGGAAGCCGTCACCTCCTTCTGCGAAGCAGTAATGCTCGCGAAGGAGGAGGCGGAACGCGTAAGGGAGTGGCAAATTTCGCGCCCTCACGCCCCTAGCCGCCGCAGAAGACGCCCTGGGCGTCTGGAATCGCAGGCCGATTCCCGGCCACCGTAGGCGCGGGCTTGCGGACGGTGAGCAATGGGTAGCTCGCCCTTTGGTAAGGACCAGGGCCCGGGTCGACAGCGCGTTGTGTTCCACGCGCGCCTCAAAGAGATGTCAGCACAACTGACGGGGTCCGCTAGGACCGATGCCTGCCGGGGTCGCTGGAAAGTCCGAAAGGGATACCGTAGCCTCTGGCAATGTACAGGCAACTGAAGGAACACGGGTGGATTTTAGTCAGTAAGAGTCTGACACGCCCTCTCGCTCCGGTCAGAGCGGGAGAAGTTATTTGATAAATTCCCAAACAAAAAAAAGGGAGTAAGAACACTATATACATACGACGCAATTTTCAATATTTTCAAATACTTACTTCAAAACTTCTTATATCAATGTTTGTGTTCGAAATTGATCTTGAAAACTACATAGAAGATGTTAATGTGATCGTAAAAACCCTCACTTACTGTAATTGTGATACACTTGGGTTTCTCCATGGCCATTAGATATAATGGAAATAAAATTCATGAAATTACATCTTCTCTCATATATTGCGTGGGAATCGCGCGTACAATTTGCAACAATTGCATTCGGCAAATGGGGATATTTATGTACGTCCGGCGCACCCTAAGCCATCAACCTCGTTAATTGGTTGATCTTTTCACCGCGGCATAAACTATTAATGTATTTTTTTACTTCTTGTAAGTGCTTAGTGAAACCGTGTGCCCGATGGGATATCCCAGCGGCTAAAATAACACTTCCATACAAACTTTTATTATCTGTGCTACATCTTCATTCTTTAAGGAACTCTTAAAAATTTCATGTTTCTGGACTCAACGGCTTAAAAGGCTGGCCATTGTCTGTCAGTGAAAGTATTTATGATTTTTATTAAGGTAATAGACACATCTAATAAATTGTGCTCAGTCAGATAAAACTGGGCTTTTTAGGAACCATAATTATATCTATAAAATATTCAAGATTTCAAAATTGTAGTTTTTTCTGCCTATGTTTTAATTTTTGCCATATTATGTCCACATCTTGAAACTCCTTAACTCAGCATTATTATTACTAACACCTCGCACCCTGGAACTTTTTGTGGAGTCGCTCCTCAGTAAAGCGATGCAGGTGACGATGGCCAGAAACGCGAAGACCCTGAGTCCTTCCCACGTCAAGCAGTGCATCCTGGCTGAGTCCAAGTTTGACTTCCTGAGAGATCTGGTAAGTTTATAAATGTCTGTCAGCCTGTCTATTTATTCTCCTATATCTAGATGGGTGGATGGAATTTGAAGGAGTGTGGGTAGAACCTGGATGAGACTCGCACATAACAGGGAAGCATGGCACAAAGCTGTCAGTGATTATGATAATGATGGGTAAATTTTTTACTTGACTACGGCAAAGCCAAAGAAGGCTTATTGTTTCGACAGGCTTTACCTATGTAAGTAAATTTTTTGAACAAGCATTGCAGTGTCCAAAAACAGGACTAGGTATGTATCTATTTATTTGCTTGGAAATTGGTCTCGGCTTTTCTTGTGTCCTTCATACAACCTTATTTTATGCCTATCTACTACGTTGGCTCGGCAAACCAAAATGTGTTTTGACTTGCTGCTTGCTTTTGCTCAACTTAGGTTTCATAAATATAAGCCAAGCACAGGGAGAGTACATGAGAAGAAAAGTTTTGCAAAAAGTTTCGAAAGCTTTGTTTTCGTTAAGCCCTTACAAAGCCAAACCCTTTGTTTACTTACGTTGAAAGTGAGAGGGACCTTTCAAAGTAAAAGTAAAAAAACTCCAATATTTTGAATTCCTTGTTTTTAAGTTTCTATTGTTACAATTCCACAACATTTTGTAACGCAAAGCACATTTTTGCGAAGCCCACAAAATTCTTTCACTCAGCTGATTAAAAGGAATTTTCTATAATACTCCTACACAAAGCTTTTGAAAAAGTTTCAACAAAAGAATTCCAAATCACGTAAAAACAAAAATCTTCCTTCTGGGGTAGTCGGGTAAAAACAATCCAAATTTTCCGCAACCACCGACGCGACATTAGATCACTCTATTCACAATGTTCCAAGCTACAGACATGGCTGTACGTTTGCTCTGTTCGATAGTTCGACATAAAGAAATAAGACGCCTATGTTCGTTATTACACCGACGATTTGCCAGCGTGTTTACAAAGAGACGATTTTGTGAACGTGCTCTCCGCGGTTGCGAAGCGAACTAGCTGCGACTACGCGACGTGTTCTCCGCGTTTTCAAAATATTGTATCTTGTCTCGCTCTCTCTCATACACTCACATCAACTGCTCTCGTTACACAAAACGCGGCAAACACGTTGCGCACACGTGGCGTGCTCTCCACGCTCATGTAGCGAGCGCGTTAAAAAACACGCTCGCAAATCGTCAGTGTGATAAGGCCTTTAAGAAGTATGCTAATATGCTTGTTTTTAATATTTTCAGGTGAAGAATATCCCAGATGTATCGGCGGCGGAAGAGAAAGAGATGATGAGTGCTGAAAGTTCGCCGAACTCTTCAAGGTAATATTTTGTGTTTATTATTATTATTTCCTGATTTTATTGGCTGTTCAACGATTGATCAAACCGGACGTTGTTTACGGGCAACTGCATTCATCCCATCTCTCGCAGAGAGGAGGCCTGAGTCCCAGCGGTGGGTGGGAACTTTATTTGCTTATTATGTACCTAGAGCAGTGGTGGTGTACCAGCGCTAACACTTTACTTTATGTAATATATTTCATCACCGCTGTTTTCAAACCAGTGACGGAAAACATTGGGAAAAAATCGGCATGTCCTAGAACAAATAAATAAACTGGTCAG
Organism: Agrochola lota; assembly: GCA_947364205.1. NCBI lineage: Eukaryota > Metazoa > Arthropoda > Insecta > Lepidoptera > Noctuidae > Agrochola > Agrochola lota. Next base: position 4,705,487 of record OX376244.1, on the reverse strand, counting down.
TCTTTGGGGACTGCCGATAGAAGTGAAAACTAAGTAACTTGTGAATTGTATATCTATGTACATATAAACACAGTATACATATAGCTCACGGAAAGCGTTTGGTGACGATGACGCGAGTTCCATGATTTTTGTTCACCCAAAAAGTGCTCAACGCGCCTAAAGAAGTTTTCACTTCAAAACTCGAAGATCTGTGACATCCACCAGCCCGCACTGGGCCCGCGTGGTGGAATATGGCCCACTCCCTCTCACAGAGAGGAAGCATGTGTCCCAGCAGTGGGGACGTTTTAGGTTGTATAAGCTAAGCTATGTATACTGAGTATTCAGTTCATAGACTACGTAAATACTCAAGCAAGAGTCCCTGGTTCTAGCGTACAGTCAGTGACCAAAGTTAATAATAAAACGTTGCATAGTGTTGGCCTACTTTTTTGCCGACTATTCCTACATATTTTATGGACCTTCATAACATACGTATGGCCCTTCTAATACCTATACAAAGAACGGGTGTGAAGAAACATTGCTATTAACAGCTTTTAATGAGTGGAATGAGAAATCTTGTTAATTGCTCAGAACAAAAGAGTGGTGGCCCGACTCGTTTAATGACGACAGGTTTGCCATGGAACATAGCACCTTAAATTTTACACCATACGGTACATAGTTGACTGCTGTATTGTAATGCACCTTTGCATAATCCTTCGGAAATTATACTTATGCTGAGAATCAGCCGTTAAAGTTAAAGGTCATAAGTAAGAACCGCCCGACCTGTCTCAGACACAGAGGTTCTGGGTTCGATTCCCAGTGAGCGCAAAATTGTCTACTCGGTTTGGTTGATGGTAGGGCTTTTTAGAAGTCCGCTTGGCTAGCTACCACCATCTTATCTAAGTCTGTCGCCGTAACAACAATGTTAACAGCATTTTTGCGTTTCGGCAGTTAGAGGTAAGATAGCGGATCCTCTGAGGTTGAGGATTCCGGGTGGAGCTCGCTTCCACCTTCGGCCTGATCATCAATTACCATCAGGTGAGATGCAGGCCAAGAGGTTCCACGCTGTTGATTTAAAAAAAACGCCCTAACCACCCTACCTTTAAGTACCGACATTCAACAAAAACATTGCAGCAATAAGTTTTCCCTGTTTTAACCATCACATGTTTTTCACAGTATTTCAGAAATGACTGCCCCACCCCGAAGGATAGGAAGAGAAGACTCTAACAGTTCGAGCAGCTGTGACCTAAAAGTAGTACCTTTACAACCTCCTCGGGACCCCATCAAAAGGGCACTCTCGATAGATACCTCTCGACTCTCGATAGATATAGAGAACCTACCCCACAAACTAGCAAGAACCGAAACTGTCACTTCAACCTCACTAGACACTGCCATAGACCTGTCAAAGAAGTCCACAGAAGAAAGACCGGTTGTTACCGCGAATTTTTACCAAGAAACGTTATTAACCGAAGAAGTGCAACATAGAAGTGTCATAAAACTTAACCCTAAGTACGCAAGTCCTCAGCCTTCAACGAGCTACACGCCTGAACCTTTAAAAATTGAAATGGTGCCGAAACCAGCCATCATAGAGAGACCAATTGTAGCACCTAGGACGCCTATCACACCAATAACACCTATCCTAAATATAGATTTCACAAAAAATTTTGCTAACCCAGAAATAAAATTGCTGGACACAGCAGCTATTAATGTGAGCGTACCTAAAAAAGAGAATTCGTTACGGCAAATTCATAGACAAAACTCTAAAACTATCAGACAGGAAGTGAAAAAGATTGAAATTAAGCCCGTGCTGGCGCACCCCGTTGACATAGACTGTTTGAATTCTGGCAACCTACAGATCGACGAAGACTATGATACCTGAGTACCTATGTATGTAAGTTTGTTTTTGTTTTAAGTTTTTTTTTTTGGCGCGATATTTGTTGTCTGTATTCGATGTTTTAATGTTTAGGTGTTAACTTTAATACTCTTGGGCACAATGACCGGTGAGTAAAATGGATTGATATATTTCACAGAATAATAACAAATGGAGTGTTAGGTTTGGCTCAATATTACATATTTTTCATGTGTTGTTTTTTAGCATGTTTAATTACCGCTCTATTTCCTTGCAATTCTGTGCGTAATTTGCATAAATATAAATCCAAAACATGGGTCATTGTGTACAGGCTCCTATTAAATTAATTTTGTTCTTACATTCCGTGTGATAATGTTTTATTTTAGTCATTCACACACGGTAATCGAATATTTGTGTAATATATTGATAAGTTTTTATTTTTATTATTTTTAAATGTGGTAATTTTTTTGAACAAATACCATTATTGTTTTTAAATTTATTTTTTATGATGATAAATATCGCGGTCCAGTCAAGTTGTTTACCAATTTAGAATTATGAATGGTAAGTTTTCAAATGTAAAAGGTTTTATGATCGCTGGAGTTGCAGTATTCGCTAATGTTTTGAGACACATGTAGTTAGTTTTCTATGCAGTCTTGAGGGAATTATAGTTCTGAACATTATTTATTTATATATACTTTATTGTACACCAGATTATAATTACATAAAGAAAAAGTAATACACTACAAAATATACAATTTGCGGCCTTATCGCTTACTGCGATCTCTTCCAGGCAACCTTGGAATGGACAGTGATTATGTCAGGGCTCCGAATCTTTTCCTGGCCTTATTGCCACAGCCTAGTCTAGCTTTTAGTATACGCCTACCTTTCGCTACACTCATGTTGAGCGTAGCATAGGCTATGTTATATGATTTGCCATTAAGTTCTACATAGGTCTAGAATCTAATGTAACGAACTTAACTCTAATCAAATATATGACACATTATATTTCTTATTAGGCTGCAATAATATGGTTTCAGTCGAAAATAGAACCCCAGCATGTGTAAAATATTATAAATATTGCCATCCACGAAAACGCGCCAACTCCGCTCCGCTCCGTACGAAAGTACAGCTTACAGAACAGTAATCGCGGAGTGGGGCGCGACTTCGTAGATGACACTATCTTTATAATTTTACTAAAAAACATTAACGAATATTACAACTGTCAACGCCTACGTGGAATAACGTTTGTTTTTATCTGTCAGAATGAGATTGTTTATTTTAGAAACCACATTATGTCTAACGTATATGTTTCACTTAAAAATATTATTTCTTATGTGAGCTTGATTATGAAACGATGACATTAAAAGGGACTGTTATGTAATTTATGTGTAGAAGTTGAGAATTGGGTGGTACGGTCGGCAAAAAAAAATCGCATAATTTAACAAAAGTTACAAACTTAATTCTTCTGTTAGAACATTTTAATCTAATAAATAATTTTTTAATAGCCACAAATGTTTTAGTAGCGACTATTGCTGACTGTACGTACCGCTCTGACTTGTTAAGCGCTGGCAAAGCAAATGTAAATAAATAAATAAATGCTATGACAAAAATAAGAATGTTTTTTTGTCTATTAAAATTCGTCACGGAGTAGTCAACGAATGGAGTAAACACATTCAACGATATTTTCTAAGTTTTAAAGTTTATAAAGCGCATGGCATATATGAAACTTTATGAATGGCCAGTAATCTTTCAATTTTGAGATACACAAACCTAGTTTTGGTGGTAGAAAGATGTATTACGTTGATTATTACCGTCGTTGTAATTATTATTAATTCTATGTGATAATATTTACCAACAGTGCCGCCGCGTTTTCATGCACAATATGACACTCCATTTCTTACCTATTCCTTGATGAAAGTGACCTATTTAGCTTGGCAATACTCAACCAGCGGCCCTTGAAATGTGAGACCGAGATCTTTAAAAGTTATTTAGCTCATGCTTTGACTTAGACATGTTCCCGTCTCTATCTTGCACTTGTAGTTTTACAGTTGTGCGACAGTGACAGGAATAACGCTTAGCTAAAGTAGGGACCATCGAAGAAGTTCATATCTAACCACCGGAAGGACTATTCTTGCTTGCAGCGCTCGGCTTTTATAGAACCGGGCCGGTAACATATGTGGTCATCGTGTTCACGGGATTTTGTTTTGAAACTGGTTATATATGAACTTCCTTGATGGTACGTGCTAACTATCGCTTATAAATCTCTGCTTTAGAATTAGGTAGGTATGAGTTAAAAACTTTCTGTGACGAATTAAAAATAACTGAATGGGAGTGCGTTTCATCAAATAGTTTCTTTGCCGTAATGTTGGCTTCGCTGTTAAATAAAAAAACGGGCCTATTAGGTAGCGGCGTAGCGTCTTCGTATTGATCCTACAACAGCGGAGCCTAGGAACTATCTGAGCTAACGCACTCATGAGAGCATGAAGATTGAGTATTGAGAAAAGTACTAGCCTAGTAGATGTGTAGTCTTGCGGGCTGGGTCGAAATTGATGTGTGTGAGTGCTGAAGTATTCAGAAAAAACCTCAATATTGTATCTCATGTTTATTCTTTATACAGTCAACATCAAAAGACAACTATCATTGTTTAGTTTGAAACGTTTGTCAACGAAAACAAGCGGACTATCTATCACTATCAGTAATAATGACATTACTTTCAAGTAATGTCATTACTGACAGTGTAGTGGTTGGAATGACGATGTGCTCTAAATATTTTAATCGTTTTACGTCAATATTGGAAGGAATGACTGTATTATTGACGTAGTTATTACTGATAGTGTCTGGTCCGCTACATACATGTAAAACAACGAATATCTTTTTATATTTTTCTGAAGTGAAACTTCTAAGTCGGCGATTCGGTCAGTAGACGAGAATTGACGAGTGAAATTTCAAGGACGCGTCACGTTTACGCACATTTCGTTACATGAGAGAGAAGAAAGATACAACTCTCTTCACTCTAAATCTCTCTTATTCTTAATTTTTTGAGAAGTTTAACTTCTATCACGTGTACGGTGCCGCACGCGCGATTCTTTTGAAGTGAAAACTTCTTCAGCATCGTTGTGATTTGAAAGTCGATGAAACGATAAAGCGACAGTAAAAAGAGACAGACACATAAATTCATAAGATTTAACGTGGGAGAAAAAGAGATAGGAAGCATTATACAGTGTTCCTTATATTCGTGGTTTCTTTGTGCTCTGCTTCGTACCCCCTCCACTCGTGTTTACCTAGGCATAGTGGGAGTTTGCTTGGGCCTACATTTTTGATGGTTTCACTTCAATCACGTGTGAATTGCACACTTTTTTTTTATTCGGAGTATGTAGATATCGGCACAGACACAGATGAATACAGATGAAACACTCCGCATTTTAGGTATGAAGCTACAAGTAGGTACGCGGCGGGCTCGACTTGTCGAATTCAGTGGGCGTTACGTAGTCAGAAGAATAAAGAGTTACGCGATAGAAAGAGAGACAACTTCTAGGTGAATATAACTGTAATTAGCGCTGTGCGACCTGAATTGCACTTTATTGTATCGTAGCAAGAGTCGCTTTTTATACAAATGATTTTGCGGAGTGTCTCATCTGTACTTCCCGACCGTACAGACAAAAGTGTTAGAAACTTTTACGAATAAATTTGTGTTTGTATGAAAAATGTGTGGCTCGCAGTTGTATGGGAGAAAGATTAAGGTAGATTATACTAATGTGTTTGAGATTGTAATAAACCCCTTTTAAAATTGTAGTGAACTACCATTGTATAAAACATTACATAATAATATGTGACAAAAAGTAGGTAAGTATAACTATTTAAATTATACTTTTCATAACTATTCTGAAATTATTGTTGATTGTTATGTGATTTGATATTATCTGATTTTTTATATTACTAAATTCATAAATGTCGTGTAGAGCTGAAGTCCAAAAAAGCTCGTAAGTGAGCAATTCCGTGAAAAATTTACCCGTTACTAAGAGACAAAATTGACAATAAAATTTTAAAATTCCGCTAATATTACTCACGACACTAAACGGACGTGACGTACTCCCAGCTTTACTAACAATAATTAACGATAAAAACCAATATTCTTTGTTCTTTTAAAGGGAATCATTATTTCATTACATTCAATAGAGAGTAAGAATGTCTGGTAAATTGGTTGTGACAGTACTTTTTCCTTAGGTGCAATTTTTCTCGGAATGTTTCAGGTACAAACAGTTTTGAACCTTATAACTAAGAGCATAAGAGTGAGAGTGAGATGTATCTACGTATAAATTTTAAAATAATCTTTGCAATACAAACATTTTTGACGTACGCTTGCAGAAAAGTTGTCTCGTTGAAAGGTTGCTTTAACAGTAGGCAAATAGTGTGTCCAATATTCTTAGACGACAAACCTGGAATGACATAATATGTATCCTTGTTTCAGTTTTGGTTTGAATTATCAAGATACTGCTCAAATACGCAAGTAAGACACGCACAGATCCACGCTACTTTTTGAATTGTAGTTTGATATCGTAATTACCCGCATTTAAAATATCCCATACCATCACACAATCTAAATATCCTGCCAATTGAATTGATTACCTACACAAAGTAGACTTCTTATATCTATGTATTGTACAACCCAAGTTGTACAATCGTTGCATGCTTATTGGCATCAACGGTCACGTTCAATTTTTACTTTTTATATCTATATATATCGAATCTACTTTTAGCCCGTTTTGAATGGGATCTGCGTCCAAAAATAAGCAATATGAATATATGTGTGATGTACGAACGTTAGACTATATGTACAATGCTAATGTATGTTATATGTTGTAAATTATGATTAGAAATACAATTGGTGATACGTATATTTATGGTTTTATTTCCAAACCCATCGACAACGAAGGATTACTTAGGAAGAATAACTCATTTAGCCACGCGACGACATGCTTCCCTACGGCGTCATTACGCCGGATATTACGTACATAATAACTACCATACAGTTAATTTGCTATAGTTTGACCGAAACCTCTGTACAACGCCTTAGCCCTTTGACCGCCAAGATTTGCTACTTTCGACTTACCGCCAGCCATGTCACTTTAGTTGTAAATTGGAATAGTGTTGGGAATATCTAATGTTATTTTTAATGTTTTTTTATTTTTTTATTAACAAAAATAAAAGTAGTAAGCATAATCAATGTTTTATTATTATTATTAATCTTACAATATTTAAATCAGTCTTCAATCAATTAACTTATCTTAATTTTGTTTAATATCCATGATAAAGGTATATTAAACAAAACTTCTTGTCGTAATATCGAATAAAAAGTATATAAAATTAAACTTATCAAATCAACATCACTACCTGTGGAAGTGTAACCACTTAGTAATTCATAATTCGATTACAAAATATTTAAAAACTCTTCGCCTTCCAAATTTTTTTTGCTATAGAGAATACGATGTTATCCGTGGAAATGTAGTGGATTGTACTGCAACCATCTTTTGAAAAGCGAAGTACGTACAACACTAGTTACGCAGAACGATAAAGCTTTCACGTGATTTCACGGTGACGGCGCTGAGGCAACTGACAATATGGCGCGATTTGACCTTGAATCTCTTTGGACCGCACGTAAAATTTCGGTGACGGCGACCAGTGACTGACTGCACTAGTGAGGTTCTGCGTTATCGAGATTTCGATATTTTTCATCGTAAAAATACCCGACATTTCAAACTATAATACATGTCATTGTAAAAACATACTTGTACTAGGGTAACACTATGGATATTTTGTAATGAAGGTGGGTGTAATTTAAATAGTGCCTTGTTTATTCCTAGGCAATCTATAAAGTATTTATCGAATTCGCCCATCCCTAGTACCCGTAAAATTACGTGATTAGCGATACAGGTAGGGGCACGCAGTGATCACACTGCATTTGAACCCAATATCTATCTATATATATATATATAAATGAATCCCTATTTCCCTTGGACACGGACTCACGCGTGAACGGCTGGAACAATTTCGCTTATTCTTTTTTGTTGCGTTTGTTATTGTAAGGAGAAGGTTCTTACGGAATGAAAAATTAAGAAAATTGCGCAGAAAATTTTGTAAATTTCAGAAAACTACGACTATTTTAACTTCGCGCGTTGGATGAATGTAAATATGTAGGTAGGGTAGATATGTAGGTAGGTAGGGTAGATATGTAGGTAGGTAGGGTAGATATGTAGATAGGGTAGGCATGTAGGTAAGGTAGGCAGGTACGTAGGGTAGGTAGATAGGATAGGGTAGGGTAGGTAGGTAGGTGCGCTGTAGATAAGTACATAGTGCTACCCGTGCAAAGCCGGGGCGGGGCAGCTAGTTGACAATATTTATCATTCGAAACATTGAAAAAATGTCTTTATAAATAAAGATACATCCTAAATCCCAAAATGGACAAATTTTATACGGAATTTGTGCGCACTAAGAACTGTTTTAATAATATAACGTAATATTACGTGTGTGGCGAATCGGGCATTATCTTCAGAGCCCGTGAAATTTCGGTGTCGCTGGTTAAAAGGTTAAGCGCAGACCACACTGGGAACGAAGCTAAGTTCATGTTCTGCGTCTTTTCATACATCAGTTTTCATTTCGCTTAATACGCTGTGTGAACCGAAGTATGAAAAGACGCGGAAGAAAGTTAAACGCTCGTTCCCAGTGGCCTGCGCTTTAAGCATGTGCGCGGTGAGACGGGGGGGGAGGGCAGTACAGGCCGTGCGGTATTCCTCAACGCTCACGGCGTCTACAACTACAGCGGTTTCGGTCAAACTTTAACCAATATTAGTTTGGACCAAAGTATAAGTACCTTGAGGAACACCCGGAAAAAATATGATTTCTAATAATAAAAACAAAGCTATGTTTAATTAAACGAACAAGATATTTAGTATTGACTTGACTCTAGTAATCAATTAGACTAGTCTGACCATGAAATCAGTTTTTCTAAAAAAAACATGTCTTATTAGCTTTAAGGCCTTGCAAAAGTTCGTTTCTTTTATGGTCATTCAGGAACAACCTAATGAAGGTAAATTGAGGAACTAAGTCCGTTTAAAAACTTAGTTTGCGTTAAAGCGAAAACTGTAAAAAAAATTGGTTGCCTGTAAAGTCGGTATACGGGCGAAAGTTTTACGTGACAACGACTTTGAGTGGTAAAATAATTTTAATGTGAATATTCATTCGTATAGTAGGAAGAAGGATGAAATAATTCTGTCTCTCTCGCTCTTAGGCGGGCTAACTGTGCTCGAGTGGAAGGGACGCGTGCCTTTCACTTTTTATGTCTGTCTCTCTCGCTCTTAGGCGGGCTAACCATGCCCGAGTGGAAGGGACGCGTGCCTCTCACTCGCTCTCATTGTGAGCGCATAACGTGAGCGGAGCGTAACGCAGTTTCTTGAAGTGTCACCCGGCAAACCAATTTATAAGACGTTGTCACGTCAAAAAATAAAACCAGAAATGTTGTCATCATGTACAAAAATATTTCATTTTAATGTCGTTATTTAAATTAAATTATTGTTACTTAACAATAACAAGTACTTAAATTACTACTTATAAATACAAAATTTAGAATTTCCCCTTCATAAACCTAAGTTTTACATAATTCAGGATAAAAATAAAAGCCTAAACATGTGAAATATATCATTAATTAATGAAAGGTACAGTATGTATACAGGAGATTGTAACTAAACGTATGTTTGCTTTTAGATAAGTTCATTTTGTTCAGCCTCTATGCAATGGTCTGAAAATATTGTAACAAATAAAAATAAAAATACAAACAAAACGTTTTCCTTCTTCATTCAGCAACATTTTTTTTCAAAGTTTTTTTTTAAATTATTACGCTGAATCCTAATTTAAAATAAAAAGTATGGTTTCCGGTAGTATTATTGGCAAGATAAGTGTATATATTTCTAAATTTAAATAGTATTTAAGTACCAAAACTTAATTTCGACGATGGATAATAACTTCATTACTTTAGAATATTTTCATAATATTCAAAACGTTCTTGAAAAAAAGACTTTAAACTGGTCTGCAGATTTAAGAGGTCCACAATTTTGAGATTCAGTAATCATATCAAATAACCAATGAAAAAATACTAAAATAACATCTTAATACCTAAATGGAAGTAACAAAATGGACACATTTATACCTACATAACAGTCTGTTGTCGTTCTATCACGTAAATCTATTATAAAACATAATATAAAATCCCGTAGTCGAAGTATGGTTTGTTGCTTGGTAAACTTATTAGAACATTTGCCCAGCAGTGGACATTTTACGGCTAACAAAAACGTATTAGTTGTTTCATTCTCTTAATGATGATGTCACACACCCAAGTTTAATTTTCTGAATAAGCGGATATGAAACACAAATAAAAAAAATAAACACTTTTAAAATATGATTGACGTGTAAAAGTGCTTTTACAAACATACCTACTTACAGAAATAAAATCATTTATTTATGCTACTTATGAAAATATTAAACAATACTCACAATAAACAATTTTTTTTTCATGTTCTGTCATAGTAACATTAGTTTTTTTTCGTAAATAAATAATTTGGAAATTAGTTTGCAGTCAAAGTTAATAAATGAGAGTTTTAGGTTTTTTTTTTGTGATTTAGTTTTGGTTGTCTCAATTTCATGAATCGAAATTATTAAATGTTTTTTTTTTCATACCATACTCAATAAGTTTACTAAACAACAATGATTTTTTATTATATTATAATGTCAATATAAATTAGGATATTGTATTAATACTGATTACATTTACTTATAAAATGGTAATTGATGGCATTTATGTACATCATTGTGGCATGGAATATAATTTAGTTAAAAACAAAAAATGTATAGACCCGCATTTTATATGCAATATCAAAACTAAATATATATAATACAACCGAATAACTAAAAACTAAAATAAATTAATTCTAGAAATCGTCTAAACTACTATTTAAAACTATTATGCAAAATGGTTGCACTAAAAATATATATAAATATTTTCTTGAAAACATTTTATTTCTAAATTAAAATATTATTACTGAGCACCCTATTTTACATAATGGTAAGGCACATTATTGGGCATTTATTAAAACACTGTGTAACATTGTTTTTAGCAAAAACCAAACAAGTTACAATGGTCCAAAATTTGGTGAAAATATTGTTAGTGAAATTTCACCTTAATTATTTTAATTAAGAAAAGCTAAAAACTGACGAATACATTTCATTTTTTTTTTTCATTCAAAAGACACACCGTGTCCCAATATTTTTAACATATTGCATTAAAGGAACATACTCTAAAAGGAAGACTGAGTAACACATAATAATTACAGTTTAAAACTAACATTACACATAATATTACAAATGTTACAACACTAAAAATTAATATAAATTAAATAGAGCTAATTTCTACACAAAACTAAGCAAAGTTTGGAATGTTAAATGAGTTGGCAGTCTTTGTGGATAATATATTTTATTTTAATGCAAGAGATGTGCTAGACTTACTTTCGACGACTTAAATATGTTTTGAAAACATGGACTTGAATAAAGATAATTGACACTTGAAGAGAAAATGAGCATAAAAGCCTGAAATTCTTTCAGAAATAGTTTGAAGAAACAATTTTGCACTTTTCTGACTTAATTTCAAGTATTTCATGTGACTTTTCACCAAGATATAGTAATGAAATATTTCGCCGAGTCTAGCATTACTTTCAGCTTGTATTTTACATTTATGAATTTCAGAATAGGATACTTTAGTAGATATTCAACTAAACTCATTACCTTCATACAAACTTTCACAGACCTCCAACAATCTTAGTACAGGACTTATATTGTATGGGAACAGAGACTTTGAAACCAGTCTACTGATTTGCAACCTCAATCTTATTAGAACTCTCATTGTATCATCCAGACCCCTGCTTCCCCCAGAATCAGTTTGCTGGCATGTCTCCAAAAATTTAGGCCAGTTCCTTCTCACAAACTTCAAAAATCTGAGCAAATACAGCAAGAAACATGTCTCGTTGCTCACAAGATAGTCTAGCAATACATCACTATCATGTGATACAACCTTCAAGAATTCTATGAATGAAGATATGGGGTTTAGCATTGGTATTAAGTCTGGGTACATTGAGTTTCTATACACAATCCCTACAGTAATATCAAGTGTGCACACCATGGATTCAATCAGGTAGTCATCCTGCTCACTGAACAAATGTATCAGCATTTTCGTAAAAGGTGTCTCAGGATGGAACTCTAGGCTGTTTCTGATGAAAACATCCAGTTTTTTAAGAACGTCGCGAATAGACCGTTCCACAATCTGCATGTCTTGTATCGCATTATAATCTGAGGAGTCTATTGAACTGTCAGAGGAATCGCAGCGCATTTCTTTTACCGTGACGGCGACAGATTTCAGAACTAGTAACGACATTCTCTGCAGCATTGTTTTGTCAACTTCAGCTCTGGATTGTGATTCGTCATTTTCATCCTCTCCATAGCTCTGATCTACAAGTTGTATGGATGATGATAATGGCGTTACTTCAGGGCCTAAGGCATAGTCTCTCAGGATTGTGCACTCATGTCCTAAGAATCCAAACCCACTTCTACTTGTCTGAACTCTTACATCACTTAGTAATCTGAAGTCTTTAACAAACCTCACAATAGAGTGTGCTAGACAGCATATCTCTTCCGGCAAAATATCTTGTAATGCCAGTGTTGACCCATAACACAGAACTTCGTTGAACAAACTTAGTAAATGAGTATATATTAGACTTGGCAACACCGTATTTCTTAACAGGTCTACAAAGCCCTGCAAATCCGCATAGAATGGTTTTGTGTCTATAACTGAGAGATTCGCTTTTACACTTATAATATTCTCCCATAACGAGAAAAATGTTAGTATACAATTTTCAGCATTTGCTAAATTCAGGTACCTTAGAAGAAGAAGCTTCATATTTTTTACTAGCAGAGGCCAGTGATGCTCTAGCGTTTTTATTGTTAGGCATTTTATGTGTGAGGTGTCAAATGATTCCGAGTCGGTGAGTATGACAGTGACACAACCATGTTCATTCAATCTCTCTATCCTTGACTGGGGAGGTTCGGGGGATTCAGATTGCTCCATCTCTCTTTGTTCATTAGATGATAGCTTTAATACTGGCTCATTTAGTCTGAATGTTGCTGATCCCTCCTGCTCTGAAGATGTGGATGGTGCACCATGTGTTTGTAGATTTGAAAATGCATTGTGCAGGTTGCTGTGGGAACTAGAGGGCATCTCCCCACTACCACTTCCATAGCCAACACTACTCCTAAACGGATTATCTTCCTGCACCTGCATGTTCCCCACTGAATTAATGTAACTACTGTCCTCTAAAGGATGCTGCTCCACATCTTTCCACTCAACTATCCTTTTTATTACATCTAGACTGAAATTTATCTTTTGTACTGTAATTCTATTTATTCTATCAAACAGGTAAATATTTTCAGCAATCTGCTGTAGCCAATTCTCATCTACAGTATCCTTTGAGACAATCAGAAAGCTAGCAAGTACTCTACAGGCTACAAATGTTATGAATTTACTCTTATGATCCGCCAATTCAACAACCTCAGTTATCCAATCATGCCTATTTCTAACGAATATGTCACACGCTTGCATAATTTTTGAACATATGGTGCCTGTACCGTTTTGTTTTAAATATATATCAAACATAAGTTGCATCGTAGATAAATAAGTAAGGGAACATGTCAAGGGCCAGGAAACAATATTGAGTTGTCTGTCAAAGAGCTGTGATACTGCTGTCTCATTAAATCTACATAAACACTGACCAACAAGAGCATCCTGTAGTATTCTCAACTCAGCAAGCAGTTTATCATCCTCTGAGCTCCAATGTGGAGTTGAGTTGGAGCAGGACGGTATGATCTCCACATTAGTGTCACTGGGGAGTCTCAGGAGACTGGAACAGTCCACTGCATCCTCGCTAACGGTGCCGCTGTCAGGAGACTCACCATTCCTTGACGGGAACTCCTCAGACGTCTCAGCAGGAGTTGTCTCAGAATCGAATATGTCAGTGAGAACATCCTCCGTCGATCTGTCGCTACCATCATCGATGTCGGGCGCGTCAATCCGCTGTTTCTTCTTCACAGGTTGATCAGAGGCCATACCTTCATCTAACTGTGGTCCACAAAGGTGCCCCCTCAAAACCATGAAAACAAGTCCTGGTTCGCAGCCAAAACTATAATATGCGTTGTTCGCGCACCGCAATTGCTTTTATATATAGACGATCATCGTTCTGGAAACAAAAAGGTGAATATGAATGCATGACCTTTCCGTTTTGCTACTCAATTACGCGGGCGACAAAGCCTTCGAATTTTTATACGATTACGACATAGCACGTTGCAACTAACTTACAGGGATCACTATTTAAGACGTAAGTAAATGTATTCACGTAAGATTATGCACGTAGAACAGATTTTTATGATAAATTCAATGAACTTTCCAAAATATTTTGATGTCACACATACCATTGATAAAACTAGGTTGTTTGAAAGCTTATTAGCGCTTATGGTATCCATAAATTATCTATAACCATTCACTGCAATCCAGTAATACACAATAACAAACAGTTTTATGTGATATTTCGTCTAAAATTATATAATTATTTCAATTTCAACTTGTCGAAAAGAACATCGACTCCATTACGTACAAATGACGCTCTATCAATGGAGTGACTTTTTTCAATGGAATTTATTACATTTTGGTAAAAGTATCGTTTATTCTCTGTATATTATGCATTTATAATTCTAATAGTGATTTTTATATATATTTTTTGTCAATAATAATCTCAAAAAACTGTCTTAAGTACTAATAACGATTAAAATGTTCACATATTATAGAGTATTTCCGACTCCACATCCGGTAGAGACGTTGCCAGTCTGACGACTTCTGTATTTAGCAAACAGTGGCACATTTTTGAGTAGATTTTTGCTTGATTTGCAATGTTGAGATAAAAAGGTTATAACTTGTATAAAAGTTACAATTTCATGTAAAATTACAAATATATTTAAAATAAACGTATACAACTTCTACGCAGGAGGCAAACTCAGTAACTTAGACGACAAATCTTAAATTAATTAATCGATTCATCTAGAATCGATTTAAAAAATGATGAGATATTTATTCATTGATATCATAGTAAAAATCACGAACGACGGCATGGGAAGCCAAGTCAGAGGCCCATGGGTTTAAAACTTTGACACCAGCTATTCACTAAACACACGAAAAGAAGAAGATAGTGAAAATATCATTTTCTATTTTTGTATTTATTTTACTTTATTGTTTTTGTATTTATTTCATATTAGTAACGTTCGTTAGTTAGTTATTTAATTTAGTACCTAGTTAGTCAGTTAGTTGTATAATATGTAAATAAGCATTTTAATGATAATACGTGTACAGAAACAAATAAAGAACTAACAAATTGTTGTGTATTTTTTATCTCAAACTTTTCACATCACAACAATAAATAAATTGTAACATTTCTTCCTATAGCAACACTTCCAGTGTCCCGAGTAAAATGTCTGCTTCGAAAGGATCGAAAAATAATTTAAACAAAATGATTTAGTAGCCATACCCAAAATTAATTAAAGTTAACGGAATATCCAGGTGAATATCATGGATCTGCAGCCGTGATGTTGTATAAAAGTGTAAACGATGACTCATCTAAGTGTTTTTGCATAACAATCGATAGAAAGAATATAGGTTAAGATCTCAGTGGTATTGTGTTCAGTTCAGAGCGATATAAAAATATATTGAAAATAGAAATGCATCAACGGGATGTTACATTAGCCGCACGCAAGTATATGTTATTGTTTATTTATAGTCGCGATGCGGAAATCGTATCGATATGTCATGGTGATAATTATTCTTTTTTTGTTATAAAAATGTAGATAAAAGTTCATTTGTAAGGGATTGCGAAAGCGCTCTAGTATTGTGTGACACCCGCAACCTTGTAATCAATGAATAGAAAGCAGTTGTCGCCTTTTGATTTGTTAGACAATAGCGAAAATCGGTTTTTTATTTCCTGGTGGCCCCAGTCTCTAACGTTAGTGGGTAGGAGTTGCAGTCACGGCGACGATGCTATAGTATCGACTTATTTCAAACTATTTATATTTGTTGGTGTTTATTTTCCTGTTTAGACTTGAATGTAGGATTACTATAGGTTTTATGTGAGTCAGTTTTATACACAGATTCCTTATATTATCTCCTCTATAATTAATCTCTCATTGAAATACCTTCACTGGATTTTCATTGTTAGACATTTCAAATATTATTTATTCAAGAATCATCCTATAATCAGGCTCAATAGGGTGTTTACTTGATTGCCTGATTATAAAAATTATAAACAATCAGAATTTTGTAAATAAAATAATGTAATCATATCAGGCACTTATCAGTGTGATGATAAACAGCCCTTTAAAAAACATTTTTTTTAGATAACACTAATTAGAAACTCATAGTATTTCTTTAATGTGGAGCAATATTCTCTTACACAAGAAATCTTTTTCTAAAATAAATACTCATATAAAACTATTTTTAATACCAGTGACCTTCTAGTTACAAGATGTGAAAAGCTTCAATAAAATTCTATTTTAATATTTCTCCAGATTATAAAATGATAAGCCTTGTTCCTTTTTATATGTATTTCTACTAAGAACAAGCAATATTTCTAAGTACTTTCCTGAAAATAAATTGTCTAGATTATTTCATATGAGAATAATACTGAATTGAAAGAATCTTAAATTCTAAACCACCACAAAATAATACTTTGAATTAACTAGCAAGAAACGCAAGACAATTAAAAAAAATAGTATAGCTTAGCTCTTATAATTTTTAGCCAATCACAAGTAATCAAACCACATACCGCCAACGCAAAACCTCTTTTACAGATGCTGAAGAAATAACTCAAATAACAATGGAACACACTTATGAGACAGACAAAACAATAAGCTGCATGCCTTAGATTGTTTCTTTTTTTAAAGTAGATTTTATACATGAATCTCGTAGGACTTAGTGTAAGTGTAATATGAAGTGATTTGTCGTTAAGTGCAGACATTAAGTGAGTGACCGATGGTTGATGGTGTGAACGGAGCCAACATGTCTGACGAGGAGGACTCTTCGCCCGATCGGGCTTTGGGACCCACCAATAATGTGCCAGGTAACATATTTTATTTCGTTTTTATGTTAACAGCTACAGAAGTCTAGCAATTAGTTGAGAAGTTCCTTAAAACTGTCTACTTTATCATTTATACCATTACCAACTGCATATTTGTGTAGTCTCTGTATATTTCTCTCTCGATTTAATTCTCCTTAATTTTATTAATGTAGGGAATTATTCCTGTGTTCTTGACTGCTATCATGAAAGTAAAAACTAAACAAATGTTTATTGATTTATTAATTTATTAAATGACACCAACAGCATATACATTTAGGGGTTTATTTATAAACATTGCTTTAAGTTAAGTGACAATCAAACATCAAAAATGTATGGTTAAACAGTTGCTAATCATTAAAATAAACCCCAATACAATTGGTTTACTTACAATAGTATTTAGGAAAGGTATTACTACCAATGTATGCACAAAATATAGGTGTCCATAACATATAAAGAGAAAATGCATTGGACAGAAGCTGCTTATAAACTAGAAATAAAATTTTAAAAAAACGTTAATTAACTATTGAATGATCTTGAGTTCAATTGCCAGTGTAAGGAAACTGTAACTGGGTTTTTCAGTTCAGAAATGTATTGCAAAAATACAGGACTGATTGTTTTTCCTGATGGTTTTGGTAAAATGCAGGGCTCTTCATTTTATACTAGCTTCTGTGTGGAAGCCAACTGCATCATAAAATAGCTTTCCATCAGTAATTTTTATTTTTTTATCCAGTTATTACTTTTGGAGATTACCTCCTACATCCAAAGTTTACCTTTTTCTAATATTAGTGGACTACAAATGGGTCACATACTTTTTATTAACAGCTTATAATAAAAATATCTATCTGGAACCTGCTTAAGTTCACCCAGGCATGTCAACTAAGTAGAAAGTTGGTGTAATTTACACCCAGAGTTATCTGGGTGTTAATTACACCAAACTGTCTCTATTTTGTGTTTATCAGGTTTCTTTTGAGTGCTGTTTTTATTGTCTCCCCATTTATTAAAAAGACTTCTGAACTTCAGCAGTAGAATAAAATAAGATTTCTTTTTTTTTATAAATTCTATTTGCAATCGGTCGGCGGACCATATGCGAATTCGTTTCCATGTCTAATGGCGTTGTGATGGAGCAGCCAGTGCTGCGCCTCCCACTTGGGAAAGGGAGGATGATTCTTCTTCAGCCTTTTTACCACCACTGTTGGGCTTAACGGTTCAGTAACTATTGGTTTTGGAAATTATTATAAAAGGGATAAAAAGTATCCTATGTTCTAATCCAGGTCATGGTCTACCCTTGTGGCAATTTTCATCCAAATCTGTTCAGCCGTTTTAGCGTGAAAGTGTAACAAACAAGCAAACTGACTTTCACATTTATAATATTAGTATTGGTTTTATAAACACACATTTAAAAAAAGTTCTTCTAAATCTTAAATAGGAAATTAATAATAATTCTAACAGAGCCACAGATTATCAGGAATCGTGTATTCTTGATATTTAACCTAGACATTTCATTAAAAGCAAGGTAAAACTGGTATCACTTTAAAAATCTTAGATTATCAAGAAAAGATTAGAGTCTAAGTTAACAGTTTTATCAATGACAAATAGAATTAATGAACTAGATGCATTTTTTTGAAGGGTTACGTATTCAGCTACATCCGGTTAGACTGGAAGCCGACCTAAACATAAAAAATAAGTAAAATATTAAAGATATTTACCCAAATACTAAGCTTGAGTGTCAGAATGGTTACTTGTTATTAAGTGTGTATGAAAGTTCCCATGAATGATGAGATTTTGTGCAGTGTAGGAAAAGGATTTTATGAATAAAGCACAGAAAGACAAGACCAGTTATTTATTTCAATTATTTTATTGTGTAGCCAATAGAAAGATAGCACTGGAGCTTTTCCAAAAGTCAACAGTATAACAAAAATAAATACAAACGCGTGTGAAACCAGCTCTCTGCATTTTGTTTATCATAAATGCTGCAACATTGATGGATGAATTACCACGTTAAAAATTCGCGCCAAGATTGAACAGATTTCCACGCGCCTGTCAAAACCTATTTTTTTATGCACACCTATCCCAAGGCTGCGGTATTCAGTCATACAGCCAATTATTTATCTAACTAACCATTGTAAACTAATTAGCATTGCAGGCGTTACTGATTCATTGTGTTACTATGTGCGTTTATGATGTACTGTATATATTATTCTTATTAGTAATGGGATGTCCTTTTTAATTTAGCCATGTTATTTCCTGTCTGATTGTTTGTGTAATGAGGATTTTCGTGTTAACGCACCAGGGACAGTGGTTCATCGACATTTTAATAGTTTTGTTTCATATTTTAGAGCAGGTGTTGGTAGTCACATAATTTCTAAAGTTTTAACGAAATATTTGCGTTTGAAAACTAGTCTCCTAAAAGTAGTAAATATTTTACAGATATTTATTAAATAGGTACGTATTCTTCTGTAATATTTCTTCAGCTACCTTCAATTTGCGTAATATTTGGCATAGAGTGCTTAAAAGTAAAGCTATTTGCTTTGGTTTGTATCCGAATTGGCTTTTTACCCTTCAAAGCCTTTGGTCTGCCGCCAAATCGGTCATAATATTGGGCATCTGGAACAGCTTTAGCGAAAGCTAACCCATTTTACTCCCTTTATTCAGTTGGCAACACTCGCGAATCAACTTTCAGATTTTGAATCTCTCATATACGACTGCATTCAAGACGGCTGCAGGAGATCCCTGACAGTTAGTGGAACTGCTTCGGATAGTTTGTGACCAGTTCCACTATCTTTCAGGGTTCTCCTGCAGCCGTCTTGGGAAAACTACGTTCTTCGTGATGTAGATTAATGCGTAATTGTTTCAATAAACTCAGCGTTTTACAGTCCACTGATGTCTGCTGAACACAGTGCTTGCCCTTGTTTCACCCGAGTCTTCGTCTTCCGCATCCAATCTGTCCCAGTCGCATTTTTTAAGTAATCGGTCGATTGAGCTGGAATCATTCCACGTTATTCGAGATCTCACTCGAAAATCGCTTACATCATCTACAAAAGATGATTTAAAGCTTCGTGTAGACTAGCGCGATACCGGTTATTGTTATACCTTGCAGTTTTTTTTTAAATTTTATTTTGGAATCGCGTCGCGCCGACGCCGTCGCGTCGCGCTGGTCAGTTCGAGCCTTAAGCCAGACTATTCGCGGGCAGCTGGCAGCTTCATCTTCGACAGGGCGGCCCTGTAGATATGACAGGGCTGGCACGTTCATGTCTATAGCACTTATGAATCAATATAAACAAATATCAAGGCAAGGGTTGTCTCTTCACAGTTTTGACCTATTGTAATCAGTCGTATGTTTGAATTGCTCAAGTGCTTGATACGGCTACTGGTCACAGAAAACACGTAGGTGTCAACAAGTTTTCTTATCGGACAGTAGATTTTAATCATAGCAATAGAACAGCTAATGTAGGGCACGCACTAAATTGAAGAGAAGTTACAAATAGTAAAAGTCTATATCTAATCTATGGAGAAGATCCGTTGTGGGTTTTGTTCTGTACATGTCATGTAGTTTATGAATCAGTATTGAAACTATTGACTGAACCTAGGTAAAAACCGACGGATTCGTTAACGTATTAAGCTTCGTGCAGACTAGTGCGACGCGACTCGAACAATACAAGTTCTAAGAAAACTTCAAGGTATAACAATAACCGGTGTCGCGTCGCGATAGTCTGAAAAAAAACACGTTTCTTGTTTGGGCCTTGGGCCCCTTTATTTTTATTATTTGTTGTAATAGCGATAATAGAAATACGCAATCTGAACATTTCAACTGTCTACCTATTGCGGTCATGAGATACAGCCCGCTGACAGACAGATGGACGGACAGCGAAGGCTTAGTAATAGGGTTCCGTATGGAACCATTCGGATACGGAACCTTAAAAACTAAAATACCTTGATGTCCCAAAAACCGCTATATACGTAGTCTGGTCATAAGTTTTGTCACATATGGAAAGTTAAATAAATTACACAATGAGTTACGCACTACAACCATTTATATATCAAATAAAAGGGTATAAAATACAGATTTAAACCACATTAAAATTATTCGAAATGTCCTCCTCTTGCTTCGATACAAGCCTTCAATCTGCAAGGCCAGTCATCAATCGAAGCACGCACGACATTCATGTCAATATCGGCGACTGCTTTAATCAGGGATGCTTTAAGTGACTCCAAGTTGCGATGGGGTTTAGCGCAGACCTTCTCCTAAGTGCTGCCATATTTTGTAATCCAAGGGATTCAAGTCTGGACTGGATGAGGGCGGGCCAATCCTCATGCCTGATAAAGTCGATTCCACGGGTTGTGAGCCAGTTTTGGGTACTTTTCGCCTTATGAGCCGGCGCAGAATCTTGCTGGAATACCCAGTGCCTGTTTTCGAACATTGTTTGTGAAAGAGGTTCCACAATGTTTGTTAGGACTGTGTTTTGATATACGAGGGCACTGGTTTTCACTCCTTTTTCACAAAAAAACACCTCCGTTGGACCCAAATAGGACACCCCAAGCCAAACCATGAATGCCTAAGGGTGATGACCACACTGAACACGTGGCACACGTTTGTTCGCTTCTTCACTAGAGTGTGCATACACTTTATCATTTTGTTTATTGAAACTCTCCTCAACATTAAAAAAAAATTCGTCCGTAAAAAGTATTTCGCGGTATTTTTTTCCCGCGTACCGCCTTACCAAATCCGGCTTCTTTCGAGTCTGATTTTCTTCAGCCGTGCGTTAAGAAGATGTGCTGTTTTTTTTCTATAAGCACGCAGTCCTAGGTCTTCATTTAACACCCTTTTAACAGTAGTTCTGCTTAGTCTCATCTGCAGAGCCAACATTTTTTGCTTGCGGACAGGATTTCGTTGGATTCGCGCCTTCATTGCTTTGATGACCGCTGGAGTCCGAACAGTACGAGGTCGACCGCTCCTTTGTTTATCTTCTAATCTTGAATCTTCCCTGAATCGTTTGATAGTACGATAAATCAATCTCAGTGGAATTTTCAAATTTTTCAGCAGTTTGAAAATCTCAGTTGGCTCGTTACCGCAACGATGCAATGCAATTACTGCGAGTCTGTCTTCTTTGCGCGTCCACTCCATTTTAGAAAATGAACAAAATTCCAGAAACCCTTTGTTTTTATTTTCTTTAAATATTCAAATTTCGAATGCCCATAATATTTTCCTCGGCTTGCATTCTAAATTCGAAATTTTACCTATGTGACAGAACTTATGGCCCGACTACGTAGATCGCAAGTGTCCTTTATGGGTTACTGTTATAGAATATGCGACTTGAGCGAAAAATGATATCTTCATAAAGAAAGGTCCCGCACGCGGTACGCATTATGTTTAAGCTGGTTTCACAGCTGCCCGGGAGACCCGTACGGCCTCTGAAACGAAGGAGTAGTTCAGCCCGATTCAAACTTAATGGCGGCTCGGAACATGAGGCGAGTCGCTGCGCAGTAAAGAATTCATGTGTCAGCTGGGGTGAGGGATGCGGTACTGCGCAGCGAGTGGCTAACTTCCGAGCCGCCATTACGTTTGAATCGAACTATACGATACGTTGTACGAGCTCTACCCGGAGCGGGTCGCGTACGGACCAATCTGCGTCGCTGTGAAACAATGTTCTAGCACCTCACGTGTGTCTCCGTTCCGGGAGCCCGTACGGGTCTCGTAAACAGCTCTGAAACCAGCCAATTTTTTTTTTCGTTCAATGCCTCGTGCAGACTTGCGCGACGCGACACCGGTCATTGTTCTACCGTGAAGTTTTATTAGAGTCGCTTGTTTACACGAGGCTTTACTGCCCGAATTTACCCAGATATTTGATTGATGTCTTTGAAATAAACTGCACAAATGCGCAACATGTATTTTGAATTATTAGTAAACAAACGTTTTTATGTTTACAACGAGAGCGAGGACAAATGGTAAAAAAGAGATAAGCTTTGTACTCACGGATAAACAGATGGAGTGCTAATTTGTGGTTAAAATTAAAAGCGCGTCTCACATCCGTTGCAGCTGCCAATCAAGTGCATGACGCACTATGATAGATGATGTGTCGAGACTTTCAGAGTTCGAATGACTGAAATACATAACTACGCGGGTATAATACCTATATACCTAGGTAAATCCTCTGCTGCAAGTGGTCTTTACTTTAGCTGTCTTACATCCTTCTGTTTTTGTCCGAATTTATTTGTGGTGAGGAAGTACAGTGGAGCCATGCCATCAATTTGCCTAGCCTTTTCCCAACTTTATTGGGGTCGGCTTCCAGTCTAACCGGATTCAACTGAATACCAGTATTTTACATGGAGCGACTGCCTATCTGACCTCCACAACCCAGAATACGATACCCCTTGGTAAGATCGGTTGTCAGACTTTCGGGCTTCTGACGACCCGTAACGACAGTCAGAGATTCAAGAATGACAGCCGGGACCAACGGCTTAACGTGCTTTCCGAGGTACGGAGGAGTCTCGGTATCCATCCACAGACCAACCCCGGCAAGCGTAGCTTAACCTGACGGATCGACCCGTGCAGCAGTTATTACTTGGCCACGAGCTCCTCAGTGGAGCCATGCATGCCTCAGAAAACACATAAACCGTTGGTCCCGGCTGTCATTCGTAAATCTTTGATAGTCGTTACGGGTAGTTAGAAGCCCGAAAGTTTGACAGCCAGTCTTACCAAGGGGTATCGTGTCACCTAGTTACTGGGTTATGGAGGTCAGATGGGCAACCATAAAAAATATTGGTATTCAGCTGCATCCGGTTATAGTGGAAGCCGACCGCAATATAGTTAAGAAAATTCTAGGCAGATGATATATCAGCCCCTTAGAGTGATATCAGTGTCGTTCAATTTCCTAGTGTTCATACCATGCTTGGTTTGGTGCCGGTCGATATTTTATTTAGTCTGTCTCTTTTCACCCGTTGTCAGTAGGTATATTGTTACTGTTAACCTGCATAATCCCACTGCTGGGCAAAGACCTCTTTCTGCTCTTTCGGTCTTAGGCTAATGTGTGACTACTGTTCGTGTGGTTATTCCGTTTATCCACCCCAAAAAGTCCAACCTAAGGTGGATACTCAGACACGTATGTCCGAGAATCTAGGGTAGATTCTCCCTATAAATTCCGTTTATCCAACTCGGCCTAGGGTGAATTCTCGGACGTACGGGGTGGATAATCGGAATAGCTTGGCTGTGTCAGTCAGGACCCCACATAGTGGCTACTCTAGTTTAGCCCACGGCATACGGCAGACCTGGCCAGCCCAGTTCAGTCCCTGTTGTCAGTATGACAGCAAAAAATTAGGTGAACTGCGAGATGCATTTGCCCGCCGACGGTTTCGAATCAATACTTGTTAGGAGCAATATTTGATTTATGTCATTTATGTATGGGTAGATGACGGAGCTATGTATCAGTTCCAGTGTCTGCCACTAATTATAATCAAATTTACTAAGGGACTAAAAATGATTAGTCCCTTAGATTAGAGAAAGATATTGTGCAATAGTACTTCATTTATTTATTAAACATTTAGATTTTCGAAGGTGTTTAGAAAATCCAATCGAGAAATGGAAGACATAGAAATAAAACGTAGTTAATATCCATATAATATTAAAAAAAAGAAAAATATCTGTCGTTCGCGAACGATGGAAGGAGTGGAGGGAGGCCTTTGCCCAGGAGTGGGACAGCAAAAAAAATAAAAAATAAAATATATATCAGTCACCGGTGACTGAAAAGTGGTGTGGAAATCGGTTGTCATGGTATGGGCATATGATACGGAGAAATGAGGAAAATCTCGTGAGGAAAGTTTTGAGTATGAATGTGGATGGCTATAAGAGTAGGGGAAGACCAAAGAAACTGGATGGACTGTGTGGAAGATGATATGGATAGAAAGGGGGTGACTAGCGAGATGACGATTAAGACGCATATATGCCAGTGGCCTTGAGTCGTTAGCTTGCGTGTTCTGTACTGAGCTCACGCAACGCGTCGCACGTCCAGCCAGTAATAGAACTCGCCCATCAAGGAACGCTGTCCCAAATTAGACGCATTATTCATTTAATATAGATAAAACAAAAGGTATTTTAATAAAACACGTATACTAAAAGATAAATAATTACAATATATTTAAAATCTTTCAGAAAAATACGCTTGATAGTTTTTGCATTATTTTTAGTTTTTTATCCGCGTTAGACATAACTTTACAAATTAATTACACTATGCAATATAAACATAATCTAAAATATTCACAGATTGAGTTATTAAGAAAATGCTCTTATTTAACACTAGCTGTTGCTCTGGCTTCGCACGGGTAGCACTAAGTACTTATCTACGGCGCAGCTTCTTACCTATGTACCTACCCTACCCTACCTATCTACATTACCTACCCTACCTATCTACATACTTAGCTACCTACACCTACCTGAATTTTTGGTATTTTTTTACGCCTTGGGTTACATTATTGGAGTTTTAGTAAGGATCCCTATTTTTTTTTTGAAAATATAATATAGCCTATCTCACCCGGGGATAGTGTAGCTTCCCAACAGTGAAAGAATTTTTCAAATCGGTTCAGTAGTTTCGGAGCCTATTCAATGCAAACAAACAAACAAGCAAATCTTTCCTCTTTATAATATTAGTATAGTTTTTTTTTATATTTTATTATTAACACTAATGGTTTAGACGTGATCTTCAGTATAAAATCATTAAAAGTCGGTTATCGTCGCCTTAATACAGAAGTATGGATGAAACAGACATCGGCAACCCCAAATAAACTGTGAAGTTTTGAATACTTGTGACCGGTTGTTTGATACTCTAGCCACGCTTTATCGGCTGAACAAGTTTTGATAAGGACACAGGTCGACTATGATCTGCATAAACGTATAGGATTTCTTACATGTAGTATTTTCCTTACGATGTGAGTGAAACCGCAGGCGGAAACGGCCGAACAGCAGTTATATATAAAATCTGATTTAATTTAACAAATAAAATTTTTTGTTATAACTTTATAAGTTTCCTTTTAGAGCTTGTAAAAATAATAATTGTTATATTTGATAAGTTTTTAAATAGCAAATCATATGTACATAGGTCTAAGGAAAAATGACCGACATCATTTGCAATACCTAGCAAATGATGTCGGTGTTTGATAATTTTTCCTTCCTGTAATTTTCCTAGTAACACTGACTATTAAAATTTAATGTAAGTTTAATGTCATTGATTTACTTATTAATGAATACATTATATTATTAACTAGCTTTTGCCCGCGGCTTCGCCCACGTGGATGTCGGAAAATATCCCACGGGTACGTACAGTCACGAGCACCAATATGTATCCACTTAGCAAAAATTAAAAGCGATTTTCGCATGGAATAACGACTGCAACTTTGAGATAAGATCTATTTCATATTAGCGTGGGTTCCAAAATACTATGTTCGTAACAACATAAAATTACGACCACCACAGTAGCAGAAAATCACTTTTTTAAGTTGCTAGGTGTATACATATTGGTGCTCGTGACTGTACTACCGGGATTAGTTAGATCATAGCTAATAATCCGAGGAAAAGTCGTTGATTCCTACCGCTGCGCCCGCGTTGTCGGCAACCATAATTAATTAATTAAAATTAAACCGTAATTTTGAATCTGTGATATCTTTTAAAGTATTCATTTGAATGATATGATGTCAAGGTATATTTGAATATAAAATAAATGCCCAATTTAAATAACATATTTTATTGGATAAGGATAAATAAAATACCGGTCAAAATAGCTTCGGAAATAACAATGAAATTTTTATCAAATTCTGAAAGATAAAAATGGTTACTGTAGGTCATCCTTAGAAGATAAAGATAATATGCTATCGCGGACTTAATTTTTGAACTCTTTAAGATATACAATTCTGTAAAACATAAATTTGATGCATCTCTTACGGCTTACGCGGCGCACGTCAGTAAAGGCCCCAGTCGGCATGATTTTTTCCGACATCTTCGACAATAATCGTCATATTTCAGCCAATTTACACAAAACCTTAATGTATTATACACAAAAACCTTCCTCTTGAACCACTCTATCTATTTAAAAAAACCGCATCATAATCTGTTGCGTAGTTTTAAAGATCTAAGCATACATAGGGACAGACAGCGCCAAGCGACTTTGTTTTATACTATGTAAAGATGTGAATGCAATCAGGCTTCTAGCTTTATCCACAACGAGGTTACAGTGTGTCGAAAATGTGCTGAATGGCTTCGAGAAAAGGATGGTACGGCTGTGCCTTTGTTTTTTTGTTGTTGCTCGACTTGGCGGGCACTACGGTGCCCCAAGAAACAAATTATAAATTCTACATTTCGATTTGAACAAGCCTTTTTTCGGCTTTTCTTATTTCTACAGAATGGCCAGTACCAATTCTTAGGTTTTATTTTGAAGCCTTAGGAAATCTTTCACCAATATTTTTTTTTAACCATTGACGGTGAAGCTCTTGTCCTGCATCTCACTTGATGGTAAGCCTTTCACCACAGCTGCAGACATAAGCTGTTCTCGTTAAGCTCGTGACAATATGATAGAAGGAACAAGTCCTAACAGCTTGGGAACTTTAGATAACATCAATCTGCGTAACCTTTTCCCAACTATGTTGGGGTCGGTTTCCAGTCTAATCGGATGCAGATGAATAGCAGTATTTTACATGGAGCGACTGCCTATCTGACCACCACAACCAAGTTACTGGGTAATACGATACCCCTTGGTTAAGACTGGTTGTCAGACTTTCAGGCTTCTGACGACCCGTAACGACTGTCAAAGATCCACGAATGACAGCCGGGACCAATGGCTTAACGTGCTTTTCGAGGCACGGAGGAGTCTCAGTATGTAAATATGGTCACCCATCCACGGAACAACCCCGGCAAACGAAGCTTAACCTGATGGATTGACCCGAGCGGCTGTTATTACTTAGCCACGAGCTCCTCTACTCCATGATAACATGTGAACATTATTTCACGTTATAATTTTGTACTATTACGAAGGCGATTTCAGACTTAGTAGTTTTAACCTGGAATAGCTTTCGTGAAACGTTTTTTCTCTGCCTGAAAAAATTTGAAAAGTAAGTCTTTGAATTGCAATGGAACAGTAAAAAATACCGTCACGCTGTACCCTAACTTCGCCCACTCATCAAAACCATCTTATTTCTACAGTGCTGGGCATCAAACGTCTCAAGCAGATCGAGACGATGTTCATCTCCCGGCGGCTGCAGGCTCCGAGGACCCATGGCCTCAGCGTGGAAACCCTGGTGGATATGCTGCTGGTCTTGTATGACGAATGCTGCAACAGCAGTCTTCGGAGGGAGAAGGCGGTGGCGGATTTTATATCTTACGGTAAGTAGACTTGTTATTAAGTATTTACATGTACAGCGTGTGTATGGTCTGATCAAAAAGTATCTGATGACAGTGTAAACAAACCCTGTTGAGGTTAAGTAAATGCTTACGCAATCACTAACAAAAGGGAATTAGTATCACATTCATCTGTATTTAGAAGATTTCAAGTTTATACATATTTCACCACTATTTCCAACAATTGTTGTTTGAATAACATTTTTAAGTTGTAATTGAAAAATCATCGACAAAAAATGTTTTATGAAATTAACCTAAATTGTCAAATGAAAAACATATTTTAGGATATTAAAATATAAGGTGTTAAAAAAATTACTTTAGAATCTTTAAGAGGTGCTTTATTAAGACCGTTGAACTGAATAACTTATACTATGGGACCAAATTTCAAAAATAAATCAGCTATTCCATTTCCATTTCTATAGGTATTAAACTTCACTATGGAATAGCTGATTTAATTTTCGCGATTTTAAAATTGGTCCCATAGTAAACGTTATTCGTTCAATGGTCTTAATAAAGCACCTCTTGAAGTTTCGAAAGTAAATTTTTTAATTTAAAAAGTCAAATCAAACCACTCAATTTGTATGTGGCATCCACAGGTACGTTTTCTTATCCATTTGTTTACATTTTCATCAGATACTTTTGAAACATACCATACATATGTAATCTCGCGTATTGTAAGTAATTGCAGCGTGTCTAGGTGGACTGGCGACTATCATTTCGATACAGGCTGCATAGGTCCGGTCAATGTGGCAGTGCTTTAGGCGCTATCTACACGGGCGCGAGTATCGCGACGATAGTATCGCGATGATAGTCACGCTGTGGCATCAAATTTTCAAAACGTAGTAAGTACATAAGGCGGAGTTAATGCCCCATTAAGTCCGCCTTATGTACCACGTTTTCTACATTAAATATAAATAAATAAATCATGAAGATACTTAAAAAAGTTTGTTAATTGCTTTACGTTACTTGGTTTGAGAAGCAAACTTGACAATATTATATGAAGATGTTTGAAAAAAAAAATTGAAAACAAAATGCGTTTAAAACATGACGCAACAAAAAAAGAATAAGTTAGGAGAAAATATGCGTCACATCCACGCAAACCGGCCATCGCTCAGCATAACGCTGTGACCCTACGCGAGACGAGAGCCACAGCGCTGGTTTTCAGCGACAGCCAGAAATTATCTGTATAACCACATTCCTACAAGTTGCATTGGTCAATAGTGATATGGCAGTCGAAATGTAAATCATTGTTTGACCTAATTTCACTCTCACCACGCCAAGCTATCAATTGAGCCATCAATTGAAAAACTTGCCGAGTCAATAGACATTATTGTTCCTACCAAGCTATCATTTTAAAATTCTTGCCTTTTAGGCAAGCATGCACCCTCATTCACCGTACCATCGCTTACCATCAGGTGTAATAAAAAAAAAAAACAAAAGTCATGTCAGCACTTTTCGAACGTCAACATTACCTATGATAGTCCCCCAAAAACGCCCGCCCTTCACGACTTCCTAGTGCTTTAGTTGGGATGAAGTAGCGCAACTAACTCCCCAGCAGAAAGTGTGACAGTGGGCCACCGTCAAATGACAATGAAAAAAAATAAAAAAAATAATGATTTTATGTAAGTTTACGATAACAGCCCTACATATTATTATAAAAATAGACGTCTTTTGACTAAAATGAAATTTTTGATTCTGTAAATTAGTTATCGAACGAAATCACTTTTACACGACCGTCATAAAATTTATTAAAAAAAAAAGCTCGATGGAGTCGACATTTCCTATCTGACTAAACCTGAGAAGAAATGGCGAATCAAACTCTAGCGTCAAAGTCTCTTTTAAAGTTCAGACAGTAAACATGAAAATATCGTGTAACAAAATGCAGGTTAGCGACTGTCTTTCGGTTCGTGTACTTCTACCTCAAGAACCATTATCCAATCTACGTGATTATTACCTTCATATATAAATGCTTTCTGGCCAGGTTTTAGTATAATTAATTAAAAGCGGATCAGTCACCACGAGTGTCATCGTAGGCTCAACTATTATTTGTAAACAAATATATGTTTACAACAAGTTATATGAAGCGAAGACATCTTTCAGCTGATTCTAAGTTTGCGACCACCCAGCGATATAAACCCTTAATCGATTTGTAAAGGAAAACGAGAGGAAATCAGCTATTAATAACTCGCTTCTACAGCGCATCCTCAGTTGATATTGATCAATATATTTTTTGACGACAACTGTGAAGCCTAGATTCCATTCGTGTACTCGTAGCTCGAACAGGCGCAGTGTCGGAGGTTTGCACGGTAGTCTGTTCACTGCAGTTACCCTGAAATGAGCTTTAACATGAATATTCCTGCAAAAAGTTACCTAACTTGAAATAGTGACCTAGCTTTATGTGGTCTCAAAACGATGTGCAATGAAATTGGGTCAAAGTGTACTGGAAAACGTTTAACTTAAGCTTGAAAAAGGTCAACGATCGATGACGTAATGCGTTGCAAGTTGCAATAAGGTGTGCTACTTAGAAAAGCTTGTTCGTTCTGAAGAACAAGCATGTATCAAGAAAGCAAAATAAAGTTTTATCATAAATGGTTACATTGGAAGTTTACTATTGCATTTTGCAATCTTCAAAAATGAGGTATGTCCAATGAAGATGACTTCATCAGTGAGCTAAACAGTAAGTAACATGTAATGTGTTTGGATTTGATTCATCGTGGTGAATGGATTAGTCAGTTAGAGTATGCGTTACCGAGTGCTACCCTGCGCCAAACCATAGAACGATTAAAGTGCTTAGGGTGGCTCCTGTCATGTATCCAGGTCGTCACGTATTGGAAAAAAATGACACGAAAAGAAGAATATTCTAATATTATGTATTCTTTGACAGTAAAACCGGTGGCGACGGCGTTGAAGAGGCTCCGACTTGCTCGTGATGACTTCGAGCTGGTCAAAGTGATTGGCAGAGGAGCTTTCGGAGAGGTCTGCGTCGTGAGAGCATCTTTTATGCAGGTACTGTGAATTTATTACGTAAAGGTGTTTTCCTCACCGGGAACATTCGCTTGTAATGTAACATTTCAGATTAGATTTTGAGCATTACGTTCCAATACTGACGCCCTAACTGTCGAGCATACGCTTGTAATGTAAAATTTCTGATTCGAATTTCAGCATTATTTTGTATCAAATATTACAAATATTGCGAACTGTAATACCCGGTTCTCCTCCCACACTGGTGTAGTACTCGAATTGTATCAACAGGTTGCGAACTGTAATGCTCGGTACTTGTCCCTCACTGATCTATGCTCGAATCTGAACTGGTACATTACAGGCGAATGCTCGCGGTGAGGGAGCACCTTTAGGCTCAATTTACATTGCCGCGGAATCGAGTGGAAACGAGTTTTTATAACCATAATGTTCATAGCAAAATTAACTTTATGTCAATTGTCTAAAGTAAAAACTAGATATGAGCTTGTTACCGAGGGAGTTCCCGAGAATCCGCGAAAATTCTCCAGAAGACGCGCGATTTGTTATTTGACCCGTATCAAGTTTGTACGTTACAATAATGAAATAGAGTTCATTATGTTTTGTCAAAAAAAAATCGCTTCCATTCCGTTCAGCGGCAATGTAAATTGAGCCTTAAGGGGGTGGTTGCATAATGACGTGGGTTCCCGGTAAAGACAACTCGGTACCGATCGGTACGGGTAAAATAGCCCAGTATTAACGTATGCGCTCATACATAGGTAAAACATTGTAACCTTTTCTTTCCGTACATCAACCTGCAGCGATCTGTACAGGAAAACCTGCTGCTTTATTGCAAGTAGTAATACAGTATAAGTAACAGTATTATATCTCGGCAGTGACCTTGAAATAATTACCTACGGCTGCTCGGTAGATAAACCTCCGCGTCTGTGCGGTAAATGCCGCGCACTCGATACTGTTGCGCACTGATATACACTGAGATTTCGAAGCGCGTCGTTTCGGCCGTTTTCTATGAATGTAATAAAAAATAATATGATAATGAATAATTATAATATATTATAATACTGTTATTTATTTATACTGTGTTCGTAGTCTACTGAAATGTCTACGGTTCTTGTATGGGGTCGCGTGCCTGTATATCATGTGGGTGTTAGGAACACCTACAAAATTATAATGCCATACGACGACGGCTTTACCTTGACCATTTTTGTACCTATGTCTTGATTTCTGTCTGATATACAGGATGGCATCCCCATCTACGCGAAAACTGTTACCATGGACTCAGTACATGATTCTGAAACAAAAATCGGAAAAATTTCTACGTAGGGGGCGTAGATTTTTTTTGCCAGTTATTAAAAATAAAATTGCTGTTTCATAGAAAAGTGCAATACCTACGCGGTCAAAATGTATGGAACAGCAGATTTTTTTCTCAAAACGCGTCTCGCTGTGCATTACCCCACCCCTCACCCCCGCTGACACATGAATTCGTTACTGCGCAGCGACTCGCCTCATGTTCCGAGCAGTCATTAAGTTTGAATCGAGATGTATGAAGCTTACAGTCTGTTCCATATTTAGTCATGGTACGAAACAAGAACAAGACGCAAAAATGTAGACTTGTCAATAAAAATAAAAGCTTGTAATAAATGAAATCGTTTCTACAAAATATAACATTATGTAGTTTAAAAACATACTGAAGACGTTTAAATAACCGGATCTAGAGAAACTACTTTTAGGCTTACAAAACTAAAAATAACGGTTTGTATATGTATAAAAACGAAATTTTTGAAACTATGTTGTCTAGCCAATATGATAATGAGGATTAAAAAAAAAGTTTTTTTTAAATAATCGACAAAAAAGTGCATTTGTTTGTGAAATATGCATTTGTTTGTTGGGTTGATAATAGATTGGTCCCGGTTGCCAACTTTATTTAAAGGAAATACAAGTACTTCTGATTTCAGAGAGGGTAATTATAGAGTACAGACTTATAAGAAAGAGTACAACTTAGTTATTTTAAAACGGCATTTTTTTGTACTTTTGACAGGAAGTAACACCGTTTTTTGTTGTGTTTTTTTAAAATAATTGTGCGGAACTAGAATTCTAGAATCTAAACTTCCACAGTCGTACAATCGACCGGCCCACACGGATGGCGAGGCCCTTTTTTTTGGGTGGGAAATTATCGAATAACTTCTCCCGCTCTGCGCGGAGCGGGAGGGTGTGTCAGACTTTTACTGACTAAAACCCACCCATGTTCCTTCCGTTGCCTGTGTGCCGGGGCCGCGATATCCCTTTCGGACAAACTCGCAACCTTGGCAGGCATTGGCCCTTATGGACCCCGTCAGTTGGTGCTGACATCTCTTTGAGAGGCGCGCGTGGCCCTGGGGTACTTGTCTAGTGGCCAATGGAAAAGACGGTCGTAACCGAAAAGACTCTCAGTGAATGCTGAATTAATTCAATTCAAAGTGAGAATCAATATAAAGAGAGTATTTTAGCGTACTCTATTGTTTTTGTAGATAAAATTCGCCTACGCTAAATAGAGTACAATTCTCTAAATTAGAGGTTGGTACCCCTACCTGTCCCCGATACAGAAACTTAGGACGATATCTTTATTTCGGTTCGCTATAAATAAACACATTTTACTATACACTTTTTAGGGTTCCGTAGTAAACAAGGAACCCTTATAGTTTCGCCATGTCCGTCTGTCTATCCGCGACTGAGCTCAGAGACGGTTAGTACTAGAAAGCTGTGATTGTGTGAAAATAATTTTTCAATTCAGGAATCCGTTTGCGAAATATTAAGCTTTTAACTGTTTTTTTTTGTTAGAGTCAAGTGTCCCCCCCTGCCAGATAAATGTTTTTACTTAGATTTGTGAAAAAAATCACAGCAGTAGTATATATAACGAAACTAAAAGGAAAACTATCGAGCTAACATGTTCTCCCATACATTCCGTATGGGAGAACATGTTTTTCAACTACAATGTTAAGTTTGTTCTTGGGATAAATTCATCCCAACTACGGAACCCTTCATTGTGCGTGGTCCGACACGCACTTGGCCGGTTTTTAATACTTGTTATGTGAACATATGTAAAAATTTTTTGGTCTACATACATATTATAAATTAATTTAAAGTCGCTTTTCGTGTTTGTCTACGCAACTGATTTTGATGCGGTTTTCAGCATCATTTGGCTAATTTATTCCGTAAGATTAAATGTGTTACATTATTATAATTAAAATAATTAATGCACATTATGAAAGTAGTTTGTTTAGAATCGATTTCTGTCATTTTTAATATAGGTATTTTTTTATTCCAAAATTAATTAAAACTACGTAAATAACAATTTAAATCAGCAATGCCGAAGTATCCTTAGGCATGCTGCGGCATGCCAGGACGTCCTTAGTCATGATTGAAATTTCAATTTTATTGTCATACGTATAAGTTATATTT
Organism: Agrochola lota; assembly: GCA_947364205.1. Lineage (NCBI taxonomy): Eukaryota > Metazoa > Arthropoda > Insecta > Lepidoptera > Noctuidae > Agrochola > Agrochola lota. The sequence goes on along the minus strand of OX376244.1, from coordinate 4,670,626 downwards.
CTATTCGTTGTATAAAATATTCTTTGCTGTGCCGCGCCGCCAGTGAGCGCCAGCCCTTAAACTGTGTGCTGCGTCGATTTTTAATGTGATCACAATTTTCGCTTACAATTAGTATAACTAATTTAACAAATAAACGTGGGAATATCGGAATAAAAACTATCCTATGTCCTTTTCCAGGTCATGGTCTACCCATGTGCCGAATTTCATCCGAATCCGTTCAGCCGTTTTAGCGTGAAAGCGTAACAAACAAACAAACTCACTTTCAAATATATTAGTTAGGGTAGTAAAATTTCAGTGTATATTTTATGATTACATAATATTCTAATTAGGGTGTTTTGTGGTGTGCGCTATTTCCGGGACATATTGTTTAAAAGTAACATAATTATCAGTGATCGGAGTAGGTAGATTGAACTGGGGTCATTGATCCGAAACGTATATATTACTATGGACATTCCTCCGGAATTGGTGGGTTATTAAAAAAAAACCGGAACTTATGTAGGAAAATATTTAAATTTAAGTGCAACAATTTATATCTATCTATAAAAGATCTAGCTATCTAGCTATCCTAGGCTAAAAATAAAAAATAAATATTAAAGCTTCGATCGGAATTCGATTGTTTTTATTATTCAACAGATAAATAATGAATTAATTTAGTTTTGATACCTTCCTTTAAATTTTGAATTGAGTAGTAATAATATCACTACCAACATTAACAATATTTAATTGAATCCGGAAATACCGGAATTACTTTCCGGAAAAATGGCTTATCCATGTTATTCTTTCTGTGTGCATTTATGATACAAGTACTAAAAATCAATCTACCTACTCCGATCACTGATAATTATGTATAAGAAATATCGATGTTTTGCAAAGTCGTAAAAACCATGCGAAGCTGGTTGCTAGAACAATAATAATGTTAAAGTTATGAATACAATGGAAATGTTTATCTAGATTTGCTTTGCATTGATAGGAAAATACAATAGACAAATCGATTGTCAGTTTATCGTAATTTTATTGATGTTGTTCGATATTTCACGGGTGTAATGTAAGTACAGATATACCAAGAAAAATATGCGCTTCGGGAATCATTGTCTATCTTCGGAAACACGAACGCGCCATGATGAGATCTACTCGTAATATACAAACATAGAAGTACTTGCCTTTTTTGCTTTACCATAATTTCAAAATGATTAAGAACTCTATGGCATGGTTGTTAATATACTTTTTTTAAACTTTTGAGCGACAGATGACGATCAGCGACCGGAAAGATTTTTCTCTAATCTTCCTACCTACTCCTGAGTAGGTAACCTGAAAAAAGGTAGAAAGAAAAAGTCTTCATATAAACGCGCGATGATAGGTGCACTATTGCAAAGCGCGGCTATACAAAACTTAGAAGCTCTGTGGAGGGCATCTGTGGCGCGACGTTCGTGCTAATTCGGAAACACGGAGATTACCGAAGCTCATACCTTTACTGGATTACCTGTACTTACAATGCAAATACTTTTTTTCAGTCCAGGCTGTCTAGGTTGATTTAAAGTGGCTAGGTAAAATATAAATACCAAAAATAGAGCCCATTTTAATTAATGCGATTTCCCTATGGTATGTAACTAACTTGACGTCATACCTACCGTAAGACTTACTCATTATAGTCAGTATAAATAAAATACCTATGTGAATTTTAAATATAATCTTTTTGGTTAGTTACAAAGGAGTTCTGAATCGTAGGCCTACAGGAATTTATTCAGGCTTGGCATTCATATTGTAAGTTGTTTCTTATAATGAAAGACAGATACATATAAAATAAAATAAATTGAAAATTATAAAGTTGAGGTAAAACCAAAGATTTCAATCGTAGATTCGCCCTGCTGCGTTAAAACATGGTCGTCTTTCTGTTTCGTTTTGACACCTCTGACACACAATATCGCAGACACTTGACTTGATTGCCATGGAAACGCCATTATTATTGTGCGAGGTCACTCTTCTTCGTTCTTCTTCGTTCTTACTGTGGACACTTTTTCGCGCGACGTAGTACGGTGAGGGCACATCTACGATTTAATTCTTTGGGTAAAACAGTGAGAGTCAAGAAAGGTGTTAGATTTTCTAAATCTAATACCTTTCTTGACTCTCACTCTCAGTACTTCTGACACATGCCAATAAAATGTTCGTCCATTCATCCGCAAACAGGTTGTTTGTTGGATTATAATCCAAGATCAAATGAGATGAATTCAGTCAATATTAATCGAAAATGGATTAAAAAAACCTCGAATTGATGATAATCATAATCTTTTATTTGAAAGAATACTTACACTATATGGTCTTAATTTCAGTCAATTTTCTCATGAAATTCTGCCACGTGTGGCTTGTAAATATTAGGTACACTCATACACTGTATTTATAACAGGAGAGAGATTATTAGGTCATTAGGACACAATATTGATTGCATAATTATGAATTAAAATTACATTTTGAGGCTTGTCAGTTAAAAATTATTCTATTCTATTTTTAATAAATGGCAAGCAAAGCCGATGTCGACTATTCTGCCAATGTCTAAAGTGCATTGGAAAAACAAGTGTGCATGATTATAAAAATAAAAAAATAATTAAAAGAAAAAACAACAACTGAAGACTCAAGTAACATTCTTCGATTGATACAATTAACACAATGTAGATCTTGTTGGTTATTACGGGACTAAAACAAACAAAAAATAAATAAATATTATAATTGTTAGAACATAAAATATACGTATCCACACAAACAGAATAATTTATAATTTAATGTTATTGTGACGGATGAAAGTCATCAGCGCCACGAGCAGTTCAGGAGAAGAATGTGTTAGTAAGGAGGGAGAATTAGTCGGGAGAGGGATTTTAGATTTAGGGAGACGGCTATAGAGATCTAGAGGTGGAGCATTGTTAGAGCATTCAAAGAAGATGTGATCCAAAGTTTCCGCCATAGTTAAAAAATATTTCAGAAAAATTACAATCTATAAAGAATTTCAACGTATCATTCCAGCTGTCTAAATTATTAATTAGTTTTAATTATAATAACATTTATTACATAGCAAGCTTTTAAGTTTATTTCTAAGGGCGGGCGCGGCCTAGGTACTCTGGCTGCGGCAGCCAGGCTACGGCAGACAATCCAACATATAATACCTAGTTGGAGCCCGCTTACTAAGCAGCCAAGAATTTTCTCCATATTCCGGCTGCTGCAGCCTGGCTGTTGCTACTTGGCTGCCTAGTGCGCGGGCGCACTAAACCTATATTCGTCCAAACTTTTCTTAGGTGCCGATGAATGAAGGCATGCCCTTATCAAATAGACTTTTCGTAATGTTCTACATGGTTTTCTCTATAACAGGGCACAGATGGCGGCGGCAATATGGCGGCTGCGACCGCTGGGACCACTGGCACAGGAGAACGAGTTTACGCCATGAAAATACTCAATAAATGGGAGATGCTCAAGGTAGGACATTGGCAATATTATTGTTATATTAGTTAACGAACCGTACCTTTGAAATATCTTGACTTAAAAGAATGTCCTTGGAGTTTCTTGAGAGGACCTCGTGGCTAAGTAATGACAGCCGCACGGATCGGTCCATCAGGTTAAGTTACGCTTGCCGGGGTTGGTCCGTGGATGGGTGACCATTTTACATATGGAGATTCCTCAGTGCTTCGGAAAGCACGTTAAGCCGTCGGTCTCGGCTGTCATTCTTGGATCTTTGACAGTCGTTACGGTTAGTCAGAAGCCCGAAAGCTTGACAACCAATCTTACGAAGGGGTATCGTATTACCCAGTTACTGGGTTGTGGAGGTCAGATAGCCAATTACTCCATGTAAAATACTGGTATTCAGCTGCATCCGGTTAGACTGGAAGCCGACCCCAACATAGTTGGGAAAAGGCTACGCAGATTGATTGAACTGGACCATTGAAATGTCAATAGTATAAATTCGTAAACCAAAATTCCATCAAATTAGTTGATGGCGTGTTAAATAAATTATGTTTCAAATTCAAAATTCAAATTCAATAGTCATTTATTCAAAATAGGCTGAGAATCAGCACTTATCAAACGTCAAAATTACATAAGACAGGCCCCCAAAAACGCCCACCCTTCACCACTTCCTAGTGCTTAGCTGGGTAGAAGAAGTGGCGCAACAAACACCCCAGCAGCACAGCTGTCTGTTCAGTTAGAAAAACTTGATTCTATACAATAGTAGTTATGCAAAATAATGTACATTATGTAACATAAAACATTAAATTAAATTATTTGCTATATGTCAGCTAGCACACGCCAATATACCAACAAAATAATCATCGAAATCTATACACAAGCAAAAATAAAAAGTAAACAGAACTTAATACCCGAATGAAAGCCTCCAGGCAATGAAAGCCTCCAGGCAATGAAAGCCTCTAGGCAGGTTTGACATACCTGAACGGTGGCTTCGTTTAAGGTCTAATGACTGGTGGCCACTACTATACATATAACCGTATTGTATTTGCCACATAGCCACATTATTTTTTATCCCCAACCACAGAATAGTACAAAAGATTCACTGCCCAAAATCATTTAAATAAAAAGCGACTCTTGCCACGACACAATAAAGTCCAATTCAGGTCGCACAGCGCTAATTACCTACAGTTATATTCACCTAGAAGTTGCCTCTCTTTCTATCGCGTAACTCTTAGATCTTCTGACTACGTTACACTCACTGAATTGGCCTGACAAGTCGAGCCCGCCGCGTACTTGTAGCTTCATCCCAAAAATGAGGAGAGAAACATTTGTATTCATGTGTGCCCCAATGCAAAAAGAGAGGTTATACGTTAAATGCTTTTTGTCTGTCTGTCTTAGCTTTCGAACAAACGAATCGACAGCAATGTGGTGTTGAATGAAAATCTGTTCTACTATTTACAGACTATTCTCTTTTTCCTGGAATTTGAGCTTTTCAATGGCGATTTTACGTATTTGGAGCAAAGAAAACATCTTCTATAATAAGTGCTTATAATTTTCAGAGGGCAGAAACAGCATGTTTCCAGGAAGAGCGCGATGTTTTAGTCTTTGGCGACAGACGATGGATCACCAACCTGCACTATGCCTTCCAGGACGAACACAACTTGGTGAGTTAACCTCATTCTTTATTTCATTTAAAAATAACTTAGTGAATTAAATAGAAAGCTGGTTGCAGGACTTCTTTATTTCTGTTAGTAGGTTTGTACAAATAGTCATATGCAATGAAGAGGACAAGATGCTCCATGGTTACTCAATTCCAACAAGTTTTTCAATTTTCTTATTTTTGTTTCAAATCATATTGAAGTAGGGAAGAAAGCAGGGCCACCTAGGGTTCACAGTTGGAAAGAGAGACTGATTACAATGGGAACATATTCTGATTTAAAAGAATGTCCGTGGAGTTTTTTGCCCGTTCTTCTCCATAGGAACCTACTACGCTTTGGAATGGGTAACTAGCTTCATATTTCTGACTGACCGACCCCTTGACAATGCAAAAGTACCTTTAATTGGTTTGTTTGAAATAAATAGTTTGAGTTTGAATAGAACTTAAAATAAGTTTTAAATATTTTTTATACAGAGTACAAGGCTAATGAGCAAAGATGCCTTTTTCTCAGTCTCTACACCTGCAGTACGTATCAACCGCCCACACTGCGCGCATGCGCAATCAACTTTAGCTCACGTGGTCTAGGCAATCCTTTACCAATAATTTTGTTACGTAACCAAAGGGGAGAAAACTTATTTATAAAATGGACGCGCCAGTAGCCATGGCTCAGCCGTTAGAAGTGGTGTTTCATAGTGTATTCAATATTCTTAACAAAAAAAAATACAAATTGAATCGCTGTAGAAACTTTCGCCACAGTGTTCATCAATGTATGTTAGACTACAGTTCATAGTAACACCAGCCTGTTACTGTCCCACTGCTGGGCAAAGGCTTCGTCCCATAAAGAGAAGGCACGAACATTGATCACCACGCTTGCTCAAGACGGGTTGGCGATTTCAGACTTATATTAACTATAAGTCCAGGTTTCCTCACGATGTTTTCCTTCACCGATGTCAGTAATGTCCAAGATAAACTCGGAAAGTACATATGAATTGAAAAAGTCACATTGTCCGGATTTGAAGTTGCCCGCCAGACACGACACCCGTCTGGTCGGAGGATCCTCCCTTTTCTATGGTGGATGAGTGAACTTTACACCCTGTTCCTCATACTCTAAAAACTCTTTAGAGGTGCAACGAGGTGGTGTGATGTCTGGTGGGTAACTGCCCAGAGGTCGAAGTCGGGAAGCTTGTATATATGTTTATCGCGCGGTAAACTCTAATTGCGCGATGCAGGATTTGTGTGACGTCAGGTCTTTGATGCGTAGTTTGCATGTAGCGATGTAGATGCCGCTACAAGTTGTTTATTGGACATATCCTCTAATCTTCTTCTCTCGTCTATTTCAGTACCTGGTAATGGACTACTACTGCGGTGGTGACCTGCTGACTTTACTGTCGAAGTTCGAAGACCGACTTCCCGAAGACATGGCCAAGTTCTACATCGCAGAGATGGTGCTCGCCATACAGAGCGTGCATGAGCTTCGATATGTTCATAGGTGAGTTTCAACGGTTCATCTTTAGAACATGTCTGAAGAATATGCAGCATTGCAGATTAGTTTATTCCTAGATATAACCTCCATAAGATACAATATGTTTTTTTGCTCTACATGTATTCACATTTGATAGTTAAAAAAAAGTTGCCTTTCACAATTTTTATTTCGTTTTTAACTTCACATTAGCAATTGTCAATGAACATAAGATTTCATCATTGATACCAACGGCATCTATCGGAGAAATAATCAGTTTTGAGAAAGCAGTTTTAATAACTAAAGTCAAGTAAAGATAGAGAGTGCTAGCAATAAAAACGGCCCTAGATTGTGTTCCACTGCTGGGCAAAGGTCGGCTCTCATTCCTACCTCTCTCTCTTATGCTATTCTGACTGATATAACTATTTCTTTCACAGGGACATAAAACCAGACAACGTGCTCCTAGACGCGAGCGGTCACATCAGACTAGCCGACTTCGGCTCGTGTCTGCGACTCGGCGACGATGGCAAAGTGCAGAGCAACGTCGCCGTCGGCACGCCCGATTATATATCGCCCGAAATATTACGGGTAAGTTACTTTGTAACTACTACGTCCTGCGAATATAATTCGTATTTTTGACTGTTATTCCATGTGCTACCACTATAACCAGCACTCTATCAGAACTGTGCTCTTTGTGGAGAAACGTCCGGGGGAATACTGGTATCACATGCATGTTTCTGCCGAGAGATAGAGAGGGGAGATAGAGATTGAGAGAGGGAGATAGATGGAGAAAGAGACGGAGATAGAGAGGAGAAAGAGAGGGAGAACGAGATAGAGAAATAGAGGGAGATAGAGAGGAGAAAGAGAGGGAGATAGAGAAAGAGGGAGAACGAGATAGAGAAAGAGGGGAGATAGAGAGAGAAAGAGAGGGAGATAGAGAGAGAGAGATAGAGAAAGAGACGGAGATAGAAAAGGAGAGGGAGATAGAGATAGAGAAAGTTAGAGAAAGAGATTGAGATAGAGAAAGTTAGAGAAATAGATTGAGATAGAGAAAGTTAGAGAAATAGATTGAGATAGAGAAAGTTAGAGAAAGAGATTGAGAGAGAGAAAGAGAGGGAGATAGAGAGAGATAGAGGGAGATAGAGAGAGATAGAGGGAGATAGAGAGATAGAGAATGAGAGGGAGAGAGGGAGTTAGAGAGAGATTAATATAATAAAAAAAATATAAAAATATAATAAAAATAAATAAATATAATAAAAAGAGAGAGAGATAGAGAGAACGAGAGTGAGCGAGCGTTAGATATTTCAGCTCTGTCTCAGAGATGGCAACGCGACATAATGCGTCTGTTATCGTAGGTGTTCTTCGTCGCCCGAGATATTACGGGTAACTTACTTTTCTAATTACTACAACCTGCGAATATAATTTGTATTTTTTACTGTTTATTCCATTGGCTATTACGACTATAACTGTGCTCTTTGTGAAGAATCGTCCGGGGGAATACTGCTATCACATGCATGTTTCTGCCGAGAGATACAGAGAGAAAGAGGGGTAGAGAGATAGCGAGCGAGAGAGAGAGAGAGAGGGCGGTAGCGGGAGAGAGAAAGGGAGATAGAGAGAGTGCGAGGGAGAGAGGGAGATAGAGAGATATAGAGAGAGAGAGAGGGGGGTAGATAGAGGGAGATAGAGAAAGAGAGGGAGATAGATAGAGAGAGAGGCAGACAGAGAGAGAGGGAGAGAAAGAGAGGGAGATAGTGAAAGAGAGAGAGAGAGGGAAATATTTCAGCTCTGTCTCAGGGATCACAACGCGACGTAATGCGTCGTGTTATCGTAGATGTTCTATATAGATATATAGAGAGTTCTATGTAGATAGATAGAGAGAGCGAGAGCGAGCTAGAGCTAGATATTTCAGCTCTGTCTCAGGGATGACAATGCGACATAATGCGTCTGTTATCGTAGATGTTCGTAGGCGGCAGGACCGGACCTTTTAATGAGTATAGTACACTCGTATGCTCGTCGTAGGTTGGCTATATGCCAACCTGTCACTTGAATAAAACCTTCGAATGTTTGAATGTGTGTGTGTACTCTGCAGCAGTACAAATAATATATTGTTTTTTTTTTTGACGCTTACTGTTTTGTTTTGCAGGCCATGGAAGACGGTCAAGGCAGATACGGCCCAGAGTGTGATTGGTGGTCTTTAGGTAATTTCTAATGTGTTGTTTTATTTTTATTACTATTAATAATTCTTAGTGCTCGTGGCTAAGTAATAACTGCCGCACGGGTCGATCCATCAGGTTAAGCTACACTTACCGGGGTTGGTCTGTGGGTGGTGGGGTCTTTACATACCAAGACTCCTCCGTGCCTCGGAAAGCACGTTAAGCCGTTAGTCCCGGCTGTCATGCGGGGATCTTTGACAGTCGTTACGGGTCGTCAGAAGCCCGAAAGTCTGACAACCAGTCTTACCAAGGGGTATCGTATTACCCAGTTACTGGGTTGTGGAGGTCAGATAGGCAGTCGCTCCATGTAAAATACTGGTATTCAGCTGCATCTTGTTAGACTGGAAGCTGACCCCAATATAGTTGGGAAAAGGCAAGGCAGCAGTAGTATTAATACTTCTTAGTAAAAAAAGGCGCTTGCTTACCCATTTCTTATATCAAAATCTATATAATTTAAGATAAAAAAAACTCTAGAATAATTTGTCAATCACGCTTATGTTCTCCGAAGTTTTTGAGCAGAGGTGTACCATCGAAGAAGTTTCAGTTTCAAAACAAAATCCCGTGAACAAAATGACCACGTTTGTTACCGGCCCGGTTCTCTAGTCCCCGAGCGCTGCAAGCAAGAATAGTCCTTACGGTGGTAAGAAATGAACTTCTTCGATCGTACCTATTGAACACCTACGTGAGTCTATGTACATAATTTGTTTATTTACTTTTAATCAGGTGTATGCATGTACGAGATGCTGTTCGGCGAGACGCCGTTCTACGCGGAGTCTTTAGTGGAAACATACGGCAAGATCATGAACCACGCGCGCTCCTTCCACTGCCCACCCCCTGATGAGCACGCCGCGCAGGTACGAGTCAATCATAGACAGAGTATAGCAATAGACAAGACTCTAAATAATAATGAGACAAAGCCGCCCTTATAAAATCCAGTAGTAAGAGTAAACAAGACCGTTTTTAATGTTTTATTAATTTTATAGTCCCCTAGTAGGATTTATCTAAGTCGGTAGGTGTGTCCGTGACATCACAGTGGGTCCTCTGCACGCCCTTTGAGAATACCAGCGCTACGGTGTTTTTTTTTTAAAATATCGCCGCATTATGCTGAGATAGGAGCCTTTTTGACCTCGAACAGGTTGTTATTATTCTGTTAATTTTTAATACTCCTTTTTTTTTTTTTCTTACTGTTTTTTTTCCTGTGCGTGTCCCAAATAAAATATTTTTCTTTCTTTCACGCCGGTTGTGATTAGGTATACGTTGATAGCTAATGTGCACTTATATCATTTCAAAAGTAGGTATTATCGTGGACGTCCGCGACCACGACCATAAAATGTATGGAAATACGTGCACGATATAACGTTATCGTGTAATAGCGTCTTCATAATATATTTACTTCCCTGTGTTATCGTGAGCCCGTGACGTTGACGTCCACGATAATATCGTCATGTTAGAAATTATAAAAGTGCACAATCTATACAATAGGGATGATGCCTGGGTAAAAAAAACTATTCAGTCCGTCAGTCAGATAATAAAAAAATATTAGACACGATTTTTAGCGAATCGCTCCTGCTTCGCACGGATTTTACGACTTGACAAAATATCGTGATTTCTTTTTTTTTATGTAACTTTGATATATTAACGTATTACACCACAAACCTTCCGGAATAAATTCTCTAAACGATGGTTGAATTACAAGGCTCGCTACGACACAACTCGGTCTAAAAAAGTCCAGTAAATCTAGCAAGGCGTGACGTCATGCCACATTTTAACTCAATGTTACGCCGTAATCTTTTGACCATGTAAAAAAGAAAAATACGTGTCCAATATTTTTTTTATTTATTTACCTGACGTACAAAAAATTGTTTTAGTCCTCATCCCTATTCTCGTATTTACAGGTTGAATGATACGATATATCTTCTTGTTGGCTTTTTATATACACGCGATAAGAAAATAACCACACTCTTTGAGAATTTCTGGTCCCATTTGTGCCAAAGAAAAGTACATTCCCAAGATTATCTTCAGTAATAAATGATGTTGTTTTGACAGGTGTCAGAAGAGGCGAAGGATCTAATCCGCAGACTGATATGCTCTTCAGAAAATAGATTAGGAAAAAATGGACTGCAAGACTTCAAGGTAAACTTTTATCTCCCATTTCTGGATATACATCTATCTAAATTATCATAACAACAGGTACGTGAGCTGGGTTTTGATCGTCGTGATACAGGTTAGTTTTATCGCACTGACGGCTTGCTGTTGTGATAGAAAAGATAATGATTCCGAACAACGTTACAATCTAATGTTAATTTGGATTTAATTTAATTTTTGAATTTCATTTTCAATAAAATTCTCAAAATTCAATTGAAATACATAGAGTATTTCAATTGAATTTTGAGAATTTTATTATTAATTTAATTGGTTATTGTTATTATTTTGTTTATATTTAGAATGCAATGTATGTTGTTTTTATTGCTATAATCACCAAAAATTATTGAATAACATAAATTTTAAATTATCTTTTTGGCTTTGTAAATATTGTGTAAAACCATAAAGGTGCATGTTGTGTTAGCCTGTAAGTAATTGTTGCACTTATAAAAGTACTATTAAGGAATTTATTTTAAATGTAGTGTGTAAACAATTGTTGGCTAACCTAAATAAATAAAAAATAAACAACGCCGCACGCGCCAGTGCTACCGCCCGTGTGGTCCGCGGCCCGCGTGCGGCCCTGCAGCTCGTGGTGTTACTTGTCAACATTCACCTGTGATCGCTGTGAACAACGCCGTATTACTGTTCTGCCGCGGCGGCAGGACGACACTGCCGCGCAGCAGTACTGCTCGCGTGCAGCGTTGTTCGGAATCAATCTTTATACTGCTCAGCCTGAGAGGAACCGCTGTTTCGGACATTTGGTTCAGGCGCTCGGCCGGCACATTTCATATTTTTACTGCTTTCTATATTATCATTGTATTACTGATACTATATACAAAGTATTTTTTTTAATCATTCTAAATAATAGGCTTTCGAGATTAATATTAAAACAATTCACAACACAAACAGTTTTGACATCACGGTTGTTAAACACATTTTTGTAATCACATTATGTTTGTAAGGATGCTACAGCCTATCCTTGTTAGGTGTCTTGCATATGACGCCGGAGCCGCCCCGGCGCCGAACCGCATGCTTGTGTATACGAATCAATATCGCGCATGCGCCACACCGCCGCCGCGTAGATTTTACGTTTTCATTCCAAGATGTTCTGATTTTTTTTCATCTTGCGGTTCGGCGCCGGTGCGGCTCCGGCGTCATGTACAGGAAGCCTTACAGTTATTTTATCACCTTTTCCGACTGAAGGGTTACTATAAATTATTTGTATCTTATTACAGAATCACCCGTGGTTCGCGAACCTAGACTGGGAGAATCTCCGCGAGATGCAGGCGCCGTTCGTACCAGATGTCTCGAGCCCCACCGATACCTCCAACTTTGATGTCGATGATACTGATATCAGGTACAGCTGCACAAAATTATGTTTTAACTAGCTGCGCGTCGCGGTTTCATCCGCATAAGTCTCGATCCTGTGGAAATATCGAGATAAAAAATATCCTATGTCGTAACCCAGGTGGTTTTATATATTCATGTGCCTATGCCCATGTACCAAATTTCATCCAAATCCGTTCGTGAGCGTGAAAGCTTAACAAACAAACAAACTTATTAGTTAGGATGGCACGATATTTATGGCAAGTTATAATACATAAGTCATTTATTGTTTTCGTTTTTCTTCTACTTTAATTATTGTGCGCTTTTATAATTTTGAACGTCATATTTTTATCGTGGATGTCCCCGTCCATGTCCGTAAAATGTATGGAAATGCGTGCACGTTATAACGTTATCGTGGATGGAAATTTATAAGCGACTTCAAATATTTCCATGCATTTTACTTCCTTGTGGTATCGTGATGCCATGACGAGGACGTGAACGTCCACGAAAATAGACTAAAAACAACTAGATAACTAAGATAACTAGAAACAACACGCTAGAAATTATTAAAACACACGCATTTGGAAACAAATCGATAGTGATTGCCGTACAACACTAAACGTTAGAGTTCTCATGTGAGCTTTTGTAATCATAAAAAATAAACAATAATTTGTATAAAAACGAAATTGAGCGTATCATACGCCCGATGCTGATACATTTCATCAGTTAGGATTGTACCGAGTACTTCGCCCTGAAAACATTGTATAGCGTATTTTATGAACGCATTCTGAGTGATATTTTCGCTATGCGTTATGCTGTGCTATTCCATTTTTTTACATGTTATTTCTTACTTTGCAGACTATCCGAAGCCGTCCCGCCACCCTCAGCATCATCAGCGTTCTCCGGTCTCCACTTACCTTTCATCGGCTTCACGTTCACGGCCGGCTCTCGTCTGTCAGACCTGGGCGCGCCCGCTAGTCCACTCAGTCCAGCCAAGAATGCTCCTAGTCAGGTAAGCATCGGTTTCTACATCGTTCTCACATGAATGATGTAACCAACATTTTGATTTAAAAGAGTGTGCTTGAAGTTTCTTGCCTATTCCTCTCCATAGGAACCTACTAGGCTTTGGAACGGGCGACTAGCTTCATCTTTCTGACTGACCGACTTCTTGAAAATTCAAAAGTACCTGTAATTGGTTTAATTGAAATAAATGCTTTGAGTTTACGGCTAACTATGGCTTTAAACTACCAGTTCTACTAGTAAGATTGTAGACTTTTTGCAAGTGACGTAGCGTAGAAAAGAAAAAAAAAACAGAATAGAAGCGAAGCAAAGACTTATTATACGCCTCGAATCTGTAGGCTAATAGTGAACGCGTTCAGAGTGGGTTCAGGAGTGTTCTTCTATACCAAGTAGTTCTATCTCTGTCAGCATGCTAGAAGAACAGATGGACCATTGCGTTACTCTTTGTAACAATAACCACCGTATCAGTTTTGGTTCCGGTAGACTAAAGCAATAGTTATAGTAATTGTATGATGTTATGTCAATCGATTCACCTGTTCTGATCATTACAAGCTAATTTTCAAAACTACTATAGCTATGAGTCCATAAATTACAACTGTTGAGAAAATAAAACAATTTGTATTATTATACTTTAGAAAATATCTCGGGACCATGGGCCCTTTGGAAGGCGTACGAGGAGCCGAAGCCAACTCGCAGAGGCCTGTTAGACGATTTTAAAGATTTATTGATAATATTACAAAAGTTGTATGTATGTAATTAGTATCAATGCAATCAGTACACTGGTCGTCAGGGGCTATCCTAGTCGCTCTCGTTTAAAGGCATTTGTATATAAATAATGTACTGTATTATTAAATCCACAGGCACCTTCAAACGCAGGCGACCGCGCTGCAGTAAAAGCATTGGAGCGGGAAAACGCTCTCCTCGCACAAACTATAGCAGAACTTAGAGCGGGCGGAGCGGCCTTAGATGCTGGCAGTGGTAAGATATCACCACATTCATTAGTTAGCTGTTAAGCAAGTCAGATACACTGGTTCACCAGCTCCGCTTAAATTCAGGTTACTTTACTGGGCAGATAATTAGAGACTTCTTTACGATTTCCACGCGGGTGAAGCCGCGGGCAAAAGCTAGTATATTATAAAAAAAACTTTGAAACCAAATCCGCAGGCACCGACTCATACAATAACTGGATCCGCAATGGTAGGCCGTGAAATTCAAAATTTCCTACCTATTTGGCAATGTGTCAGGTTGTATCTTGATCAAAATATGATACGCAACCATAAGAAATATGAATTTACAGAATTATAATCATTCGAATCACTAATCAGAACTTTTGTACTAAAAATTATAATTATGTCGTATCTGGTAGGTATGTATTTTACTCTGTGGACATAAATTATGAAACAAGTAATACATCTTTGTAAGTTAGATTTGTACTCAAATTCATGAAAAAGTCATTCAATGGAACAAATCTAAACCCCGGTAGCACATCTTCGCCGCGAAACCGCAGTAGTTCAATGGCTCGCGTCATGTTCCGCTACTCGAGTTCCGCTCCTCGAATTTCGTGTAGCGGAACATGACGCGAGCCAGTTGAATTGAACTACTGCGGTTTCGCGGCGGCGGTGTGCTACCGGGGTTTAGATTTGTTCCATTGAATGAAACAGGCGCTACCGGATTTTCGAAAAGTCTACCCCAAAAGAGATAAAATAGGGGGGGATGAAAGTTTGAGAATGGCAGAAATCTACGCCGGTGAAGTCGCTAGAAGAGTGCAATAAATATATTGAGTATAGTGAATTTGTATGAGTACTAAAAAGAAACACTCAACACTCGAAACTACGGTAACAATAATTATAATCTCAAGTTGATTGCGACAGTAACACATTACATACTCAAGATATCTTTTAGTTGTGTACTAGATTTAAATCTATTAAAACGATTTATTTCATAACTATTAATTTAATACGATTGACTTTATTAATATATTACTAATGTCTTTTGCAGAAGATCTTATACAGCTGAAAGAGGAGTTAGCGACGTTATCGAAAAGGAATGCGGATTTGGAGGCTCAAGTTAGGTGTTACGAACAACTTAACACTGGCATTACTACACAGGTAATCATTATTGAATATTATCAGCCCGTTGTGTCCCTCTGAAAGGAGGGAGGCCTCCTCTCCCTCCTTCCGCTTCTATTACTGCTGTTTGGGATTCATCCCATAATCGTCTCCTGGATCTGCCGTGTTGCCGTTTACTGCTGTTTGGAATTCATCCCACAATCATCTCCTGGATCTGCCGTGTTGCCGTTTACTGCTGTTTGGGATTCATCCCACAATCATCTCCTGGATCTGCCGTGTTGCCGTTTACTGCTGTTTGGGATTCATCCCACAATCATCTCCTGGATCTGCCGTGTTGCCGTTTACTGCTGTTTGGAATTCATCCCACAATCATCTCCTGGATCTGCCGTGTTGCCGTTTACTGCTGTTTGGAATTCATCCCACAATCATCTCCTGGATCTGCCGTGTTGCCGTTTACTGCTGTTTGGGATTCATCCCACAATCATCTCCTGGATCTGGCTTGTTGCTGTTAACTGCTGTTTGGGATCCACTCTGTGGTTATTTTAGCCCATAGCTCCTCCGGCATGCGACAGATGTAGCAGTTGGCAAGCATGTGACCTACGTTTGTGATTTGAGTTTTGGAACGCAATTTCGAATTATTTATGCGATCAGTAAGTTTAACTTCTAGGATACTGCATTCCATTAATTATCATTATAATACAAATTTATTTGCCAATTCATTTACAATAAATAAAAGGCCCTTATTTCAGAAATCTAGTTTTTGTATGTTTCATAGTCTGATGTTCATATTTATAATATGCATTCAAATTCCTGTGAAATACACTGAGTTTCGATCATTTTACTTTCTCTTTTCAATGGCTATATGAAAATTAACTATTTTCGGGTTGTATTGAATTTGTTAATAAGTCAATTTAAAAAAAAAACGCTTCTTTAATTAACTGTAATGAACTTGTTATAAATGAACAGCTAGAGGTTCTAAACAGACTGATAATACACCATATTAAATTAAGAAATGTCTAGTTTCTCTGTTAAGTCTAGCTCAGATTTGGGCACGCCGCAACGCATACAACGGCGGGCCGCACCGTACCCTTTTGTATGAAAATGCGTTTCGCTGCAGCCCGTTGCGGTTGTAATGTGCGCTTCACTTTAGCTTACAAACATTAACATCAAGAACACTACTCCCCAGGACATGCCAGCAACTCCTCAAGAGATGACGACCCGTATCCGCGAGATGGAAGTCATCATACAAGCAATGAACATGGAAAAAGAGGAGATGACGAAGGACAGAACTGACTCCGTTGAGAAACTTAGGCTGCAGGTTTGTTTCCATCATTTGTGTTTAATAAACTATAACTTGACCGAGTGAGCGTTGACAAATGAGCGGCCTGCACTGCCCCCCATCTCTCCGCGCACATACCTAAGGCGCGGAAAAGTGGTCAAACTATAGCCCCTATTATTAAAAAAATGGTCTGAAATCTGCTGTGAATGCGGTGGTGATGTTCGAATGTGTTTTTTTTATTATTTGAAAGTAGATTTTTAGCGATGGTTGTTAGACATCTTTTATCAAAATCTCTCTTCTAGTTGTTGAATGGATGTGAGCTTCAATTATATTAGAAGAACATAGTAACCTTAAATTGGTGCTGCAGCATCACCTGGATTTTGCAAGATGCCCAAGTCCCTTAGACGTCATTCATTTTCATGATGATCATTCATCAAGACTATTTTGCTAGTTTTTTACCTCCCCCCCCCCCTATTATAAGAAAAAATAAGAATAGTCCGACCCCCCTCCCCCCTGGTTAATATTTATTACATAAGAATCTAAAAAATGAATACACGTTTGGTTTGTTTTAAATGGTAGAATACAAATAAAATAAAAAAATATAAAAGGTAGTAATAATTTATTTTGGTAGTAATAAACTTTGGTTTTAATCATTCATCTTTACATAAATAAGATTTGTAGTCCAGGGGCTCAAAACCCACTCGGAAAGTGGATCTGCCATTGGAATATCTCTAATAATAGGAATTGCTTCTAGTTACCTATACGCATCCGAGCGAACCTCGGCACTCGCGCGGGCAATCAAAGTATAATTTTAACTTTGCGCCTTTTTGTGATCTTACGTAAGAACTATCGAGACCCCCTCCAACCCCCTTGTAAGAAAAAAATAAGACATTGTCGACCCCCCTCCCCCCTAAATCGTCTTACGTAATAAATTAATGGCCCCTTACCAACTTACAGCACAGGTATCGTGTCTAGGCTCATTGGAATGGATTAACAGGGTCTGGTGATGGAGTAGGAAAGAGAAATGAGGAAATGTTTCTGTCGGGGGTTTTTTAAATTTTAACATAATTTCGCTTGTTATTAACGTATTTTTCTCTTCACAGGACAAAGAACTGAAAGACGCTTTATCACAGCGCAAACTGGCTATGACTGAGTACAACGAAGTGACTGAACGGCTGTCAGAACTGAGGCAACAGAAGCAGAAACTATCGCGGCAGGTATGTGCTATTTTGGATTATGTTGCGTAACATTGTTTTCAAAGTAGGTAGAAGGTACAGTAGAAGAAAGGATACGGTTCTACTGTGAAACCTACTTCCCAACAGTATGTCTTCATCCTATAGCAGTGATAGCCTAGTGGTGTGACCGTCGGACTGCCAAGTCATAGATCTCGAGTTCGAACCCAAGGCGCACCTCTGACTTTTCGGATTCATTTGCGTATTGTATAGCAACACTTGCTTCCAAAACGGTGAAGGAAAACATCGTGAGGAAACCGGCATGCCTGAGAGATATTTCTCGACGGCATGTGAAGCCAAGTCTGAGGGCCATGGGCGGCTATAAAACTCTGACACCAGGTTAGTCACTAACCACACGAAAAGAAGAAGATCCTGTAGTACGGGTCTGGATGTGGGAATGCAATAACGTTTCAGTATTATAATAACTAGTGTTCAAAAAGTTAATATGAAGTCATTCGAAGTCGTTTCTTTTCACTCTTTGCAACCTGTCATTCTTATTGCACTGCAGGAGCGCGCGTCGATCATTATGAAAATGTTATAAATATTGGGTCCCCCACCTATGAAATTGGTGTTTTTTTTGTCACAAATAGAGGACCTCGTCACTTCTATGATTTAAAATATTCATCAGTTGCTTGGTATTATATCGAATAATGACCATCATAGACAACTACCAACAGTAAAAAAACCTTATTACTTATAGTTTTATAAACATAAACAATACCTTAAAAATGACTCCTCATTTTGTTAGCAGAAATTACTACTATTTGTTTAACTTAGCCAAAAGTTATTTTTGCCGCTTAATCTAAGTGGCATATTCGTTAACGTAGTTTTTAAACATTAGTGCATAAAAGTTTTAAAACATTCGTGTTCATGGTTGTTATATAAATTAAGAAAATATTAGTATGAAAAAATGCAACTTCTTTAAAATTCTCCATACAAAATGCTGATTTCATAGGTGGGGAGCTATTATTATGATGACAGCATAACACAATCTTCTTTCAGGTCCGTGATAAAGAAGAAGAGTTAGAAGTAGCGATGCAGAAGATCGACGCGTTACGACAAGACATTCGACGCGCTGAGAAGGGGAGACGGGAACTGGAGGCGAGGCTCGACCAGGCCATCTCTGAAGCTACCAAGGTATGTAGTGTTATACTAGTGTTCATTAATAAGTTAGAAGTAGCGCTGCAGAAGATATACAAGATTTACGACGCAGAAGGAAATTAGAGGCGAGCCTCGATCAGGCCGTCTCTGAAGGTACTCTACCCATTCCTTTTTATAAATCTTATATACTTCTCAGTTTTTTTGTTTCAAGTAAAATATCTAAAAGATTCTGAATTATTGATGTCTATTTTTAATCCAATAAATGGTACCAAGCGACCTAGGCCTCTGATTGTAGGTTGACAAGTCAGATGACGCTGCATCTGTTTATGTGAACTTCTTGGGGTCGATAAGACATCGACGCTCAGACTAGTTTTCTGAAAACCTGATCAAGCCTAACGCGTACATCTGCTGTTAAATCGTATTATAGCTACTATGATTGCTTGGCAGTAAGAACTACAGTCATTCAAATCACTTGAAATAAGCTTTCAGACATGGATTCTTCTGCCTTTTCATAAAACGTACGTATTGGTCATGTGATCATGTCATCTAGCTATGTTTTGGATGAGCTACCTATACCGTGTTGTCCCCAGGAGCGCAAGTTACGCGAAGAGACGTTACGTGCTCAGCGCGCGGACACGGGCGCGCCGCCCTGCGCCGCCGCCGACGTGGCGCGCCTGCAGGCCGAGGTGGACACGCTAGAGGTAACGCTACGGGCTCAGCGCGCGGACACGGGCGCGCCGCCCTGCGCCGCCGCCGACGTGGCGCGCCTGCAGGCCGAGGTGGACACGCTAGAGGTAACGCTACGGGCTCAGCGCGCGGACACGGGCGCGCCGCCCTGCGCCGCCGCCGACGTGGCGCGCCTGCAGGCCGAGGTGGACACGCTAGAGGTAACGCTACGGGCTCAGCGCGCGGACACGGGCGCGCCGCCCTGCGCCGCCGCCGACGTGGCGCGCCTGCAGGCCGAGGTGGACACGCTAGAGGTAACGCTACGGGCTCAGCGCGCGGACACGGGCGCGCCGCCCTGCGCCGCCGCCGACGTGGCGCGCCTGCAGGCCGAGGTGGACACGCTAGAGGTAACGCTACGGGCTCAGCGCGCGGACACGGGCGCGCCGCCCTGCGCCGCCGCCGACGTGGCGCGCCTGCAGGCCGAGGTGGACACGCTAGAGGTAACGCTACGGGCTCAGCGCGCGGACACGGGCGCGCCGCCCTGCGCCGCCGCCGACGTGGCGCGCCTGCAGGCCGAGGTGGACACGCTAGAGGTAACGCTACGGGCTCAGCGCGCGGACACGGGCGCGCCGCCCTGCGCCGCCGCCGACGTGGCGCGCCTGCAGGCCGAGGTGGACACGCTAGAGGTAACGCTACGGGCTCAGCGCGCGGACACGGGCGCGCCGCCCTGCGCCGCCGCCGACGTGGCGCGCCTGCAGGCCGAGGTGGACACGCTAGAGGTAACGCTACGGGCTCAGCGCGCGGACACGGGCGCGCCGCCCTGCGCCGCCGCCGACGTGGCGCGCCTGCAGGCCGAGGTGGACACGCTAGAGGTAACGCTACGGGCTCAGCGCGCGGACACGGGCGCGCCGCCCTGCGCCGCCGCCGACGTGGCGCGCCTGCAGGCCGAGGTGGACACGCTAGAGGTAACGCTACGGGCTCAGCGCGCGGACACGGGCGCGCCGCCCTGCGCCGCCGCCGACGTGGCGCGCCTGCAGGCCGAGGTGGACACGCTAGAGGTAACGCTACGGGCTCAGCGCGCGGACACGGGCGCGCCGCCCTGCGCCGCCGCCGACGTGGCGCGCCTGCAGGCCGAGGTGGACACGCTAGAGGTAACGCTACGGGCTCAGCGCGCGGACACGGGCGCGCCGCCCTGCGCCGCCGCCGACGTGGCGCGCCTGCAGGCCGAGGTGGACACGCTAGAGGTAACGCTACGGGCTCAGCGCGCGGACACGGGCGCGCCGCCCTGCGCCGCCGCCGACGTGGCGCGCCTGCAGGCCGAGGTGGACACGCTAGAGGTAACGCTACGGGCTCAGCGCGCGGACACGGGCGCGCCGCCCTGCGCCGCCGCCGACGTGGCGCGCCTGCAGGCCGAGGTGGACACGCTAGAGGTAACGCTACGGGCTCAGCGCGCGGACACGGGCGCGCCGCCCTGCGCCGCCGCCGACGTGGCGCGCCTGCAGGCCGAGGTGGACACGCTAGAGGTAACGCTACGGGCTCAGCGCGCGGACACGGGCGCGCCGCCCTGCGCCGCCGCCGACGTGGCGCGCCTGCAGGCCGAGGTGGACACGCTAGAGGTAACGCTACGGGCTCAGCGCGCGGACACGGGCGCGCCGCCCTGCGCCGCCGCCGACGTGGCGCGCCTGCAGGCCGAGGTGGACACGCTAGAGGTAACGCTACGGGCTCAGCGCGCGGACACGGGCGCGCCGCCCTGCGCCGCCGCCGACGTGGCGCGCCTGCAGGCCGAGGTGGACACGCTAGAGGTAACGCTACGGGCTCAGCGCGCCGACACGGGCGCGCCGCCCTGCGCCGCCGCCGACGTGGCGCGCCTGCAGGCCGAGGTGGACACGCTAGAGGTAACGCTACGGGCTCAGCGCGCGGACACGGGCGCGCCGCCCTGCGCCGCCGCCGACGTGGCGCGCCTGCAGGCCGAGGTGGACACGCTAGAGGTAACGCTACGGGCTCAGCGCGCGGACACGGGCGCGCCGCCCTGCGCCGCCGCCGACGTGGCGCGCCTGCAGGCCGAGGTGGACACGCTAGAGGTAACGCTACGGGCTCAGCGCGCGGACACGGGCGCGCCGCCCTGCGCCGCCGCCGACGTGGCGCGCCTGCAGGCCGAGGTGGACACGCTAGAGGTAACGCTACGGGCTCAGCGCGCGGACACGGGCGCGCCGCCCTGCGCCGCCGCCGACGTGGCGCGCCTGCAGGCCGAGGTGGACACGTTAGAGGTAACACCATTTTGTGGAGGGACATTAGCGCAAGCTCTCTAGAAACTCTTTCATTCATTGGGCATCATCAAAAGCTTATCAAGTCATTCATGCAAAGGATAGTTCCAACAAAGTGACAAATATCACTCTTGAAACTGACAGTTAACCAAGTAACCCATGCTTATCCAACATTGTTTATTAGCTGATCACAGACGAGCAATTTTACTAGAACGATATACCAATACCAGTAATTCAAAGCTGCCAAAATTTATGCAAATCTTTTGATTCGAGCTTGATTTTTGTTTTATTACGGGCTTATGACTAATAGAACTGAAACCAATTTATAAGCCTTCTCAAGCGTTATCTTCCGTTTAAATCCTTAGATGCAGTACAAAGAATCTCTGCAACAGCAACAGTCGAGGTTCCAAGCTGAACTTGCGGCTCTCAACGACCAATTACAAGAAGGAGATGCTTTACGCAATGTTCTCAATAGAGAGGTAGGGATGACGACAGGTTTATATGCAACTCCAGATTCACATCCACACTTGACACTTCATTTTCATACTACCAGCCTGTTACTGTCTCACTGCATGGCGAAGGCCTCTTGTCATACATAGAAGGCACGAGCAACAGTTGCAAATCTGCCTTGAGTAAAAGCGTGGTATTAATCAAGGCAGATTTGCAACTGAACATTAAGTCCAGGTTTCCTCACACTGTTTTCCTTAATCGATGTTATTTTGGATTCTCTCAAAAGCCTTTGACATTGTTTACAATGCTACTTGAACGGAATTTGTACTTTTGTGAAAGCTGGGGTTTTCATACTCCGAATCTTTTTTATTCCCATAGTAAACAATTAAATTAAGAAATTCTATACTCTTGATAAGACCTCTAGGATCGTGACTTTTTGTGGGCGTTCCACTGGGTTATATTCTGGGTCCAGTTTTGCTTATATGTCAATTCCTCTGTTCCTCTTTGTCTGATACTCTTCATTTCTTACATTTTAACTACAATCGTTTACTTGTCACCTTATATTTTACAAAAAATCTTTTGTTACAGTTGCAAACATCAAAAGAGAAGCTCGAAAGCCGCCGCATAGAACAGCTAACCGACAGCGAAGACAAACAGATGTTAATGAACGAGAACCGAAAGCTGGCCAAAGACCTGGACGCTGTGAATAACAAAGTCTATGCTTTTGTATTAACATTCTGTAGCTTTAGGTCCTTATTAACTGTTCCCTAGTTCCCTTTTATGGCAATGTTTACGGTTTGACTCACGTATAACTATCACAGAAAAAATAAAAAATAAATTAAGTACAGTTGTTCCACACAGACTAGAGAAGACTCTAACGATGGTCATAAAATCGTCACGCGGCGAAGTTGTATGTCGAATGTGAATAAAACCGTAAACATTTATATATATTACAATTCAATATGTTCTACATTTCATTCATTGCTGAAGATAGCACTATTAGATTTCTACACAATCAACAAAAAATATAAAATTTGTAACATACAGCTAAATCTAGAAAGATATCCACTTCGGTAATGTTCGTGATTCCGAATTATCACAAACGTCGCGCCACAGATTAACCCACCTCACACGTTCGTAGTTCCGAAGATAGACGATGATTCCCGAAGCGCATACATACTGTTATTTGCAAAGCTGTAGTTATATGTCAAGTTATCAAACCAAGAAAATCAAAACAAATCTAAAACTCCCTCTCCATTGCCCCTTAGCTGGCAGAAAACGGTAGAAGATGGCAAGCAGAACGGAGACAAATGGAGATTGAGTTAGAGGAACTTAGAGCTAAGAGAGATACCATGCAGCATTGGGAGACGCAGGTCAGTGATGTAAGTTCAACCCGACACCATTCCTTATTACTATCACACTAATTTTTACCTGCCTGTTTGTATGCTGACCCTACCGGTATGTACCTGAATGGTTTGTATTACTCATTTACCCAACCGTGTGTATACGTCGCAGTAAGATATTTAAAGCCGTGATATAGTTATGTTCCTAGGGATATAGCTATATACAGTATATCGTCAGTGAAGTTCTAACAGTACGTACGTGAAAAATGGCTTATTTCCAGAAGAGTGAAAAAACTGTATGAAATGAATGTAACTTACGCTTAAGGCCTTATTGTGTGACAAATGAACTCTGTGGTGTTTTGAACCCGTGAAAATCCTATCAATCTTTTCCCTTGACGGAATTAATTATCCAATGACATACAAATCTCAAAACACTCTTGTTAAAATGACTTACGCACTTTTAGAACTTCACTGACGATATACTAATCAATCTGCCCAGCCTGTTCCCAACAATGTTGGGGGTCGCCTTCCAGTCTAATCGAATGCAGCTGAATACCAGTATTTTACATGGAGCGACTGCCTATCAGACTTCCACAACCCAGTAACAGGGTAACACGATAGCCCTTGGTAAGACTGGTTGTCAGACTTTCGGGCTTCTGACGACAAGTAACGACTGTCAAAGATCCCCGAATGACAGCTTGCTATGCTTTCCGAGGCACGGAAGAGTCGGTATGTAAAAATGGTCACTCATCTACGGACCAACCCCGGCAAGCGTAGCTTAACCTCATGGATTGACCCGTGCGGCAGTTATTACTTAGCCACGGGCTCATAATATATAATATATACTGTAGTATAGTAATATGAAAGCGGTTCATAACTGTCGTAGTGCCCTAATTTTGTTACTGCGACCAATTTTGAAGATTCAATTTTTGAAGTAGCGCTTGCTCGGCTCGCGCGTATTTGTTCACAGTTCTAACCTAACCTACCCTATATGGTCGGAGTGCCCTAATATTTATATTACTAGATCGTGCTCGTATCATAGTTATATTCCTAGTAAGACAGTTATGAACCGCTTTCATATAACTATACTAGCAGCGCCCCGCGGTTTCACCCGCATAAGTCTCGATCCCGTACGAATATCGGGATAAAAAGTATCCTATGTGTTAATCCAGGTTATAAACTATTTGTGTGCCAAATTTCATCCAAATCCTTTCAGTAGTTTTTGCGTGAAAGAGTAACAAACATCCATACATCAATCCATACTCACAAACTTTCGCGTTTATTTACGGTATAGAGCTATATCCCTAGGGATATTACTAAATCACGGCTACAACCATCTTACTGCGACATATATATTGGCCCAAGTGGTTTAAGTATTCTTACCTTGACAATTTTAAGTTTTTGAGCTTATTTTTAAATAGATAACTATTATCTGAGGAATAAGAAAGGTGGTTTGGCAGATTTTGTTATATGAAAAACCATCATTATTAAGTTGTTGAAAAATCTGCTCTTAAGTTCTATTCAGATATAAGCGATATCACTGTCGCGCTCGGTAGCGATACCGAATGGGTATGCCATATCGTTGCCGCACTCAGTACTGATATCGAATGCGTACGTGATATCGCTGTCGCGCTCGGTAGCGATACCGAATGGGTATGCCATATCGTTGCCGCACTCAGTACTGATATCGAATGCGTACGTGATATCGCTGTCGCGCTCGGTAGCGATACCGAATGGGTATGCCATATCGTTGCCGCACTCAGTACTGATATCGAATGCGTACGTGATATCGCTGTCGCGCTCGGTAGCGATACCGAATGGGTATGCCATATCGTTGCCGCACTCAGTACTGATATCGAATGCGTACGTGATATCGCTGTCGCGCTCGGTAGCGATACCGAATGGGTATGCCATATCGTTGCCGCACTCAGTAGTGATATCGAATGCGTACGTGATATCGCTGTCGCGCTCGGTAGCGATACCGAATGGGTATGCCATATCGTTGCCGCACTCAGTACTGATATCGAATGCGTACGTGATATCGCTGTCGCGCTCGGTAGCGATACCGAATGGGTATGCCATATCGTTGCCGCACTCAGTACTGATATCGAATGCGTACGTGATATCGCTGTCGCGCTCGGTAGCGATACCGAATGGGTATGCCATATCGTTGCCGCACTCAGTACTGATATCGAATGCGTACGTGATATCGCTGTCGCGCTCGGTAGCGATACCGAATGGGTATGACATATCGTTGCCGCACTCAGTACTGATATCGAATGCGTACGTGATATCGCTGTCGCGCTCGGTAGCGATACCGAATGGGTATGCCATATCGTTGCCGCACTCAGTACTGATATCGAATGCGTACGTGATATCGCTGTCGCGCTCGGTAGCGATACCGAATGGGTATGCCATATCGTTGCCGCACTCAGTACTGATATCGAATGCGTACGTGATATCGCTGTCGCGCTCGGTAGCGATACCGAATGGGTATGACATATCGTTGCCGCACTCAGTACTGATATCGAATGCGTACGTGATATCGCTGTCGCGCTCGGTAGCGATACCGAATGGGTATGCCATATCGTTGCCGCACTCAGTACTGATATCGAATGCGTACGTGATATCGCTGTCGGTGCTCGGTAGCGATACTGGTCCGCCTTCTGGTTAATGACTTTTGTGCCGCCCATTTGTAAACACGAGTACAGGCGATATCGCCTACCGAGTGCGGCGGTGTTATACTCTAAGAATTTATTTCAAATAAACCAATTACAAGCTCTTCTGAATTGTCAAGGGGTCGGTCAGTCAGAAAGATGAAGCTAGATGCCCATTCCAAAGGGTAGTAGGTACCTATGGAGAAGAGCGGGCAAGAAACTCCACGGACACTCTTAAATCAAGATATGGTTACAAAATATTGGTTACATCATTCATGTTGAAGTTATACATGTGAGAACGATGCAAAACGTTAAAAACGTCCGTAATAGGAAAAAAAAACAGTGTAAAATTAAATTTTAAATAAGCCCTGGCAGCTAAGAGATGACCAGTCCCTACTGACGGCGCCCGTTCACGAACATGACGCGTGGATTAGCGCCATTCAGCTCAACCATTTTGAAGGGAGCTTAATGATCCAACACACGCGCCACCGTCACCGTGACATTAGAGTGAGCATGACATACTCTCAGCCGCCAAGGCACATTCAAGTCAATGAAAGACATACCTAGTACCTAAATGGTAGCTTTATAGTCGGTACATAGTACTCACACATGTGCTATGCAATAACATTGCTAAGAGATTGAATTTATACAATGCAAATATAGTTTTTAAAATCTTCAGCAGCTTCAGTATTTTCAACAGCTATTGCGTACCGATTCGTTATTGCTGCTGAGCGCGACATCGCTTACATCTGAATTTATTCGGCCGGTTTGTATTTTGACTCTGTCCGTTTGTACTCTGATCCAACAATGTTTTTTGTTGACCAATCCATTTTACATTATGAGTATTCTTACATAACCATAGTTTGTTTACTGGCACGACCTATTTGTATGTTATCACATTCAATTTGTTTTCTCACCTTTTTAGTTTTAGCACCAGACCTTTTTGCTGTTTGTAATTTACTGAAAAAAAAAAATGAGAGAAACAGAAAATAAGGCAAAGAATACATCGTCTAATGCTGCGGCCGCATTTGCGTCTATAGTGACAGAACAATGCGTGCCGAAGTTTCGTACGTTTTGCTAGCGGTGGTCGCATTAGCGGCTTCGCGGCGTTTACTATGTACCGCCACCCGGGCGATTAATGCTACGCAGCCCGAACTATCGCGGCAGTAACCGATAATGGTTGGTCACATCTGCGTGTATCGTATCACTGTGTGAAGCTTCGTCACGATAGACGCAGATACGGCCGCACCATAACTTAAAAATAACAATCTTTTTAATTAAGTAGTCATAGTGACTTCTTAATAAATTGGTTCATTAAAAATCTTGTCACATAATTAATGACCTAACAGTTTTTGGACGACATCTAACATTACTTTTCTCTTTCATCTATATTTAGATAGCAGACATCATCCGATGGGTGGCTGATGAGAAGGAGGCTCGTGGCTACCTGCAGGCGCTCGCTACTAAGATGACTGAGGAGTTGGAGTATCTTAAACATGGTGAGAGGAACCTCATTAGTTACAGTATTTACTAAGTAACTGGTTTCTGGGTAAGTTTGCACTCGTTTCATGAAAAAAAAAATAGTTTAGTTGCATTTGCTTGTTGGCAATACTTTGCAACAAATAATTCGTTCGTTTATATACATAATCGTGAGTTAAAATATATTTTCTCACTTTACAATTTTTGTAAACGCCTTTCTTGAACATTCGTGGCTTATTTATGTTTTATAATATGTATTTGATTGCTAACAATCGTCTTTTACCAAGGGTGTTTTACCTAATAGGAATGTCGAAATATTTTTTCCGTCACGTATATTATTAAAAATTGTTGGCACGTATTTTTTTCTTTTTTACGTAATTAAAAGATTACGGTAATACGTTGAAAAAGGCCATGACGTCACTCCCCGGTACATTTTATACTGACTTGTGACGTAGCCAGCCCCCACTCCCCAACTTTAATGCGTTTTATCTAAACCATTTTTTTATTAATATGATAAAGCAAAAAATACGTGTCCAATATTTTTTTATTATCTGGCTGACGGACTAAATAGTTTTTCCCCAGTCAACATACCTATTAGTTATGAAGAAACTCTCTTTATACTTTTACTCAGTAGCCTCTACAGATATTATTATTCAACACTAACCTACATCAGTGGTGAAATACTTTCTTGATTGGCACATGTTAAGCATGTATGATTTGCGCCACAGCGAGTGCCTCCCGCTCGTCCCTGGCGGCCCCGTCGCCGCCGGCGGGCCCGGCCGGCGCCGCGCCGGACGCGCGGCCCGGCACCGGCGGCTGGCGGAACCGGCGCTCGCAGAAGCTGGACAAGATGGAGATACTGACCCTGCAGTCGTCGCTGCACTCCGAGATACAGGCCAAGCAGGCCGTGGGGGAGGAGCTCAGCCGCACCAGGGCCGAGCTGCTCGCC
Source organism: Agrochola lota (assembly GCA_947364205.1). NCBI lineage: Eukaryota > Metazoa > Arthropoda > Insecta > Lepidoptera > Noctuidae > Agrochola > Agrochola lota. Next base: position 4,641,876 of record OX376244.1, on the reverse strand, counting down.
AGTCAGAGGTCAGTGTAGACAAAGAAAGAAAAAAAAAAGCCAGGGATAACACACAAAAAAATGCAGAAAAAATTAGTTATTTATAACAGTATTGTGCGCCTCACGGCTGCGCAAAATAGGCTATGACATCTGGCCAAGATGGAGGTAGCGGTCCTAGATTCTAGTGGATACAGCTTGGGTCAGAGTTCAAGAGGGACCATTCACGTATATTTAGTTCTAGGCTCAGTCTAACCTGTCAAAAATACCTATATTTTCCTACATTTTTGACAAGTTTTTGACATTGATTGACGCTGAGGTCACCATCTCGGTGACAAAATTTTGAACGTTTTTAAATACGGGAATTGGCCTTCGGGCCCTCAGAATTTCGGAGCATGCTTTGACGTACACGATCGCTGATAAGCTCGACGTCTTGATTCAAAGGTTCAAATGTTGTGGTTTCATAACTAAGTCAACCTTATGGCTCTAACGAAAACTCAGAATTTAGGTCCATTGTACAGTTATAAAAAGGAAAATGCTCTACTGTAAATAATTAATTTTCTACAGATATTTTAAACTTTGCATAATAATTAAAAATATGTAGAGATTATTAGAGAGCACTGCTGAGCGCGAGGTCCTGGGTTCGATTCACAGGTCGGCTACTGGGTTTTTTAATCAAGAATATCTCAGTAGCAGCCCGGAGCCTGGATTTGTGCCTGGTTGATGGCAATAGGCTCACCCCCTATTACATGGGACTTAATTGGCGAAATGTGGGTGTAAATAGGTACATCTCTGCCTAACCCATTGGGGATTTCGGCGTGAAGGTTATGTAATGCTATTATTAGAGTCATAAATACAACCTGTTATGATTTTCTTCTCTAGTTATGTTCCACCTTGGTGTCGAGATTCTTCCAAGTAAGCCTACTCTTTTGCCCAATCTTCTAGTAACAACGGCTAAGTTAATATAAATCGTAAGTTTTCTATTAAAACCTGATTTGGTTTTAAAAGGGCATGTTCAGAACTTCATTGCAACAGCACTACTCGAAAAGTTTTTTTTTTTTATCGTTTGCGTATTTAATTTAACTGATAATGCGAAATATTTGTCAAAAAAATTACATTATTGACACATTTTCACAACCCTATAACTAAAAAAATAACTTATAATATTTTCGAATTGTCAAGCTGTCTTATGTGGGTTTTATTAAATATTCTGTGTCTTTGAAAATTGTATTCAAAAATTCATTTTTATTTCGGTTTTATGCATATCTGCGTAACTCAAAAACACCGATTACTCACGGAATTGTAATGTTTTATTATCATTACTTAAACCATCATTACATTTTTGTGCGAAACGTTCTGGGTGTTTTGAAATTAATTTAGTGTTGTTCGTTTCAAACTGTTTTTTTTTTGTGGTATTGCCATACATAAAATTTTTGCTATTTGTCGAGAAAAGATCAGATTTCATTTGTTTATGTATATCTGCATGAATAATAATCAGATTTAGGGCGTTTGCCCAGTTACCCATATCCGGTTCGTGTTCGTTTCTGATCCGGTCTGGCCATCCTAGTAATTGTATGGACGATTGTGCACTCATGCGTATACGGATCGTAGTTGGTTCGTGTGCGATTTGTAAATTCTTACTTCGAGTCTTATTTTGACGGATCCAAACCGAGTATATCAAACAAAACGAATCAAATACGAGTAAGTGCGCTAGGATGTAAATTTCCCGTCCGTCTTTTTCACGTTTCGAACACGAACCGGATACGGATTAGTGGGCAAACGCCCTTACAAGTAACATAAAATGCCCCGAATTGCTGCATTCGGAATAATCACTCCTTTGATAAGAAAGATGATTCATACGCTGTTTCTTTTAACTAAACCGCGTTGCAAAGAGGTGTGATCCTTGGTGTATCCACATATATCAGGGCCGTGGCACACACTGGGCAGGCAGGCACTGAAGCTCCGTCACCGGCTCGGACACGGACATGTATTGAGTTCGATTTCATGTGTAAAATGTACACACCAATATTTTTTGAGCCCCTAACGGAGCACAGTCCGTCCACGTGCCGGGCAGCGTAAAGCCAATTCCTGTATATGAGCCAGCGCTGGATGGTGCTGAATAGTACACAGACATTGTCCTGCATAATTTTGAAAACAATCATACAAGTCTGTTTCGAGCCAGCACCTTAGTTGATTGGTTTTTACCGCACAGAGTTGGCCCTCATGTTTGCAACAGATAAAAGGACAATCATGTTCGCTCTCAACACTTTTCTAAAGCTACGCGCGATACCGCAACACGATTGTCCCTTAAATAAAGTAAGGCGTCTAGGAATAAATCGGTGCCGAATATGGAGTGAGTTAGAGCGAGACAAGTGTATTACATCATAGTCATACCTTTGTTTGTTATTATTCGAATTTTCGAAAAAACCTTAGTGATACCCTAGGGATACTGCGAAAACACGGTTAATTAGACAAGCAAATTGGAAGTAGCGCTCCGGCCGCTCCCGCGGCATCGCTCGCTACGTTCGCTCGGCTCGCGCGCGGGTGGTCACAGTTCTAACCTAACCTAACCTATTTCACCCAGTTCAATATGACGAATCACACAATCTGCCTGCGACTAGATAATTAGACAATTAGGTTAGAACTGTGACCATCCGCGCGCGAGCCAAGTGAGTGAAGCGAGCGGAGCTGCGACAGCGGCCGGCGAGCGCTACATCTAAGTTGCTCGCAGAAATGTTTTCACCATTGTCTAATTATCCGTGTTTTCGCAATATCCCTAGGGTATCCTAGGGTTTTTGCGGAAATTCGAATTATCAAATCATCCTACGACATATAATATCAGAAAGGAAATAATACTTTCAGTAACCATGAGTTAATTCGTAACCGATTTGTCCATTAGAAAATTCATAATATCCTTAATATCGGGGACGCATAATATTGCGACTCAACGCATAGAGCGCTGGTTCATACACAGATATTGGCTTCACGCTGCCGGGCAGGGCCCTGATATTTGTGGATAGATATTTATTGAAACTACGAGATAAAACTTACAGCGGGCCCTAACTGGAGGAGAGTGGCTCGTGATAGAATTTAATTGAAACAGCTAGAGAGGCCTTGCCAACAGGCTTGCTGAATTGAGAGATATACTTTTAACAACATACAATAGAGGAAAAACAATTCAGAACAAAGAGGCTTATAAATAAATACATTTATTGAAAAGTGTTTTATTTGTTATACTCATTAAAATAGCCATGTCCACCAGGCAAGGAATAAACAAGTATTTTTTAATTACTCTGGTGTAATAGGAATGATGACTAAAAATATTAATTTTATCCGTCAAGTAGATTTTAAAAAAATACTGGCCACATATTTTTTCTTTTTTTTTACGTTAGCAAAAGATTACGGAGATACATTGAGTTCAAATGTGCCATGACGTCACAAGTATGTAGATTTTATATTTGTGACGTAGCGACCCCCACTCCCCAACTTTAATGCGTTATATCTAAGTAATATTTTATTAATACGATAAAGCAAAAAAATACGGGTCTTATATTTTTTTATTATTTGAGTGACGGACTAAATAGTTTTTTTTTTTACCCTGGCATCATCCCTATTACCGTATGGTATTCCGGTGGCAGAATAAATAAATAAATTATTTATTTCAATCTAAAACTACGACTACTACTATTTGAACGTTTCACTTCAAAATACCCACATTTCCACAGAGAGTTACTTGAAACCCGTCAACGTCTCGACACTCTTGCGCACGATATGAAGCGCAAAGAACAACATATACGGGACATGCAGACGAGGCTCGACGCACCACATCAGCCCGGCAACTCCTGTGAGTATATACACATGTGTTTTTATATTGTTAGGGTCCCGGACGGGGCGATAAGTCCCCTCTTTGAGGAGTGGCTTGAGAGGCGCCATGGCGTCCTCACCTTCCGCCTGACGCAGGTCCTCACCGGACACGGTTGTTTCGGGAGGTTCCTGTTCCGCGTAAGGCGGGAGGAAACGCCCGGGTGTCACCACTGTGTGGATCGCCTGGAGGACACGGTGGAGCATACGGTGGAGGTCTGCCCGGCTTGGGCGGAGCACCGCCGTGTCCTCACGGAGGCGATCGGCGGCGGCGATCTCTCGCGTCCGGCCCTGGTTCAGGCCATGGTTCGGAGCGAGAGTGCATGGGAGGCCGTCACCTCCTTCTGCGAAGCAGTTATGCTCGCGAAGGAGGAGGCGGAGCGCGCGAGGGAGATGCAAGCTGCACGCCCTCGCGGCCCTAGTCGCCGCAGGAGACGCCCCGGGCGTCGGGAGTCCAGAGCCGACTTCCGGCCACCGTAGGCGCGGGCTTGCGGACGGTGAGCAATGGGCAGCTCGCCGTCCGATAAGGACCAGGCCCGTGTCGACGGCGCGTTGTGTTCCACGCGCGCCTCAAAGAGATGTCAGCACCAACCGACGGGGTCGAAAGACCAATGCCTGCTGGGGTTGCGGGTTTGTCCGAAAGGGATAACGCGGCCCCGGCACACAGGCAACGGAAGGAACACGGGTGGGTTTTAGTCAGTAAAAGTCTGACACACCCTCTCGCTCTGCCCAGAGCGGGAGTAGTCATTTGATGATTTCCCACCCTAAAAAAAAAAAAAAAAAAAAAAAAAAAAAAAAAAAAAAAAAAAAAAAAAAAGGGTCCCGGACGGGGTAAGCAGAGGTATAAGTGCTTTTAGGATATACTTAGAAGAAATAATTAACAACGACTTTTAAATTATAATATGTAAAATAAATGTTTTACTTGGAAAACAAATACAATGACAAACGATGATAGCTGCAAAAGTTGAAACTGGGGCGCAGCTACCAACGACCTACTCCTAGAAAGATGGTGGGTTTTTCCAGACTAATACAATAAAATGCGGGTGTGAATGTGAAACAGAGCACAGTTTACATAGCGACGCGGTCTGCAAGCTGGTGGGATTATTAGGTTTACAGACCGATTCTATGAGAGTTGTGTCAGTCCTTTCAGGAAAAAAAATCTCCGTGCTTTAGTGATCATTATCAGCAGTCATCGCGTTTTTTCGTCTTCGAGGAAATATTTGTGGGAACGGGACGCTTGAGGCGTACAATTTGAAAGCGGTGTACAAAGCAAAAAGCAACGTAGCTCGTAAAATTTGCTCGAATAGTCTTGATACTCCTCGTAGGAGTACCAAGACTACTCGAGCAAATTGGCTTATCTGTAGCTCGTCTTTATCTGATATTCTTTTTGCTCGGCTCCTAAGGGTCGTAGCGTCAAGATAAAAATCTTCCTCAAGAATTAAGCCATCAAATGCAAAAATATTTTTTCAAATCCGACTGACAGTTCCATAGATTACCGCGTACAAACAAACAAATTCTTCCATTTTATTATATTAGTATAGATTTGCTAAATGTGTGCAATAATGAGGCTAATATCAGACTAGTTCAGTAAAGCAGCTATGGATTGTTCTGTTGCATTCGTGTAATATGTGGCGCCCTCTAACGCTAGTATATTTAACTCATTAGTATTTGGGTTAGTGTAAAATGTATGCTTACCTCGAATGGGATAAATTGGGAACTTTTATTTGAACATATATTTTTTTTAATGTGAGTTGAAAAGAGACAGTTATGTGTTAAAACATGGCATTTGTAATAAATAGAACTTGGCATGGCACTTGCATAGCTTCGGTGTAACGTAACTGTACAGTGGCGAGAAAAATGTTATAGTTGTATGTAATGTAAGCAATGCATCACCGCTTCAAAACAATAGCACTTGAGCTTTCTGGTTCTGGCCAAAATGTAAAAAAAAACAACCTATTTGCTCTCATATATGACATAATAAAGATTGTGGTAAGAGTACAAACTGGCTCTTCTCAACTCTTTGTAATTGCTATAAAAGTGAGAAGTATTTAAAAATATACTTGAGTTTAAAAAAATATTGATGTTTGTCATGTAAATCTTCTTATTTTTGTAGTACAATCTAATCAAAAGATACTTCGTCTAGTATCTTTTTGACTCTTAAATATATTTTCAGCACAAATCTATATATAAATAAATATGTTTATTTAGTGCACCATTTCTTTTTGTTTTCGTTACATGTTACCGCACATTCCTACCCAATACACATATGAAACTTTCCGTGACCTCACTATTCACGACGAACGCACTTTAATCGTCAACGGAATCTTGGCTCCCACCACAAAGTCCAACGTCGTCCACGACGAAAAAAACGGAAATAAACGAAAAAACTGCACAACACTATTTATTTATAAAAAAAAATGTGAATATGGACTCTATTGTGTTTGAAATTGGAACTGTGATTTGATATTCCAAAAATAAAATGTTAACGAAATTTAAAATTCGAAAATTAACGTTCTTTTTTATGTTTGATAACGAACATGTATTATCTGTGGCATTTAATATTTTTTATTATTATTACGGCGTCTAACGCTATTTTTTTTCTTTTTGTTAAACTTACGTATTGGTGTATTACTCCTGTATTTTATTGTGCTGTTGATATTTTTACGATATTAGTTCGGATATGGTTGAGGAGCAACATACCACTGTTTATAGGAGTGACGTCATGTATATGGGGTGTTGCCATACTTGTGTATCACCATATATATACCTGATACATAATTATGATTGATTTCTATAGTCACGGTATTTTGTAGGAGCAGCTATTTATATAAATTACTTTTGAAAGTAATTTATGCTCTAAACTTTCTACAGTTAGTCTTAGTGCTTCATTATTTTTATGATAAGTATACAATGTATAACTTATTAAAAATATACTCTCGAGAGTACTGGTTCGTACCTTTCTTACAAGTAAAAAAAAAAAGGAAAAGTGAAGAACATTTTTTTTTTCACGAAACAATGCAGCTCTCAACGATAGCTGGCAGCTACTAAAACAGAATTAAAATGAAACAATAGCTTGTATCAATATTATTATACACTTTATCGCGACTATGGATTTCAATTTAAATTATACGTAATTACTTAATGAATTTTTGAACAAAAATTATGACACCATAATTAATCGATTTAGATTTTAATATTTGGAAAATTTACAAAATTATTTATTAGTGCTCAAAATTTTTACGTTATTATTTTTACTAACTTATATTTTTTATCTATTGATAAAACTACGCCAATTCTCTTATTTTAAACTGTAATCTCACCAAAGTATATTCATTTCTAGTCTTCGGAAATTAGTCTAGTCGAAAACGATGATTGCCAAAGATTTTTTAAACGATAATGTGCCCCGACCGTTCGAACTAGTCATTATAATCGATACGGTTCTTAGTCGATTTATTGTATGTGCGTCTAATAATTCGAAGTGTGTCAGATGAGATGATTTTTTAAAGCTTTGCGGAAATAATGCTTGTTTTGTAGTGTATGTATTGAGCTATGTCCAACGTATTACGTACGGCATAATTCTGGGTGTGTCATAAAATCACAATAGTTTGATAACAAAAATATTTTTTTTTTACAAATTTTTTTTCTTTTTTTTTCTGTTAAAGATCACGGAATAACTTTAAAAAAATATATAATGTTTTTTTAAATAATTGACACGTTAACGTTGAACATTTGTTTTTATAAAATATAACCGCACACAATAGCTTTTAAATAATGTTACTCGAATCGATCGATTGCCAAAGATATTGACAGCACAATGAAAAGTTTTTATTTTATTTATTGCTTAGTATAAGTTTTTCTATTAGATCAGCTGTAGAATCTCATTTAGTTTTTTTATTTTTATTATGTTAAGTTTTAAGACCTTACATGCGTACTTAATAAAGTATTGTAATTATATTTGAAAAATTACGTAAGATTTTTTCTAGCTTAACAAAAAATAAGGAACTGATATTTTAATGTACGGTCTTAAAATTCAACGAGTGTATCTTGATTTCTTTTTTTTGCGTTTTATTTATGTTTTTAATTTTAAGTTATTGTCAGCACATTTAATCTGCATTTAACGTGTCTTTTATGTTTTACTGTTAGGTTTATATTTTATATATTTCACTCAGTGCATAACTGTACTTGTCCAAGTAAACTTCGTACATTGTTTTGTACATAAGTTATTAAAAGTTGTTGTACTTTATTTTTTGTTATTTATTTTTAACATTTTTTACGTGGGTTTATGTGTGAGAGTTGAATAATATTGGTTATTTTGGACTAAAATTGGGTATTTAGTCAAGTTTTTCAAAAGGGTAACACAATTTAGAAACGAATTAATTCACTTTAATTAAGGGAAGTATTGTTATTCAGCCGCATCTTGTTACCAATGATTAAATAAGATTATATAAAAACAAAGAAAAAAAAATACAAATCCATACTTTTTGGCTAAACAAACTTTCAAAATTGAACTCTATCACAATACAATTAAAACACAAAGTTATGCGCAAGCAGCGAGGCAAGGATCGGCGAAATCTTCCACGTACTGGAGCGGCAAAGAAGAGAACGGTTCGTTTATCATAATATTAGCTAAAACATCCTTTTTAGAAGTAGACTCATCGTATGTGACCGTTGTAGAGATGGGCGATTGCGAATTTAACAAATCTAGATAAAAATATCGATTATTATTCGGTAATGTTGACGTTTCGGGTAAAACTATCAACTTAATTCAGAAACCATACTGCTAATAATTTTGTAAACAACAACTCAGTCTGAAAACCAGTTTTAGTAAGGGGTATCGTATTATCCAGTAACTGGGTTGTGGAGGTCAGATAAGCAGTCGCTCGATGTAAAATACTGGTATTCAACTGCATCCGGTTAGACTGTAAGCCGACTCCAACATAGTTGGAAAAAGGCTAGGTAGATGATGACTGCTACTCAGTTTGCAGACATTTAATTAAATCGTATCAAATTTATTTAATATAATCTGAAAATCAGTTAGTTTTGAACTTGATAATTTTAATAATAATAAAAAATACCCCTTAAATAAGCCCCTATTTAATCTACATTATGCATTAGGGGATGATGCCTGGGTAAAAACATCTAATTAGTCAGATAATAAGAAAATATTAGACACGTATTTTTTGTTATTAATAAAAAAATACTTAGATAAAACGCATTTTAAGTTGGGGAGTGGGGGTCGCTACGTCACTAGTATGTATAAAATCTACAAACTCGTGACGTCATGACACATTTTACCTCAATGTATCGCCGTAATCTTTAGATTACGTAAAAAAAGAAAAAATACGTGTCCAATATTTTTTTTATAATTTTAAAAACGACAAAAAAATTTTTTTTGTCATCATCCCCTTTGTGCAGTTTATAAAATAAAATAACTTATTTGTCTTCATTCCACTTTTGTCGTAAATATAGTAGAAGAAAAGTGCGCAAATTAATCGATATTTCAGTGATATTAATTGATATCGATTGAGAGACAAATCGAATCGACACAAGAGCATGTTTTCCCATCTCTTATAATAAAGAATTCGCAATCGTCTATCACTAGACTGTGTGTTATTTTGTCCCTATAACATTATCTGTTGTTATTTTTAGAAACGCTTCGCTGTCAGTAACGTCTTCCTCATAATGCTTCAAAAACCATCTTGGGGCAATTGGTTTTTCATTGAACAATTTATTTTACACACTATTGAAAAAAAAACCATCAAATTTTAATCGTATTTAATTTTTAACTTTTCAATAGAAGTACAGTCGATTAAGAAAGTTATGACGAAGCTAAAATATTTATAAAAAAAAAAAATGTATTTTTTTTTTACTTTACTATTTTTTTTTATTTTTTATTAAATGGATATTAATATAACGACAGATAGTGTTTATTTTTTAAAGGTGTAAGTTTTTAGTCTTTGTGCTGCGTACGTAGTTTTCTATCAACTAGTTTCATTTTGTCTATGAGGCGTCCATTGTAAATACGAGCAAGTGTAAAGGGAAAATTTATTATTAACTAAATTAATTATGTCACTGTTTTGTGGGTCTTTTGACTAACATCCTATACTGAATTGCTTTTCTCGTTTACGAAATCAAAATATTTTTAAGAAAGGAAGAAAATCAATATTTTTCATGTTTTATCGATTTCATGACAAATCCATGGCTCATAGTTTCGAAATTAATAAGCTTATTTTACATGTGTTTCAACTTGGCATTTCAGACACCATTCTAAAATATACATTGAAGAATTACGACTCCAAAACAGTGACGGTTAACAAATTTGATTCCATTTTTTATGCAATATGAAACAATTCTTCTTTTATCGCAAATCGCTTCGCTTTTGCTTGAGCTTTGTTGCGGTGGCATGGATGTGACGAAAAAATTTGGCTCTAGTACTCAATTTTTGCATCCATTGCTCCTCTGGTTCATCATAACACTCAGCTGTCAACAAAATGTTGAAGAAAAGCGTCAATGTACGTCAAATTGTGTACTAGAGCCATAACTTCCCTGGTTTTCTGAAAAAGTCCATTCACCACATAATGCCCTAAGCGATTGGTTTTTCCTATAACACTTGTTTTGTATACGCACATAGGTATTCTGACTAATCTGTTTTTTTTATTTATTGTAAACCTCTTTTCGACCTTAGTTTTTTTTTTGTGAACTTACGTCAGCACACGAGTCGACATTTTTTAAGTTTATAATTATAATATAAATTAATTGATATTTCTATTAGAAGCCTTAAAATTTTACCTTTTTCTTATTGGTGTTAGTAGTTTATTGAGGCTGAAAATGAGAACTTAAAAAGTTACATTTACTTTTAACGTTCAGGATGTTTACATACTTAATTTGAATCGGTATTGTAAGATTAATTCTTAGTAGTACTATAATATTGTAAGAAATAATATCTTTGATTGTTTTTATTGTAAATGAGACTTAGCAACGATTAGTCGAAGTGGGCCGCATTCGGGAGCTTTTTATAACATTGTTATATTTGTTTAAGTATTTAAATAAATTTTCTCGTGTGCTGAGGGTAATAATTTGTACAGCGTCAAATGTAAACGTCCAACGTGCATGTCATAGATCCCGTCTAGTACTCACTAAAATGTGTTCATGTACAGTCGAGCACAAAAATTTCGTCTACTAAAAGTTCATTTGCGTGAAGCAGTTTAATAGCCCGCCGTGCACTTGCAAACATTGGATAGAATCTTAAAAGTTGTATCAACAAAAAAGTGTGTATGGTACAATTTTCATATTGTTTCTCTCTTTTGCGTTTAACGGGCTACTCTATTGTTCCGTGAAAAATGGCATAATAATTTCGTTAGGTGTTTGACATCAAGAATAGTCATAGTATATCTGATCGTATAATGTATAACATAAACTAATATTAATAGCTAGAAATTAACGCATTTGTGCTCGACTTTACGTAAAAATAAAATTAATAATTATAACGTTTTTTAATTACTGTTTTGTGAACGTGGTTTGGGTTGGGATTTGGTTTCTGTGTTTTATTTATTATATATTTTATAAATATTCCCCTATTTCTTATAAAAAATTGCAATATTTGTAGTGTTTCGTTCCAAGCTGCATTTAGAATTCGTCTAAAAAAAATTTTTTTTTTTTTTAATTAATTATCTTTTTATTTCATATCTGAATGAGTACAACGTTCTTTAAAGAAGGTGGAACAAGAATATTGTTTTTGTTTCTCCTTATATTTTCACCGTCTTTATTACTATAAATTCATGTAACTTTTGGTAACGAAATACTAGAACCTAAAAACAAAAAATTATTCAAAATACTGACATAATCTCAAATATTTCAGTCCTGGACCGGCCCCCATCACAGATGAGCTACTTAGACCAATTCCTGAAGGAAGCACCGACGGAGCGGCACTACGATAATGTGGCTACTCTCAATGAGCAGAAGGTAGGTTTTAGCTTGGCATATATCTGTATAGAATATTATATAACAATGCTTTTGTCATTCGTTCATTTAATTTACATCATTTTTGGAGCGTGTTCCAACATTTAGTTAGTTCATAACGTATTTGTTTTAAATGATTCAATTGAGAAGTGCTAGTTTAATCCTTATAAAAAACCTTTGAACTTTATGGTAGGAATCCATTTTTTTTTTAATGGCAATTGGAAATTACTTTTAAGCGTTGGAATGCGTTCAAAGCTTAATTACGTGACTAATTTATAAGGTGACTGTTTAGCTATAATTATTGCCCAGTAATTTATCGGATACATTTTTTTTAAAGAAATTGACGAAAATTATATGATTACATCATTTCATCATTTTTTTCATTTGATTGATTGAGGAGCTCGTGGCTAAGTAACAACAGCCGCACCGGTCGATCCATCAGGTTAAGCTACGCTTGCCGGGGTTGGTCAGTGGATGGGTGACCATCTTTACATACCGAGAATCCTCCTTGTCTCGGAAAGCACGTTAAGCCGTTGGTCCCGGCTGTCATTCGTGGATCTTCGACAGTCGTTACGAGTCGTCAGAAGCCCGAAATTCTGACACCAGTCTTACCAAGGGGTATCGTATTACCCAGTTACTGGGTTGTGGAGGTCAGATAGGCAGTCGCTCCATGTAAAATACTGGTATTCAGCTGCATCCGGTTAGACTGGAAGCCGACCCCAACATAGTTGGGAAAGGCTAGGCAGATTGATTGATGTAAAAAAAGAATTGTTTATCTGATAAAATACAGTGTTATAATTAAAACATGCAAGCTTTTTATTTTTCTTTGGCCATTTTGTTTTTTTTGGTTATCTGTTGCTCGTACAGATGTCGCCGCAGTACCGTTACAGAAACCAGCATTGTTGCAATGCAAAGGTATTATATGTTTTATTTATTATTGCTTCATTTTTATTAGTTAAGTAATAGGAAGCGAAATATTTTTGTTAGAAAGCGAAACGCAGTTGAGATGTTACTCTTCAACTTCAGGGCGTATCATACGTCTACTGGGGTTGCGGGTTTGTCCGAAAGGGATATCGTGGCCCCGGCACACGGGCAACGGAAGGAACACGGGTGGGTTTTAGTCAGTAAAAGTCTGACACACCCTCCCGCTCCGCCCAGAGCGGGAGAAGTCATTTGATGATTTCCCAGCCTCAAAAAATAAATAAAAAAAGGGCGTATCATACGTTCAGTTTTTGCTTTTATAAGATATTCCATTTGTATATTTTTATGTAAAACCAAGCACAGCGAAAAATAGCAATGTTACATTACAATGTTACAAAAGCTAGAAAAATAAGAATCAATTTTGCTGAATGAATGAATATTTTCTTTGGCTTAATTAATGCTACAAGACGCTAGAGCCATTATCATTAATTTCGATTTCCTTAGAAGCAGGAATCGTGATTATAACCGGTGGTGGAATGCCTGTGTGTTGTTAAGATATCGAGATTTAATAACCTATGCTTTTAAATTCTTATTTATTTCACACTAATACTTCATTAAAACATCATTTTTATTAATTATCCTGTTTATACGAATATTTTGTGCCGTGCCAGTTTTTTTTAATTATCAAAAAACTCATCGAATTTTTCTATTTACTGTACAAAATGAAGTTACTACATTTAGTTCTTTCACCACAACTAACACGATAATATTATACAGTTAATGTACGGGTCCCAGCAATCAGCAGCTTTGAGTGGTTCCGTGGAGCTGCAAGACGAGTTGGAGCCCCGGGCCTCGTCGCCCGCCTCCAGCAAGAGCTCGCCCAGTGAAATGTCTACAGTTAGTATAGTATGTATCGATTTTACCCTACTTTTTCGTCCTTTTCGTGTAGTTTGCAGCCTGTAAAACCAAGGATTGATGATGCGTTGCAACAATGTGTAATGTGCCTAAAGACATTAAAAAAATTGTGGATCCAGTGACAAATTAAATCATTCATGCTACTTTTCAATAGAAACATAGTTTATTATGCTCAACACACACACAAGGCAGGTGCATTTCGGGCGCGGGGCGGGTCGGGAGCGGGAGCCGCGCACGCTCAGTGTTCTGACATCCATATAATAGGAATTACAATATAGCCTATAGCCCGCCGTACTGCCGATGCCGTCTCGACCCGCGCTCGACACGCACCCGCCTTGGGTGTGTTGAGCTTAACTTTTATTCTACCAATTTAATTCAGGCATAATAAAAATAAAACTGCGTTACCTTTTCTATACGCAAAATACGCGTTTTGACGTGGAGTTGCGAAGACCAGCCCGTCTTACTAATACCAAGAGGAATAATTCTTTTCTCGTTTTTACCACTGACAAATCAAGGCCTTCTCTTCAACAATATTTCTGTTTGTTCACCAGGACCCTTCGCTAGGCCCCACGATACCAGGCAAGCAGAAAGTGCATCAGTTTCTGGTTCGAACCTTCAGCAGTCCCACCAAATGTAACCACTGTACGTCGCTTATGGTGAGTGTGTTTCACTTGTACTATTCCGTTATTATTGACATTTAATTTGGGTTTTTTATATGTTCAGCTTTATGTTTTTTGCGCGAAAATTATTATTTGGAAAAAATAAATCAGGCCAGTATTAAATATATATAAAGCTTCTATTTATCACTGTATTATTCTGGTGTTTAAGTAATGACGTTTTTCCCCTGTATAATTATTTTAGAAACTGTTTTCCCAGCTAAAGTCCTACCACCCACGTTTTGCTCCATTTGGTAATGAATTTGTTTTGAAATTGGGATTGTAGGACTATTTTACTTTATGTTTTTACGTAACTACAATGCACAAACAATTCTATAATGAACTCTTGTCAACAGATCGGTCTAACCCGGCAAGGCGTGGTGTGCGAAACCTGCGGTTTAGCAGTGCACACGTGGTGCTGCGCGCGAGTGGCTGCGCGGTGCCCGCTGCCGGCCGAGAGGTCGCGGAGACCGCTCGGTATAGACCCTGCAAGGGGACAGGGGACTGCCTACGAGGGATATGTTAAGGTGAGGTTATCATCATTATTTATGTGTATCGCTTCTATGACATATTCCCCTAAAACAATTATTACAGAATGGTTTTAAATTGTGAGAAATTAGGAAGATTAGTTCTGTTGGTGACACCTTCTCGTTCATAGTAAACACTTTAATAATTGTGTTAAAACAAAATTTACTCTCGGTTTATTTATTTACTGCAATTTATTCACTATGAATACGATGCTTAATGTTTACTCAAGATTTTTGTGGAAATCCGTTTAGTAGCAACTACTACAACGACAAAAAAGTCAACTAAAAAAAGTATAAAAAACACATCACAGACAGACAAATTAAAACTCCAATCCGGAGTCAGACGTAATCTATTCGATGTATGCCCTAAGACGTGTTACAGATGTCTGCGGTAACAGATGAACATAAATACCGGTTAAAATCATAACCCCCCCTTTTTTCTTCGCCGTAGTCGGGTTAAAAATAATGTTTGTTTTACGTTGTCTGCAGGTACCAAAACCGGGTGGCGTGAAGAAAGGCTGGATGAGACAGTTTGTCGTCGTGTGCGACTTCAAATTGTTCCTTTATGACATATCACAAGACCGGTAAGTCTTTTATATTAACGTTTTACAGACCAATGGCTGGAGGATTCGTCCATTGCTCCACAAATTAATTAGCATTAGTTACTTGTAAAACGTTTAGGGATGTTACCATACCCATTTCATTCTCTAGACAGCATGGGTACAACCACTAGGGGTGCCAGTAAAAACAAAGGAATGATAAATTTAAAGGCTGTCGTTGAGTTAGGGGATCATATATTAATCACATGAGGCTCGGAAGGGCGAGCTTGCGGACGGAGAGCAATGCGTAGCTCGCCGTCCGATCAGGACCAGGCCCGTGTCGACGGCGCGTTGTGTTCCACGCGCGCCTCAAAGAGATGTCAGCATCAACCGACGGGGTCCGCTAGGACCGATGCCTGCCGGGGTCGCGGGAAAGTCCGAAAAAGATACCGTGGCCCCTGGCAACGTACACGCAACTGAAGGAACACGGTTGGGTTTTAGTCAGTAAGAGTCTGACACGCCTTCCAAGTTATTTGATAATTTCCCACCCAAAAAAAAAAACGGCTCGAAAGGAAAATCAAATCAAATTATTTTATTTACAGATCATACAATCCAATTTGTTAGTTACATACACATCTTAAACACTAGTGTTAGTTCATAATAATATTTGGCAAATTTAGGTCACAATATACACTACATAAATCATCATATCTATATATATATATACTAGCAATGTCAAAACCATTAACAATAATGTCAAAATCACAACCATAACAAAAAAAATAATATATATATTTAAAAAATGGGTGTCGTGAGATATCACGTGTATTTTTTTTTTGTTCAACTCGCGTTTTCTAAACCGAAAAGCAACGCGTGACCTTGACCTACCGTTGCCAGGCAATGATTATACCTGTATCTAAAGATCTGATTCTGATTTTTTTAAAGATACTATGTACCAAAAAAATAAACACAAGGAAATACAATATGATTTAGGGTAGGGGGAGGCCACTTATCACCGAGGGGGGATAAAGGGTTAAAAAGTTGCTAAAAAAACATCACAAGATTAATGGACCACTCCTGGGCATTAAAATCAAGGGCCGGTTTTAAACGTGTGGAAATTACTGGAGGAAAGTTAAGGACTCGAATATTAGTAAATTTTATTGTTGGTTTCAGGAACGCGTTACCGTCAGTATGTGTGAGTCAAGTACTAGACATGCGCGACCCGGAGTTCAGCGTCGCTTCTGTCAAAGATTCTGACGTCATACACGCCAACAAACGGGACATACCTTGTATATTTAGGGTGAGAAGCAAGCTTGTATTATTTTATTTACGTTTGTGTGTACGGATCTCTAAGGAAAATTATGCGCTTCGGCAATCCTCGTGTATCTTCGGAAATACGAACACGCGATGGCGAGATCGGAAGTACTTGTGTATTTTGTATTACGATGGTTAGAAAATATTGATGAATAAACCTATGCAATTTCAAAAAAACTTTTTAAAACCCTTGAGTTTGGTGATGACGAGAAGCGACCAGGGTAGGTAACCCAACAGAGAAAACTTCGCACAAACGTGCAATGATATAGCTTTGCGTCTGAGGGTGGTTACTCTGTGGGTCGACGAAAGTTACCGAAGCGCGTACCTTTTCTGGTTTAACTGTACTACAAATTTTCAAGTACTTTTATATTAAATACTGATGTAAATAATGTTTGTCTGCAGATATCAACATCACAGCTAGAAGGCGGCAAACGGTCGCATACACTTATGCTAGCAGAGTCCGAATCAGAGAAAACCAAATGGGTAGTCGCACTAAGCGAGTTGCACAGGATATTGAAGAGGAACAACCTGCCTGACAAATGTGTAAGTTATTTAACAAGTAACTCGATATATGTTAACTACTACTGCCTAGCCTTTTCCTAACTATATTAGGGTCAGCTTCCAGACTAACCGGATGCCGCTGAATACCAGTATTTTACATGGAGCGACTGACTATCTGACCTCCACAACCCAGTATCCCCGTAACTGGTTAATACGATACCTCTTGGTAAGACTGGTTGTCAGACTTTCGGGCTTCTGACCTGTCAAAGATCCACGAATGAAAACCGGTACCAACGGTTTAACGTGCTTTCCGAGGCACGGAGGAGTCTCGATATGTAAAGACCCATCCACAGACCAACCCCGGCAAGCGTAGTTTAAGGGCACACCGAGTTTCTAGCGCTAATCGATTCTAGGTATTCTATGCGCTCCGTGTATGTGTGCGTGAGGCACACCGGCAAGAGAGCAAACGGCTAGACAGATGCACTGCGCCGATCGCGAGCCGCGCGCGCCGAGCCGTGCATCGATCGACTAGCGCGGTGCTACCAATATTTACAAAATGAAACAAAAAAAACGATTTCAAATACTTTTATTGGAAATATTCACGACACCTTTTTCAGATTTTACACAATTTTTAAAATTTATAATTTAGCGTCGTTAGATAGATACATACTATCTATGATGATCAATGAAAAATGAATATTAGGTATGATTTACTTAGTCTAATAATACTCAATTCGTAACCTTTTATGATAATATTCTAAGTACAATAGAAACAAGTGAAAACGTAAAATAACAACGGTTAAATAAGTAGGGTAAAAATCCCAGTAGTCGACCCTTTATTTTCAATTTCAAATTATTTATTCTTCAAAGTAGATTCCGTAAAATACTTTTGTTAGTACGTAGTAAGTTTTTGCAGGTAGATTCTATTGAATTTCTGATAATGAAGTTACATGGTAAGTACTTTGCTCGTTATGGCAAGGCGTCACATAGTCAAACAAAAGATGCATTCCCTATGAAAACTAATGTGAGAGCGCCGACTTCTGGATAATATGTTTCAGGAAGAAAGAATCCAGCAAAATTGTTATATACGATACCATCGGTTAGTATATAGTTATTTTAAACTTTTTAGTGAATCTCTGCTGTTACATTTGAAGTCGGTTATAATTTATTTTATAAGTTTATTTTAACACGTGTATCAACTATTTTATAATTTTTTCCGCTTCGCTTCTGGCATAACAGTCGCGGAAGGCATAGCTTTTTTTCGTTTTGCTGACTTTTTCTTGTCTATTGCATCTAAAATATATTGTGGCTCACGAATTTCCATTTTTCTGTCCAGCCTTGAATCAATTATTTCTGGTAGAAGACAATCAAAGTAAAATGTTTTTAATTTTGTTTCCATACTGTTCTTCCAGAATTCGTTATCTCTTTTTATTGCTTCTATTTTCATATCTTTTTCTGTCCACAAAACAAATAAACATAATTCTTTCCTAGTAATATGGAGCTGACCCTGCACCTGGTAGAACCAATCGTGTTGTTTATTTATTGTCAAGTTCCCATTCTTCTCCAGTTTCCAGAAACTAATTTTTTTTTGTGCTATGCCTTCCCTGACTATTATGTCTTTAGCGGAATACGGACACTTAACTTCAATAATTTTATCACCTATTATTCCGTCTGGACTTGCCGCCAAAAACGGCAGTTCAGGGTCGACGAATAGGCCACATTTCTGTATACCGTTGAAGTTTGCTTCTTCGTCAAGTTTTAGTACTTCAGCCAATTGTTCTAATGCAATATGTTCGTGTTCCTTGCCATAACGAACTGATTTTACGTGGCTTAAATCACCAGTCACATTGAGAATAGTTTTTACTAGTGGTGCACATTTTATAAGGCCTCTTTTGCATACCTTTCCGAAGGCAGACGCAGTGAGACGTAATTTCCTCTCTTGGTGCCATTCTATCGAATCTGCTTGCAAAACAGTTCTCTTTTCAAGAGACTGACGATCCTCATCAGAAAGATGAATTTTCTTTATATGTTCTGATTTAGCAAAATCAAAGTCATCTTGTTCTAAATCTGGCTTTTGACAAGAGTCGCCATAATATTTATCATTGATATTGTTTGTACACTTTTTTGTTGCAAAAGATTTTGATAATCTTCGTCTTAAATCTGCGATTCTTTTTTTATTGCGTTTTATCTCTAAATTTTTTACAATAGGGTTAGGACTTCGCATCAAAATCTTTCTGCAAATATACGATTGTGATTCTTTAGCGTTGAATGACACAACTGAGCCAGCACAGGGAGCTTTATAAGACTGGCGACTTGAATAATTAATTCGTTTACCGCCCACAAATTTCGCAACAACGCTGTTGAATACTTCTGCAATATTACTATTGACATCATGTATTAGGCTTTTAGCATTGTTTACCAATCTGGACATAATTTTCATGATAGCTGCAAAAATATTGCTAGACTTCAGTTCAGCAACAAAATTTTCTGTAGGTTCATTTTGATCAATATTTTGGCAAAAATAAGGTTTGTATAATTTGTGATCTCCAAAAACATGGTTTGGTGCATTAATTAGATCTTGTTTTAGGTTAATTACTTTTTGGTTGAAATTTGAATCTTTGGAATTGATATGTTTGACAGCCCCTTTAACTGATCTACGTAAGCACAGTATATTTTTTCCAAGAAGTTTGCGATATTTTATAGGATAGCAAGTATTCTTGGTTAACTCTTCAAGTTTCGTGCAAAAGTTTCTCAACAGATGATTTGTACATTCAATTTTTTCCACCAACAAGTTTCCATAAGGTTTTGCTTCTAATATGCTCTTATATGTGCTGGAGTCCCCATCAGCAATTAACATCGAGTAAATTAAGCCCTGATTTGGTAAAGAATGTTTGAAGCCTTCGACTATTGCAACGGATTCCATTCCACTTGAGGAACCATTGTAATTTTTATAACACATGTGATCGGGAGCTAACATATTTTTGTTCTCTGAACGTGCACAAATCATGCAATACTTGTTTTTTACTGCCATGTAAAGAACTTTTTTTGTTTTGTAACCAATAATTACCGCAGCACCCGAAAAAGCGTTATAATTCTTTTTATATGATCTTTTGGACCAACATCCATCAGCAACCACGGTAATCATAGGTACTCTATCAGCATTGACATTACCATCTCGAACTGCTAAATCATATTCTTCTTTTGCTGCTTCTGCCATACATTTTTCTTTTGCCGTTTCCCAAAGTTCACAGACTTTTGCATGACATTTGGCATAATAATGATCCGACATAGAAGGGATTTCAAGTGAAGCAGTCACTTGCTCTAAACCCGCGTATCCTGAACCTATAGCCATGAAACTACTTACCACGTTTTCGTTGAGATCAAGTTCTTTTTTATCGTTGGATTTTTTAAAATTCTGTAAGCTCAATTTAGTGTTGCACATTTTGCAAACAAACTGGAATTTTGACACAAATCCTTTTCTTTTTTCTCTGACTAATTTTAAATAATTGAAGTTACAACCTAATGGAGAGTTATGGTGTGAAATTTCTTGCAACTGTTCTAATAAATACATAAAATCTACAACTCTATTTCCACTTATTCTGATCTCTTCTAATTTTTCTTCTGGTTTTATTGTATAATAATCTTCTTCTGAATCTGAATCAGCTGGCGAATGATGTGTAGAATGCTAAAAGGTAAAAAAAAAATTAAATTATATCAAATAAACAAATACTTATCTTATTTTTCTCAGTAGGTTCAGGATACGTTGATAAATTCATACCTAATTTTACTACTTACATTGAGATTGTCTTGCGTCCTAGTTACAGCAGCAAGCGTCTGTAATTTCTGTATTTCATCAAACGGAAAACTAAAATGAAAAAAAAAGAAGATTTATGTTAGCAATCAATATTTTTGTAAGTATTTATAAAGTAAAATAGAGAGCGCCCTGTGAGGAGAGAGCAGTGGTGGCCCAGAGGTAACGGCCGCGACGAGTTGCAGGTCGTAGGTTTGAACCCAGACAGGCGCTTTACTTTGTGTAAATTATTTCATCACCACTGCTCTCAACGCACGGTGAAGGAAACATCATGAGGAAACCAGCACGTCTTAGAATAAAAAAATAGTAGACATGGACATCCACCAAACCCGCACTGGGCCCGCGTGGTGGATTACGGCCCACTCCCTTTCACCGAGAGGAGGCCTGTATCTCAACTGTGGGAACATTATAGGCCGATTATGCTTATGCCTGTGAGGAGCGGGCTGCTAAAGCAGCCGGCGAGGTGTAATGAATAATAATTTTCAAGGGTAGAACACCCTGTGAAAAGTAGGGTAGTGATAAAAAAATTGCCCAGTATACCTAAATATTATGCATAATGTACACACGCCAAACTAAGCTAGCTCAAGCTATAAATTTCGAGTATTTAATAAGCTGACCTCTCATTGTACGGAAATCTTATGCAATGCTATACTAGAAAAGTATAGCTTGATATGAAGCAGTGTGTACCTATGCATATCTTATAGAAAAAAAAATGAGGACACAAGCAACAATAATAATCAATATCGGACTTACTTCATAGCAATATTTTCTCTGTGTGAGTAAGTCATGTCAGTGTCTATTTCTCCTTCCACTGGAAGACAAGAATTTTGTTCCGGTGTAATTGGCATCCTGTAATAAATTTAACAGAACATTTGATTTAATTATAATTACTATAATTATCAACAAAACTGCTTTTGGATGAAAGTAAGACTTATTGCATAAAAATAATTAGTTTCTGAACTTACAATTCCAGAGTTTGATACATTTTGGAATCGGTGTCATCCATGAAATTTACCCTGGAAATTGAAAGTTATAAAGATAATGTGGTACTTAATTTATAAATACTTAATTTATTATGTTTTCTTAGACACATCCTATTAATTTTTTACGCTTACCTCACCAGTTCATCAGATGACTCTTTGTTTTGTGGTGAGGTGCCAACAACTGGTACATTTACCCTATAAACAGAAAAAGATAAAGAATTTTCCAGTGTACCTACTACTAGTGTACCTTATTTGTTAAAATATCGTAAATAGGTAGATAAGTGACAACTAGGTACTTTTAATAACTAGGTATAATAAGTAGGTAGGAAGATTATACATACGAAGCCGCAGTATTCTCTTTATCCTCAAAAAATTCTATCTGTAGTTGTCTTTCTCTCTCGTCATCAGATGATTCAAATTTATTTTGCAGTGAAATGTCAACAACTGGTACATTTACCCTATAAATAGAAAAAAAAAACATAGTAGATTTAATTTAGTGAATTTTAAACTGTATTTGTTTCACGGATCGACAACATATTTTCCAAATTTCGAAATGAATAGAAAAAAAATACGAAATTCACAAAGACGGTCATCGAACCTTGATACTGAGCACTTACCGAGTCTTCAGTATGAATTTGGCTGCATGAATTAGTTTCACCAGATACTAGAAAGTAGGTAGGTACTGTACAGAGTATACTTACGAATCAACAGGAGTATTCTCTTCGTCTTCAACATTCTCAGCCGTAGTTTTCTTGCTCTAAAAGATAAATTTAATTGTTTTTAAAATACCAAGTAAAAAAAAAAACACCACCTAATAAAGCAATTAGTAAATAAGTAGGTAAGTACTTATAAGTACGAGTTTTACTTACTCCATTTCTTCATGCAAGCGTTTAGCATTGGGTTTTCGCCAACCCCTTCTCTGCCTTGATTTCTTTACTTTGTTCCCCATTTCAAATACGCTACAATGAATTTTCACTCAATTTTCTTCGTTACGTTATCAAATCCGTGCGTAAGCCCGAGCGACACGAGCTCCCCGTCCGATGGCCGACGCAGGACTAACGCGGACAGGAGGGCGGCGCGGCGGCTCTGGATAAGATAGGCGAAACTCGCGCGAATTTAGGTATTTCCTTCTTATTGTTAAAAAAAATCACACATTTTGAAAATGTAAAGTGTATACGTTATATAAAACATGTAGTTTTGTTATTATTCAAAAACTGATGACCTTCCGCGAAGTATTCACGCCGTACTAAGCGTTTGTTGTGTTTTTTAGAGATAACTTTGTGAATTTATTCTATCGAGCCAACTTTATCAAATCGTGTTTCCATCGTATATACTGCCTAGTATATATGCCCAATAATACCAATTTATTTCCTTAGATTTTAATTTAATTGTTTACTACTTCAAACAACCGTTATAAAAACGCGTTTTTGTGTCTATATAGCTCGGTGCCCCGTTAACCTGATGGATCGACCCGTGCGGCAGTTATTACTCCTCCACACGATATATGTTAACATCTCAGTTAATTGAGTGATAGGCGATGGGATGTTTTTTATAACGGCAAGCAGGGATTTTGGACTTGTATCAGGGTACGGCCACATTACAAATGAATGATATCGAGAGAAGCTAGAACATAATTCATTTCAACTGAAATCTGATTATTATTATATTTTTGGAGGTCGCTAAAAATTCACGCATGGTAAAATTTAAATATAAATATAAAGTAACAAATAAAAAAAACACCATACTGCCACGAAAAAACCACACTGCTCTACTACTCGTAGACCATAGACCAAGACGTGGCGGCCCAGTGGCAACGACCCCGACTTACGTGGGTTCGAACACAGGCAGGCGCTTTTGTGGAAATAATTTCATCACCACTGCTCTCAAAACGGTGAAGGAAAACATCGTGAGGAAACCGGCATGTCCTAGAACCAAAATTTCGAAGACATGTGACATCTACAAACTCGCACTGGACAAGTAGATTGCAGCCCATTTCCTCTCGAAGAGAGGAGGCCTGTCTCCCAGCAGTGGGAACATTAAGAACACTCCAAGACGTTTTATTATACTCGTACATCTTCGTCTAAACTCTAAACTCATCCGTCTCTCCCCCTCCTTAGGTATACAGCGCCTGCGTCCTGCTGGACTGCACGGCGGCCGCGACGGTCCGCAACGCGCTGTGTGCGTGCGTGCTGGAGCGGTCGCGCATCTGTGTGGGCGGGGAGGCCGGCCTGGCCTTGATCGACCTGGAGAGGGCCGAGATCACGCCGCGGAGAGCTCACGCGCCGATCTCTACCATAGCTTATGTTCCACATGAACAATTACTAGGTAAGTTATCACCTGTCTAGCCTTTTCTCAACGATGTTAGGGGTTGGCTTCCAGGTCTTTTCTCAACTATGTAAGGGTCAGCTTCCAGTCTAACCAGATGCAGTAGAATTTTATATGGGAGTGACTGCATATCTGAACTCCACAACCCAATTACCAGGTAACACGATACGTAAAGACAAAACCTTGTCTTTGCTGCCGCACAGTCGGGTAATAAGACTGGTTATCAGATTTTCGGATTTCTTACAACTCGTTTACGACTGTCAAAGTTCTATGAATGACATCTGGGACGCCGGGTTGACGTGGTTTCTGAGGCACGAACGGGTCTCGGCAACTGGTGGCGAAGATGGCATAGCGTTAATAGACCTAGAGAGAGCTGAAATAACTCCTAAAAGATCACACGCTCCGATCACCACAGCTTTATGTATCTATTACTAGGTAAGTTATCACCATCCGCCTCGCCTTTTCCCACCTTTTTAAGGTTCCCAGGGATTGGATTCTTGTTATTTACGTAGTCATGTCATAAATACTGTCATAGGTTCCGCATTGTGAATTTGGAATGCAGACACAAAAATCAATAAGTTAAGTTCGAATTTTGAATGCTTCAAGATTTTAAAAACATAGGTTTTGTAGACTTTCCTTTAGTTTTCAATATGGAGTGGACACAATAAGAAGACAGAGTCGCTGTGATTGCGTTGCATCGTTGTGGAGCGTATCCACAACCATGCAACGCAATTCAAAGCCAATCAAAGCAATGCAAGTCAAATTTTTAAACTAACAACTATAACTTTTGAATAACTTGAAAATAACACAAAGGTTCGTTTATATATATATAACGAGATTCAAGAATAGAAGACATAGAGAGGAGTGGTCGACCTCGTACGGTTCGCAATCCAGCGGTGATCAAAGCCATCAAGACGCGACTTCAAAGAAATCCCGTGCGTAAGCAAAAACTGTTGGCTCTTCAGATGGGTTTAAATAGAATCATGGTGAAAAGGGTGTTGAATGATGACCTCGGGCTACGTGCTTACCGTTAAAGAACAGCACACCTCCTGAATATTTGTTTAAAAAAAATAAGCTTCAACGATCACGCGTTTTATTGAGACGGTACGCGGGAAAAAAATACCGCGAATTCTTATTTTCAGATGAAAAAATTTGTACAGTCGAAGAGAACTTCAATAAGCAGAATGACAAGGTTTTTGCTCACGATAGTGATAAAGCGAGCAGGCGTGTCCCGCGCATTCAACGTAGTCATCATCCCTCATCGGTGATGTTTTGGCTTGGAGTTTCGTATTTATTTGGGCCCCACTGAGATGTTTTTTTGTGAAAAAGGTGTGAAAACCAGTGCTTGGCTTTGGCCAAAATACGGTTCTGCAAAACCTCGTACAGCCTCTAAAACGAACAATGTTCGTAAATCGCCACTGGGTATTCCAGCAAGATTGTGCACCAGCTCATAAAGCCAAGAGTACGCGAAACTGGTTGGACGGCCATGAAATTGATTTCATCAGGCACGCAGATTGGCCGTCCTCCAGTCCGGACCTTAATCCTTTGGATTATAAAATATGGTAGTATTTCGAGGGAAAAGCCTGCGCAAAACCCCATTAAAATTTGGAGTCGCTGAAGCTATCCCTCACCAAGGCAGTGGCCGAAATGGACCTCAATGTCGTGCGTGATTCTATCGATGACTGGCCTCGCAGATTACGGGCTTGTATCCATAATCAAGGAGGTAATTTCGATTAAACTAATATACATGTAAAACTGTGTATTTTTACCTATCTTCCCATAATATAAATTATTATAATAAAATTGTGAAACGTGTCATATATTTCACACTTGATATGTGACAGAACTTATGATCCGACTACTTACATGAAGCAACTGCCAGAGGAGGACCGAAAGTTCTCCCACAACCCAGCTACCTTGGTAACAAGATGCGTAATAAGACTCTTTGTCAGACTTTCGGGTTTCGGGTGCAAAGTACTAGTGTTTATTTAACCTAATTTGTGTAATGGTATAGGATATAGATAAAAATGAATATGAGCAAGTTTTGGTATGAAAACTTATTCCTCAGACCAGACCCTGCTTCGCATCGTGATTTCTACATTATATGTTTAGTTTTATGTTTATGTATTGTACACACAAATCTTCCGGAATAAATACTCTAAATAAAGGTGATAATCGCATCAAAATCTGTTGTGCAGTTTAGAAGAACAACGCGGTCACACAGCCAGACACCAAAATCGACTGAAATTTATAATATGTATAGATTG
Source organism: Agrochola lota (assembly GCA_947364205.1). NCBI lineage: Eukaryota > Metazoa > Arthropoda > Insecta > Lepidoptera > Noctuidae > Agrochola > Agrochola lota. The sequence continues at coordinate 4,615,321 of OX376244.1, read as the reverse complement.
TAGTGGAAGGAAGAAAGGGAGGCCTTTGCCCTGCAGTGGGACAACATAGGCTAAAATAAAAATAAAAAGATTTTATATCTGTTTGTTTATTATTGAAGCTGGTTCTTTTCGCTTATGTGTTAATATAGAATAACCTCTATTTAAGGGTTTGGCATGAGACGTACTACTTACTAACTTGCTTTTCACAATATCACTATTTTGGCTGCCCCGTTTGGTCTCGTGGTCGCAAGTGCGACTGCTGAGCGTGGGGTCCTAGGTTCGATTTCCAGGTCGGGCAAAGTGTTATTGTTATGAACAATAAATTAAATTATTTGTTTAAAGACAACAATGATCCATTTATGTTAGATAGTTAGTTACAAAAAACTTAAAAGCTATGTTAGTGTGTTATTATAAGTAGGTACTAAGCTCACAGAAGAAACAAATATTTACATACATAAATGTGAATGTATCACATTTCACCGGTTGTAATGAATCACTTCTGCCTAACCAACACCTGCATGAAGTGATTCATTATCGGTGAGTCAAATTTGTCCACTAACATATTCAGAATGCTATTGTCGGGCAAAGTGTTATTTATTATTAATAACACTTTGCCCGACCTGGTAACCGCCCGGTATTTGAAAGTTTACGATGTGATACTCCCGTTGGCCCTGCGGCCTGATCTCTCTCCGCGAGTGTCGCACTCTAAAGGTGAGGGAAGAGAGAATGCACCTGTCTCTGCGCACACACACCTGTACTATAATATCTCTCGCGCCTAAGGAGACTACCTCCGATAAGATTGGCCGCCAAGACTGAAATACGGTCTGGAGGATATCTATTTCTTGTGTTTTATTACAATTACCCCTTAAGCGACAAGATTTCAACATTCTGCGAAGATCGCCGAAGACGCATGCGTCGTTCGATCTCGGTGAATGCCAACGGATTTCATGGCTACGAGCTATACGGAAGAAATCCTTTGATATTCACCGGTATTGCGCGGCGCAGCACATCATATCTGCATGCTGCGCCGCAATCGTGAAGATATTGTTTTAGTCAGGGTCAGTTAATACCAAAAATTATGTTTTTAATTGGATATCGCTTAAATATGAAGTAATTTTTTAATTGTTATTCGCGTCGTTGCTGTTTTCATGGTATTTGCTAACTCGTAACTGTGAAATTCTTTGTGTGATTCGAATAGAACATATCTCACCTATCACAATAGATGACGTTCCATTATAAAAATAAATAAAAAATTTGTTGGTAACTTGTGTCTATTTCGTGAACACTTTGTATCTTCGTGAAAACAGCCTTATTTCATATATTTATCTCTTGAAATGACTGAATTAATTGTGTAATAATATTGATCTGAATTCGATAAAAACATAAACGCTGTTCTTGCTAAACCATAAATATTATCTCGCCAGTGGTGATAGCGGGTCGCGGGCGGCACGTGCGCCTGGTGCCGCTGCGCGCGCTGGAGTGCGCGGAGGTGGAGTGCGTGAAGCTGGCCGAGAGCAAGGGCGCGCTCGCGCTCGCGGCCGGCGCGCTGGGCCACGCGGCGCACGGGTTCGCGGTGCTGTGCAAGAAACAGGTACTATTATATAATATCGTCATCACCTTTTCTAAATTATATGATGAATTATATATTTTATAAACAGATAAAAAAGCTAGTAAAGTATTATTGGGTTTTTTCCATCCGGGATTTCTCAGTAGGAGCCCGTGTAGTCTGAATTTGAGCCCGGTTGATAGCAATAGGCTCGCCCCCTGTTACATGGGACTTAAAACATAACTGGCGAAATGTAGGTGAACTATACGTACACCTCTGCCTGACCCTTCAGGAGCCGGCGTGATGTTATAATGTTATAATATGTTATGTTATCAAAGATAAAAAATAATATATACTTATCCAAATGCAATGTGAAGGCAAATTTCGCACACAACTGACCTCTCTTGCACTACAAATCACCTCTTTATTTGCATTCTATAATCCATTTGTACCGACCCTTTCTCGCTCTACCATCTAATCAACGCCCTATTTTGCCTAAAATTTTACGAATTCCCTTTCTCTTTCACCCCCAGAACGCGTACGTAGTAAACGTCTACGAAATAACCCGAACAGCAGCCAGAAGAGTTCGTGTAGCCGAGTTAAGAGCCTGTGGAGCAGTGTGCAGCGTGCAACTGAGCGGCGCGCGGCTCCTGCTGGGCTACCGGGGGGGCTTCGCCGCGCACTCGCTGCCCGAGCCGCGCAGGCCGCACCACGACCAGCCCGCTGTCTGTAAGTTTGTCTTTATCAAAACCAAAACAATACAGTCACACAGATTGACACAAAAAGTCTTTATTTTATGTCTATGTATATATATGGAAGATGGTTTTTAACTTAATCTTTACTTTCTTTTCCCAGCTCTCGTGCACCCAGAGAACCAAGTGAACCTATTCCTGTCCCACTCTGGCGCCCGGCCACTGGGCGCGGCGCCAGTTCCCGGCTCGAGCGACACACTGCTGGTGTTCAACTCGCTAGCTCTCTACGTGGACAGAAACGGACACAGGGCGAGAGATACCGAGCTCATGTATACTGCACATCCCACGCATCATGGTAAGTAGCAAGTGAACCTATTGCTGTTCCGCTCTGGCGCAAGCCAAAGGCCAGGCAAATACAATAAAATGTCTCACGATATCTTACAAACCCGCCCCGACCGTGGAAGTAATATTAAAAATTCTCCCTTATTCCTTGTCTACATCATAAAGGTAACCTCTTGTGTGTGCTAAATTGCAGTTTAATAGATCCAAGAGCTTGGGATGGACATTGATGAGTCAGTCAGTGAGAAAGTCGGGAAACCATTGACTAAATAACTTAACTATTGCGATCCGTTTTTATTTAACAAGGTGACCTGTTTTAGGTTATCCGAGGAATTTTCATATATATGAATTGATGCCTTTACATACATACATAACTCTCAACTTCTTCCACCACGCTCCTTACATACTCCTTTTAATGACATTAATTTTATATGATTAGTACTAATATTGTATTTTATTAATTTTCAGCGATCAACGACACGCACCTACTAATATTCACGGCGACGCATATCGACGTATACGACATCGAGACCGGCGACTGGGTGCAAACTATGAATATACGTAAGTACAGCCCGATTCAAACGTAATGACGGCTCGGAACATGAGGCGAGTCGCTGCGCAGTAACGACTTCACGTGTCAGCGGGGGGAGGGCTGCGGTACTGCGCAGCGAGTGGCTAACTTCTGAGGCGCCATTATGTTTGAATCGAACTATAATCACTTTCAAATGTCAGCCTTTTTATTTCCAAAATTTTTAGAGAATTCAATTCAAAAGTCGAGGGGGATTGTCTACTTTCCCAAAATGTGTAATGTTACTGAATCGCATGCACATTTAACAAGCGATCCTGCTTTTTCAATTTAAAATGCTCCAGACGAATTTTCGCCATAGCGACCAATCTCAGCAGAGACCAGCCTTCGGTGCGGGCGTAAATAGAAAGAAAGAAAATACATTTATTTAGCACAGACTAAAACACACACAATATAATTACACAGCAGATAAAAAAATTAAAATCAAATAAAAGTGTAAAGTGCGATGTAAGCAGAAATTTGATGGGGAGTGTGCAAGCTGATGGGGGATGGGGAGTCTCAGGGCTGCGCCAAAAAGGCCCAGTTCAGCGAAAATGCCAGACAACTATAAGTGCCTGATGCTGGTTTTCAACTGGACCTAGTGTATTTTATTTTATAGTGTAGGTATGTGTGCGCAGACACAGGTGCACTCTCTCTTCCCTCACTCTCATAGTCTAACCGATGGGACGGCAATTAATCTCTCTCTCTCAAGTTTAAAAAAAAAAACTGTCTAACAACAACTAACCAAATAATTATCTATCTTTTCCAGCAAACGCCAGGCCTCTAGACGAGACGGGTTGGATCTGTTGCGTGAACGGAGGCGTTGGTAACGGCTTCCCCTTCTCTAGCGACGCGTCGCCCTTCATCGTGTACCTCAGACCGCTACTGACGCGTAAGTGAAAATCATTACTAAATAATAACACAGTATAAATATGGACAGTATGGAAACTAGGCTTATTTGTTGAAATAATTACCTACACGCCATTTTTTTTAAAGCGACCACTTGTCTCGACACGGCACCCGCAACTGACAGCACCGCGACAATCGCTTAGGGTCTCGTCAATGAGCGCGTCTGTGTGAGTGTGCCGTTTCGAACGTTTACTACGTAGTTTCTGTACTGACCATATTTATACTGTACTAATAATCTAGCTAACTCGGGGAAATTAACAAAGATATGAAATAAATACATAAAATTGCAACTTATACAAATATCAACTTTAAACTCAAGTATACTAGGTTGGTTTTTGAATGAAAAAACTATTGATAAACATCATAAAATAATTTTAGTTGCTATAAAAATTTAACCATACGCAGTTAAGTTGAAGTTTTCAATCCCAAAGCATGAAATTTATCTAGACTGTTGTATGGAATGGCTACAACACGGTAAATGGACGTAGTGTATCAACTTGATACACAATAAATCTGACTTTACATATTTAGATTTGTTAGATATTGAATATGTAAAAGATTTCGATCAAAGGTGACATACACTTGTTCAATGTTTACAGACCCCCGAGCGTCGGATCCTCCAATCACAGTAGACACATCACTATGGGGCAACAAGCGAAGATTTTCAGTGCGGGAACAGTCACACCAAGCGATAGAAGCACATAATAGATTGTAAGTAATATCTTTACATATAGTTGGATCTTTTAGCACCTGGCTAAAATCCGAACTAACGTCGTCATATTAAAATTTAAAAAAAGTTACATTTTAAATTGGTCAAGACTAGGTTTTATCTCCATTGACACAGATAATTTTATATTATTAAGATTTTAATACGCTATGTATCTGTTCGCTCATGTCGCCTAAATACCTCGTCGTATTTTGACAAACAAGTTGTTATTGGAAGCGGTATGTTGTTCCGCAGGTTATAGACGTCACATAAAGTTTGTTATCTATAAATATTCATACAAAAATAATAATTACTGTAAATAAATACATAGATCCTACAGATTACGTGCGACTCCACTTGTATGAAAAGTGACGTTATTTTGTTACGATGTCTTGTTAGTTGGCGTTTTTGTCGTCTTTATTATTTAGTGAGTAACTGACAAAGTACCAATGTCTGTGTCAGCGCGACGGCACCTCCAGCTGGAATGTTCTTCATGTGAATCTTCTTGCCTGTAATAGATTCTACAATCATATATAGACTTTGTACTGCCTCACCAGATTAATTGAAAAATGGAACCATATTATTATGGAGTTATCTGCCACAAACGACACCCTCAAGCTAGGTGGAGCGATGATCTTTGCAGGGTGACTGATAGCAGCTGGATGAGAGTTGCCCAGAATCGACCTGAATGGCGTGCAATTGGAGAAGCCTATCTTCAGCCGTGGACTTCTGTAGATTCATGATATCTGCCACATAATCTACTCCAGAATAATCCTGTGCTAATGAAACAAGCCGTCAGACAGTATGTTCATACCTTGTTACCAAACCTTCCAGATCAGAGCGTCGCTCGCGACTAATATCCGCGCCCACGAACTTCGCGCACCTGTCGCACATGGGGCCCGGCGACGGGATCCGCTCGCAGCGCCTGCTGGACCTGCCCACTACTGTGGAGACTGCGGACGAACATCCTACGGTAACGAAGGACATCATTCATCTTAGCTTCATTTTAGTGTAACAGAATAGGCTAATTGACAGTGAGGAAAATACCTTATGAATTTTGTTCTGAGCTAAAAATATCTACAGGATGACAGGGACATCGACGCGAAAACTTTTACCATGCATTCAGTACATAATTCTGAAACAGTCAGTTATTTAAAAAATAAAATGCTGTTTTATAGAAAAGTGCAATTATGTGTGTATTATAGTGCAAACGCGGTAAAAATGTATGGAACAGCCGATTTTTTTTTTCATACCCGACGATAAATTTCAATGCAGGGCAGGGGGCTTCAGAATGATGTACTGAATCCACGGTAAACGTTTTCGCGTCGATGTCCCTGCCACCCTGTATACTCACCTTATTTTTGTAAATGATTTTAGATTAAGTAATATTTTTCAGAAATTATTGAGTAAAACTAAAGCCATTGGTCACGTGCCATTGAACGCGAGTCAGAGCCCGACACGTATTAATGTGCCTTTATTTTTATTTTCAGATGTACAGCAGTCGAGAGAGCAGTAAACGGACGTCGCCGTTAACGATATCGCACGGTACTGGATCCTATAATGGTACGTATATGATTTTTCAATTAATCAACTCAGCCTATCGCAGTCCACTACTGGGCATAGGCCTCTCCCAGGCGGCATCACAACACCCTGCTCTCCGCCTTCCTCATCCAGTCTGTCTCAGCCACTTTCTTAATGTCGTCGGTACATCTAGCTGGGAGGCGTCCCACACTACGCTCGCCGATACGCGGTCTCCACTCCAAGACTCGTCTGCTCCACCAATCATCGGTTCTTCGACAAACATGGCCAGCCCACTGCCACCTCAACTTGCTTACTCTTCAAGCTATGTCTGTAATTTCAATTCAATTGCAAATTTGATGATATAAAAAAAAAATATGATACCAAAAATGATTCATACCATCACGATTTTATTTTGGTTTTCACACTTCTGCCTATCTCAGGCGGAAGAGTGTGTTAAACGCATATTTCGCCAGTTATATTTCGCCAATATAGGGCGAGTTTATTGCCATCAACCGAACAGAATCGAGACTACACAATTCAAATTCAAGTATAAAACAAAAAAAAATAACTCAAACTCAAAGCATTTATTTCAAATAAACCAATTACAGGCACTTTTGAATTGTCAAGGGGTCGGTCAGTCAGAAAGATGAAGCTAGTTGCCCATTCCAAAGCGTAGTAGGTTCCTATGGAGAAGAACGGGCAAGAAACTCCACGGACACTCTTAAATCAAGATATGGTTACAAAATATTGGTTACATCATTCATGTTGAAGTTATACATGTGAGAACGGTGCAAAACGTTAATAACGTCCGTAATAGAAATAAAAAACAAATAATTCAAAAATTTAATTAACTTAAAATAAGCCGTTGCAGCTAAGAGATGACCAGTCCCTACTGACGGTGCTCGTTTACGAACATGACGCATGAATTAGCACCATTCAGCTCAACCATTTTGAAGGGAGCTAAATGATCCAACACACGCGCCACCGTCAGCGAGACATTAGAGTGAGCATGACATACTCTCAGCCGCCAAGGCACATTCAAGTCAATGAAAGACATACCCAGTACCTAAATGGTAGCTTTATAGTCGGTACATAGTACTCGCACATGTGCTATGCAATTATACAATGCAAAGATATTTTCTAAAATCTTCAGCAGCTCCCAACAGTATTTTCAAATGCTAATCATTTAGTTTATGCGCCCTTGTGGAGCAGGACCAGGGTTGAGCCAAGCATTTTTATCGGCGATATAATCCCCCAACTTATAATAATGCTTGGCTGCATAGTGTGCGTTTAATATAAGATTAAAATTTCGTTTCATTCAGTTGTAGTATTGGGGAGGTATTTTATTGTAACATTTTAAACAGTACCCCATGAAAGACGAGTCCACTTTAGCCAGCCTGAAACCCGGTTGAACTAATTGGTTCCTATTCCTAGTGATATAATTGTGTCTTGCACCTCTTTTACTAAAAATATGTCGATTTTTCCTTACGTAAGTACATAATGTTTTCATAGATATATTGACAAGGTACCGTCATGATGTTAATATCTTTAAACAGTTCCCTTAGAGAGTCGTGCCTGCGGAGGCCATATATGGCTCTGATGGCTCAAAAACAACCGACTTCCAACAAAAACACTAAAATAACTTTTTTATAAAATAAAAACCACCGAATTCCACAAAAATACACTTAAAAGTGAAAAATAACTTTGGAAGTTGGTGGCAAAAACGAAAATATTGTATACTAAGTAAATAGCAAAATATAACGTAATATAGTAATATATGAAAGCGATTCATAACTATATCCCTAAGGATATAACTATTTTACGGCTTCACCCATCTTACTGCGAACCATCTTAATGTACGTATATTTATTTATTTATTAACTCGTCATCACTATCATTACAGGGATTTCCTAATTCAATACATATGTATATAACACTATATGGTTCTGTATTTTCGTTTTTGCCATCGACTTCCGAAATTAAAGTTATTTTTCACTTTTAAGTGTATTTTTGTGGAATTCGGTGGTTTTTATTTTGTAAAAAAGTTATTTTAGTGTTTTTGTTGGAAGTCCGTTGTTTTTTTTTTGGGAAAAAGTTTTTATTTTTCACTTTTTAGTTGTGGTACCTACCCCATATAAATTAGTATACCATTCGAATAATGGAAACATATCAAAAGATTTTTCAAAAGTTACACCGTTACGCAAGTAATCCATCAAGATTTTAGACTAGTGGAATTTGCCCCACCAAACCGAACTAGTGGGGCACATTCCACTGAAAATTTTAGGGATTTCACTTTGCACCAAGTCGCCCCGACTTGGTGGGGCAAAGTGGAATGATTTAAATTAACCCCTTTGTGGGTGAAAAGGGGGGATACAGTTTGTATGAAAGATTTTATTCATTTGGTTTAGAAAACGTGGTAATTATAAACTTATCTAGGTAATAATAAAGATAATCATACATTTTTCATTTCTCACTGACATCTATTGCCCCAAAATGGGGCAATAATGAATAAATTTTTCTACATACAATGTAACAGATTTTTTTTTTTTTAATGTAATTAAAGTCCTATTAAAATTGTAAATAGAATATAATCACGATGTAACATTTAGTTTTTGTTTCATTGCAATCGTCTCATCCAATAAATAAAAAGATATGCTAATTTATAGTTTTCAAAGTGACACCCATACCCCCAACAATGACTACGTTCCAGGCGGCAAGGGGTAACGGAGATGTGGAGCGTCGTATGTTGGCTGGGCGGTCACAGTCCATAAATTACAGGGTACCCTCGAAAGATCCGTGATCTACCTTGGTAAATATTTTTTTGCAAAAGCGCAAATATACGTCGTGCTTAGTCATGTCAGAAGTTTGGAAGGCATAGTGTTTTCAGATTTGGACGCCAACAAATTTTTAAAGCGACCACACGACGACAGGATCATTGACGGAAATGACGAGGCGACGCTATCTGTCTTCTGACAATCAAGGCCACACATAGCTTGCGACTCAAGTAGCGCAATTCGATGCCGGGATACTACCATTAATCATTTATAGGCAGAGTGCATCTCATGGCAGTTCCAATAAGCCCAAACACGGCTAGGATACATTGTTTTATGAGGGAGTTCTGGTGCCTTCCTTCCGGCTTCATCTTCAGATCAGTTCGATGGTACCATTTTCATCGGACTGTGCTTCATAGTCACTTAACTATTTTAATCGAGATATCTTATCGCCACCCGTAAAATACTTATCATCATTAAGTAGTTCCGGTGGCCATCTGTGGTCTTCTTCATCAATTCCACTTCACCAAATTAGTTTCTGATAGCAAATGCTTAACTTGTTACCGAAAATACCAAAATCGCTATAATATTTGAGAAGTTCCCTCGATTCCTTACGGATTCCATCATCAGAACTGAATGTTTATAAAAATGTGTCCAATCTGGAAGTATATCTTTTCAAATAAGAAAAAAAAATCAAATCGGTTATTCATGACGGAGTAATGAGGTAACAAACATAAAAAAAAAAACTCAACCGAATTGAGAACCTCCTCCTTTTTGGGAAGTCGGTTAAAAATAGGCTCGATGTCTGTAGCCCGACCCCATAGTAGAATACCGTTCGACATAATACGATGAAAGTAACTAAAATAGACTAGCCTCGCGGTACCTACATCAATAAATTGACGGATTTTTTTCACAGCATAAGCTGCTGAACTTAACCGTCCTGAAAGGGATGTTAAAGGACCTCATTGAAGTCTTGAGTCGAGCGTGATCCCCAGGAAAACAGTTATATCGACGAATCCTAGTTTCTATTGATTCAATACTATCTCACAATTACTACTTTTGACATTTGGTGACATGGTAAAGAAAATCTTATGCACTTCTCACTCTCACTTCACTTTTTTCCCATTTAATACTAAATTATTAGCAGTGAACCAATTTTGGACCTGCTGTAGGGCGTTATTTACGTCGTCAAGATTTGATGAACATCTATTAATTAAAAAAATTAAGGAAGTATCGTCAGCAAATAACACCATTTGTGGTTGAGTTTTTAACAAATAGGGTAGATCATTAATATATACTAAGAAGAGGAAGAGGAAAGGACCCAATATTGATCCTTGTGGTATCAATTCAAAAATGGTGTCAATTCACTCGGTTTTAAAGTAAAAATGGGTATTTTTACTTTTAAACCGAGTGAATTGACACCATTTATTTGAACTTGCTGTTGTCTATCATTTAAATAAGATTTTACTAAACTGAGCGCAAGTTTTCCAAGTCCGTAATGCTCAAGTTTAAAGATTATGGTTTCGTGGTCGACGCAGACAAATGCCTTGGAGAGGTCACAAAAAATTCTAGTAGCAGTCTCATATCGGCGACAATGAATGCCAACAAATTTTGTTTAATTTTTGGATGAATTATTGTGTGCGTTTTGAGATGCGCAGCCGTATCTGGTCGCACGGGTCATCGCCTGCGACGCTCGCGCTCGACTGACGCTCCCGCCGCCCGCGGTGGTCCTGCCGCCCGCGTATGTCATAGGATCTATAGCTAAGGCTGCAGTCCCGTTCGCACGCCGCCCGTGACTGCCAGTTGCTTGTTGTTTGATGGCAGCAACGAACATTTTGGCAACCGGCGGCGTATTGGTCGTCCGTCGTGACGTCACCGCACGCTGTCGGTAGCGTCCGACGTGTTAAAGAGACCCTAGTCTAACATAGTGTTGCTTCCCTCAGGCTCGTGGCGCTCCGGAGCCCCGCGCGAGCCGCCCCCCTCCCCGCCCGCGCACCGCATGGAGCGCTCGCTGGGCGGCGGCTCGCAGGGGAGCGGCTCTCTGCTGCTGGAGCGGTCCATCACGCCGCTGAGTCTGGGCAGCATGAGCTCGCTGCACGACGTGCTGAAGGTACGTACGACATACATGTGTACAGTAGAGCCACACCGCATGGAGCGCTCGCTGGGCGGCGGCTCGCAGGGGAGCGGCTCTCTGCTGCTGGAGCGGTCCATCACGCCGCTGAGTCTGGGCAGCATGAGCTCGCTGCACGACGTGCTGAAGGTACGTACGACATACATGTGTACAGTAGAGCCACACCGCATGGAGCGCTCGCTGGGCGGCGGCTCGCAGGGGAGCGGCTCTCTGCTGCTGGAGCGGTCCATCACGCCGCTGAGTCTGGGCAGCATGAGCTCGCTGCACGACGTGCTGAAGGTACGTACGACATACATGTGTACAGTAGAGCCACACCGCATGGAGCGCTCGCTGGGCGGCGGCTCGCAGGGGAGCGGCTCTCTGCTGCTGGAGCGGTCCATCACGCCGCTGAGTCTGGGCAGCATGAGCTCGCTGCACGACGTGCTGAAGGTACGTACGACATACATGTGTACAGTAGAGCCACACCGCATGGAGCGCTCGCTGGGCGGCGGCTCGCAGGGGAGCGGCTCTCTGCTGCTGGAGCGGTCCATCACGCCGCTGAGTCTGGGCAGCATGAGCTCGCTGCACGACGTGCTGAAGGTACGTACGACATACATGTGTACAGTAGAGCCACACCGCATGGAGCGCTCGCTGGGCGGCGGCTCGCAGGGGAGCGGCTCTCTGCTGCTGGAGCGGTCCATCACGCCGCTGAGTCTGGGCAGCATGAGCTCGCTGCACGACGTGCTGAAGGTACGTACGACATACATGTGTACAGTAGAGCCACACCGCATGGAGCGCTCGCTGGGCGGCGGCTCGCAGGGGAGCGGCTCTCTGCTGCTGGAGCGGTCCATCACGCCGCTGAGTCTGGGCAGCATGAGCTCGCTGCACGACGTGCTGAAGGTACGTACGACATACATGTGTACAGTAGAGCCACACCGCATGGAGCGCTCGCTGGGCGGCGGCTCGCAGGGGAGCGGCTCTCTGCTGCTGGAGCGGTCCATCACGCCGCTGAGTCTGGGCAGCATGAGCTCGCTGCACGACGTGCTGAAGGTACGTACGACATACATGTGTACAGTAGAGCCACACCGCATGGAGCGCTCGCTGGGCGGCGGCTCGCAGGGGAGCGGCTCTCTGCTGCTGGAGCGGTCCATCACGCCGCTGAGTCTGGGCAGCATGAGCTCGCTGCACGACGTGCTGAAGGTACGTACGACATACATGTGTACAGTAGAGCCACACCGCATGGAGCGCTCGCTGGGCGGCGGCTCGCAGGGGAGCGGCTCTCTGCTGCTGGAGCGGTCCATCACGCCGCTGAGTCTGGGCAGCATGAGCTCGCTGCACGACGTGCTGAAGGTACGTACGACATACATGTGTACAGTAGAGCCACACCGCATGGAGCGCTCGCTGGGCGGCGGCTCGCAGGGGAGCGGCTCTCTGCTGCTGGAGCGGTCCATCACGCCGCTGAGTCTGGGCAGCATGAGCTCGCTGCACGACGTGCTGAAGGTACGTACGACATACATGTGTACAGTAGAGCCACACCGCATGGAGCGCTCGCTGGGCGGCGGCTCGCAGGGGAGCGGCTCTCTGCTGCTGGAGCGGTCCATCACGCCGCTGAGTCTGGGCAGCATGAGCTCGCTGCACGACGTGCTGAAGGTACGTACGACATACATGTGTACAGTAGAGCCACACCGCATGGAGCGCTCGCTGGGCGGCGGCTCGCAGGGGAGCGGCTCTCTGCTGCTGGAGCGGTCCATCACGCCGCTGAGTCTGGGCAGCATGAGCTCGCTGCACGACGTGCTGAAGGTACGTACGACATACATGTGTACAGTAGAGCCACACCGCATGGAGCGCTCGCTGGGCGGCGGCTCGCAGGGGAGCGGCTCTCTGCTGCTGGAGCGGTCCATCACGCCGCTGAGTCTGGGCAGCATGAGCTCGCTGCACGACGTGCTGAAGGTACGTACGACATACATGTGTACAGTAGAGCCACACCGCATGGAGCGCTCGCTGGGCGGCGGCTCGCAGGGGAGCGGCTCTCTGCTGCTGGAGCGGTCCATCACGCCGCTGAGTCTGGGCAGCATGAGCTCGCTGCACGACGTGCTGAAGGTACGTACGACATACATGTGTACAGTAGAGCCACACCGCATGGAGCGCTCGCTGGGCGGCGGCTCGCAGGGGAGCGGCTCTCTGCTGCTGGAGCGGTCCATCACGCCGCTGAGTCTGGGCAGCATGAGCTCGCTGCACGACGTGCTGAAGGTACGTACGACATACATGTGTACAGTAGAGCCACACCGCATGGAGCGCTCGCTGGGCGGCGGCTCGCAGGGGAGCGGCTCTCTGCTGCTGGAGCGGTCCATCACGCCGCTGAGTCTGGGCAGCATGAGCTCGCTGCACGACGTGCTGAAGGTACGTACGACATACATGTGTACAGTAGAGCCACACCGCATGGAGCGCTCGCTGGGCGGCGGCTCGCAGGGGAGCGGCTCTCTGCTGCTGGAGCGGTCCATCACGCCGCTGAGTCTGGGCAGCATGAGCTCGCTGCACGACGTGCTGAAGGTACGTACGAGCAGCTTGCGACGTGCATGTGTACAGCTGAATCAAAAGTGAACTCAATCATATTAGTACTTCATCAATTTACATTATGTACAAATGCTTATGCTATAGTGGGCGCGACTGCTAGTCACCGCCTCAGGTATGTGAGCGATGAGATGGAGGAGGGCACCATTGACAAAAATGTGGCACACGTCGCCGCTAACTCCGTCTGAGTGAGCGGCGACGTGTGTCGGGGAGTGAGCCGTGCCGTGAGTATAGCGAAGGCGGTGACTAGCACGAGCGCGCTAACTATAGCACACTTAATTTCGACATGGTAAACCGACCCGTAACTGTAAACACACTATTACTTATAACAACATCAATACTTATAACACAAAACACACTATTTTAAACTTGATATAAAATTGAATCTACACTTGAGCATTCAAAAACACGATTCGATAATACAGTACCCAATCACTATAATTGCTTTACAAACAAATGATTGACTTTCAATGGAATTGTCACAATGACTAAAACATCGACTGATCGAACTGCTCTTAAATTGGTCACCAGTGGTCACATATTATTTTTCTTCTTTTTTTGTGTTGATGTTCACCTGTTAGCAAGTAGACTGTTTCTATGATAAGACGATGCGCAGGATTCGGGCTAGCTCCAGGGGGATCCTGAGGGCATTTGCACTGAGCTTCGATTGTCAGTATCGCTGTATGGCTTACGTAATGAGCAATCAAAGTTTGCAATAAGTTTTTGTGTCTGTTTTTTATTTATTTGGTACTTACTATATAATCCCTTGTTGATCAAAATAAAAGTTTATTTTGTTTTTTTTTTTGTTTATAAATCCAATTTTTGTCAACGATGTATGAGATTTTGTGCATGGTTGTCGTGCTTATCTTTGGTTAATTTTATTTGAAGTATCCAATACTGACCATAACACAGTATGTCCCCGGGCAGGTGGGCACAGACCTGGGCGACGGGCTGCACTCCGAGGACAGCAGCTGCGGAGCCTCCCCACCGCATCCTATGGATCCTTGATGGTAACAGCTCTTATTTTTCGTTATTATTCATTTATTCATTCAAGTAACATTGACTCTTACACAATATTCGATACACATACAATAATATTACAATACAATACAAAACAAAAACCACAGTACTTACACTAATAACCGACAACTGTAGGTGACTTGCAAGTCACGGCAGCGTGTAATTTACGGCCAGTGTGGCCTGTCCGCTGTCACCACCAGCTGTCGCCGCACCGCGCGCACACACGCTGCGCCTACGCATCGTCGCATATAAGCAGTCGCCGCTAACTTCGTGAACATGTCCGAGACACTGCAGTGTCGCGACAGCCCCATCACTGCTCTGAGGGCGTTGTTACTTGTTATATAGGACGTGGAGGGTGTCGTATGGTTTTTGGGTGAATATAATTAGTGATTACTGAGATATTTACCATCGAAACCATATCTTTCCCAATTCCGATACACCAGTGAAACTTCGGGGATCAAACCTTACAGCGTCTAATAGGGATGCAGACAAAAATTTTTTTTTGTCTGTCTTTGAGATTATAAAAAAATATTGGACACGTATTTTTCTTTTTTTACGTAATCTAAAGATTACGGCGATACATTGAGGTAAAATGTGCCATGACGTCACGAGTATGTAGATTTTATACGTACTAGTGACGTAGCGACCCCCACTCCCCAACCTAAAATGCGTTTTATCTAAGATTTTTTTTATTAATATGATAAAGCAAAAAATACGTGTCTGACTGACGGACTAATTACAATTAATTTTTTTTACGCAGGTATCATCCCTATTACTTTTAGTATAACCTATTTATTATTGTTATCTTCCACAGAAGCCCACTGAACTCGCCGTGGACACTAGACATGTCCCGTTTCTACGCTTGCTTTTGTTAAAGTAGTATCATTTGCGACCGGGACAGGCGCGGACGATTGTACGCCGGATGTCGTTATCACAGAGTTCATTGTTGCGTAGCAGGCGATGCTTTAAATATATCATGTGGGCGCTTTTATTTATGATGGATGATATATATATAAGAAAAGTGATTTAGGTTTTTGTATCTCACGTTGGGTAAGACCTATACGAAAATAGCTCATATTGTAGTGAAAATATTAGCCAATATGGGGTCACTGCCCAGGGTGCGCAGGAGCACCGCGTTTTTAATGCTCATGGGATAGACAGCCGTATCCGGCTGTTTACTAATGAATATCCCTGAAATTGAGAAACAGTGAATTATGTCTATCATAAACAAAAACGCGGTTATTAAATAAATAAATTATCAATATATTTGGTTCCTAAAACAATTATAATATGGAAGATTTATTTTGCAATGTTATTAAATTATTTATCAGAAACAAATAATAATTAAATGTAATGGTTTTCTGCATGACACTTAATACTAAACCTTCCATTAAAAGATAATAAAAAAATTAAATAGATATTATTAAGCTGTGCACACTGACTGGATATTAGGCGTTGAAGAAAATCTAGGAATTTTCTGACGGATATTGAAGATGATATTATTTATTACATGTTCTTTTTAATTAAATTGTTTAGTGGTAAAAATCTTTGCTATGAAATTGTAAATAAAAATAATATTGACCTTTTTGCCACACATACTTATGACTGAAATGATTGAATTTCATCCTTTGTATCCTGTTTTAATCCTATTAATATTTAATCAAGATTTTTAACCCTTATGAAATATTGGCAATTCAATTCTTATGACATTTAATGTATTGTAATATTTTTTATATTTCTATTATAAACTTGTTTGTTTTCCTAATATGGTCAGTGTGTGCCCAGTTCTAGATATATAGACCCAATGTGGCTTGTAGGTCAATTAGATTCCTCTTAACACTACGTATTTTATATCTGCGTACGTAAGACTTTGCTTGTTAGTGGATCTAGTTTATTTACAGTTCACAATGTGGTGTGCCACAGGTCTTACAGAGATTTTTATTAATACAAGGCTCCTGTAATGTGCAAAGATTTTTGAAAGTCAAACACGGAAATGGCTCTTAAGACGAACCGTGGGTATGGTCTTTGGCGTTCTATACTAACGTATTCCTATGTTTTCTCCCTGCTTATTGATACTAATCCAAATATTTTTTACGATATAGTGTATCTACCACTGCTGTCCCTATGTTTTGTTTTTAGGCGTAATTAGGTATATTTTTTCTAAAATTAATTTAATTACGTCAAAAAAACATCTTAAAATGTTCATTTACAGAAATGATCAAAAATAATTATGAAATACTTTGGCTATATTTTAAAAAGAACAGCGACACTAGTAGAAAAGTATCTTTAAAGTCATATTATATTGTTTAATTACAACCACGCTTTCACATCCAACTTTTAAACTGGAAATAAACTAGCATTCACTAATAAGCAAACTACATAATATATAAATAAAATAGATGTAGGACTTTATTAACCAAATTGTATTTAATTGCTTTTATTTTTAATACTCTATACGCCATCTTGATGACGTAACAGACCGCCGAAGTAAAACCAGAAAGGTTTATAAGTTATAAAGAATTTATAATTAAAATAATGAAAACATGAACAATTTAATAATATGTGATGTCCTAACAAAATGATTGAAATTAATTGTAATTGTGACGTTAATTCAAATCTTTAAAGCCAAATGTTCTCAGTTTAATTGTGAATATTGTTTGAAAGTGTCTTCTCATCGAAAAATAATAAAAATTTAATTCTATTTTATTTATTTTATGACAACTAGATCCAAAGGTTAGTATACAAAAACTTAGAAACTATTGTTAGTACTTAAATACAATTACAAAGGACAACACTCATCACATACATCCAATTCTATACACAAATGCCCCTATGCTGAGATACCCCGTCCCGTCAACATAACCACTACGGAGATACCTCCCTAAAAGATCACCGGACCAACGAAATGCCTCAACACAGGTGCACGTACATCTTCAGCTATAGTTTTCAGAATGCTGTTGTGACTCCTCCCCTCTTAATGTTATACAATAGTAAATTAGCTCAAACTAAATCTTTGAGTCTCGACTTATGG
Source organism: Agrochola lota (assembly GCA_947364205.1). NCBI lineage: Eukaryota > Metazoa > Arthropoda > Insecta > Lepidoptera > Noctuidae > Agrochola > Agrochola lota. Next base: position 4,597,561 of record OX376244.1, on the reverse strand, counting down.
CATGAAGTGTGTCTCTGTTACATTTATTTGTGTGCTTGAAGTTTTAAATAAATAAATAAATCTTTCGAGATATTTATTTGTTTTAGATTAAACTCAATTTCAGAGTAAAACATTATTGCCAAGTTTTATCAAATAACAAGCTAATCAGAACTTTATCTTATGGACGTGTACACTCAATTTACAGGCACTTTTAAATAATATCCACAATAAAAACTTAACTAAAACACTGCCATTCCTGTATAGGTAGGTAGTAGATAATTCCACATTGGAACAAAATAGAAGAATCACTAGATTTCGTTAACTGTTCGCATCGGTATCGATAAGTAAAATAATATCGATTATTCGTCACTTAATCGCTTATTATATCAACTTTCGATTAATTCAATAAATATCCTACTGTGTTAGTTACGATGGTTTTAAATATCGATAAAACTGTTACTATTTATCGATGTTACGATATATCGAGATTAGAAGCACAGTAGGATATTAATTGATATCGATATAATTATAATAATAAAATATTATTTTTAACCCTTTCGCTAGACATGTATACTGTATACATAAGGTTTGTATATTAATAAAATAATGTGATTATTTCCATTTTAATGAAGTTATAAAGTATATTACCAAAATAATCGTCACATTTATTGTTTAAGTTAATTATTTATAAACGTCAAAATATCGCTTTATTTTAACGCTTTGTGTGTAAAATGAAGTTCATTAATTGTATTGCATTCAGAAATGTCGATAGCTAAAGATAACTGTAAAAGATACGCGAATTATAATGTTCTGGTTATAAGCCATACAAAATACATGTTTCAAATATATTTGGTCGTTATATTAACTGGTGGTTACAACTGTCAATTGTATACTTAAGTCCGCAGTTATTTTTAACTATCGACATTTCGATACATCCAGCGCTAGGTTATAATTATAACCCAATGTTTTGTAACAAATCTCATAATTATTTTGTGATTACTCACCCTTAACAGTAAGCAATATTTTTTTTGTAATAATTGTTAATTTTATTTAACAATCTAGTCTCTTTTTTTGTTTATTTACGACCGTAATGTATTATCGCGACTATGATTCGTCTTCAATGTATTTTAAGAGTAAACTAGTTGGACTTAGACAAATGAGATTTTTATAGGTTAGTATTTTTTATCGTTGTGTCTATGGGCTGGCACTATGGATAGGTTGGGTGATACAAATTTACAAGGTATTGTGTATCCAAATAAATTATTATGAAGCTAAAAAGAATCTCGGTAAAAATATGACGGCTGCATGATCAGTAAACGTTTTTGAACTAAAATTATTAATATTCCTAGCGGTCTGAAAACGTAAATGAAAAATATTGGTGATTCAAAACCTTACCTATCGCGGCGCCCTCTATCTTCAGTTGTACACATAACTATTATTCTCTTTTGTATTTTTTTATATAAACATCGATGAAATATAAGTTATCCAAAGATCTTTGTATCGAAATACTTATATTTAAATAAATTTAATAATACTGTGAAAACCAATTGCTTAAGTGACAGTGTAGTGCGGTGGAAAAAAAAACAGCGCCATAAAAAAATCTGAAAGCACAGGATTTCAAAAAATATTCCACTCGACTGGGCAGTTATTTAAACAACTGTTTAAAGCATTAAATGATTTATATTATTTTGTAAACAAGTGAATAATTTCTCACATTCAAAAACAATTATTTATAACTCAAATGTAAATGAAAATGTAAATCTAACATTGTTTCTGAATTCGAGAACTTATACTAACAAAATTAGTATTACCACATTTTTTATATAAATAGTATTGTTCACTATATCGATATTATAATGCGTTTTATTTGAAAACTTCTAGTTTTAAAACTAATATGCACCAGAAAGAACTGAATGTATATTGCTTTTTTATATAATTGTGTATATTAATGTAAACGTATTATGAACAAATTTTGTGTAATGTCAGCTTTTTTGTAAACCCTTTTGTCGAAAATGGAGCGAAGATTGTTGTTTATTTCTTAGACATTGTTATAAGACCGTATTCATAGATCAGTTATAATTTTCTTGAGTTTCCGAATCTTGTCTCCGAGAAAGAAATAAGCAACAATTTCAAATTCTAAGTATTACAACAACATTCCGTTGATTTTAACACTGAACCAATCTCATATCTGTAGTTTCTATAACTCGCTAGGTAATTCAAATTAATATCGATAAGTGACTGGACACATCACTACACAGCATTTACCTTTGTCAATTGATATTAATAAAATTAATAATTGGCGTTGTATAACCTAATAAATTGTATATCTCAATAAATTTGTTGATCGAGAAATACGCTAGGATAAGATTATATAAAAATTGTATTTAAATTAAATCCCTAAAACAATACGCGACGGGTTTAGGAACGTAGATTTTGCTAAAATTGATATTTAAAATGCATTTTATATTAAAAGTACGCTTGGTATTATTCGAAATTGAATTAATTTATTACATTTACTGTTGCGCTGTATGAGCTAATAATTTTTTAGCCTCTTTACTCGTTTTGGCACTTCTTAGCTCGACTTTATAATCTGAAATTATCCAGTGAATATTTTACGATTTTCGAAGCTTCTGGTCATCATGCACTTGGGAAACATCTCGGCAAACAATTCATGTAATTTTGGGAAAAAGTTTAAACAACAAAGCGATGTTATATATCTGTTTTCATTAGGACGGAACCCTAAACATTTTGTAAATTTTTAACAGATGTATTTGTCTAACATGGTGCATGAAGGTCAGAAAAGTAATCGAAATAACATGTTTTATATACTTGTGTATAGATTCCATGGATTAGTCAATATTATCCAAAAAGTATTTGAAATTCAATGACACACCCTCCCGGTGACTTTCCACATTACCCTGGCTTCACATCACTAATCCTTTAGGCAATTCTATCAGTAACCAATGTTTATAATAAAATATGTATTAGCCATCTCACTTTGTATCCAGCTACTGTTCCATAAACTTTGTTATTATTTCATTGTAAATCTAAATTATTGTCTAATATTAAATTGCATTATGTGAATTATCTCAATACTTAATTATTTTATGTAAATATATCTGAATAAAGAAACATTTGAATGAGATTTTTTGTTTTAATGTACTTAGCATAATTAGTTCATAATGTTCCCACTGCTGGGACACAGGTAGGGAATTCAATCCCGCATCAAAATCTCAGTCCCGCAATCCTGCGGGACTGAGATTCGAAGTCCCGCGCGGATCCGTACAATTTGCGGGACCAGAGACAAATACTAAAGTTTTGCAATTCTGTAGATAGGTTTATAAAACCAAATAAAAAGCATGGAGTTACATCACATATTTATTTGAAATAACATTATTGGAAATGGTTTCGGAGAAAGCACAAAATATTCAATGTTTCATCGTTCAGATTTGACCGTATCTTGCTGCATAAATATCCAGCTGCTGAAAATGCACGCTCTGAGTCAACACTTGTAGGTGGAAGCGATCTAATGTAATTGTACTCTGATCTAAGTTTTTTCCACGAGTACCGCCACATTCAAGAAGAGTCATCTCACGTTTTAAGATAAGATCAAGAGAAGTCCCAGCTGGGACTGAAGAATTTCCTGCCCAATTATTACGAAGTTCACGCTCTAATTCATCTTTAATGAAATTATAAAAAAAAAGAAACACCCGCAAAAATCGTGCGGGATCCCGCGTTTGCGGGATTGCATTCCCTAGTCACAAGCCTCCTCTCTGTGAGAGGGAGTAGGCCGTAATCCACGACGGGGGCCCAGTGCGGGTTGGTAGATGTTATATGTCTTCGAATTATTGATTCTAGGAAATTGTTTCCGTTGTGCTTATAATGCCATAAATAGACTGCCAGAGCCTAGATAAAATAACTCGTCCAAAGATCTTATTAAAATCTTCATTAGAAAACGATAAAACTTGCTGTTTAGCTAGGATAGCGGTCGTTAGACCGTGTCATACTCCCTGGCCTCGCCACAGTGGAAAATACATGTTTCTAGGTAAATTGTACCAATTATGTACTATACGCTAAGTGTAATAAAAATTGTACCTCAACGATAACGAAAAATTAAATATAATGAAGGTTTTGTGTCGTGATGGCCCAGTGGTTAAGGCCTCGCCTCTCATGCACGAGGTTGTGGGTTCAAATCCGGGCAAGTACCAATGTGACTTGTTCAATTCATATGTACTTTCTGAGTTTATCTTGGATATGACTGACATCGGTGAAGGAAAACATCTTGAGGTAACCTGGACTTGTAGTTAATATAAGTCTGAAATCACCAACCCGTCTTGAGCAAGCGTGGTGATCAATGCTCGTGCCTTCTCTGTATGAGAAGAGGCCTTTGCCCTGCAGTGGGACAGTAACAGGCTGGTATTATTAATGAAGGTTTGGTGGCGCGGCTGGGGAGTATACTACTAGTTTTTGTAAACTACTAGGTGCACCCGGATAGAGTATACACTAAATAATTGTAACGAAATAGTTCTTTTCCGTACGCTATAAAGAAATTCCAAAATTTTATAACTTTAGTAATTAAAGCCTTGCTTTTGAAGATGTATTAGGCGTACCCGGAAATAGTCACTGAAGAATTGTACGCATTATGTACTACCCAAAAACGTAATAATATTACGGAAAAATGTAATATCTTAAGACGCAGATATATGCCAGTGACCTTGACGCTTGCATGTGCTGTACTGAGCTCACGCAAATGCGTCATACGTGCAGCCAGTAATAGGACTCGCCCATCAAGGAGCGCTGTCCCAAATTAGACGCATTATTAATTTATTATACTTAAAACAAAAGGTATTTTAATAAAACACGTACGGTATACTTAAAGTTCAATAATTAAATTATCTTTAAAATTGTGAAGCTTTTAAAAAAATACCCTTGATAGATTTTGCGTGATTCTCAATTTTTTATCCGCGTTAGACATAACTTTACAAATTAATTTAAATATGTAATATAAACATAATCTAAAATATTCAGATATTAAGTTATTTAAAAAATGCTCTAATTTAACATATATTTATTCCAAATCATTAACACTACTCGTTTATGTGATCTGCAGTATAAAATCATTAAAAGTCGGTTATCATCGTCTTAGCAGCCCCGGATCTAGAATTTTTCGAGGCGGGGCTGCCGCCTGCCGCCCCCCGCCAATCCTTTTTTTTTTAGGCTAGGTCAGGATAACTTTGAAATAAATCAATTCAATACTCTTCGAGCCATAATTAATCTGATGTACTGTACATCAGATTTCCGATTTGAATGCAAAAGCGAGAGAAGCGAGTTCGAAAAATTTGCCGCCGAAAATGCCTGAGATAAGTTACTTTTTCTATTACGATTTAAGAATTAGAAAAGTTTTAAGAATTAGGAGTTACTAGGTTGCAAGAGTGAGCGTAGCAAGCTCGAACATTTTGGCATATAAACATATTAATCAAATTTTATCGATGGAAAATGCCAATCCAACATGGGCGCCAAAACTGGTAAAAATTAAAGGACATCGTGCCGCGTTTTCTCTATATAGTTACTTTACTCTTTGCCGCCTTTGCACATACAGGCGTCGGAAAGTGTGGGACGCCCGGCATCCCCGCTACGCGAAGTAAAACTTAAAAAATAGGCCACAGAGGCGCTCATTGAGTTTCTGGTAGAATTCAACTGCGCCGGCTCACAACCAGTGTACACGCCCCGCACTAGGGCGAGCGAGGGGAAAGAGTGACGAGGGGCGGCATTCGCGCCGCGCCAACCCCTCCGCAAACGACGACCGCGTAGAAACGTCTCCTAACAATAAATCATTGTGACAGTGCTAATGAATGTACCTAATGTAAAGATTTATATCAATAAACTACAGTTTAAAAAATATAAAATCTAGTTTTTTTAATCATAAACAACCAGCTCACACCGTTTGACGACCTACACCTACGCTAACCAGTGATTTTCTCAGTGCACCACCCGTAGAGGAAGATTATAAGTACTACGCGTCTCATTTACTGCAGTTGTGCTGTGCTAGGTGGTGCACTTAAATTGTCTGCTGCCACGCTTGAATTTGTCTCCCCCTGAAGTTGGCCCCCGGGGCACGGGCCCCGGTTTGTCCCTCCCTAGATTTGGGGACATCAAATCAAGATCGCAACAGCAGACTTGCTGATCTTTGTACTTACTAGATGTGGCCATCAAATTAGAAATACAGGGAATTCTCTCGGTGAGATAGTTGCATAGAAGTGCTGGAAATAAACAAAACAATACGAATCTATGTGCATAACAAGAAATAATTGACCTTCAAGAAGAAGATAAGAAGTTGGTAGGTACTTTTTATTAGGTACTGCCAGCAACGAAAGTCGTTAAGTCAACTTAACGACTTTCGTTGTTAAGGTGAATCCGCAGTTGTAGTCTGCAAAATTCAATTTTCTTAAGTTTTTTGCTATTTGCAGGTCAGTGTCAGGTTGTATCTTGATCAATATATGATTTGCGACTATACGGAGTTATAATCTTTAGAATCATTGATGATGTCTCTCTAAGTTAGATTTGTTCCATAAGAATAAAGGAGACTGTTCAAGTGCATGATGGGATAACTATGTGATTAATTTGTTGTTAAATAATAAAACAAATAATTACAAATACAATTTTATTCAGCAAGTCACTAGGTCATATAGTTAATATTATAAACGCAACACTTAAAACAATCTTAAGTCTTTGTACAAGGCAATTTTCATGTTAACAATATCGATACCACAGCGAGGCGGGAAAACTGACAATTAGTGTTCCTTTACTTATATCCAAGATTTTCATATAAAGGTTTAAGACTGACATACAGATGCATAATGTGCCTATAATGTTCCCACTGTTGGGACTCAGGCCTCTTCTCATTGAGAGGGAGTGGGCCTTTGAAATCTTCGAGCTGTCATTTGGCATCTCATCATCTAAATATTTTCTTATTCTTTAGCGACAGGTCAAGTAATTGTACAGCCAATATAATACTTTTCGTAAACCGTCAGTTCGCCCGCCTCACTCATGTCTCAACCTCCACAAACAATCCGTTAGTTACAATTTGATTTACCCTAATTTTTCGTGCATTCAAGTAATCTTTTTAATAATATATAAAAATAATATAAGCGAACAGATAATTTGAGTATTGCAACACAATAAATATAAGTGTTATCTGTGGTACACTTTTAGCTTTGCATTTGAGAAAAAACGAGCGAACCTTACAGTAGTCTTATATATGTGTAACATCATCAACAGTACCACCCGCTCGGAAAATGGGTTGGTACCATCTGACAGCCAACTGTAGCACCGTGCGCGTTCATTGGTCAAATCAAATAGCGCGCGCTTTCCCGGCCTCATGTTACACACTTCCGTCCCTTTTCACGATATCACTTCCACAGAGGAAAGATGTTACACATCAATAAATTGATTACTTACGGTTTTTTGGAACGAAATTTTCTTATAGCAGGTTACACTCTGCATCCCTGGGGAAAGATAGCTAGACCGAAAGAAGTGTAACATTTTAACCGTCACGACACTTTTTTTTTAATATTTAAATTCTGCTTATACGAAGCGAACTTTGGTCCAACCGGGTGCCCACGACACCTCGTTTTTTTTTAATTTCAGTTGATCTACCGAATTTTAAACGACATATTTTCTACATTTATGATTAAAAACTCATTTGTAACGCTAAAAGTGTAACACATAAGATGCCTATTACATAATTTAATCTCAATAAGTACGTAGATCGATACATATTAAATTATTGAGCGCTCAATTCGTTATAGGAATGTGATTTTGACCATTTTTCGAGCGAAGCAACTAAACATACATCTAAAATTATTGTTTTAAACGTTATTTTATCATTGATGAGGAAAAAGAAATAAATTAATATAGTAAGGTTGTCAAAAAATGATCAGCCTAGAATAAATAATAAAATGTTATTATAAATTAGCCTCTTTACATAAAAGCCATGATATAAATATTTTATATTTTTTTATTATTTTCTTTTAAGCGTTGTACATGATTCCATTGTCGCTTCACTCAAGAAATAGTCGAGGCGTGAATAATAAAAAAATCTTGAATAAATATTTCACATGATTTCGTATGAGTCTCATTTCCATTTCCATCCAATTTTCGATTTAAACTCTGTAAAAATAAAAAATAAAATAACTGACGTCACTTTGCTTATAAATGATTAATTTTTGTTTTCGCAATTTGGACTTAATTATTTTCATGACTAATGCAAGTTTGAAATGCCAAAATAATTTACTGGATATCCAAGTTATTTTGCGAAGGTTCTTAAAAATTAATCATTTATAAGCAAAGTAGCCAATAAATACAGATAATATATAATACTTTGATGATCATTTATAAGTCTCAAGTTTATGAACTAAATATATGTTATAATTACACTAATTTTGGTGCAAAAACTAAAACACTCGTGATTGATAAATGCTATGTGAAGAACTGTTTAATTTAAAGAACTGTTCAAACTGAGGCGAATCACGCGCGGGACGCGACTGGGCGCGCCGTTTGTTTTAAAGCTTAGGAACTCAAGCGACTATTCGTGCCAGTTTGAACACCTCACTACAAGTTAGTTGATACAATCGGCGCGAGCAAATTTCGTTCCACATCCCCGCGCGAGATTCACCTGTTTTACCAGAGCATTATCCTAAAATATACTAAAAGCAACGGTGATATCTGCCAGTTTAGCAACCACTCGGCCATATGACACCTATACTATTACCACTACAAACTCAAACTTGAAAAAAGGCTACACAATAAGCGCGAGTTGTATGTCTAATGCGCACACGCAGGTAGTAAGCTGTCGATGAGTAACTCACCACAGTTACGCACAACACTAGCACTGCTCCATAAGGGTCGTAAGTGCGAGCGAGAGGTCCGATAAAAATGATTTGTGACTTCATCATTGCGGTTTCAATGGCCCGATTGCTATTTGTTATCATGTTTACAGTTAAGGGATTTGCACCACGAACCACTAAATGCGTTTAGCTCTAAACATATTTAAAACATCATTCTCTCTCTGGTATCTTCAAACGATTAATAGCCACAGATTTTTTTTAATTCGTTTACCGTTCATTGGGTTGAATGGTTTGGAGTGTAAGTGGGACCTTGGGGTGCTCGTGGCTAGATAATAACAGCCGCACGGGTCGAATAAAGCCGCAGTCGGTTCGTGGAGGGGTGATCATCAAACACATATCGAAACCCCGCCGTGCCAATGGACCAACCACCATTACTAATAACTAAACAAATTCTCCACGTTACACTGTGAGACTACAAATACTAGTTAGTGAACGTCAAAATGCAATACATTGAGCCGACTCGACAGTCTTCCAAAGATTCGCTCTCATAACAACCAAAGAGTAAAAAAAGAGAAAATTTCGTTTTTCGATTGTCGTTGAAAATCAGGAACCAATATCGTAAAAAGCGAAAGAGGTTTTGAATCAGCAAATTCGATTTCTCTGTACCCTCATAAACAAATAAATGTATTATAACTAAAATTATGTTTGTTTGTTTCACCTTTTTGTATGAAAATGTTAAGGATAGGAAGTATTTATAAGCGTTTTTGTAAATGCAAAGTTTTTATGAATATAAGGGACAGATATGTGACTTTGAAGAATCAAAACCTATACAGGGTCATTTAAACTAGCTAGCGAAACTCCGCAGACGTGATGGATAAACATGAAAAAAAAAAAAAAAAAAGAATTACAGTATATTCGCGTTAAGAAAATAGTGACTCATCGGCCTAGCCACGCCACTCGACCAAAAAGCGTTTCGTACGAGGATCTGCCATCAGTGGTCAGCTTTCTTGCGACCCGATTTGTCGAGGGGCGAGGTTAGGGCGATGACTCACTATTTTCTTAACGTGAATGGATATAATGTATTTTTTTTTGGGTCACCGGGACCATAGTTTTACTTGAAATATCAGTTTTATAATGTTTATATATCGATACCATCAAGTTTGCAGAGTTTCCCTAAGTAATTTAAATTGACTCTGTTTATATTATATTTTAATCTTAAAGCGAAACATATATTTATATCTATAAAATAGTTTCGAACACTAAACATGGAACAATTATTTAGAAGGAAGATATTTTTTAGTAATAACAATTCATAGGGCATTTAATGCAGGGAAAACTATCCATTTCAATAGAACATGAGGTGAAAAGATAAACTAGCACATGTAGAAAGAATGTAGCTTATAATTAATTCAGATATTTATGCGAATATACGTAATTATTGATGTTTAACTAATTTCACACGAAAAACAAACATGGTACTTGAAGTAACTGGCGAAATGTGGGTGTACCATTAAAGAAGTTCATATGTAACCAGTTTCAAAACAAAATCCCGTGAACACGATGACCACATCTGTTACTGGCCCAGTTCTATAGCCGCCGAGCGCTGCAAGCAAGAATAGTCCTTACGGTGGTTAGATATGAACTTCTTCGCTAGTACAAGACACCTCTGTATACTCTCCGGGGAAATACTGGCTCAATTATATGTTATACATACCCAAACTCATGCTTTCGTCCCCTGGGATTACATACTCCTTTCATTAGATGTTATGTTCACACGAAACCTGGCTGGATACGATCCAACATAAGGCTCATTGATACAACATTAAATATAGGGAGTGGAATTTAAATAACAAAATAATGATAGAAGATCAGTGGCCTTTGCCCAGCAGTAGGACAGTGTAAGTTAAGGAGGATCCGCAAACGTATCCCACGAAATTAAAATGTTTTTCTTCATATAGTGTAAACCGTTTTTTTAAGCAATCAAATTTGTTAAATATCAATATATTCTCTATTAGAAATGGTATGAATCGAGAACTACATACAAACTTTACTATACTTTACTTTTATGATTTAATGAAGTAGGCCGGCCGCGAATTCAGACACCAGTGTTGCCAACGTATTTATATTTTTTATATCTAGCCACTTTAGTAGATAGTCTTGCCAGACGTTTTGAGCAAAGCAACTGTCATCGCATAACGTTCTTTACCCAATAATGTAAAAACCCTATTTTGTGCTAGAATTATATTAATTTTTAGATAGATTTTTACGTTTTCTAAGTACTCATTCACTACGCTTATCCATTTTTTGCAACTGGCAACATCATTTACATAGACGGCATAGACAATAAAAATACCATAAACTTCCGACAAGAAACCGAGTTCAGTTCAAATATATCATAACATCTCATAATATATCACTTAATATATTTAAGCTCATAATACTCTTCTTTTTTCGCACATTTTGATAAATTTAAACTGACCTCAATCCACGACCTTACCTCTATAAGGTCAAATCCCCACTCTACAACAAGGCCTTAGACCTCAAAAATCTATTTGGACCTCTAAGGTCACAGAAATCTCAAAATTTTGCTCTATAAGGCTCCAAGGACCTTCAAATTTGGTTGCTATAGTTGATTTTGATAGTACTTTCCGATAGTGTAAACAATAATATTAGTATTAGCATGTTGCAGGTGTACTAAACACCTTTTGACAACCCCCTTTAGTACAGACGTAATGTTATATTTATAATGGTAAATGTGCCGCCACTTGTCTGGCAACTCAAAAATGGGACGAATATTCTTTTAGCGCCTAATGAATATGAGACTAGCCACAATATTGTTTATGTGACTGTTCCTAGGCTGATAAAATTTTCATTTCTCCTAATCATGTTAAAATTTGTGTTAAGGTCGGCTTCTCCATAATATAATAATAATATAATATATAATTTGATTGTAATAAAAGCCGTTCCAATTTATTTTAGGTATCGAAATGTGTGTGGGCCTCTAATCATTCGACCAGATTTTCAAATCGACGCCAGCGGTCTTGAGGGAAACTTCGGACGGAACCAGCTACTAAATGGTTCGATTAGTATGTCGCCCCAGTTCCGACGATCGATTTGCACGCCAGAATCGCTACGGTCCTCCATCAGGGTTTCCCCTGCCTTCGACATGACTGGGCATAGTTCACCATCTTTTGAGTTCCAGCATTTTTCTGTGACCTCTCGAGTTTGTATAGGTGTTTCAGAGTCAGATTGGAAAAACCGACCTCATCTACTTTTAAAACATAATTTTTGACGTCCAAAACTGTTTTTAAAAACCAATTTACCGAAATAATATAATTTATCATTCACGACAGCTTTCTACATGGCTTAGGGCTGGCTTACCTCAACCCACTGCTGTTCATAGCTCTACCAAAAACCAGTTTACACTACCGGAAAAGTCCCAAAAACATCAATAAATCTGTCATCAAAAGCATGTCCTCAATTCGGTAGTGAACCCGCGGCCGTCGACGTACGCTACGCACGCATCTAGTCGGCCTTCCTAGGCCTTCGCTTGCGGACCTCGGGTCGCTCCGTGGAGTCGCTGGGCTTCGAGTCGCCGCCGCCTTCTGCTGGCTTGTCTTTCTCTTCTTCGGATGACTGTGGGGAGAAGGATAGATTATAATATCGTTTTTTTATCATTTAATAAAAAGCGGAAATGAGTGTTGATTCTGTACGTTTTCGACGCTGAAGTACTCTTCTTATTTTGATGAATGTTTTCGGCACTTTTTATTATATTTGTAGTCTATAAAGTTCCCACTGCTGAGACACAGGTCTCCACTCTCCGGGAAATAATTCACCACGCGGGCCCAGTGCGGGTTGGTGGATGTCACACGTCTTCTACCTTTTGGTTCTAGGACATGCCGGTTTCCTCACGATGTTTTCCTTCACAGTTTTGAGAGTAGTGATGATGAAATTAAATACACAAAGTAAAGTGCCTGTCTGTGTTCGAACTCACGACCTACATCTCGTAAGTCGGGCCGATACCGGGACACCACTGCTTTGAAGGAATTTGGAGACACTTTACTGAGAAAAAGATGTTGCAGTTAGTACTGCTACATTTTTTTCTCAGGAAGGTCTTGGCTAGTGCCAAGCATTCACTAAAATGATAAATGCTACAAAACAACATGCTCATTGCTGGCCTTGGTGTTTGCCGTTATATCGTTTTATGTATAAACGAGGAACCTTGACACCATTCCGTTGTCATAATCCTTTAGTCACATTTTACGAAAACGAAAACGAGACGCCTATTCTTCATTAAGAATAAAATCTTATTGAATGTAACTCACATCACTGGGGGAGTTCTTCTCTGCATCACTGTTGTTCACATTCTCGTCGTCATCCACGATGTCGTCGTTGATCAGCTCCTGAAAAATCACCATCGTCAAAATTACTTTTTTTTTTGAGAAGGAATCACTATAAAAAATAAAAAATCACATATTTGATAATCATCACTATGAACGATAACACAAAAGACAGCCCCAGTCCCTTTCAGAGGAAAAAAAAAATGGCACATCATTTAGTGGTTCGCGTATCCTATTTGCGTTCCTTATTTATTAAAAATTACGAAATAAGCTTACAGTACATGAACTCCAAAACGGTTATAAATTGAATGAAAGAGAAAGTTCCATATTAGAATAAGTTACCTATCAACATCTACAATACCATATATCATAATATTTATCATACAAATATGATTTCATGTCCTGTCAAATGATGCTGTTCTTAATTTTTATATAATTACACTTATGATCTACAAAACGTCATACTTAATCGAGATGGATAACGATTTAGCCGTGTTTGATTTAGCAATTTTTGAGGTTAGACGGATATGATCATATTTGAACGCTTGCTGTCAATTAGGATCCCTTAAATATGATCATAGACAATGAATCTTAGGTAGTTATTATACTGTCATAGATTGTTCTAAAAATTACTCGCACTCCTCTGATCATATTTCTAGTCTAATATGGCTCTTAGATAGACCGGGCTCACTCTTTTCATGTATCACGCATGAGCTGGAATATTGAGGGGCCAAATGTCCTCAGATTTGTGTGGTTACACCTTCATAAAGGTGTAAATGGATTATGGCATAAGCTATAGTAGTTACCTGGTCATCATCAGACTGTTTCTCTTTGCCATCCTGGTCGCCGCGCGCTCTCTTGTCCAGTTCCTTCTGTGAGATGAACACCTTGTCTCCTCGGCGTGGTGGGTATAAGAGATCAATGATGCATACAAGGAGCTGGAAAGTTAAGATTATTCAGATTAATACCTGATTCTCCCTAGATTCCTGAAGTCTGTATTGTCGAACGATATTCAGTTTGCGAATATTCATTTGAAACTGGCCAAAAGGTATACGAATCCTAACTTATATCTCGTTTTTAACGATTTTCTGGGTGTAAATAGTATCAAATGACCCCAGCGTTTCATGGCTATGGGCACTGCTGACCGCTTATATAGTATTTTTATCTCACGAAAATACGCGTGCTTTACTTGTGATAACCAAGCTTACAAACACGCTGTGGATGTGTGCATGAAGACGAGTAGCGTCAGCACGTAACACGCTCACACACACTTCGGACTTCGCCATTGTCTCGGATGGTACCGAGAGCTCCTGCGTTTACAGACACGTTCACAGCATGTCTGTACACTTGGTTAGCACAAGTAAAGCGCGCGTCGCTTCCTAAAATTAAAATACTGTAGCAATCACTTGTAGCTACGTTATGTGCGGCGACATTCAAGTGATCCCGTCTCTTAATTATAGCAACATATTAATTTGTCATTGCAATTCCAAAATTAATTTCCATTCTAACAAAATAATTCGCCATACCCTAAGTATAGATCTAATAAAACATCTGCATTATACATTGTATTTTTTATGTCAAATAAAAATATGTTTTAGATCACTATATATATTTAAAACAAAGTCCCCCCACCGCGTCTGTCTGTCTGAACGCGATAAACTCAAAAACTACCGAACGGATTGTCATAGGGTTTTTACCAATGGACCCAGTGATTCATGAGAAAGGTTTAGGTGTATAAATAATTCATTAAAGGTTGTGTTTAAATTGGTAATTCATTAAGTATTTGTGTAAATTGGCTGAAATATGGCGATGATTGTTGAAGATGTCGGAAAAATCAAGCCGACGCACGCCAGTAATGCTCCCAGCATTACTGGCGTGCGCCGCGTAAACCAATAGTTATATGAATTAATACATACTCGATTAACACTTAGGGTACTTTTAATCCCGGTAGTATGTTCCCGTGGGATATTTTCCGGAATTCACGCGGGCAATAGCTAGTAGAGAATAATTATGATACTGACCAGTCCAAGCAGAGCTCCGATGAAAATGGTGGCCAGTGCGAAGATCAAGTAGGATCCCCACGTCGGTAGACCGTAAGTCTCCATCAGCATATTGTGAACACTCTGTAATAGTATGCCGAGATTAGTGATGGTGAAACAATACTTATACATCTACTACGGGGTTTTAATATCAAATAATAACTTTTACAAGAGAACAATTAGGTTTCCTGTATATGACGCCGGACCGCATGTGTATACGAATGAATATCGCGCATGCGCCGTACCCGCAGCGTAGATTTTACACTAATTCTAGAATATTCCGGTTTTTTTTTCATCTTGCGGTTTGGCGCCGGTGCGGCTCCAGCAACATGCAAAGGAAGTCTCAAGGAAACTAAAACTGAAAAGCATTAAACTTTTTGATGCTTTTTGCACCCACAAGGCCCAGCATGACTTTACATTTTAACCACCGCTGTGGTCCAGTGGTTAGACCACCTGTTTCAAACCCAGAGTTTCCAGATTCGATTCAAAGTGGGGGCAAAATTATTTGCTAGGTTTGGTTGGTGGTAGGGCTTGTTTACGCCTGGCTAGCTACCACCATCATATCTAAGTCTGTCGCCATAACAACAATGTTAACAGCATTGTTGTGTTTCGGCAGTACGATAGCCAATTCCACCGTGGTTGAGGGTTCCGGCTGAAGCTCGCTTCCACCTTCGGCCTGATCATCAATTACCGACAGATAAGATGCAGGCGAAGAACATATCCGTTGTGGAGTTAAAAAAAAATGGCTTAGCGTGAACTCCACGTGGCCCATCGTGGCTTTCTGTAGGGCATCAATACATCGCCCAGCATCACGGCATGTTACGTCACCACGAAGACTGGTTAGTCTTCATGGTGACGTACATGGTACAGTCACCAGCATAAATATATGACTATGAGCAGCGCTGCAAAATTATCTGATCATCAATTGAAGGTATAATTATATATCGATACTTAGCCGGTAAAAATATGTGATGACTTACAGCCGGCATAATAATCGTTTGCCAGTAACAGCATAAGTATCGGATCGGACCGAGTAAAAGTATCTGATAATACACGAAATCAAAATTATGTGACATATCATCAGCACAAATATCTATCTACTGTAAACGCATAATTATCGGATCGCATATAGACTGCATTAATATCTGACACTATTTACAGTCAAAAATATCTCAACATTCTGCAAGAATTAACTTTATGGACCTAAACATAGAGTCGTAATTTGAACGAAACTGTATGACGCTTCTCGAAAAGAGTATCAACCTGTCGTTTGATATCGCCGTCTCACGTTTTGTAACTGCCAGATTCGACAATGAGTCAAATAATTTCGAATGTTGCTTTTTGAAGCCGGGCGACTATTCATAAAAGGTTAACTCATTGTTTGGAGAGCTCGTCACCAACGTAATATGAGCCCTAGAATCATAACACATATTATGCATATTTTATGGTGAAAGTTTTACTGGTCGATCTGTAAAAATTGCGAGTAGTCTGAGAGCTTTGTCAATTCTTCGAAATAATTTGAACCCGAAATTCGTAACTAACAACCATGTGAAATCGAAGGGCATACTTAACGTTATTGGTAGGTACTCCTGAAACGAGTCGTCGGTTAGTGTTGTGATTATCTGCCTAAGATCCGACTGCGTAGTAAGCTGGTGATATCAAGTGTGTCAAATAATGTACATTTTAACGGTGTCTAATAAAAAAAACGATGATATAAATCCAAACTTTCACATTTATTTTTACACGATAAGCGATAAGCGATAAGGCCGCCCATTGTATATTTTGTAGTGTTTGATTAGTATTTTTTTTGTTATGTATTTTTGTGGTGTACAATAAAGTATATATAAATAAATAAATAAACTTTCACATTTATTTTTACTTAGTAATTCAAAAACAAAATAAATTCTTGTATGTACCTACTTAACATTTTATTTAGTATTAACCAAACTACGTCATAAAATCCTGTTTAAACTGATTATTAATATTTAGTATAACCGCCCAGAGCATGTCTTACGTCCTCGAGCCTATTCCGCATTGACATAACCATATTGTAACAATGTTTCAATCCCCGCATGGACTCCCAGATGTCAAAGCAATGCTGGATCAGTGTTGCTCTGGTTCTGGCTTCAGTTGGGTCCCATTGATATACCATCAACCCCCAGAAGTTTTCAATGGGATTGAGGTCAGGGCTTTTGGGTGGGAAGTCGCCCAGGAGCTCAATCCTCTCTTGCTGGGCTATCTAGTGTCGCACAATACGACTGTTGTGGAACGAGCAGTTGTCCTGCACTACATATACCGGATTAATATCTGGGTAACATATTCGCACTGATGGCAACAGAACATCATTGAGAATCTCGATGTAGTCTCTGCTATTTAACCGCCCAATAACCTGGCAGAGCTCTCAAGGCCCCGCAGACGACATCCAGCCCCATACTCCGCATGAAATGCGGCCTGATCTTCTATTAGGGATGACATTATTTTCATAATAGCGGGGATTATTAATTCTCCACAATGAGATTCGACCATCTGCGCTTGACTGGAAAACTTTTTCATCAAGAAACGTGACATTTCTAAAATCAAAATGTATGTATTGTTCGGCAAACGCCAATCGGAGATCCCTGTGTCGTTGTAGGAGCACGGGTTTTTGAGCTGGGACTCTATTCCTCAAGCCAGCATCCTTGAGCCGACGACGGACACTATCACGAGAAAGCCCATTGTCATTAGCGACTGTCAAGGTTGAAGTCGTGGGATTGTCATCGTACAAGCTGACAATATTTTGATCTTGAAGGACTGTGGTTTTTCGTGGGTGACCTACACTTTTATGATGATCGACATTGCCTTCCTCTTCCCAGCGTTTAATCCATAATTTAACGGTATTCCTCTGAAATTAATATGAGTAGATACCATCAATTAAGAGTAATGTATGTGCTACTGATTTAAATAAGTAATCTGAATCTTTTTAAGCGATAACATAACTTACTGTCACTCCCAATACATCTATAATTTCTTGAACGGATTTATTGTCTTCGTGCATTGATACAATTCTATGCCTTAAGTGGGCATCGATTCTATAAGTCGCCATGGGGTCAACCGTTCAATATTAGAATTCAATCTATAGGTAGTTATTTTACTATATTGCAATCTTACAAGTTTAGACCAGGCGAAAGAATAATATTCAATCCTTTGTGTGTGACAGTCGACATTACAATAAATACCACCATACCATTTATGGCATTTATAAACAATGTAATCTCCTTGCTAAAAACTCTTTTTGTTTCAAATGCTGTCATCAACAGTTCCTTATTTATTTTAGCAATGAAATCTGCTAAAGTCGTGTCATAAAACATGAGACAGCGATATCAAATGACAGGTTGATACTCTTTTCGAGAAGCGTCATACAGTTTCGTTCAAATTACGACTCTATGTTTAGGCCCATAAAGTTCATTCTTGCAGAATTTTGAGATATTTTTGACTGTAAATAGTGTCAGATATTAATGCAGTCTATATGCAATCCGATACTTATGCGTTTACAGTAGATAGATATTTGTGCTGATGACATGTCACATAATTTTGATTTCGTGTATTATCAGATACTTTTACTCAGTCCGATCCGATACTTATGCTGTTACTGGCAAACGATTATTATGCCGGCTGTAAGTCATCACATATTTTTACCGGCTAAGTATCGATATATAATTATACCTTCAATTGATGATCAGATAATTTTGCAGCGCTGCCCATAGTCATATATTTATGCTGGTGACTGTAGGTACAATTAATTAACTCCCACATACCCTAAGTGCCTGGCTGAGCTTGAAGAACTCAGCAACCAGGGTCATCTGTATGGAGTGTGGTGCCTTCCATGTTGGCACTGGTTCCGTCTGCTTCCAGCGCTGGTCTTCTACGTAACCCAGCATGGATTCCACGTCGCGGGGACCCTTGTATTGGCGGAATTCGCCGTCGATCACACTGAGGAGAAGAGAAGATATTTTAAGAATGGTATAAAAACAGTAAATCAATTTAGTCCGTCAGTGAGATAATAAAAAAATATTAGACACATATTTTTTGCTTTATCATATTAATAAAAAATTACTTAGATAAAACGTATTAAAGTTGGGGAGTGGGGCGCTACGTCACAAGTAAGTATAAAATCTACATATTCGTGACGTCATGGCACATTTTAATTCTATGTATCGCCGTAATCTTTTGATTACTTAAAAAAAAAAAACGTGTCCAATATTTTTTTAATAATCTACCTGACAGACAAAAAAGAAATGTTTAGTCATCAACCCTTTTTGTATAGAATAGATGACATTTACCAATATTTCTACAGGACTTTCTAATCAATATTCGGTAAGTTGGCAGTGTTAAGAAAACTTAATCCAACCTCGGCTACCTTCGAAAAAGTGTTTACCTTCGCCGATCTTTGGACACCTTCAGTATACCAAACCACCAAGTGAAATTACACCGGCAGGCCATACTATTCCAAGATTCCAATGGACAGCAAAGCTTGGCCGAAGAAATAGATTGGATGGTAGCTGTACTGCGTTTTTTCACATCAATATGCCTCTCGTTAGTCTATATATTCCTCAAAAATAGCACTATTAAACTCACTGGAAGATAGTAGGCAGAGCAGTAACAACGAATCGGCCGCTCAAACCCGGCGACTTGGTGACGTCAACGCCGGCAGTTCTTACGCCGAGCGCCTTGCGGGTCGCTCGGCTGGACAGCTCTCGCCATGCGGGCGAGAGAGCATTGCAGGCTGGGCACCAGGGGGCGTAGCTGTAATAAGATAAGATGGAATTTAGAACAAGAAAATACATGAGCTTGGTTACAGGTTTTTTTATATCATCATTATTCTCCTGAACTTATACCGGTTTACTTGGAGTGTCGCAGCGAGTCTTTGTCTTCCATACATGTCTTTAGATGTACGAGGAACAGGGTGTAAGGTTCACTCATCCTCTATAGAAAAGGGAGGATCCTCTGACCAGACGGGTGTTGTCTGGTGGGCAATTGCCCGACGATTCATGTCGGGACGTTGTATATATACTCGTCGCGCGGTAAACTCTGTTTGCGCGATGCAGCATTTTGCGTGACGTCAGTGTGACGCGTCGTTCGCATGTGGATGCCGCCACATGTCTCTATTAGCCGACAACTCAGAATTTAATTCCTTATAGCCATATCACCTTTCATACATTCCATCAATACTTACTTTGGTATGCCTCGTTTCTTTCTTGTAACCATCTACATGCGATGGAGGAAGATTATTATGTAAGTAAGTCAAAATAAAGTGGATATCGACAGTTTATTTGAATACTATAATTATAGTTAAAAAAACCGGCTATCGAGGTTATTTTTGCACCCGTATCAAGACTGATCAGAGAATCACGATCGTGATTTTCTTGTGAATCATTGTAACGTTATAGTAACGTGTTTTTCGATAGCTATCCCCATGTAATACACTTGCATGGATGATAATGCTACAAATTCAAACACCTTATCAATCAATATGTTACATTTGATGCACTTGTATTGTTTCGTGTTTATCGATTGCACTCAAGTGTACGCATTTGTTAAGCTTGTCTGTTACTGGATATATCCATAGTGGAATTTGCTAAGATAACAGTTCATTCCGGTTTTGAACAGTTCACTAGAATGAGCATTAGGTACAGTCGCTTCGAAATATTTGCACCGCCAAATACTTGATTACCATACGGGCAGGTTTGCTACCATACCGTCATAGCTTGCTGCTTGTTCAAGTGGCTGGCCATGTTTGTCAAGGGACCGATGGTCGGTGGAGCAGACGAGTCCTGGAGAAGAGACCACGCATCGGCAAGCGTAGTGTGGGCCCCCTAGCTAGATGGCTTAAAAAGGTAGCTTGGACAGATTGGATGCGGGAGGCGGTGGATAGTGTGTTGTGGCGCTGCTTGGGAGAAGCGTATGTCCAACAGTGGACTGTGATAGGCTGAGTTTATTGGGCTTTGCTAAGCATTTTGCAGACGATGATGGATTGAAAATCTAACCAATTGTCAAATTATGTATACCTTTATGTCACGTCTTTTTTCACCTTTGCATTCAAAATGGGAAAGAATCATTCGTTTAATGGTTTTTACAAGAGGTTGATGCTGAGATGCGCTTATATTCTTAAGTCATGAAATTAAAGGTTTTCCTCGAGAAAAAACTCAAAGGATTTATTTCAATTAAGGCGAAAATAACCGACTTTTAATGATTTTATACTGAAGACCACACTTCTAAACTTCTAAACAAGTAAGTAGTGTTACTGATTTGGAAAAAAATATAAGTAAAATTATTTTTTTAATAACTTAAATCTGTGAATATTTTTGATTATGTTTATACTACATAGTGTAATTAATTTGTAAAGTTATGTCTAACACGGATAAAAAACTGAGAATCACGTAAAATCTATCAAGCGCATTTTTCTGAAACTTTCACCATTTTAAAGATAATTTAATTATTGATCTTTTAGTATACGTGATTGATTAAAATACCTTTTGTTTTATGTATAATAAATTATTTATGCGTCTAATTTGGGACAGCGCTCCAGGATGGGCAAGTCCTATTACTGGCTGGACGTATCACGCGTGATCTCTGTATAGAAAACGCAAGCTAACCACTCAAGGTCACTGGCATATATCTGCGTCTTAAGGGTTCCACAAACAGCGCGACTCCGGTAGAACAATTTCCATGAAGTTTTCATAGAAATTGTACTAACAGAGTCGCGTCACGCCAGACAGTGTTACACTCATAAAATGACAATTGATTGCAATGGGTTTCATTTTGACACTTCACCCACGTTCATTGCATTATTTTCGTTGTTATACAGACGATTTTTTCAAACCTATGAAGCAATGGATTAGCAATATCCTTCAAAACTCTTGGAACAATCCAAGAGTTGAAACTGTGTTACGCAATTAAATTGCAGGACTAAAAGGCATATCAATTTGACACGCATACCGTTAATGGATACACCTTTGATGATTTATATGTCAAGATAGTGTCGCGCTACAAAAGAACTAAAACAAATAAGCCAAATTTGTTATGCTAGTGTGTGTGACAGCTACATCTTACACTCGCGCCACGTCATTATGCTTTTCAAGTGGACGTGCATTTAGCGGTCAAAGTAATTTTTTTTCGACGAGTTCACAGCTTTGACTGTCTATCCTCTTAACCGGTAAACAGCTCGCAGCCGAATCAGTGCCAGCGCGCACAACCATCAAGCGCCGCTGGCACCGAAATTGAGACGCATAGTGTCGCCTTTGCGGTGCCAGCGGGCCTTGACGGTCCATTATCGGTCTAAACATATTTATATCTTTGGGATTTGTGTTTAGTAAACAACATAATATCAACATTATATTGTTTATTGAGTAAACAGTCAGGCCATTATTATCGTTAAAAGGTCACGGAAGAAGTGAGGCAGGTTGACTTTCCATAACCTTTGTTTATGAATGCGATCAATAAGTAGAGAGATATGTAATTATTGCATGTTTATTGTTCATATGCTTTGTTTATACATGTGGCGTTTATAAAGCGCCTAGAGATAATTTTTATTTTTATTAGAATGACGTTCCTTATGCCATAATCTGCACACTTGACGAATGAAAGCTATACAGAAAAAAAAGTAACTAAAATTTTGATCTGTTATTCGCCAAGTGTGCAAAAATGAAAAGAACTTTGTTCCAACCAGCACTCTAATTGCGTCGTACTATCAATTACAATCTGAATGATTTCTAAGGATATTGCTAATTCATTGCTTCATAAGTTGGAAAAATTTGGCTCAACAACGTAAATATCGCAATGAATGTTGTTGAACTATCAAAATTAAAGCAATTGCTACTGTAAGTGTGGTAAGCAATTCACACAATTTGTGTTTCTTTCCTCAATAGACCATTTCATTCACCAATCTACATGGTTTTCTCATGATCTGACCAAGACTATGTCTGTACTTTAAAAGCAACTGTGACCTCTGAGTTTGTTTCGGTCCTTCTTCTCAGTCAGATAGGAAACGCCGACCTTATCTAGTTAAAAAAATATGATTGACCAATCCGATTGATTAATCATTTACCTCTCGACTGTTTTTTTTATTTTTATACATATTAGGCTGGTTTCACAGTTGTCCGTACATGGGAGACCCGTACGGGTAGCGCCCGCAGTGCTCTGAAACGAGGGAGTAGTACGATACGTTGTACGGCCTCTACCCGGAGCGGGTCGCGTACGGACCATCCGCGTCGCTGTGAAACAATGTTCTAACGCCTCACGTGTGTCTCCGTTCCGACAGCCCGTACGGGTCTCCTGGACAGCTGATAAAAACAAGCAAGCGGCCCATCTGAAGGCAAGTGGTCAACGCCGACTTCATACATCTGCATACCAGAGGAATCACATCCTCATATAGGTGTGTTGCGATCCTAAAGACATAGCTGAAGTATATATTGTGCCTGTAATTACACAGGCACCCATATTTTCCCATTTCTGCCAGCTAGGGGATTACGTTGAGATTTGAATCTATGCCAGATAATTCCAAGAGTTTTTCTAGGTTTATGTAAGGTATTTTTTAGGAGACGCATGAGGGCAAAATAAGAAAATGTTAGGAATAAATATACAAATGTGTCTAGACTTTGTTTATTGATCAAAACTTTCAAAGGTCCTCGCAAGACTAGAGGGAATAAGATTAGCGAGTGGAGACCATCGGGTGACTTTTCGACAACTATATATGTACGTAAAAATTGAATCTGAACTTAAGTTCCTTTCTAATACGTCGCAATTTGGCATAATCATAGTCTATTATCTAAGTCTAAGTTTGTCCATAGCTGTTACGAAGTCTTGAGCGCAATATCAGTAATTTAAGTAGGAAGACATTACATGAGCAGTTGGAACTCACTACAAACTAAATAAAACAAACGTTTAAAGTCTGTCTGGTACTCTGGTCAAATCTGTGATTTCAACTGTCTACCTATTACGGTTCATGAGATACAGCCCACTGACAGACAGACGGACGGACACCGGAGACTTACGGAACCCTAACAATAATGGAACAAATTGAAGATCGTAGTTTCGGTTGACCTTCCATTAACTCAGCCTTGAGCAGGTTGAAGAGAATAACGATAATAAGGTCATAGACAAACAATGACTATCTACAAAGCGAAGCGAGAACAAATAGTATTGATCGACAATTTACTAGTCTGTGTGTGCTAGGCTTGGCATAACATTTGCTTCAGTAATTCTTGTAGTATTGTTCGTCGAATCGTTGAGCTCCTTAAGTTCTGAGTTGAGTTGCACGATTACCGACAAATGCGTGCACTGACTGGATAGGACCACTCTGTGTGGCTCTTTCCTCAAAAGACCATTTCAGTAGACACCAATCTACATGGTCTTCACAGGATCTGACCAAGATTATGTCTGGACTTTAAGAGACTGTGACCTCTGAGTTTGTTTCGGCCTTTCTTCTCAGAGTTCCTGGAGTGTCCTTAGTGCCTGTTCACTGGCACCTCGGATGACCTAAAGAATGCCACAGATGCCGCAATCAACGTGGACACCTACTGGGCTCAAACAATATGAAACAACTAAGAAGAGTACCATCGACACAAAAAACAAGAAGACTAATCTATCTTGCTCGAGAGCTAATCTATTTTATGAAGCTGGCAGCTTGTATGGTGTCACCGAGTTTTACAAAGACGCTCTACGTAGTCGGGCCATAAGTTCTGTCACATAGGTAAAATTTTGAATTTAGAATGCAAGCCGAGGAAAATATTATGGGCATTCGAAATTTGAATATTTAAAGAAAACAAAAACAGGTTAGGTTTGTGGAATTTTGTTCATTTTCTAAAATGGAGTGGACGCGCAAAGAAGACAGAGTCGCAGTAATTGCATTGCATCGTTGCGGTCACGCGCCAACTGAGATTTTCAAACTGCTGAAAAATTTGAAAATTCCACTGAGATTTATTTATCGTACTATCAAACGATTCAGGGAAGATTCAAGATTAGAAGATAAACAAAGGAGCGGTCGACCTCGTACTGTTCGGACTCCAGCGGTCATCAAAGCAATGAAGGCGCGAATCCAACGAAATCCAGTCCGCAAACAAAAAATGTTGGCTCTGCATATGGGACTAAGCAGAACTACTGTTAAAAGGGTGTTAAATGAAGACCTAGGCATGCGTGCTTAGAGAAAAAAACAGCACATCTTCTTAACGCACGGATGAAGAAAATCAGACTCGAAAGAAGCCGGGTTTTGTTAAGGCGGTACGCGGGAAAAAAATAACGCGAAATACTTTTTTCGGACGCAAACATTTTTAATGTTGAGGAGAGTTTCAATAAACAAAATGATAAAGTGTATGCACACTCTAGTGAAGAAGCGAACAAACGTGTGCCACGTGTTCAGCGTGGTCATCACCCTTCGGCATTCATGGTTTGGCTTGGGGTGTCCTATTTGGGTCCAACGGAGGTGTTTTTTGTGAAAAAGGAGTGAAAACCAGTGCCCTCGTATATCAAAACAGTCCTAACAAACATTGTGGAACCTCTTTCACAAACAATGTTCGAAAACAGGCACTGGGTATTCCAGCAGGATTCTGCGCCGGCTCATAAGGCGTAAAGTACCCAAAACTGGCTCACGACCCGTGGAATCGACTTTATCAGGCATGAGGATTGGCCCTCATCCAGTCCAGACTTGAATCCCTTGGATTACAAAATATGGCAGCACTTAGAGGAGAAGGTCTGCGCTAAACCCCATCGCAACTTGGAGTCACTTAAAGCATCCCTGATTAAAGCAGTCGCCGATATTGACATGAATGTCGTGCGTGCTTCGATTGATGACTGGCCTTGCAGATTGAAGGCTTGTATCGAAGCAAGAGGAGGACATTTCGAATAATTTTAATGTGGTTTAAATCTGTATTTTATACCCTTTTATTTGATATATAAATGGTTGTAGTGCGTAACTCATTGTGTCATTTATTTAACTTTCCATATGTGACAAAACTTATGACCAGACTACGTATAATGCCGAACACTTTCTAAAACTCTGTGCCATCTTAACTGCGGGGTTCTGTATTATTCTCGAATAGCTCATTTTGGACAACCTCATCATCTACCTATCCTGTTACCAACTATGTTGAGGTCGGCTTCCAGTCTAACCGGATGCAGTTGAGTACCAATATTTTACATGGAGCGACTGCCTACCTATCTGACCACCACTACCCAGTTACTGGGTAACACGATACCCCTTGTCCGACCCAATACTACCGGTTGTCAGTCATTCGGGTTTCTGACTACGCCGACTGTCACAGTTCCACGGACCGATCCCGGCAAAACTATAGAAAATTATTCACTTTCTTATAGTTTTCTCAAACATAACATTAACGGCCGAACCCAATAACCTATCTATCACCAGTTTTGGCATAAGTACTGGAGATAGAAAAACCTATTTATCTATAGTTTTCAACACTTGTATTTTTTTTTTTTTTTTGGTATGGTTTTCCAATAGCTAATAGTTTTTCTGTCAGCACACGAACAGTGCGGGTCGCGTGCATTTGAGGAACATAGTATGGATAGCTTCACTTCACGGTTCATGCGCGTGAGATACAATTGCGCTGGTGTGGGTCCTTGCACGCGAATCTTTCGCAACAGCCGCGCGCGCGCATAGAATGTGACGCGTCCTTAGCCATATTTTTTTTTTTTTTTCAGGATTGGAAATCGTCATATGACTTCTCCCGCTCTAGGCAGAGCGAGAGGGTGTGTCAGACTTTTACTGACTAAAACCCACCCGTGTTCCTTCCGTTGCCTGTGTGCCGGGGCCGCGATATCCCTTTCGGACAAACCCGCAACCCCAGCAGGGCCGTCCTTAGCCATTCCAGGCGCTTAGCGTGCACGGTTCGTGCGCGTGCGCTAGTGCGGACGTGCCTTTACGTAGCACTTTTAGCAACGTTGCAGCGTTGGTCTGTTTATGAGAGAAAACATAGCATTGTGGGTGTGGCCATGATAAGATGCTAACAACAATCATCATATAATGATGAAACACCTGCCGTCACCACAAATGACATCATACCGCCATTGTTTGCCGTTAACGACTCGTTGCCAAGAACTGTTGGTTTATCTTTTCTTTTTACTGTAAACAAGACGAAGTAATGAACAGAACGAACGATAAAACACCGGCTTTTTTAGATAAGTTTTAATGAAACACCTCATTTGCGTATGAGAAGTAATTACCTGATTGCTGTTTACTTTGTATATTGAGTTGTTTGAATTCTTGAAACTCTGGTAGTTGCTAGCTAGTTGAGTTGCTCATTGTTCTACAAATAAGGTAGATAATATAACATAACGCTTATGTATTTCCCGAAGGAGTAAGGGCGGGGGAATTGTATACGTATGTGCGGCTTGCGCGATGCAAGATTTCGCGTCACGTCAGTGTGATGCATAGTCCGCATGTGGCGATGTAGATGCCGCCATAGGTACACCCACATCTCGCCAGATACATTTACTCCCATGAAATAGGGGGAGAGGTTATTGTTTGCTACCTAGGACATTACAACGGTCCATAAACTCACGAGTATTCTCGAACTGTCGTTGGTCTAATGCAGAATGCTGCATCTATTCTCTCTCCTTTTGTGAGTAAGAGTAGAAAACGGCGTCCCCAGTCTTCACCACGAGCAAGAGTAATCGTAGTGAGGTCATTCCAACACCGCGATTCGTCCATGAACGTTTGTTTTCGAATGTTCGCAATGGGAACTCACCTTAGGCACAGATGGTTCACTCCACATTTAAGGTATGAAGCTACAAGTATGCGGCGAGCTCGACTTGTTGGGCCAATTCAGTGAGTGTAACGTAGTCAGAAGATCTAAGAGCTAAGTATAGAAAGAGAGGCAGCTTCTAGGTGAATATAACTGTAGGTAATTAGCGCTGTGCGACCTGAATTGCACTTTATTGTGTCGTAGCAAGAGTCGCTTTTTATTTAAATGATTGCGAATGCGCATAATATTGGCGAATGTGAACAAGTGTTTAATACTACTATGAACTTTAATACATACATAAATTCAGCCTTCTTCTTCCTCTTTCATGGGGGTAGGTAGAAACTACAGAACGTCACCTGTTACGATCCTTACATATTCTTTTTACCTCGTGTACGTCCATACATCTGGTCATACACGCACGCCGGTTGAGAGTACTATGCACCTGACCTTTCTGAAGAACATCACCAATAAAGTCACTATGTCCTCCTAAGGCGTCACCTCCCGACGTTTCCACTCACATCTGCCTTGTAAATACCTTTTATTAGTTGCCTTTCATTCATCCTCTCAACATGACTAATCCAGCTAGCATACTCTTTAAATTTTTTGTCACTACAACATTAATTTTATGTAAATAATGTTTATACTTATTCGTTTGCTTACTTAGCAAAGTAAGATCAAAGTGTGTTCTGTGGTCGAAAATTATTCAAGAGCACTATTTGTATGTTTCTTTTGAAACAAGCCATTATTTTACAAGTGCTATTATGTTCCATTATTTCACAGTTTTATTGGCTTATTGTCAGACTGTACCCTGAAGATATTGATGTAAGACCAAGTACTTGTAAAAAGGTACATTAAGTTGTCTGCAATACGATTAAGGCGAAAGCATCAGGGTAGGCCATATCAAATATTTATTTAAAGAATAATAGTCATGAAAATCATCAATACAATTCTCTAAGTTCATATTACCCTATTGAATGACTATTTCATGAAATCATGACATTTGAGGCCAATTCTAACTTATGGAGTTGTACTGAATCTAATGATTATAATTCTGTAAAGCCATATTTGTTACGGTCGCGAATCATAGTTGTATTGCTGATGCTAATTCTGTAAAGCCGTATTTGTTATGGTTGCAAATTATATTTTAATCAACATACAACCTGATACTGACCTGCACATTGCAAAATAACTTAAGAAAATTTTAATTTCGCGGGCTACCTTGGCGCATCCCCGTTAAGGTAAGGTTTTAGGCTGTTAAATGAAATTGTTTATTCTGTAAATAGGAAACCCTCGACCTTGCTCGACGATGTGCCAGCCCGCGTCGAAGCTGATCCCGTAGTTTTAAATTCCCCGATTAATAATAATATACGTTAGATCCAGCCTGTCCCATCTTGCTGTCCTCCCCCTAGCGACGCCCTAAGCCGAGGTCCGTACCCCACAGGGGGTGCCCTTAGCGATCGTTCGCCTAGTTTATAAGTAATATTTACGCCCTGGCTGGATGGAGGCTTTAAGTTAGTAGCTTGAAGCAGCCACAGGAAAGTCCGGTTAAGCAGCTACGACCTCCTCAGAGGTCAACTGCGAGATGCCATTTATAAAAAAACATGTTAATAGGATATCGGAATAACTTCTACACGTCATATAAAAAAAAAAGCTGGTTGGATTCTAGATTTTGTTATCTGAACAACCCTGTGAAAAAATGGCGACCTCAGGGGTTAAAGTCTCGGGCTTGCGGACGATGAGCAATGGGTAGCTCGCCGTCCGATAAGGACCAGGCCCGGGTCGACGGGCCATGACATGGGCCAATGCTTACCAGGGGTGCGAGTCTGTCCGAAAGGGATATCGGGGCCCCGGCACACAAGCAACGGAAGGAACACGGTTGGGTTTTAGTCAGTAAAAGTCTGACACGCCCTCCTGCTCCACCCAGAGCGGGATAAGTTATATAACTTCCAACCCAAAAAAAAGAGACTGACTCTCTTTTAAAGTCCAGACATAATCTTGGTCAGATCATGCGAGGACCAACAAAAACTAATCTAGCCGCATGAAATCTGTTGAAAATTCTTCATAGCTTTTTATCATTTTAAAACAAACATACCCAAAACAGGTATGAAATCAATAATTGATTATTATTTGCTAAATAATTATTATTTAACTAGCTTTTGCCAGCGGCTTCGCCCGCATGCATGTCGGGAATTTTCCCACGGGAACATACTATCGGGATTAAAAGTATCCTATGTCCTTATCCAGGTCATGGTCTATCCGTGTGCCGTTTAAGCGTGAAAGCGTAAGAAACAAATAAACAAAATCAGTTTCGCATTTATAATATTATATAGTTAGGATAATACACTGTCTAATATGTTATTCGACTATTAATAACATTCGTGTTTCCGTATAGTTTTCCTTCAGGAAACAGCTAGCAACTTTTGAGATAGGAATTGTAGCTTGTTGAGGCACAGTTGAATTCATTATCATTTTTGTGTAAATTCTATACAGTGTGTTCTTCAAGTTTGGTCCATTTTTGTGTAAATTCTATACAGTGTGTTCTTCAAGTTTGGTCAGCTTTAGGCAGGTAAGACTACTTTTATTTTTTTACAAGGTTATGTTATCCTTACTGACATGGTTGTTTAATTTTTGCAAAATGAAATGAAATTATTTATTTTGTAAATAGGATATTGGAATCACTTTTAATTGTCATATTAAAAAAATCTTAAAAATTGGCTAGATGAGTTTGGTTCTTCCATTTGTGATTGTATTGGTTGGACTAAAATTTAATGTATATTTGAATGAAAGGTAACAGCATGGTATACCATGATCAATAAAAAGCAGTCTCTAAAAAAACACCAATAATTTTGACATTCAAACCCAAACATATATTGATTATAATATGATAAAGTATGTATATTACAGAATTCTTCATAGGTATTTATTTATGATATTCATTATGATAAAATATTCAAGCCTGCAACACACATCAATAGCTGCATGTAGCATGACTAACAGTGCGGCAAATTAACATTTATGTATGGCATAGTGATGTAACACTTTCGAGACGACTTTCAAATGTAGAGTGACTCATTGGCCCAAATTGTCTATTACCTGGCTTGTATTTTAAGAGATTGATCTAAATTGAAGTAATAGAATTTGTTAATTACATGTTTAGGTATTTTTTAATTATCAAGCGTCAACAAATGGAACACAATTAATTATCAACTGTAGCAAGACTCCCAGGAGTATTATTTTGAATGCTAGGTTCATGAAAATGTGCTATAGAAAAATATTTTTTTTAAGTTTTCATCAAGAACGCCTCTTTTTTATTGGAAAAAAGGCGACATACCAGCCTGTTAATTACAGGCTGGTATCTCGCTGATATTATTTCTGAATGAGTACAAATATTTGATTTCTCAAACAAACTCAAAAATGTCTAATGAACTTAGAGATAAATCTGTGTCAGCGTACATTCTAACAAGAACTATTAGCATACTTCGTTAACACCACTAGTCAAATAATTATAGAGTTTACATATTTACTTTCAACTCTAAATAGTATTTATTTATACATATTGGGAGTTTTTGAGTCAACTCGCACACTGTAATGAGATCTGCACAGTCTGAGTTTAGACTGTTCTATTCACTTGTAAAATGTGGTATTGCTAAACCTGTTGCATAGTACCGGGTTATAATAATAACCAAAGCATTGATCCTATGGTAATAAAAATATTCAGAAATTGTTTTTTATTATTTTGTGTTTTTAAAGGTGTATTTATACAAGATTCATTTTTATCACTGAAATGTCGATTATCCAAGTAAGTAAGCTGTGTGACAAAAACTCTTTGACATTCTTCAATGGAAATTTTTCAATGGTGTAGGACAAAATGGAAGCTGAATTTCACACGGAGAGTGCGGAAGTCGCCGACATGTACCAACAATAGACAATGCGTCACGGTTTTCAAAACGGTTCTTTTACATAGACCCTATCGACCTTGTAGTGGTTATTGAACCCAAACGAGTGGGCTGTTCCTAGACTCCAATTACACCTTAAAAAAAGTCTTTTCGAGGGAAAAAGTTAGTGAGAGATGGAAATTAGGTATTCGAACAAAGTTTTAGGCACTGTTTGTACTAATAATAACGTAGTTCACACCTAAATAATCAAGGAAAAAATTTGACACGTTCCAGTGAATTGGTTGAAACCGGCTATAGCAAAAAATACTTACAACTCGACCATCCATTCTCCATCAAGGATTTCTTTCCAGTTGTCTTCATCTAACTCGCGGTTAGCACTCACAAAACCAGTAAAACAACATAAAATAAATGAGTAATAAAGGAAAAAATGTAAAATTTGCGGAACCGTGTGTACGCGCGCCATGTTTAATTTTGCTGTAGTGTTGCTAGTTAAAAAAGCTTTCGTACTACTAAAATCATTAAAGTGTTCTAGGACAAAATATAGAAATCTTAAATTGGTAGATTTCAAAATATTAATTTTATCGCACTTTATAATTATGCCAACAGCAAAAATGAAATAAAAAACTATTTTTTAACATTATTTACAAATTATTGACAAATAAACTTAATGAATACTACAGCTGCTGCCATCTTGTATGTACACGAAACGCTAGTTTAGTTGCGAAGATTCAACACAAGATGTCGCTACACGAATATGAAAAGCAATGAAGAGGGTAGAGAATAACAGACAACAACTTCGTTATATTCCATTCTTACTGGTGTTCGGTAGTTTATAATCATGAATGATTTGAAAAAGATATGTTGAAATTTAAAAACATATAGGCTCGAGACTACCTAAATGAACTTTTCGCTTTTTCTGGGTTGAGGCCACTTACGGACCACATGAAAACAACAGAATAAGTATATGGAAAGTTGAGAAAATGGACCCGTAATCTCTTTATATTCCAAATTTCCGGGTGTTCGATTGTTAGTATTGTCAAAATCTCTGCACGTGATTTCGGCCGTAGGCGGGACCCCCGTGTTTATAAATAATATATTTATTAAAAAAACAAATTCGCGAGTGTGTATAAATGCGAACGAATTTGTTTTTTATAACTACATACTTTAGTGCAGGAGCTTTGTCGTAAACATAGGTAGGGTAATTGTGCTTAAGATGACATACTCAGGT
This sequence comes from Agrochola lota, assembly GCA_947364205.1. Lineage (NCBI taxonomy): Eukaryota > Metazoa > Arthropoda > Insecta > Lepidoptera > Noctuidae > Agrochola > Agrochola lota. The sequence continues at coordinate 4,564,499 of OX376244.1, read as the reverse complement.
AAGATGACACAGTGCTTACATCTTATAAGCTATACGCACCACGAGTGCCTAGATGACGTTTACATGTCGGCTCACAGATGGCGTCACCACTCAAAACTTTAGGAACCGCCCGCTTGCGTTTTTTGCATGTGGTGTGCAATGTTTTGATGTCGTCACTCAAAAATATTTTTGTGTTGAAAGGGTTTCTGCCGATAAATTTGTATCTGGTACGTTTTTTGTTGTTTTGACTACTTTGTTATGAACTGTGATTCATATGGGCTATGAATATCGAAGAATGATTTAAGTAATCTAAATATTTTTTACCTGGTAGGGTAAGATGATATAGCAACCATCGGCTACATGACATAGTATGTCATCATGGCCGAAGTTCTCTTTTTTACTTTGGATTCGGGCTTTAATCCAAAATAAAAAAGAGAAGGCAAATCGCAAAAGCGTTAGAACTCGAAAGCAAGTGAAGCGTGATAGCCTTCAGGATGACTCAAATGCTTAACCTGCGGAAGATGATGTTGATGATGATGACTCCGATGCTGCATACCTTTATTACAACGAATTATAAAGCAAATCTAAGACTGGAGAGCATTGGGTATGTTGCCAGTTATGTAAGCGATGGTCCAACAATCTATGTGCTGCCGTTGGAGCAAGAACTAAGGTAAGTAGGTATGTCAACTTAGACTGATGTGTGTCAACTTACCCACTTGGACATGATTGGTGTTTTTGTTATTTTATTTCAATTCTGTAATTTTCTTTAGTGTCAAGATAATTTTGTATGCTTCGTAAATAAACGTTTTTAAAGTGTACCCCAAGAATTATTTTTGAATAATCAAATATTTTCCTCCAAACAAAAAGTAAGTATATCATCTTGAGACTTGAGCACAATAATTCCCATATTCATAATAAATCAAACAAGAATAAACGAAAGCTTTATGAAGACTGGTTTTTTTAAACAAATCGGCGATTTCCGATTTCGAAGAGCAGCAAACGACCGTGACTTACGAGTAGGTACACGTACCTACTCGTCGTCGTTAGTTCAAACTCAGGCAGGCACTTTACTTTGTGTAAATTATTAATTCACCATTGCTCTCAAAACGGTGAAGGAAAACATCGTGAGGAAACCGGCCTGAGAAGTATTTCTCGATGGCATGTGAAGCCAAGTAAGAGGCTCATGGGCGGCATCGAAACTGACACCAGGTTAGCCAGAAAACATTCGATAAAAATAAAATAACCATCTACATTATTACGTAAGTACATACTTTTTGCAATGCTGCCTCTTTGTTTAGTGGTCGCAAACATACTGATGCCAAAAGCCCTTGGTTCAAATTGTGCCGAGTTGATGACAAAAGCAGAACTGGCATAAAATTCTGCTCACGAGAACTTTTTGAAAAAAGACTACGAGAAGAGTCTTCCTCTACGGAAGCCCAAAGAAACGACTGTGTGAAAGATTACAGGAAGGGGGTGACCAACGAGATAAAGACTACAAGAGAAGTATGGAAGAAAAATACCATGGTCTAATAAAACAAGGTCTGGCATTCCGGGACCAACACATGCTTACGTCACTATCCAGTTGCCACTCTATTGCAACAAAACACGATTAAGGAAAGATTTTCAGAAGCCAAAGCTTTTAAATTGTCGTTTCGTGTGTCTAATCAAAAGAAACAATTCAATTAAAACATAAACCAACGTAATTGTTAATTAAAATCTCATTGTTTTATCGGATTCGCACAGGTAATAAAGGTGGTTGGAGAGTTATTATTACAAACTTCTGGTAACTCAGATGTGATGACGTAGACATGTGTTGCCCACGTGACCACTGTGTTTCTTAGGCCATACCTGGCGAAGTATATTATTATACCATGAAAAATACCATGTTGTACCGACCCCAAATAAATTGGGTTATAGGCACGAAAATAATGAATGTACCTAATCTGAAGTAACTGGTCCTCAATACTTTGTCATAGACAAAAATTACTTGAAGTAATTCTTTAACACAGTACTTTGTTTAAAACGTTAAAAACCACTAGCCAGTGCTGTGCTTATCGACAGCGGTGTCGATGTCGCATTAGTGTGGCTTCGACACTGGCTTCGTCTACTATCGATCGAGTACGTCCTCTGTTATGTTCACGATGTTGAGACATGGGGGTCAGCTGGTTACACTATAATGCGTATAAAATCAGCATACAATGTTTCCCACTAATGGGACTCTGGCCTCCTCTGTTTGGACCGTAATCCGCCACGTTGTGCGCCATGCAGACCAACTAAGTACCAGTACTAATTAAAAATAAAAACCTGCCAAGTGCGTGTTGGACCACGCACAATGAAGGGTTCCGTAGTTGGGATGAGTTTATCCCAAGAACAAACTTAACATTGTAGTTGAAAAACATGTTCTCCCATAAAACCGCAATTTTAAGTTGGTTGATTATTACTCGTTAACTTGTACAGCCTACTTAGCTCTCATAGTTTTCCTTTTAATTTCGTTATATATACTACTACTGTGGATTTTTTCACATGTCCAAGTACAACCATTTAGCTAGAAGGGGGGGGGGGGGGGGGACACGGCTTTAACAAACTCACAATAATTTTAAACGACCTTTCTAACGATATCCCACAACATGGGGTAGATGAGGAAAAAAAAAATCATCCCCACTTTACGTGTAGGGGAGGAAACCAAAAAAAAAAAAAAAATTTCTTAGATTTTATTTTACCACTTTGTCGGCATGATTAATATGTATTTATATGCCAAATTACAGCTTTCTAGTACTAACCGTCTCTGAGCTAAGCCGCGGACAGACAGACGGACAGACAGACAGTCAGACAGACGGACAGACGGACATGGCGAAACTATAAGGGTTCCTTAGATAGATAGATAGATAGATAGATAAAACATTTATTCAGTGCATACAAGACACACAAAAGTACAATTAAAAGATAACAAATTACATACATGAATATACATAAAAACATGATGCCACTATACGAAAAATAAAAACATAAGTACTTAATAAATGGAGTGACATTATTATATACTTTGTTTAAATGAAAAAAAGGAAAAACAAGGTGCGGTGTACGTCTAAAGGTTGCACCAAATGGGAGTCCAGCTCAGCATGTATCAGGCAAATATTCCTGACGCTGATATTCTGCTGGAACCCTGCAGTGACATACGGACATCGAGCAGACGAGATAAATTGGTGTTGTGACAAAGTGTTATGCGCGTGAAAAAAGTAAGTATACCCGCAACTTAAATTATGAAGTAAAGTTTTGCCTTTGGAAACGTTCTTACTCATTAATGTGTTGATATTGTTGATTACTTTATTATATATATAGTCATATGTATAATATTGAAATAAATAATCTTAATATAATTACAGTAGCGTGGGTGCAAATAAATAAACGATTCAATGGCTAATTTAAAATAATAATGTTTACTTATAGTAAATAAATATAGGTAAATAGCATGTGTATTATAACTATTATGGAACAAAAGATCCCCAGCTATTCAATGACTAAATACCCCCTTGTTCACAGGTTTGTGATCACCAGCCAGTTATATAATGGACGTGTTCGAAATGGTCATACCCAGTTTTTGCTGAGAGGCAGTAAGAAACTGCCGCAGTCGAACTCTGAAGGTAGGTACCAAGACATTTAAGATTCCTTATCGGCGGGGGAATATTGTTTCAGCATTTGGATGCGGCGCGGCGTATCTGAAACTTCCCCTGAAAGCAGCTGTCTTGTGCGATTGAATGGAGAGTTGCTGCGAGCACTGCCTACTTGCGCATTCTCTTCTACTAGTAATCCAGCTCAGTTTATTGTATAGGTAGGTCGGCTGCTTGTACTTTATAACTCCAAATAACAGACAAGCTAAGCAACTTACGACGTGACTTCATCATGAGGATAGAGTGCTTATTTAAGAATGACTTTACGTGACTTATTGGTGGGATTGAAAAGCAGAATCGAGCGCAAGCGTTTTGCACTCTCTGGATCAGTCGTTCAGTTTTAGCTAGAAGTCGAGAGCCAATCACGGTGTCCGTATAGTTTAGATTGGATAGCACGAGTGTCTCAACCAACTGGATCCGCAGGTCCTCTGAGAGATAAGGCCTTATTTTATAAAGGACCTTAAGCCGGTAGAAACAATTGCGCACTGACTCTGCCACGTGCGCTTCGTATCGCAACCCAGCGTCCATGATCAGACCAAGCTTACGTGCCTCACTGACACGACTGATCGAAACAATCCAGTAGGGTAACGTTGAGCGTTGCCGGCACCGCACTGATTTGGTTCTTGGTTCCAAACAGCATGAAGCATGATGCATGATGTTTAGAAGGGTAAAGTACCAAACCGTTATTTTCAGCCCAACATGCTATCCTGTCCAGATCTTCGTTTAGATCCTTTATCGCGTTGTCATAATCATTTGGTTTAAAGGAGATATAGACTTGTACGTCATCAGCATAAATATGGTACCTACATCGCTTCAAGGAATTTATGATATCCGCACAATACAAGATAAATATGATGGGGCCGAGTATTGAGCCTTGTGGGACTCCCCTGTAAACAGAAGTGAGTGACGAAACAAGAGATGTGCCATTACTTAGTCGTATTTCCACACGCTGTCGACGGTTGGTGAGATAGCTTTGGAACCAGTGTATCGTATTCTGCTCAAATCCATAGTAGTTAAGCTTTGATAGAAACAAATCTATATTTATGCAGTCAAAAGCTCGCGAAAAATCAAGTAGTACTAGAAGTGTGCATAGGCCCTTATCCTGAGTTGACAGAATATTATCTGTCACGTCCAAAAGAGCCGTAGAAGTACCGCGCTGTTTGCGAAAGCCTGACTGTAGCTCAGGCAGAATGTGTTTATCTTCTAGATACTCGTATTTTGACAGCTGCTGGCATACAGCCTTTTCAGCAATTTTAGAAAGGCAAGGCAGAATACTAATAGACCTAAGGTCCTTCAAGTCAGTTGGATTTGTTTTTTTAGGCAGTGGCATAACGATAGCAACTTTCCAGATGTCAGGGAATGTTGCTGAGACAATTGAGCTGCTTACAATGTCAGTGATAGCGTTTAGTGTATGTGGGAGTGTAAGCAAAAGCATATTCAAGGTAACCTTATCACAGCCTTCAGCGTTAGATTTTAGCTGGCGAAAGTATCGCAGAATCTGATCTGCAGTCACTGGTTGTAATGCAAATACAAAACTATCATCACCATGACGATGAGACTCAAAGAAAGTGCGTTGCGATATATTACAGACAGGGTTACCAGGAACACTCAGAAAGTGACTATTAATTTGGTTTGGATCTCTGAAGTGATCAGGGAGGTCATCATAATGTGAGGTAATGTGTAAGTCTATGGAAATACTGCAAATAAGTGTTGTAAACAACAAATAATTGAAATTCATAAAAACACATAAACACAAAGGCAAAAAAAAACAAAAATAAATTTTTTTACTTGTTTACTTTAGACGTTCAAAAGTGCCTTGCAAGGGCCTAATTGAAATAAATGATTTGACTTTGACTTTGGCTTTACTACGGAACCCTAAAAAAACGAAAAAAAATATATTGCAATATTTATTTGTTTATTTTATTTTTAGGAAAACTTACAGCTAAACAGATACAGTAAGTAATAGTTTATACAAAATATGGTTAATTACAACTTTCCATATGTAGTATATAAATCATATGAAATAGAAATTTGATCAAATACTATACAATGTCGCCCGTATTTTTCTGAATATTTATCGAAAAATAACTATTTGCGCTCGATGAAGCCATTACATGAAGTTTTCTTCAATTTAGCAACACTACTATTGAAAATGTTGATATTAGCTTCCGGCAGGTTGGCGGTCGGCAGGATTTATACTTATTTCGCACATAATTTTGACTCCGGTAATTTTAAAACTTTATTGAGTCTATGGGCTTACTTTATTGTACTGTGATAATATGGGTCATACTAATTGTGCTTATCAAAACTTTTAACCAAAATGCGAAAGGATACTTAGTTGTGTTTTCTTTTATTATTTTTGTTGTATTTTGTTTATTTTAGCGGTTAGACCACCTGTCTCAGATCGGTGGTAGAGCTTGTTCTACGTCCACCTGGCTAGCTACCACCATCTTATCTAAGTCTGTCGCCATAACAACAATGTTTAGAGCATTGTTGTGTTTCGGTATTTAGAGGTAAGATAGCCAGTTCTTCTGTGGTTGAGGATTCCACCTTCGGCCTGATCATCATTTACCATCAAGTGAGATGCAGGACAAGAGATTCGAAGTTGCGGATTTAAAAAAAACTGATCGAAATTACGTGAGTTAAGTTTACGTAAAGCGTTCGTGTTAACTAATGAGGCGACCTGTAGCGGGATGGTGGATGTTACAAAATGTCTTTGTCCATCCGTCGTAATAACAAAATAAGATTTTTTTAAATCCATAGAATGTTAGGATAGTAAATGTTATGAATTTAGTGTTAGTAGTTCTATAATAGAACACCGTGCCAGCAACATCCTAACTATCTAACTATTATTTATAAGTGCGAAAGTGAGTTTGTTTGTTTGTTACGCTTTCACGCTAAAACGGCTCAACAGATTTCGATGAAATTTTGCACATGGGTAGACCATGACATGTATTAGGACATAGGATACTTTTTATCCCGATATTCCCATGGGATCGAGACTTATGCGGATAAAACCGCGGGGCGCAGGTAGTAGTGTAATAAATTAACACCAGTCTGTGGTAACACAACAAGTCCTACGACCGTCCTTTATGACCGAGCATTTATTACGACGATGGTGACCCGAAGAACTGTGTCATCATCTTGGCTATATAGGGTCAAATTAAATTAGCTAGCGAAACTCCGCGGACGTGATGGGTCGATATCTAAACATGATATAATAAAAATTAAATTAATTCGATGATTTTTTGCGGGGTCATCGACCGCAATTGGCGTAGTCACTTGAAGTGACTTACACTAACTACACAGTTTTTTTTTTTATCTCACAAGCCAAATTCGACCTATCCGCGGGGTAATTGTGTAACAAACTTACAGTAGCAATGGTTTTAATTTTGACAGTTCAGCAACTCTCACTGTGTTCCATAATTACGAACATAATGAAGCAATGGATTACATTAACAATATCCTTCAAAATTATTACCGACCGGTAATAACCATATTGGCCACACGAAATACCTCCGTTGGGGAAAGAAACTTGCGACGCGTAGCGCAAAAGGCAACCACTCCGCTACCCGTGCTGCTGTCGATTTTAATAAGGTTTTATTTTTACCTGACAAATTGATACCTACTCTGCTAAATCGAAATCTATCATTACCATAATCTACCTTCTAACAGTCATAAATAACTGCAATTAAAACTAGCCCCGCCATCAAAACTAGAATTTATAAAGCAGAAGCAACGAATACAAAAAAATTAAACATATTAGTTCGTTCTAATGTAACTTTAAGCATTTAAATAAATAAATAGATATCGATCAAATCCCGCGTGACAGTTGTCAAACATCAAAATATTTTACGCGCGCTTTTTTGTGACACGCTGTCTATGGTCAGGGCTGGCTGTAATGGAATTATTTAGGGGTGGTATTCGTTAATTTCGCTATTATTTATTGTAAGAACATTAGATGTGTGTTGATTTTTGCTGACCCGTATATTCGGTATTAGTTTGGTTTAGATGCTGGATGCTTGAAATTCACAAGCCCTGTTCTAGACAATGATTGGATTCGGACGGTTTTTCTACATTGATACAAATAATGTACCAAAGTGTGAATTTAATTAGTTTCTGACCTGATAATAAGGCGTAGACGTATAAGAGACTTATTACATAGATACCTAAGTAAGTAGGTAGGTATATTCTTAGAAAATGTGAGTTGTGTGAATAATTTTTGAGATGTGATTGTAGAAAGTTTTTGTGATAAACTACTTTTACATTTGACCTCGTGCTAATCGGTAACTAAAGACCGATTTAACAACAGCGTTTGGAAAAAGAAAAATCTTACACATGTCCAATACTGACAATTAGTGACAACCCTAACAACTGCCCCAGTTTCATTCGAAATTCGAACGCAGCCATCGTGTCTATGAACATTTTATTTTCAATTTTCGAATATCGAACGAATGGAAGCTTCAAATCAGTTGTTTATTTTCATAAGTATAATGGCATTGTTTGTGGACAAGATTATTTCGTATCTCGATCAATATGGTGTATTTATTTTTATTTTGAAGTGTTTGATACGTAACAACGGAGTTTTTGTTGATGACTGTGCGTTTTACATTAACTGGTCGGCTGGGAATTTGATGTGGTGATAATTTTTTGTCACAAATATCTTTTCCTGTTATGCTTAGTTGTCTATTTTGCACCGGTCATGGGCAGTTTGACTTATTTTTAGTGTTGTGTAGCTTAAGGGTGCTAGGGAAGAATACCGTGCACGTGCCGACCAAATCGCTATGTTCTACATAGCAGTTTGGACGGCATGTGCACATAGCACTATTCAAGCATTACAAAAACAGATTAGTTGTACTAAATTCACGCTTTTCTACCACTAGATTCCACTTTCTTTTCGCAGAGCTCTCAATTTGACAAAAGAAAAAGAGTTTTCTAGCATTGTATAGATCTTCCTACATAATAGGGATGATGCCTGGGCAAAAAAAAATGAAATTCTAATTAGTCTGTTAGTCAGATAATAAGAAAAATATTAGACACGTGTTTTTTGCTTTATCATATTAATAAAAAAATACTTAGATAAAACGCATTTTAAGTTGGGGAGTGGGGGTCGCTAAGTCACTAGTATGTATAAAATCTACATACTCGTGACGTCACGGCACATTTTACCTCAATGTATCGCCGTAATCTTTAGATTACGTAAAAAAAGAAAAAATACGTGTCCAATATTTTTTTATAATCTCAAAGACGGACTAAATAATTTTTTTTGTCATCATCCCTATTGCCGAGAAGACTATTGAACACTACCGAATCAAATCAACCTAGCAAATCAGCTTCTTCAGCAATCAGTTCTAAAAACCAGCCTATATGATTACACCTTATCAGGAATTCCATTTCTACCAAATTAGTAGAGTCATCCCATGATTCACTGGCAAGGCATCGATAGATAACGGCCATGTTGCTCCAATACTCAGCCGTTATAAAAACAGTTTGATCTGATCTATGGTCACAGTCGCTAGTCACGAGATTAACATTGTGTGGTCTGTGACGTTCAAAGGGAATGCGTGAGCTGAGGTCGTCGATTAAAAGTTAATAGGAGAGATAATTATATATCAGGTTAGCATTTTTTTGGGTTTTGTCGTAATTTCCCTTGTTGAAAAGTACAGTGAAATAAAAACGCTACGGAGCTTGCTTCCCCTAAATACATTCTGCGCGAACGCAGAAGAGAGGCATACCTCCTATTTGCCAGTATGCTGCCATAGACTAATCTGGAATTCGGATGGTCTGCCACTTAAGACGCTATTGGTGGATGCCAATTGTGGCATGTATTCAACAAAGTAAAATAATCACCGCCGAAATGGAATCATAGACTAGCAGAAACGCATTTAGATAGTGCCATTTTCATAGACTCCCCAGTGCCCCACTCCGCTCCGTACTAAAGTGCAGATTACAGTACAGTAATCGTGGAGTGAGGCGCTTCTTCGTGGATGGCACTAGCTAAGGCTAAGAACTAACCGGTGTGATTTTCACCCGTAAACACTCGTACAAACACGTACTACATGGAAATGTAGATAATAAATTTCACGACGCGGTACATGCCCGCGGCTTGCGCGATTGTTTGCAGGTCCTGCTGCACCGGCCACCGCGACGGGAGCGGTTGAAAGCTGCTCCGTGATTTAGCCTCAGTATGCGTGTTTTGACCGCTTTTTGGTTTCAAACTGTTACAGTAAAAAAAAAAAAATAGAAGTTCATTAATATTTTATCATAATACCAGCCTATTATTGGCCCACTGCAAGACCAAGACCTCGTCTCATACAGAGGAGGCATGAGCATTGATTTCCACACCAGAAGTACGTTAGAAGTAACATTGTTAATTTATCACCTAACCTTTCCTACCTCATTTCTAGTAGCATTTGTGTTTGTCAACTCAAATTCGACCTTAAATTCTTCACAATAGTAAATAGGGGTCGCGACATTACAATCTAGGGCCCCTTTTATTTCTCTGCATCCTTTTTCTCGTCGTCTAATACCTCCATGACTAATGCTACAATCACTTGAACCTCCTACCCTCCAACCTCACAAGTAGGTAAGCTTATGTGCTCGACTCCCTTCGGCACGAGTATAAAATTATATGACTCTTGACTTTTACAATGACCAAAATGTCTTTGAGACATTGTTAGGCATTGTAGGAGATGGATCCGTGTCTGATTGGTTCTACTGGAGTTTTATTTGAAACGATTGTTGTAGGTACTTTGGTACAGAGTTGGCTCTTTTATAAATAACAAAAAATAAAGTCAATTATTCAAACTAGGCTGAAAATCAGCACTTTTCGAACGTCACCATTACTTAAGACGCCCCTAAAACGCCTACCCTTCACCACTTCCTAGTGCTTTAGCTGGGTAGAAGTGGCGCAACAAACTCCCCAGCAGTATAGCTGTCTGTTAAGTTATAAAAAAAAAAAACTATACAATATTAAGCAAAATAATTTACATTACGCAACACAAAACATAAATAAAATTATTAGCCGTATGTCAGCTAGCACACGCCAATTTATCAACTAAAAACATCAAAAACTACACTCAACACTAAAGTAAATAGAATTTAATATCTAATAAGTTACAGGTTAGTCCTTTGAAGAAGGACGGGCAAGAAAGTTCACGGTACATGTCTTGTTCATCTTTGAAATGAGAATACGGCTGTCTTCAAGTCTGAATATTAGATTTTTAAGCAACACGTGAGGTTGGAATTCACGACCTGTTGCTTGTCAGTCCCGATGCCGAAGCCTTTGCACTCATTGCCACATGAAAAAAACTGAATGAGTTTCTCTAATGTCAATTCTGAACTTTATTATTATACATTCCAGCCAACAACATTTCAAAACAACAGCACATCCACAAAACAGAAGAAGAGACTTAATCCTAAAACCAGTCGAACAATATATTTGATGTCCAAAAATTCTAATCATAATTTTTGTTGAAATTCTACAATGAAATATTAAGCCATTTCATCGGCGTACCTCCATATCGAAAACTGTCAAATATCAACGGAAATGTGACACGATTGTCAAGTTTTTTGTCATTACACGATGCAGAGGAATCAAATTGGGTGTTGCTGTGCATAGAAGTTGTTTTTCCACTGTGATTTTGGAAAAAATTGTTTGGAATTGAACTGCAAGATGAAGAAATGTTTTTGTTTGAATTTGAATTGCAATGAAAGCCTTAAAAGTTATTTTTGATATCTATTTTATAAGGGAGCATAATGTAGTCTGCAGAAACTGTTATTTTAAGTGTCTGTTGGTGATGAGGAAGACTAATGGACGCGTTACTTACATTCACTACTATAATTTTACTGATCGTCTGGATTAAAGTCCCTTACTTGAGGGTAAACCCTTATCAAACGAAATCTGGCAACACCATGTAAGTTTTTCATGCAACCGCAGTTGTCAAATTAGACGGTGTTCGATATTTAACACTTTGACACTGGCAGCTAATCCTCTCGGTCACTCCTCTTTTTGTCGATGGTCTCAAGTGTCATGGCCGACGTCGAATAATCCTTTTAAACGCACGCTGTTATTAAATAACCTGTGTCGTATTTCTGTTCTTATATGCTCACATTTTATGTAAAAAAAAATATCGGAAACTTTGTATTTTGGGTTAATTTTGGCTGCCTGTGGAGTTAGCATTGAAATGCTAACGCTTTATTTACGAAAGTTTTCATTGTTCAATCTCTTTGAAGAATCGGTAATTCAGTGGTTCAAAATAGGATATAACTGCGTTAGGTTTTCTCAGAGCTGTGGTTATTATAATTAACACGTAAACTTTGACAGAATTACCAGCCCATTGCTACTATTACATCTGTATAGGTGTTCGTAGACAAATGTTTCCATGGCTAAGTTTTGTTTCGCTTTTGTTTGGCCTACTTGAGCATTAAAGTCACCGATATTTTAACAAGAACATTTTCTCCTGAGGTTTCATAGAGTTAATATCTTTTTCTGGTGTTCTCTCAGTTGGGGCATATCAGCATGTGCTTGTATTATAGAAAGTGTTTTGTTGTCGTAATTCATATGCAGCAGAGCGACTCGTTTGGGTAAACCTGAGAAGTTTAGTATCTGCTTTTTGTACTCTTTTTAAATAAGAAGTCCAGTCCGTGTACGCCTGGTGTTTCTCCTTGTAACAAAAGAAATAGTCATCATGTTCTTCGATGTTGCAGCCCATTCTGCTTACTTCCTGCTGGGCCGAGTATATCAATTTCTAAGTATTGAAGCTCAACCCAGGCTCGAGACTCCACACTCAAGCTGGAGTAGTGTCAGACTATGACACTACTCCAGCTTGAGTGTGATAAAAATGAATTTCCAAGTTCCACCCACATCTTCATACTTTTCATAAAGCTAAGTAGGTAGGCAGATCCTCCACTTCTTCTCCTTAGGATGTCCTCGCGCACATGTGGGAGCGTCGCGAGGAGGCGAAACGCCGGGGCGTAACTCCGCTGCCGCGAGAAATCACGGCACAGCGGACAGAGCTCCGGCGGGATCTCATGGCGGCATGGAGAGTGCGATTGTCGCAACCCAGCGCTGGGCACGCCACAATTGTGGCGATAAGTCCCCTCTTTGAGGAGTGGCTAGAGAGGCGCCACGGCGTCCTCACCTTCGGCCTGACGCAGGTCCTCACCGGACACGGCTGTTTCAGGAGGTTCCTGTTCCGTATAAGGCGGGAGGAAACGCCCGGGTGTCACCACTGTGTGGATCGCCCGGAGGACACGGTGGAGCATACGGTGGAGGTCTGCCCTGCTTGGGTGGAGCACCGCCATGTCCTCACGGAGGCGATCGGTGGTCCGGAGCGAGAGTGCATGGGCGGCCGTCACTTCCTTCTGCGAAGCAGTAATGCTCGCGAAGGAGGAGGCGGAGCGCGCGAGGGAGAGGCAAGATGCACACCCTCGCGCCCCTAGTCGCCGCAGGAGACGCCCCGGGCGTCGGGAGTCGCGAGCCGACGTCCGGCCACCGTAGGCGCGGGCTTGCGGACGGTGAGCAATGGGCAGCTCGCCGTCCGATTAGGACCAGGCCCGGGTCGACGGCGCGTTGTGTTCCACGCGCGCCTCAAAGAGTAGTCAGCACCAACTGACGGGGTCCGTAAGGGCCAATGCCGGCCAGGGTTGCGAGTTTGTCCGAACGGGATATCGCGGCCCCGGCACACAGGTAACGGAAGGAACACGGGTGGGTTTAGTCAGTAAAAGTCTGACACACCCTCCGCCCAGAGCGGGAGAAGTTATTTGACAATTTGCCAAACTAAAAAAAAAAAAAAGGTAGGTAGATTTGGGATGTGCGATTGGTTCCTTCACCTTCAATCGCAATCACAGGGTTTTGACGGAAATTACATCCAGTACTTCAAAACGTTTAAAAAGTTATTTTGCTGCTCAACAACGTAAATAACGCAATGCCTGTTGTTGAACTGCCAAAATGAAAGGTTATTGTAATTGTGTTATGCAATTACCCCGCGTGTCTAAATAACTGAAAGCTCTAGCAGTGGAAACTGAATGAAACCAAAACTGGTTTTAATTATCACTAGACCATATGTGTAATTGCTATGCAAAATCAAATAAAAAAAGAAAAACTGGTTTTATAGATCGCAATGTAACAGATATGACATTTCACACGAATTTCTAAGATCAAAATAGTTTTTGACAAGTCATACGTAACATTGAATAGGCGAAGGTATCGTCCACCCGTGTCAAAAGTAAAAATGGCTACCCAAGTAGTCCTATTGTACTGTTTATTGCTAAATCATTGATCGTCGATATATAAATGTGGATCATTCACACGCTGGATCGCGACAGGTGGCAGCACTTGCTATGTCACTCATAGATCGAATCGCAGCTATTGAATTAGATTCCTTTTTTGAAAAAATGTGACGTATGTGGTTAGGTTGGTTCCGTGAAGAATTTTGGGCAGGACAAACAGCAAATAGGCATAATTCTAATGCCCACAGACGTTTGAAAACGTTCACGGATTTAACTAGCAATTTCAGTGATCGAGTTAATGTAACTGAGATAATTTTCTTACTGTCATACTGAAACATAATGAAAAGTGAGAAATGATCCGATCTTTAAGTACGGTCACGCATTAGGAAAAGAATCACCGAAAATGATGAATATTTTTTTCCATAGCACGTGACTAGCGCATAGCGCAACTTTGATGGAATGACAATACTTCAACTCTGAACTTTAATGGACGAACCAGATTGATTGACCTTAATTCTTGCGGATCCCCAAAAGTAGACACACCAACGACAAATATTTTGTAGGCATACAACGTTGTTTTTTTGAAATTTGAATTTGGAAGCCCCAGGTTCAGTGTGGCCAACCAAAATGCGTTTGTCGTGTAATCCTCGAGGGATATGGATTATTTTTTTCTCATTTTTTCAATCAATTTTTTTTTTTTTTGAAACATTGTCCTTTGCGTGGGATATTGGGCCGGAGGCACGTCGAGTATTTTATACGGTTTATTAATTTTCTATTAGTTATTGTTGCGTTTTTTCTTTGTAAGATGTCACGTCGATCATGGGGGATTCCAATTACTGTGTGTTAAGGAGTTTTTTTTTAAATAAAAATCTTGATGAGGGTGAAAATCTAGGTATATATGTATAAATCATTAAGTAAATATTATAAATTAAACTCAATTTTCGTGTCTGTGTTCTGCTTCGCCCGATTGGACTCTAATTATTTTTCTAAAATAAAAGAAGCCTAAATTACTCCATAAAACATCAGCTATCTGCTGCCAGCGAAAGCCCCATAAAAAAAAAAGTTTTTTTTTTTGTAAAAAAACAAAAGTATCATTTTCTTTCTTATGCATTTAGTAAAAAGCTGTTATTTTGAAATTACAAGCAGGCACTTCAATTTTATTTGTTTTGTATGTAGGTATATATATGTATGTAGATAAGTATGTATAGATAAAATATTGTTACCCTCTAAAACTAAAAGATAGATTCTTAGATATTGCATTTCAAAGTTCTCTGAAACTTCGCAACCGTGCGTTTCCCTGAATTCACGCTCGGAAAAGTGTCTAGACTTATATAAAGTTTTATTTTCTTTCTCACCTCAACTGTTTTAATTACTTTGTACACTTTGGACAAAATTAATATTGTTTTTGTAGTAACCAGTAAACAGGAAAATTTGAAGAATTTTCCGATATTTTTGTAATTAAATATAAGCTAAGCATTGTTAAAATTGTATAATATCATTATATATTAGCCTTTTCCCAACTATATTGCGGTCAGCTTTCACTCTAACCAGATGCAGCTGAATACCAGTATTTACATGAAGCGACTGCCTATCTCACCTCCACAACCCAATTACTGGGTAATACGATACCCCTTGGCAAGACTGAATTTCAGACTTTCGGGCTTCTGATTACCCGTAACGACTGTCAAAGATATACAAATGACGGCTACGCTTGCCGGGGTTGATCCGTGGATGGGTTACCATTTTTACATACCGAGACTCCTCCGTGCCTCGGAAAGCACGTTAAGCCGTTGGTCCCGGCTGTCATTCGTGGCGTGTCAGTCGTTACGGTTCGTCAGAAACCCGAAAGTCTGACAACCAGTCATACCAAGGGGTATTACCCAGTTACTAGGTTGTGGAGGTCAGATAGGCAGTCGCTCCATGTAAAATACTGGTAGTAGAAAAGGCTAGGCAGCTTGACACGTCTTGTTTTTGGTAATGTCATGCGCAAAACAGTCTCTAAACCAGTCTATCACCCTAAATTAATAATAGGGAAGCAGCAGCCGATTGGAGCTTTGAACTAATTTCCTCCAGTCGATAAGCTTCGCATGTAGTAGGTTGCGCCATTAATAATTTCCATGTAGTATTTATTAATGTTCATCAGTAATCCTCAAAGTGAAGTCTTGTGTGGCCCGTTCGGTTGGTTCCCCTGGGACCAACGGTGTTGTGATACATTTGTTTTGTTATGTTGGTAGTTAATGGTTAGGGAATAGTGATGTGTTTTTGTTTTGGTATAGTTTTGGTGCAGAGGTTATGGGACTTGCTAGGAGATAGTGTAACGTTACTTTTAGCTCGGTGAGGAGCTAAACGTAAGTCACAAATAAAATGAGACAAAACAATATATAAATAGACTAAATGGTGTGGTTCTGCCGTGCAGGATTTGTGACTTACGTGTAGCTCCTCACCGAGTTATTGTAACTTACGTTTAGCTCCTCACCGAGCTATTGTTACTTACGTTTAGCTCCTCACCAACCTATTCAAACTAACGTTTAGCTCCTCACCGAGCTATTGTAACTTACGTTTACGTAAACGTAATGTTATAGTTTTAAATGAAACATAACAACATATAAATAGACTAAATGATGTGGTTCTGCATGGCAGAATACCACAATAGGTTGCAGGCTCTAATTTGGTAAGACCGATGTGACAATTTCATACCTACTAAGTTATGTTTAGCCATTCAATGTCTCATGTTAGTAAATGCTTGCTCTTTTTCTGTAATAGAAGTATCTTTTTAATACCGTCTAAATTGCACAGTAGTGGGGTAACAGGCTGAAATTATTAATCAAGTTTTTCCAACTGAACAGCCAGTTGTGCTGCTGTGGAGTTTGTTGCGCCATTTCTTCTTCCCACTAGGAAGTGGTGAAGGCGGGCGTTTTGGGGCTGCCTTATGTAATTTTGACGTTCGAAACATGCTGATTCTCAGACTAGTTTGATAAATGACTTTTGAATTTTATTATTACAATAAAATCTCTCTTTCTGATACTATTACATTAAAAAGAGCCTAAAATTATTCATCATGAAATTAAAATTTTGTTTAGTTTTTTGCAATTTGCAGGTCTGTATCAGGTTTTCTTTTGATCAGAATATGATTCGCGACAACAAAAAATATGTATTTGCATTAGAATTATCAATACCTACAACTCTCTCAGAATTAGAATTTGCTCCAAATGTCATGATTTCATGAAATAGTCATGTACTTAATTAAAGAGTAATTATATTGTATTATTTAATTGCTCTCTGAATGAATTCACAAAGGTAACAATTATGTTATGCTAATGTATAACTAGTAGCTTTAATTGTAATTTAGAATGTAACTAAAGACCACGCTACCGCATTAGGATTATTGCCTGTAATGATAGTTGTGTTTGTGATAAATAAATAAATAAAATAAATAAAAATTTGAACTTAGAGAGTTGTATTGATACTTTTAATAATGATAATTCTGTAAATTTATATTTGATACGGTCGCGAATCATATTTTCATCAACATACAACTAAAACTAAAAACAAAAACCTACCTGTAAAAACCTAAGAAAATTAGAATTTCGCGCGCTACACTTACGCTGTCGCCTTAATAATCTGATATCTGAAGCATCCTGTCATGCTACTTCTCTTTCAAAAATGGAACAAGGAATAGAATTTAAAAAATATCGGATCGCCCCGCTAACGCAAAAGATTTATCTAAAAAAATAAATTTTCTCGATGGAAAAAACCGACGATGGATTAAGGCGCACGCTCCATTGCCGATTATAATTTTCGCTCGGTAAGAATCGGCATCTCCTTTTATTGTAGACTACGGTTGATCTCTGGCTGTGCTTGTATTTCGTACCATATTATTCCGTTTACGAAAAAAGAAAGAGAACAAATATAGTTATATCCACTTTCTGCCAATAAGTATAGAATTTGTGTCAATAAAGGTATATTACCCATCTATTATCCAATAGATGGGTTGTGGAGGTTAGATAGGCAATCGCTCCATGTAAAATCCTGGTATTCAGCTGCATTTGGTTAGGATTCCGACCCCAATGTAGTTGGGCCAGGTAGATAAACCTAGAAAATATTGAGTATATAAATATTGGTATTGAGTTGATAAAAGTAACTGAGCTATTGTATCGTCGCATATTTTAACAATGTCCATGATATTTTGTTTAGATCACGAACAAGTAGGTTTGAAAATATTAGGAGCAGATTTTCTTATCAACTTAGTATAGTGCTACGAGATTGCTACGAGGCTACGAACGTCTACGAAAAACAATAGATACATTTTTACAAAAACAAAGCTAATGTCATTTCATTGTATGTTTTCCTTTTTTTAACATATAATAACACCAGCCTATTATTGTCCCATAGCAGGGCAAAGGTATCTTCTCATACAGAGAAGGCACGAGCACTGATCACCACGCTTGCTCAAGAAAGGTTGAACATTTCAGACTTATATTAACTATAAGTCCAGATTTCCTCACTGTGTTTTCCTTCACCGATGTCATTGATGTCCAAGATAAACTAAGAAAATATATATGAATTGAAAAAAATGGTATTTGCTCGGATTTAAACCCGCAACCTCGTAAAAAACATACAAGCGGACAAAAATATAATCACTTACGTACGTATTTATTCGTAGTATCTTCGCGAAACTTTTTTTTATTTTTAATCCGCCAGGTGGGCGCAGAATGGTTTTTAATTGGGACGTTCAGTTACAATGGGGCGCAACCCTTAAAGAAATTGTTAAAGAATGTGTGACAATGGCACTACTGTGGTGCCAGTATCAGAACAGTGGGAGGTCGCATCAATAGGAGTTGAAGGTTACGTTCAACGTTTACGTTCGTGCATTCTATGTTTGAATACGTATTTATTTTTATTTATCTATGGTAGTTTTTAATGTCCTTGCATTTCAAGCAGATGTCAGACGCTTCACTTTTTGTTCATTTCTCTCTCTCATTTGGCTTCTAAATCTCACACTGAACATAAAATGAATCAACAGTGAAAAAAATATATTAGTGTACCGATCCAACGTAGTTGGATTTCAGCACTCGGCGGCATCTTTCACTCGCCTAAGGAATGATAGAAAAATTAAATAAAAGGAGTATACGAACGTTCATTCTTATGTTATTTTGTCGGTCTCCTGTGAGTGAACGTGAAATGAAACAAAAATTAATGTTCACTCGAGTGAATCGTCTGATATCAGCTTTATGTAATTTATGGAGTTCTATTTTCAAAGAATAATTTGCGTGATTAGGCTTCGATCGTACTAAACAACTGTTTTTTTTTTTAATGGAATGATTGTTACGTCACGTTAAGCCGTGTGGTTCCCTGCAACCTGCAACAAACTACTTAGTTCACCCTTGTTCATTTGAGTAGGTATAATAGAAGATTAAGGAATTAAATCAGGTGAATGGTTACCCCAACTATTTGATTAGTGAAATAATAAAGGGGGCACTTTTCGTAAGCAAAGTTCTTATAGACACTTCGATACTATTCTGATTAAAATATATTCACGAGAGAACAGAAATCATAAGTATTCAATAAAACATTTTTTGAAAATTATATTTAAATATAAAATTACTAATTCCTACATATATTTTTTTATTCAAACCTTTTTGGGGTAAAATGCTCTATTTAGCCCTCTGCTTTTATGAAATACGGGCATTTCCTGTCCAAAACTATCCGACATACATAACATCCGTTTTATTATATTTGAACACATTGAAAATCCTGTTCCGTCCGATTAATCCCGAATACGACCTGTAACTAAATCAATTATACAAAAAATCTATTCCAAATAAATCCAGAACTATAAAAAACATTAAAGTGACCTTCCGAACGGTCAGGAAACGAAAAAATACACCGAAAAAAACTATAAAAGCCATAATTCACAATTAAAAACGGCTACTGGTCATGGCCAAAAGTATACATAATAAATTTCTTCCTTAAAAAGGTCGAATGAAAGAGGCAGGATACAGTCACAAAGGCGGGACAACGTCGGGTGCAGCGAGAAAAAAATAAAAGTTGTTTATGATCATTTTGCCGCCAACGCTCCGAGTTTTAAATTTAGAATTAAAACTTTTTAAAGAGAGGTAGCGATGTGTAAGTTTAATTTTGTATTCTGTTGTGCTTTATAATTTTGGTTTCTAACCCTCTAACGACGGTATTCATTGGAGATATACTTATAGTTACAGATATGTGCGGCGCGGCTGCCTTGAAGGCTTCAAGGTTCAATATTCAACTGTATTTGAGTCACACTTATTAATTGAATACCTCGATATTTTAGCTTCACTCTTAATATCTCCCTAAAGAAAACTACCTCAATACCTCAATCAATGCAGAGTCGGTACTTATTTTCAGGGCCCTGTTACATAAAATGGCATTTTTTTAGGATGTCGTAGCGCAACATCTTTGCCTATAGTAAACTAATCGCTATATAGATAAAAAGAAAAAAAATAACAATAAGCCTGTGGCCGTACGCTGTAATGGGTTAAAAAAGTGCTTAATATTGGTAAGAGACTGAAACCAATATTCCTATATTCTGGCAAATAAATAAAATTTCATTTCATTTCAATATTTAACAAAGATAGGTTAATCAGACTGGAGGTTTGTGGCTAAATAGTAAGAGTCGGTTAATAGAAGGTTAACCTACGCTTGCCGAGGTCGGTCCGTGGATGGGTGACCATCCATTACATATCGAGACTCCTCCGTGCCTCGGAAAGCACGTTAAACTGCCAATCCCGGCTGTCATTTATAGATCTTGGCAGTGGTTACGGGTAGCCAGATGTGTGAAAGTCTGACAATCAGTCTCGTACCAAGGGGTATCGTATTACCCAGAGGTCAGATAGGCAGTCCCTCCATGTAAAATACTGGTATTCAGCTGCATCCGGTTAGACTGGAAGACAACCCCAACATACTTCGGAAAAGGCTAGGCATATAGGTGGTAGGACTGATAACTTCGTCAACGTCAACCATTGTAAAACCAGGTTTTTGGTTAGGACGATGAAAACGTAACAAAGCGAACACTATCGTGCATTTTTCACTAGCAATAATCTTTTGTGGAGCATGATGTTATTCCATTAAATCGACAAACTATTACAAACTGTAGTCCCTGCACATCTATTCGCACAACGAAATCAAATGTTTCTCATATTTATTTAGCTACAAGTAACCAAACAGTCACGAAAAGGGGCTGGTTTCACAAAAATACCAAACAAATACACCTGTGCATACAATCGATAAAAAAAATACGACAAAACTTCATTCATAGAGAACGGAACTGACAAATCATGGACAAAGGATGCGTCGGCCCGTAGACAAATTCTCACGTTTTTTTTAAAACTCATTGATGACCACGGTAGCAAAATTTATGACGTCTAGGTGCGAAAAGGTTATGAAAGAAGGTTAAATATGGCTTTGAAAAAATATGAATTGTTGTTAAATTATACGGTTGAAGTTCTTCGCACTGCTAATGATTATGTGTGATTATAAATTAGATAATAGCTAGTTATTTATCGTGGTTAATTATCATACTACTTAATAATAATGAAGGAGAAAGTTGTCTGTTCTCTGCTTTAAGCTGATAATACCCTTTTGTGTTTGATGGTATGCAAAATAAACATAAACAACTAAAGAGTTTGGGAGAATAGAGTTTTAAATGTCACGTTTGTGAGCCGGATTTAAGATCAAACAAAAGTTATAAGAGTAGGTAATATCCAGAAGAAAAGAAAAAAAGGTACATCTACGTCAGTACATAGTGTAATAAATACTCAAAGTATATATTAAATACTTAAACTGCATGTTGTACTCTTCATAATCTAGTTTTCTGTATTGTCATCGTATTAATATAGAAAAACCACGACTTACTGCTTTAGTTCTTTTATATTTAATTATTTAATTTACATCACACACCTTGTGAGACGGATTCATGAACATTTTGTTACATTATTAATTGTTATGTTTCTTTTGTATGTATCTCTGTCTAAACTGCGTTCGCGATTTCGTTTCCAAACATGTAAACAAATATGAGTTTTTGGAAAAACAACTGTTGTACACATACATAAACTTCAGTTTGCGCAAAAACTTCAAGCATTTTAATAAAATTCATGGTCTTGCTTCTATTTTTGACACTATGTTATGTAGCAAAAAATAATCCTTATGATGAAGCCGGTCGATCGGTATGATAAAGCTACAGGATAATTACTTTTCTCGTGTAACAGGTTCGATTTCCGGTTCAAGCATGTAATTATTTACATATCTATGAATGCAGTTTAAATTGTTTTTTAAATTCAAATAATGTCTTCTTTCAGTAAAATGTTCCATCTTCAATATTCAAGGGACTTTCTCTCCATGTGGCATATCCGTGGGACGCCCTGTATACTTTTATACTATGTTCTATGTTAAGGGGTTTGGTTTCCGCACTCACTCCGTCAGGGGGACCATTGTGCGTGGGCCATAGCGGCCGTTTGGTGGTTATTCCAACCAGCCCACCTCCCTCCAGAAAATAATCTTCAGAAGATAGTCTCCTGGTCTGTTCAGAACATCTGTGTAGGATCTTGGTGACCCGAGCGTTTATATTCTAATCTGGGTGACGCCCGTGCATTCAAAGAGCACGTGCGCAACGGTCTCCTCAGCCTCCATGCACACCCTGGACAGAGGACTGTCCGTTATGCCTATTGTGTGGAAGTGTTTGTTTAGCGAGCAGTGTCCCGTGATGGTCGCCGTCACCAGGCGCAGGCTGTTCCCGTCCAGGCGTAATAAACGCCTGGTCAGCCCAGCCTGCTATCCAAGGATGGCATAGCTTCCTTAGACTGCCTGCAGCCCAATATCGAGGTCCACAAGATCCCCGCTGGTGTGGGTGAACTCCTGTAGTCACCTGCGTATTTGGTTGAAGGGGATGGGTACGATAGGCTCGGGTCCACAGACTGCCGTGCTGGTCTATACTAATAACTAATACTAATTAATTCATGTTATAAAGATACCACAATTCTTGAGGAAGGTTATAGGCTATGTAACGCCACGCTACAATATTTAGGAGGCAAACAAAAAAAAAAAAAACTGAAAGAACAATAAGCGAAAATAAAGTAATAGCTTCGACGGGCGATGTGATGCGACGCGGTGAGTCACTTGTCAGGGGTTGAAATTTCACGCAAACGAAGTCTCGGGTTGTAGCTAGATAAAAAAAAAAAAATATAAATAAATATTTTACATAGAACATAGGTTATTAAATAAAAACTCGTAAAAACCCTAACCTCTTAATCACTAATTAGATTACTGATAACAATTTTTATCTACGAGTTTTCGGTAGTTCCATTTTCAGGGTCATAAGTACGAATTGATAGTATTTCCGTAAGCAAAAAAAAATTTTCAATAAACTGCCGACAGAAATAAAAAGTCTAGTGTATACAAGTGAGTTTCAGAATAAGCTTAAACGGTTCTTGTTAAATAAGTGTCTATATTCTATTGATGAATTATAAATTAATACAAAAGTTGAAAGTAACATAATTTTATTGATTTGAAATGAACATTGTATTGAATTTTATGAATTGACTTATGACATTTATTTTTATATTTTATATTTTTTTATTGTTATTCTGATTTTAATGTAATTTGCATAATTGTAATAATTTAAATATGGATTGCATGCATGATGTTTCTTATGTAGGTATTTAGTTAGAGAAATTCAGACACGATGTAAAAATTGTTATTGAATAAATGAATTGAATTGAATTGAGCAAATAGCTAATTTTAACGTTATCTGTAAGTTGGAAATACCTATTTATTGTCATGTCGTGGTATCTTCAGAATCTAGAACCAGTATCATGACATGAAAAATGCTGTTAGAAGCGTTTATACACAAAGTGGGCAACGTCGCAAATAGCTGTCAAATATTTCACTATCTTGATTAATTGGGAAATAATACTGTATGGAAATAAGAAATATGGCTAACTAGTGAACTAAAATATTGATTTTGAAATGCAATAATTAACGTAACACCCAATATTTAGTTTTAGATGTATTTGGAAACTTTCCGAATGCCGTTTTTACACCTGAAACGGTTACAACATCAAATTCAGTGTTATAATTGCAATTCATTATTAATATTTTAGTTCACTAGTTAGCCATTTCTTATTTCCATACAGTAATATTGGAAAATTAATCAAAACAGGTAAATATTTGACAGCTACTTGCAACATTGCCAACCGCTGCCTGCCGGGGTCGCGGGAAAGTCCGAAAGGGATATCGTGGCCCCTGGCAACGTACAGGCAACACTGAAGGAACACGGTTGGGTTTTAGTCAGTAAGAGTCTGACACGCCCTCCCGCTCCGTTCAGAGCGGGAGAAGTTATTTGATAATTTCCAGACCTAAAAAAAAAAAAAGGCTGCGCGCACTGTGAATTCGTTTTCGTACGAATTTCACTCGTACGTACGAATCGAGTGCGCACACTAGATACGTTTTTCTCCGTCAAATAGGTAGTGTTCCGGTGATATCGCATTGAACGCACGAAAAATCCCAACAAGTTCGTATTGTTTTCGGACGTCGGAACTATAAATACGTATACGTACAACTAGGTCGCACCCAGACTCCACGCTCCGTTTGTACTTCGAAGGTCGGGACCGTTCGTGTGTGTTCGTACGTGTACGCACGAGTGAAATTTATTTGTTTGTCTTTACTAATTCCTTATTAATTTTCTCTGTTATTCGGTTTAGATTGTAGGAATACTACTTTAGGGACCCTATTAATAATATTACGAGTACCTTTTTGATTTGTTTTTTGTTAAATACCTAGGATTTGTTGACAGCCACGTATCTATTAACATTGTAATTTGAAAACATTGTAAAAGCCATCGTGGAGTTTCTTGCCGGCTCTTCTCCATAGGAAACAATCAATTGGAAACGTGAACCTAACTTCTGATTCAATTTTTATTTTTTCAAAGTCAAGTCATATAATTCAAGAAGGCCTTTATAAGGCACTTTTGCAAAAAAATAGACTTGATTCTAGTCTAGGTGTCCCTTCCAAAAGGTTTTGGTTCGGTAAGGTTTGTTTCGTATGGAAAAGAATGATTATGAAACTCCATGGAATTACACATTACACTTTAGGATCTTTATGAAACGTTATCCGCCAAAAAAAAATACTACAGCAGCATTGTCTTAACTACCTACTTCATCCACACATCTCATCAGTAATGAATTTTTAATGAAAACCATATCTCGCATTCAAGGACCACAATAGGAAGCACAGTTTTCATTCAAAAGACCTTCGTTGTACCATAGATATGAGGCCATAGTCAAGAGACCATAGACAATTGATAGAGCCTCGTGCGAGGCACGCGTCGGCGGCAAGTGGCACAAATTGAGTGCTCCAATTACGGTGTCGGGTTAACAGTGTATAGGATGTGTTTTTTTGTAAAGGTGGAGTATTTATTGCTTTGCGATGCTTTAGCTAGCTTTTTTCATTATTATATGACTTGGAGTATGGAGTTATTTAAGAATATTTTATGTAAGAATACAATGAATGGAAAAGAAATGGTAAACTAAGTGCCCCTTTTCGGAGTAACGTGGCAATTCTATTTGGTATGTGTTACAACTTCTGCTTGTCAAATACAAAGTCGAAGTCAAATCATTTATTTGAAATAGGCTCTTGCAAGGCACTTTTGAACGTCAAAAATTACAAAAAATTGAATTGATTCTAGTCGCCCCTTCCAAAAGGTAGTTTTCGTATGGAGAAGAATGGGCAAGAAACTCCACCGTTAGTCTTTTAAAATATTTTACAATATTTTGTATATGTAGGTACATTAGTTATATAATTATATGTGAAGACGATGCATCTAAAAATAAAAATAAAAAATTACTATACCACAATAGGTACAACTATTTTTTAGAAAAGCAACTACAGATAATTAATTACTAATGTGATAGATACACGGTTCTCACATATTTACAAACATTGTAAAAGTAGACGATTTTCCTAAAATTTATAATAATGAAATAAGTCAGTGTGTGAGGAAGTAATCACAGAATGTAAAAAATATAATAATTTATACAACTTAAATGAGAACCCGTTTGATTTTGTCTAGATTCTCGATTATCCTATGGAGCAGGACCAGCGTGTTTCCAAGCATTCTTATCTTGGATATAATCCCCTAATTTGTAATTTGTGTTTCGTACTTAAATGTTTTTCCAATAAGTTAAGTTTTACAGTTATGTGTTTTCTAGAAAAAACAAAGCTTCACTTATATAAAACTTAAAGCAACATGCCTATTTTCAACATATAACAGTAGCCAGACACAATTCTTCACAACACAACCAACCTTTTCCATTACACATTTTCGTCACACCCTGTATAATATATTTCACCAACTTTTCCCAACAATGTCAGCCCCCGCGCCATATTTGCGATACGCACGTGACTTGAAATTCGAATAAATCAAGAGGATTGGCGGGTAATCGTGCTAAAACATCCGTTATGGCCAGTGTTGCCAAAGAGGTGTTGGTGTTGCAATGGAGAAAATTAAATGTAAATAAAGGGTAGTTGGTGAACCTACTCGATTAGTTGGTTTAGAACGGTTTGGTTAATTGTTGGATGATTTGTTTGCGCGGTTAATGTTACTTAAATGTGATAATGTTTATTTGCAAAAAATAGTGCTTTACATTTCCATAATTATAGTCTACATTAATAGCTAGGTTTACATTAAAATACAAAAATAAGGCGCAAAGCAAGTGTAGCGGCATCTACATCGCTACATGCAAACTACGCATCAAAGACCTGACGTCACACAACATCCTGACGTCACACAAATCCTGCATCGCACAATTAGAGTTTACCGCGCGATAAACATATATACATGCTTCCCGACTTCAACCTCTGGGCAGTTGCCCGCCAGATATTGCTTATTAACTCCACCCTACGTCGATCCTGTCTCGTGGAGTCCTTGGATGGTTATTACCTTAATAACATGAAAATACGTATTACATACTGGTTAATTAAATTTATTATCGCGCTAGTATTCCTTGACAGGTGTCTGCCTGCAGAGGTGTACCTACTTATAGTGTACTCCCATTCTGCCAGTCATGTTTAAGTCACACGTAAAATTCACTTATTGCCATTAACAGGGGACAAATCCAGACTCTAGGGTGATACTCACTCTGACGGGGTCAAAAAGTCAAATCAAAGTCTAATAATTTATTTCAAATAGGCCCTTGCACGTCAAAAATTACAAAAATTTTAATTGTTTTTAGTCGCCCCTTCCAAAAGGTAGTTTTCGTATGGAGAAGAATGGGCAAGAAACTCCACCGTTACTAGTACGAGTAAGTACCGATGCCTGCCGGGGTCCCGGGACAGTCCGAATGGGATACCGTGGCCCCTGGCAACATACAGGCAACTGAAGGAACACGGGTGGGTTTTAATCAGTAAGAGTCTGACACGCCCTTCCGCTCCGCCCAGAGCGGATGAATATCATATAATATAAAATTATCATATAACATATGATAATTTCCCGAAAAAAGAAAAAGGGTGATACTCACTGAGAATTCCCTTGCCTGATCCCAAAGAATCCAGGACCTTAAGACCCTATTGGACACAATCACCCCATTTGCGACCACTAGGCCAACGGACATTTTTATTTTTAACGAGAAATTATGTGATTTACAAGTAACAAGCTTCCTTGCGAATTCAATCCAACAATAGGAGATAAAGACGAATCGGTAACAAAAAATATTCATCATTTAACATTATTGATATTCAAACGTATGTAAGTGCTATTTAATTAACATATTGATTAATTCAATCTAGATAATAATAATATTTGGTGGTCTGACGAGTCTTGTATGGGCGGAGACTTGGAGAGTATCTTTTGATTTGACATATTTGAAGTATGTCTATCTCTGTCGTCGATAGTGTCAACTTACAAGCTTTGATTCAAGGTAGGTATGTTTTTATATCTTCGAAAACTACTCATTATGAGCGTGGGTTCTGAAAGTGGGCAACGTCGCAAATAGATGTCAAATATTTCGCTGTTCTGATTAATTTGGTAATATTACTGTATGGAGATAAGAATGTGGCTAACTAGCGAACTAAAATATTGATTTTAGCATGCAATAATTAATATTGTTACTCTGAATATTTAGTTTTAGATGTAAAAAAAAGTATTTGGTAACTTTCCAAATGCCTTTTTTTACACGGTAACAACATTTGCAATTCATAATTCATTTTCTAGTTCGCTACTTAACCACATTTCATGTTTCGCTCATAAACCCGACATTCTAATTTATAATCACCGGCATTTTACAATCACCATATATGTTCTGGAGTATATTAATGTCCATCTTGTTTACAACTTTAGTTCTATCCAAATAGAAAATGTATGTCCCGTGATTCAATTTATTAACAAACCAGCCCCTTTGAATCTGAAGTCACATCAAAGTAACATCTCTAATATGTCCCCACCACGATATTTAGGGTCCAAGCATATCCATATCGGTAACAAATTAAATTGAAAGTAACCTGTTTTATGCTTACACCAATCATTTCATCACTGATAAAAGGGGCGGCAAATTGAAAAGTCGAGTCCCGTGTAATCGAATAATCAGTATGAACCCACATCAAAGAAATTTATCAATTTAATTCGATAAATCGACTAAAAATGTCGTAGCGAGCAAAATTGCCGCCTCCCTCCAACATGGAAATGTCATTTAGATATTGTTTTTCGCGCGCTTTTCTTTTTCTTTGAATTTAGAACGTTTAGTGGCTCTTGGAATCAAGATGAGATCATAAGATGAAAAAAATACTTTTTTTTTTGAAATGAAACGAAAACTGGAAGTTTTGATAGTCACTTGGCGCTTGGTAATTATTGAGCGCTGAAAGGGAAACTCAAATCTTGTTAACTGAGTTGTGTAGGTACTACCTACAGACCTACCTGTCTGATAAAAGAGGACAACAGTGATAATGTTATTAAAAAAAAACTTATTGTTAATGTTGATTCCTTGCCAACGGGCATCAAAAGATCTATTACCTCCTGAAAAATAATAGATTGGTAATTTAGTATTATTAGAAGAGCTAAGCAATATCTTTGTTGATCGAATGTCACTGGCAAGTAACAAGTAAAGAAGATCAATACGCGTCATAAAAGTCGTCATAATGCAATCTGAATTCTAATTTCAAAATGACGCGTAATTCTCAATATTTTTGTAAAACAAAAATTGTCAAAACATTACGCAGTAATAATATAAGTCAATGTTCAAAACAATAGCGAATATGAAATTTAAATTATACGAATTTTTCGTCGTTCGAAATTCAAAGTGTTCGTCGTCGCTGCGTTCGTTAAAGCGTTACGATTCGATTTGTCGCCATGTTAGGTTAAACCGCGTCCGAAAAGTAAATTTATTGCATTATTCCCGCATCGGTACGCCCTCGTTTCCCGTCTTTGATCTACAATTTTCCTTTTTTTCACAAAACGGTTACTGATTGCTTTTTATGTCATCGAGATTTTTCTAATTCCAATTTTGTCTACGGTTAGATGGAGAAATTAACCTTGTGGAAATTGACTTAAGGTTTTAGTTTTAGTATTCTAATGTACCTGGGCTATTTTTTTGTCAATTCTAGTTAATTTTTGATATTTTGGTAGGCTATTGCTTTATATTTCCATTACAAATATTTTTAGTTTAGGTGAAGGAAAACATCGTGAGGAAACCGGCATGTTCTAGAATCAAAAATTCAAATACGTGACATCTATCAACCCGCACAGGGCCCGCGTGGTGGTTTACGGTCTCCAACAGAGAGGACGCCTGTGTCCCAACAGTGGGAATATTACAGACTGATTATAATGATGATGAGTTTTATACCAAATCTTCTTTAACATTTTCTAGAAGGTCAAGAATCATGCCAACCTATGTATTTAGCATGATTGTCATATGTGCCGGTGTCTTCACTTATTGTTTTTCTTAAAAAAAAAAAAAATATCTTCATGCACACTTGTTTTTCCAATGCACTTTAGACATTGACAGAATAGTCGACATCGGCTTTGCTTGCCAGTTAATAAAAATAGAATAGAATAGTCATATGTGCCAAAAATTTCTAACATGACGTGTAAACTTTAATTTGACATGAAATACCAAAGTAAGCTGCGCAATGTCAGTTTAATAGCGTAAATACGTAAATAGCTATCATATTAAGTTGTCCTTATTCTCTTAAGTTGACTTTTATCATGTATCCTTACGGTTTAATAGTTAATACCCGTATCTAATCCAGATATGTTAATTTAAAAGCGATATTTGCGTTTTTGCTATAATTAATATTTCAGTATGTAAACATTTTCAAATGGTTTATTTTCAACGTTAACTAGATTAGGTAGACAACATTCTTAGACAGATTATTCAATTACTTACAGTCTGACTAATTTTCGTGGTAGTTTGTACTGACATTTGGGTAACTTGCCTTCAGAGAAATCAGTGACGAATGACATTTTAATGACAGGGTATATCTAATGTTATATGTACTAAACCATGTATAATTATAGGTAGGTACAAGAACATTTGAATATTGTTATAAGTACCTAAAGCCCGGTCGCGAAGCAGAAAGAATTTCGTACAATGACCCCTCATTACTACAAATGTATTGCCGTCGCGCTCGCGCATTTGAAGGCCCTTCTAATGCGCGAGCGGACTTTAGGACATATCCTCGTTCATTGGATATTTTGGTGTACAATATGTGATTCATTGCAGGCAATCAGACTAAATCTGCAACCCAAAAAAACCCGAAGCTGAACATTTTTTTTGGTGGGAAATTATCAAATAACTTCTCCAGCTCTGGCTCGGACTATTACTGACTAAGACTCACCCGTGTGCCTTCAGTTGCCTGGACGTTGCCAGGGGCCACGGTATCCCTTTCGGACTTTCCCGCGACCCCGTCAGTTGGCCTGACATCTGTTTGAGGCAAGCTGAATATCAGATACGTTTGTGACTATTCTAGCTTCAACTCTTCATTACCTAGTGACTTTTGTGGACATTATTTCCACTCAGATTTGTTACAGTTGTAATGAGAATCATGCCACTTGGTTTAAGTAGGTATTATTATCATCATTTTATTTATATGATAAATATATTCTTTTGTTATGTGAGAACGTTGTAATGTAGGCCTTGTAGACTGATAAATGTTTTGATTTGTTTTCCATTCCCTACTTGTTAAGTACCTAGTATCTACTTGTTGACAGGCCTACACTGTCCTCCCATAGCTATTAAAACACTGTTATTTGAAACATTGTAAAAGCCCATAATTTTAAAAGAGTAACTGTGGAGTTTCTTGCCCGCTCATCAGAACTACCAATTGGAACCGTGCACCTAGCTCCTAACGTTTCATAAGTCCATGTAGTTTTTTATCAATTTTGTATAATATAGTTTTCCTAAATACCCCAACCTTTTGCGGTTTCAATAAAAACCAAAAAGGAGTACAACAAATAAGTATTCAACACTCTAAACTGCAACCCCAAAAATAATTTCGCGTGTAATATCGGGAAAAAAAGCTTAAATCCCTCTCTATGCCCACCGATGCAGAAGAAACACTTCCTTGCGCCAAATGTCCGATTGAAACCACCCCCGCGAAACTACCCTCCGGTCCTTACATGTTAAAGAATCCATAAATAATAGAGTTGACGTGCGTACGGATTGTGTTACCGAATCACCCCACCCCATGTAAATAGCGATTCTTGTCTATGCGCCTAATGCCTCTATTGTCTGTGGTACGGATTTATTATTCATTTTCTTAATACATCTGACGCTTATGAGTTTCGTATTGACGATTTATTTTGTAATGTGATAGTGGAGATATGGCCTGTCTTTTAGGGTCGAGTTACTTATTTGGATTATCTCATTGGTGAAGTGGTCGCAAACGCTACTGCTGAGCACGAGGTCCTCGGTTCGATTCCCAGTCGGGAAAAGTGTTATTGGATTTTTCCACCTGGAATTTCTCAGTAGCAGCCCGGAGTCTGGATTTGTGCCCAGTTGATGGCAATAGGCTCGCCCCCTATAACATTTGTCTCAAACATAACTAGCGAAATGTGGGTCTACTATAGGTCCAGTTCTGCCTAACCCTTCGGGGAATTGAGGCGTGATATATCATGTGCTTTCTTATTTAGTCGCTGTTTTCATGGGTGACACTTAGCTGTACCTATCTACCTAAAGTATACGTGCTTACTAAAATACAATAGACGACGTATATTCAGTAAACTAATCCGCATAACTGTTCTTAAAGAGTCATAAAGAACCCTGTAAGAAATCGACACGTGTTTCACCTCTTAACGAGGTATCCTCAGGATGGCGATTGACTGACACGTCAAGCGTCAAGAGCAGTGTGTCACACTGCTCTCGACGCTTGACGTGTCCACACGTCGGGTCCGGGTTTGCAACAAGTCAAGTACAAAGTATTTTATAATGGATTTCCGCAAAGTCACGCCTGAAACAATTAAATATCTTAAATGTGCTTACTAAGTATACGTATATATCTAGGTAGAGAATATACTTAAGAATACCTACTTTTTATAGCATAGGTAGGTACTAGTTCCTTTTGCGTAAATGAAAATATACCCAGTGAATATAACGACATCATTTCATCCGTTGTCCTTGTCAGGGAATGCAATGTTGCAATTTCTCTCTTGAACTCTTACAACTTCGAACTGAAAGCTTGTTTCTATTCCCATTCTTCCCTTCTTGCTTTCTGTATTCATTGCAACGAATCTTTGAAGACTGGGACCTCTTTCACAATGTATAGAAGATTTCGATACGTACTATCTACCATACTGTGCAGAGAGTAAGTGACATCGACGCGCTAACTGTTACCATGAATTCAGTACATGATTTAAGACCCAGCTGCGTTGATATTTATCGTTCGGTTAAAATAAAAAAAAACTGGCCAAGTGCGTGTCGGACCACGCACAATGAAAGGTTCCGTAGTTGGGGTGAATTAATTCCAAGAACAAACTTAACATTGTTGTTGAAAAACAAGTTCTCCCATTTGTTCCAACGGCAAATGTAAGTTTGTACGCACAGTATTGAGAGATTTACTATGTTAGTTTAAGCCCATAGACTTTATATTTTATACAAAAAAATTGGCTCAGTGGTTTCGGAGATAAGGTGGGGGGAATGGTCAATATTCATAAATTTTCTTAAATATTTTTAAAAGTATAAAGCTTAAAATGTTTAAAGAATATATTTGAGATCCTCGCAACAAACCCTTTCATTTAATATATCACACGGTTCAGTTTGCTAAACTTTTTATTTTTAGTTTATTATCCCCATATTAACCCCCAAAAGTATATTCAAAATTCATTTATTTACATTACACGTCCGTGTTTGGGTCACGGAAATACATATGTGTACCAAATCTCAACTTAATCGGTCTACTAGATTTGGAGCAAATTGCCTGTGACAGACGGACAAACAGACAGACAGTCACACGAGTGATCCTATAAGGGTTCCGTTTTTACCTTTTGAGGTACGGAATCCTAAAAATCACTTGATTCATACTTTTCGACCGCTGAATTCATGGAAACAGTTTCATACATCGTGTATATTTCTAGAAATAAGTCAAATCATAAGGCAAATAAGAATATTTTCCTAAACAAACAACACAATTAGGTAACTTAGGTATAATGCAACTATCTTGTCACGATTTGTAAGTGACCTTTAAGTTACAAATGACGAAGACCTCGACCTTTAGCTTTGTTTGAGTTCGTTATAATTCGATTATGCTACCTACGAGCATCAAGGAGACCGCAAGTACGTAATACCTACATTTATGTAGGTAGATATTTGTCCTAACTAATGCGTTGGTAGTAGAGTAGCAGTTTTGTTTTAGAGCGTTATCACTTATCACACTGGAGGTTTGTGAGCGTGTTTCCAGCGTGTCGATTTGTAAAAGTGCTCTTCGCGGATCCGGCCAGTAAGCGACTACGCGACGTGTTCTCCGCGTTTAAAAAAAAATGTGCATGCGTTTGTTTCACTCTCTCTTGTACATATACTTACGTCATACGCGGCGAACACATTGCGCAGACGTGGCGTACTCGCAGCGAGCACGTTGAACAATCGCCTCGCTAAAAACACGCTCGCGAATCGCCAGTGTGATAAGGCTTTTAGGCAAGTACCTAAGATAGGAAACTCGGGATATATCGTTTGACAGTAGGTAGTTTTGACTTTGTACTTGAGAAATGACGTAACATGAAAATAGTCTCAGTTAAATTTCTAATCAAGTTAACCTTTAAGTGTGAATGGTAATAAAAGCTAGTTTCAGCCGAGTCTAGGGTTATATTTACTTACTGTAGAATGAATTAGTGCGGTCTGTAATTCGCTTAGGACATTCATTTGAAATGTTAACTTAGAATGAGAACTCATCTAGCTAATTTTTTATATTTTTTTAATATGACATGTAAAAGTGATTCCGTTATCCTATTTACAGAATAAACAATTTCATTTATATATGTAAGATACGTCTTCGAATAAGTGTTTAAAACAAAGAAAAACTTTTTTTTTTCCTTTGTTGGCCATGGAGCCGGTGTCGACTATTCTGCCAGTATCACGTTGAGACGGCAGCGCAGAGTGGCAGGCCGTCTGACTTTGTACTTTGTGGGTAGCTAAATGTTAGTAGCTGCAGACGGAAACAAGGGTTAGTAAAAACATGTATTCTAATTTACAAACTTATATAAAAAACTATACTTAAAACTACACTACTACTAACTACAATCTAAAAAAAAATACATAGTTATTTTACGCATCAGTTAAAATTTTAAAATATTTTCATTCATAAAGGTTGCTAAAATTTGGATGATTTTGGGAGAGAAGTGGAATAGAAGAGAATGGAAGTTAAGAGAAAACTTATAATGACAAACAAAACAACACAGTTGTCAAAAACTTAATTAACTCGCACTTCTCTACTGCGCCAACCATAGACAATACAAACCGGTTGAATGAATTGCGAAATATCAGTGAATAGCCCATTTGTTTGAATTGCCATAGAGTGGCCGAGTGGCGCCGTGCCGTCGTTTATAAAACACGCGCCATGACACCTACTCATTCTGCCTTGTTCTGCCTTTTGAACAATTCATATTAAGTTTTTGTGGTTGGTTTTATAACGATATTACATTTTTGTTTGGTGAGGGGAATGGAGGACTCTTTGATGTTTTAGAAAATGAAAAAATGGGAAATTAGTCAACCGTGCGAGATGTAGCTAGTCATTAAGAATTCAGTATCCTTGTAGGTACTAAGTTCTTGGTCTCCTAGAGACCTTTTTTGAAGACGGTTAGGAATGAAGGAAGAAATAGAACCGATTTCAATTAAATGATCCACTAAGATTTACCGTAACTTATCCATGTAGTAGGATGATTTCATACTTCGATTTTTTACGAAAACCCTTGAGATATGTGAAAACATTTCTGCGAGAAACTCAGTTGAAATAAGTTAGGTTTGAACTGTGACCAACCCCGCGCGAGCCGAGTGAGCGAAGCGAGCGGCGCCGCGGCAGTGGCCGACGAGCGCTACTTCCAAGTTGCTCTCAAAAATGTGAACACCTTTTTCTAATTATCCGTGTTTTCGTAATATCTCTAGGGTTTTCGCGAAAATTCGAATTATCAAATCATCCTAGACATCCATAACAGAAGGCCAATACGTAATTAAAAACGTTCAAAACTTCACAACCACATCTCAGCGACAATCAATTGTCTAAAACTTGTGATTTTGACAGATCGACACTGACATTAGAATGTGAAAGTCTCTAATCGAAATTTGCTTCTCAGTTCGTAAATAGGTAAACAAAACATAATTCAACAACATAAGACATTTACCATGCAGCCCATAATAATCTGAGTCTAGTTTAAATATAATCCATGTTATGCCCAGCTGGGCAATATTCCCATAGACTAACTATTATGCGAGCATATTGTGTGGTAGTAATACGGCTCCGTTGAGGTACAGATTATACGGATCGCCACAGATTGACTGCTGAGTGACCGATTTATGTTATTGCATAATATGCTATTATATAAACAAATATTTTATTAATCATTTTCTTCTTTGTTTAATTTTCCTTAATTAATTTCTTTTTCTCTACTATCTCTATATATATAGATAGGATAGCTTAATTTTGATATACAAAAATATTGTAGCCTTAAGCCTACTTGAATTTTTCCAAAATTCTCCTTTTTTCCACTCAATGTCACAATTTTTTAATAGGTAATTTTTTTAATATATTTTATTAGCTAAACATTCCATTTTGAATTTTTTAATTTTATTCACTGTAACAAAAAATCAGAGGTTTTCATGTTTTTAACGCTCCTGGCACTCCACTAATATGGAAACGAGTTTTTTCGCGATTCGTCAAAATATACGAATTGTTCACACTTGATTGGTGATTCAGAGTTCAGTCTTGGACGAGCGCTTCAGCGGATCCGCCACAAAAAAATAGGGATTCTTGTGTTTAACAAACGTGATTTTTAAAAGACGATACGTCATTATAGACGTATCCGTAATTTTTCACGATCCATTACGACCATTTAAAAGCCATAGTTGCCGTCCAAAAAAAATCACGAGTCGTGAAAAATGACGAGACGGCAAAAAACACGAATCGTCCTCGTGTGAATGAGCTGTAAGTAAACATTTTATTTTAAACCGGGCATCAGGTAATCTATTTTCAAGTCTAAAAAAATGAAATACGTCTTTAATTCAACCATTAATTTTATAATGTCAAAACAATAAAATTGGGGTCACACAAACGGTCAAAAAATTTATATTAAACCATTAGTTTTACGAGTATTTGAACACTAAGTTCTATACGTTATCTATAATCTTTTTACGTTATTTTTTTATTAAATCACTTAGTTTTTATTCAAGATTGATTGATTATTGTCGCTGTCTGCCATGTTGCATTTACGATGTTTTTTTCTAATATAGTTTAGAGGTATGAGAAACATGATGTAAAGTTCACTCATACTCCATAGAAAAGGGAGGATCCTCCGACCAGACGGGTGACGTGTCTGGCGGGCAACTGCCCAACGATTGATGTCGGGGCAGTTACACAGGATGGCAGGGACATCGACGCGAAAAATAAAGTAGCAGTAAAATAATATTGTGTGCTTTCCCATATTTTGAAAGATTGACAAATAGACAAAACAATTATATTCATATGCTTAATAAGCATAAGCACTTTTTAATTAGTCATTATAGTGACAAGCTTGTATTT
Source organism: Agrochola lota (assembly GCA_947364205.1). NCBI lineage: Eukaryota > Metazoa > Arthropoda > Insecta > Lepidoptera > Noctuidae > Agrochola > Agrochola lota. The sequence goes on along the minus strand of OX376244.1, from coordinate 4,527,378 downwards.
CTTGACACCAACATTTTTGTGGAAACGCTAAAATCGACTAGGGGTACCGTGTATCTGCCTGTTAGTTTTAGACACATAATAGCAAGGCTATTAGCTTTTTATATAAACTCAGACATAGGTAGTATGTCGAAGTCTTGTGTTATTAACACCATAATGATTAGTAATAGTACTAATAATAAGGTGGTGAGCCTGAATAAATGTAGCTCAAATGCTACAAATATTTATACAAATTGTACGAAGGAGGCTCCATGTACCTCACTCACTATGAGCTCACTGCCTTGCGATGACATTGAAGTCTTGGGGTCAACTCCGGATTTAAACTAGTTTGTAAGACAACAGAAGTTACCAGTAAGAATATTCTTATAACTAACAACAACAAAGTGTCTTCTGACTCTAAAATAAGTTATTACCAAAAAGGAGATGAGCAGAATGCCTTGACATTATTTCATCAAAATATTCAAGGTATTTCTTCAAAATTATTAGAAATTGAAATGTTTTTAGAAAAAACAAAGTTTGACATTCTTTGTTTTACTGAACATTGGTTAAAGGATTACCAAATGCTAATTAATTATGAGAAGTATAGTATGGGCAGTTGTTTCAACCGTAAATCTATGCTGCGTGGAGGTTCTCTAATCTTGATAAAAAATTGTTTAAAATCTAAGCAACGTAATGACATAGTTGGTTTATCAGTTGAACATTGCATCGAACTGTCCTGTGTTGAGCTGGATAAGCATGTTGTAGTGTGCGTGTACAGACCCCCTAATTATCAGAACTTCTCTTTATTTGAGTCAGTAATGGAAGATGTCCTAGCGAAACTTGCATCCAGTAACAAAGCCGCAATTATTTGTGGTGATTTTAATATTAATATTTTGGAAAATAATTTAAATAGCAGTAGATTACTAAACCTTTTTAAATCTTTCAATTTATCAAGTATTTTTACAGAACCGACTAGAATAACTCCAACTTCTGCGACGTGTATCGATAATGTCTTCTGCGATTGTGATTATTTAGCTGAAGCCATTGTAAATTTTTTGCCGTCTGATTATAGTGGACAAACAGTAACTGTTACATTTTAAAACACCTTTGCAGAAAGTGCAAATACAATTTAGACCAATAACAACTGGCAAATTAAATAAATTCAATAGTACCTTGTAGAATAAATTAAACGTTCTGGGCCATAATATGGATGATGCAAATCAATTGTATGAGGATTTCTTTTCAGTAATGGACACTGAATTCAATAAAACTTTTGAAAAGAAAACAAAAAATATTTGCCCTAATTTTATATTTAGTGACTGGGCAACTAGAAGTATTAGGGTAAGTAGGGAAAGACTGTTCGAGCTGTATGGCCTTAAGCCTTACATTAAAACTAAAACTTTCAACAAGTATGTTGCTACATATTCCAAAATATTTAGAAATACCTGCAAGATAGCTAAAGCCCAGTACATTAGCAACAAGATCAAATCAGCAGAAAATAAAATAAAATAAAACAGTTTGGAAAGTTATAAATAATGAAACGAATAGGAAAAAAATAAGAAACACTGAGTACACTTTGGAGACTTCACGTGGTGCCATAAGCTCTAACTTAGAAGTAGCTCAAGAATTTGTATGTTTCTTTATCTAAAACGACGGAAGTTTTAAATTCTTCATCCGATGTTTCAATTGATTTATTAAGAGCGAACGTTCCAGGCTGCCCGGTTGAATTTCAATTTAAACATATAAACCCTATGATAGTTAAAATTCAAAATTCAAAAATTCAAAAGTCATTTATTCAAACTAGGCTGAGAATCAGCAATTTTCGAACGTCAAAATTACATAAGACAGTCCCCCAAAACGCCCACCCTTCACCACTTCCTAGTGCATTAGCTGGGAAGAAGAAGTGGCACAACAAACTCCCCAGCAGCACAGCTGTCTGTTCAGTTAGAAGAACAAAAAAAAAAGATTCTATATAATAGTATTCCAAATAATTTACATTACGCAACAAAAAAACATAATTTAAATTATTAGCCATATGTTAGCTAGCACACGCCAATATACCACACAAAATCATCGAGAACTATACTCAGGCAGAAATAAAACTAAACGTAAACAGAACTTAATATCTAAATAAAAGCCTCCAGGCATAAAGGGCGTGCCCGCTTACATATAGTTGTAACTGGAAGTTATAAATGATAAACTAGGACCATCTAGATAAAATAAATAAAACAAACAGTTAATTACTAATAACAATAAATAATATGATCAATTGTCCAGGTCACTAGCTAACCACATATTGCAATACAACTCATTAAAAAAAAACATTGTAATGAGTAGATCATGTCAACAATAAATTGAAATAAAATTAAAAATAACTTGACTTATAAAGTCAAATAAAAAAATACAATTATATAAACTCATATAACTTGTCAGTAGGTAATCTGGAGAAAGAACATAAACATTGTCTTGAGTTAATCACAGCGACCAACTATTCTTATCATTTAAGTAGTCGTTTATAGAATAGTATGCCTTTGAACAAAGCTTGGATTTTACTTTCGTTTTAAACGCATTAAAAGGCAAATCTAGCAAAGAAGAGGGTAGCTTGTTATAAAAGGTTATACCAAGCCCAACAAATGAGTTATGAACCTTATGAAGCCGGTGAAAGAGAGCTCGTAGTTTGTCCTTATTTCTAGTGTTAACATTGTGAAAATCACTGTTTTTAGTGTATAAGTGTATATTTTGCCTAATATATAAGATGTTGGCGAAGATGAATTGAGACGCTACCGTGAGGATACCAATATCTTTGAAAAAATCTCTCAGAGAAACTCTGGCACCTAGCTGGTAAATAGCTCGAACAGCTCGTTTTTGAAGGACAAATATATTTTGAATATCAGCAGCTTTACCCCACAGCAGAAGACTGTAGGACATAACGCTATGAAAATAACGAAATAAGTTATAAAAGCTTTTCGGCAAATTAAAATCAAATTGACTGAAGATCTACGGGGATTATCTATCAAAGTTTGTACATCCATAATCGAAACTATAGCACCATATTTGGCTTTAATGTTTAATTTGTGTGTAGACCAAGGAGTCTTCCCGGATTTACCATACCACTTTTTAAATCTGGGGACAGTAAAGACACCAATAATTATAGACCAGTATCCGTGCTGCCAGTATTCAGCAAGGTGTTCGAAAAGGTAATGCTCAATCAAATGCTTAATCATTTTAACACCAACCGAATCTTACACGATCAGCAATATGGTTTCACCAAAGGACGTTGTATGACTGACGCCGGTGTGACCTTATAAAAACGCATATTTACAGCGTGGGAGGAGTCCCAAGATGCCATAGGAATTTTTTGTGACCTCTCCAAGGCATTTGACTGCGTAAATCATGAAACCTTACTCTTGAATCTTGAGCATTACGGACTAGGTAAACTTGCGCTCAGTTTAATAAATTCTTATTTAAATAGCATGTTCAAATTAATGGGGTCAATTCAATCGGTCTAAAAGTAAAAATGGGTGTTCCACAAGGCTCGATATTGGGTCCTTTCCTCTTCTTAGTATATATTAATGATCTACCCCATTTATTAAAAAACACAATTACAAATGGTGTTATTTGCTGACGATACTTCCCTAATTTTTAAGATAAATAGAGGTGCATCAAATCTTGACGACGTAAATAACGCCCTATTGCAGGTCCAGAATTGGTTCACTGCTAGTAATTTACAATTAAATGGGAAAAAAACTAAATGCATAAGATTTACTTTACCGAATGTTAAAAGTAGTGATTGTGTGTGTATTGAATAAGGAGAAATTATAATTCGTGGATAAAACTGTGTTCCTAGGGATTACGCTCGACTCCAGGCTACAATGGGGTCCTCATTTAACATCTCTTGCAGGACGGCTAAGTTCAGCAGCATACGCAGTAAGAAAGATCCGTCAATTTACTGATGTAGATACCGCGAGGCCAGAGAGACCGCGGGGGGGCCGCGGGGCCAGAGGCGAGGTCTATTTCAGTTACTTTCATAGTATCATCATGTCTTACGATATTTTACTATGGGGACGAGCTACAGACATCGATTCTATCTTTATTCTGCAGAAATGAGCCATCAGAGCAATATATGGTGCGATTCTCTTAGGGAACTATTTAAAAATATTAACATCATGACGGTACTTTGTCAATACATCTATGAAAACCTCATGTACGTAAGGAAAAATCTTAATCTTTTCATTAAAAGAGGCGACAGACACAATTATAGTACTAGAAATAGGGACCAATTAGTTCAACCTGGTTTCAGACTGGCTATAGTAGACTCATCCTTCATGGGGTACTGTTTAAAATGTTACAATAAAATACCTCCCCACATACTCGAACTAAATGAAACGAAATTTAAATCTTGTATAAAATGCACACTATGCTGCCAAGCATATTATAAGTTGGGGGATTACATCGCTGACAAAAGTGCTTGGCTCAACGCTGGTCCAGCTCCACAAGGGCGCATAAACTAGTTGATTAGAATTTATTATCTTTATTATTATCTTTGCATTGTATAAATTCAATCTCCTAGTATTGTTTAATAGCATAGCAAATGTGTGAGCACTGTGACCATTACCTTCTGCAAAACTACCATTTACTGGGTAGGAATGTCTTTTATTGACTTGTATGAGCCCTGGCGGCTGAGAGTATGTCATGCTCACTTAAGTGTCTCGCTGGTGGTGGCGTGAGTGTTGGATCATTAAATTCCCTTTAAAATGGTTGAGCTGAATGGTGTTGATTCATGCGTCATGTTCGTGAACGGGCGCCGTCAGTAGGGACTGGTCATCTCTTAGCTCCCATAGCTTATTTTAATTTTTGAATTGTTTTTATCTTTTCACTACGGACGCTTTTAATGTGCACATCTTTCTACATTGTTCTCACATGTATAATTTAAACATTAATGATGTAACCAATATTTTGTAAGAATACTTTGATTTAAAAGTGTCCGTGGAGTTTCTTGCCCGCTCTTCTCCATAGGAACCTACTACGCTTTGGAATGGGCAACTAGCTTCATCTTTCTGACTGACCGACCCCTTGACAATTCAAAAGTGCCTGTAATTGGTTTATTTGAAATAAATGCTATGAGTTTGAGTTTGAAAACTGATACCAAGGATTTAGTACCTACCACCCTGTATATATACTGTTCGCGCGGTAAACTATAATTGCACGATGCAGAATTTGTGTGACGTCAGGATTTTGTGTTACGTCAGGTCTTTGATGTGTAGTTCGCATGTAAGTACAAACTTGCCCATTCCGACGCGTAGTAGGTTCCTATGGAGAATAAAGGGCAAGAAACTCCACGGACACTCTTTTAAAGTAGAATATATATCCTATCAACTTCGTTCGGCCTCCTGTCATAAAAAAACAATGTAATTATTAATTATACAATAGATCAGGATATACTGCGATTATGCCTCGTTGTTCTCGTGGTCCCAAGCGCTACAGCTGAGCACGAGGTCCTGGTTTTGATTCCCAGATCGGAAAAAGCGTTATTGGGTTTTTCTATCTGGAATTTCTCAGTAGCAGCCCGGAGTCTGGATTTGTGCCCGTTTGATGGGAATAGGCTCACCCCCTATTACATGGGACTTAAACATAACTGGCGAAATGTGGGGGTACTAAAGGTACATCTCTGCCCAACCGTTCGGGGCAACAAGGCGTGATGTTATGTTATGCTACTATAACTGAGGTTCAGCTACTACATGGCAAAAATGATACCATTCTGGTTTCGACAGGATTGAAAGAAAGAAAGAACGAAAAATAATTTATTGAGACTCGCATAGGAAATCACACATTAAACTAAAACACACTAAACTTAAATAAAAACAATAAAAAACAAAGTAACATTAAAATTTAAAGAAGGAAGTCCTGTACGAGGCCAAAAAGCTCCTACCCCAATACGACGCAGCGACATCTAAAAAAAAAAAATGTCGCTGCGCTGGTATTCTGATAGGGCCCGCGATTAGCATTGAAAATGCTTTTTCGATCGCTAAAGTACAGTACCCGTTTTCAAAAAAAGTGCGACCTGGTCGTGTGAGAGACATGCAAATGGTATAAAAAGAGCATTTTCAATGCTACATATAAAAAAAAAAACAAAAAAACAATTGGTAAACATTGCAATTTATAGTATAAAAAACAAAATCCCACCTCGATCTTAAAAAAATATTCACTGCAATAAAAATCCGAGGTCAAAACCCCCTGGCGCTCCACTCTATGTAATGTAAACTTGCATACGTCATGAGTTCATAAAGTATCGTTTTTTTTTGACGAATCGTCAATATCTGGTCCTGTATGAATGAGCTACTGTTGTTTAGTTATTTTGCATATCTAGTGGATCACAACAAAATATAAAGTACTAATGGCCGTTTTCACAAAGAACATCGACACGAAACTTGTTACCATGGATTCAGTAAATGATCCTGAATCCCCGTTGCACTTTTTCGTCGGTTATTTAAAAGAAAATTTGCTATTTCATACATTGGAGCTCGTGGCCAAGCAATAACAGCCGCACGGGTCGATCCATCAGGTTAAGCTACGCTTGCCGGGGTTAGTTTTGACCATCACCGAGACTCTTCCATGCTTCGGAAAGCTCGTTAAGCCGTTGGTCCCGGCTGTCATACGTGGATCTTTGACAGTCGTTACGGGTTGTCAGAAACCCGAAAGTCTGGCAACTAGTCTTACCAAGGGGTTTCGTTTTCGGGGTTTTTTATGGTGTACATAATAAAGAATATTCTATTCTATTCGTATTACCCACTTAGTGGGTAGTGGAGGTCAGATAGGCAGTCATCCATGGAAAGCACTGGTATTCAGCTGCATCCTGTTAGACCGGCAGATTGAGCTGTTCCATACATTTTGACCGCGTAGGTAGCAATTTATTAGGTGTTGCAATTTTCTATGAAACAGCAGATTATTTTTTGATAACCGACGTGAAATTTCTACGCTAGGGGGTCTATTCATGTGCTGAATGCATGGTTACAATTTGCGCATCGAAATATGCCAACCTGTAAATGCCTTAATTTATTGCACTGTTCGATTTTCAACTTTAAAAAGATCCAAGTTTAAAAAGGCAACATGTGAAAAAATCTGCTGTTCCATAGAAAAGTGCAATACCTACACGGTCAAAATGTATGGAACAGCAGATTTTGTTTTAAATAACTGACAAAACATTTCAACGCAGGAGTCTTCAGAATCATGTACTGAAGCCATGGTATCAGTTTTCGCGTCGATGTCCCTGCCACTTTGTAGAGTCTCAATGAATTGTCTATCGAAAACCGACAACTTACTGCCTTCATCTGCCGAGCCTTTTCCCAACTATATTGGGGTCGGCTTCCAGTCTAACCGCAGCTAAATACCGGTATTTTACATGGAGCGACTGCCTATCTGATCTCCACAATCCAGTTACTGGGTAACACGATACCCTTTGGTAAGACTGGTTGTCACACTTTCGGGCTTCTGACTATCTGTAATGACCAGACGTTGCTAGTCTATCGTTGACTACCCCGTTGGTCTCGTGGTTGCAAGCGCAATAGCACAGCCTGGGATCCAGTGTTCGAAACCCAGGTAAGGCAAAGTGTTATTGAGTTTTTCCATCGGGAATTTTTCAATAGCAGCCTGGAGTCTGGATTTGTGCCCGGTAGCTAGCAATAGGCTCGCCCCCTATTACGTGGGACTTAAACAAATAAACATAAATGGTGAAATGTGGGATTAGGTACATGCAGGTGTGTGTAATGTTATGGCTAATATTTTTCTACCATGACCCAAATTTTTCTACCATTTATTTCTACCATTCACATCGCTATATGTGTATGCCTTACTAACCTGCCTCCAAAATTTTCCTAAAATGAATATATGCCATCGATATTGGTTTGAAATTCACTGTTGATCGATTGTCGTTATATAACGCAGTATATATACGTATATATTTATATAGGAGACGGAGTGAGAGTGCGCTTGGACGCTCTTCTTGTAATATATAGCTTGGAGCCTCATTCTGAAAGTTTTTGTATTAAAGGAACTCGCTTGTGTTTTGTTGAGATGTTTTTTAATATTTATTCTTATGTTTTAATATTATAAAGTATGAGTTTGTATGTTGGGGGTACCTAATCATCGGAACTACTGATTCGATTTCGAAAATTCTTTCACTAATGGGAAGCTAAAGTATTGCTGTTTTTTTTTTTTTTGTTAAAAAATTATATTCACGTGGACGAAGTCGCGGTTAGAACTTAGTGCTGTTATAAAGATATGTGATACGTAAACAAAAATCTAAAGTGAAGAATTAATATTTTATTGGAAATCGCAAACGGATCTATGCTAAAACTACGTATACTAAAGGATTGTTAAGGATCTGTTAGAGAACATGATGCCTAGCTAAATGTGATGATGTTTTTACTCAATTATGCAAAAACGGCTGAACGTATTTGGACAAAATTTGGCACACAGATAGTTTATAAACTGGATTAACATATGGAATACTTTTTATCCCGGTAGTACATCCCCGTGGGATAATTTCCGACCTGCACACGGGCAAAGCCGCGGGCGAAGGTTGTTCACATATAAGCGATATCGTTGTCGCGCTCGGTAACGATACTCGTCCGCCTTCTGGTGAGTCACTTTGGACCTGTATCACTACCAATATCGCTTATATCGAATAGGCCTTTAGCCAGGTAAGTTCGGAACTTGGAACAGTGAGTTGTGACCACTAAGAGTCAGCATTCCACCAAGATACCAAATTCATAGTCGTGCCATGGCACATGACACATGACACATGGCACATGGTAAGTTTCTAGTGCCAGTAAGTTCCACTACATGAAACTTACCAGTTTCAACTTTTATAATATCTTTCAGGCATTGCATTTGTTACATAGGTACCCAAGTAGCTGCAAACATAATTTAGCGAAATGGGGCACTACAGATTCATCTCACATCCAGTGCGAGTGCGGTGCTCCTGAACAGACTATGTCCCATCTGCTAGACAGCTAGAGTATCCCAAATGTTGCACCTGCACCCTTGACGATCCAACGCCTCTGACGCCGCAATAAATGTGGCCACCTACGGGGCCCAAATAATACAGGAAACATAGATGTACGTACCTATAAATATATTTCAAACCAAAACACGAAAAGTAGGTAAAGTGGGAGTACCCACTACTCCCTTTACATGCAAGGAAGAAAACCAACATGTCTTCGTCTAAAGTAAACAGGTAGGTATGGGTGATAAATATCCACCTACGTGCATACGTGTAAGCTTTTCCCAACTATGTTGGGATCGGCTTCCAGTCTAACCGGATGTAGCTGAATACCAGTATTTTGTATGGAGCGACTGCCTATCTGACCTCCACAACCCAGTTACTGGTACACGATTACCCCTTGTTAAGACTGGTTGTCGGACTTTCGGTTTGTGAATACGCGTAACGACTGTCAAAGATCTACGAATGAAAATGAAAGCCGGGACCACCGGATTAACGTTCTTTCAGAGGCACGAAGATGTCTCGATATGTAATGGATGATCACCCATCACCTTATAATCATGACACCAATTATTAATAGACCATAAAAGACTGGAAGACTGTTAGTGAAGGAACGTTCGTCTGACGCGTGGGGCATTTACCCTCACTTGATTTAGTTTTTCGTTGTTAAGTATCATGGTATATTGATAATATACAAATCGCGAAAAACTATAATGTTTTATTAATTTAATCAACATAGAGAACAAAGTTACAACCGCAAGGAAGCTGAAGTACGTACAAGATAGACAAAAAACTAAAAGAGACTAACTACCGAATCGACCATTTTATGTTTTTCAAGAGCCGTAAATTATTCAGTTCCATTAATGTAAACCCGCAAATGATATCTACGATGCATGCCAGACAATGTTGATAATAACAAGAAGTTAGGCTTATCTTCGGGATAAAGCTTTATTTAAGAAAATTCCACGATATTTTCAGCTGGCCACATTCTGTGTTATGTAAGTACTTTATTAGGTACATAGTATCACCTCACAAATAAAATACTGCAGTTTTGCTGTACTAATCTGATATATAAGAAGACTAAATACAGTTAAGAGGACATATTTATGTGCTGACTATAATAATACCTATATGAGACACTCAGCTAAATACCTAAAGATAATTATCCAAATTGGATTTTTATATATTGCCTCAATACCAGCTTATTTGGTTTGGCCGCCGCTCAAAATAGTCCCATTTACTAGGTGCCAGTAATGATTACAACCACTATAACCATAAATCAAACGTATTTTATAGGTAACTATTATTACAGAAAATAAAAAATAATGAAAAGCAAACGAATTGCAGAATGTGACGTGTTACGCGCAGCAGCCGGGGGAGAGGGGCGCGGCGTGCGGGAAGGAGATAAGCGGCTTAACTCCGCACCCGCCTGAGATAGCAGCATACGAAGAACCTACAATCCAGAGCGAGAGGGAAATACATTACTATATACAGCTGCAAACATTACTGCGTACGCTCGACGCGGGGCGTTCTCATTTCAAACGTGCTAACTCCCTTTCCCTCCATTCCGTTTTGACGTTTAACGTCAACCAGTAAGTGCGATATTTCTTCGCGCCGTTTTGGTAGGTTACCCGACCGGGGTTGCAACAATAAAATAAAAATACATTTTCCAGGGAATATCTACGTGGGTACAAGTAAAGTTTGCGTTTGTAACGTATAGCTATGTGTGTCGCACAATTCAGCGGGCCCGTCTAAACAGCTAATTTTAAAGAAGTCCAACAGAGTTGGGGACGAATTTCGACGACATTGCGCCGACATTTTTTGTGTGACAGTAGTTTTGATGTGTCTTTGAATATCAGTTGGGGGTTTATTAAAAAACGGATTATTTTTTCTACACAGAATTCTATAGGTTTTTTGGGCATACTTTTTACTACTTACCGTTTGATGAAACTTGGGATATGAATGGCTTGAAAGAGTTGGTAGTCCTACATTTTCTGGGTTTCGGGATCCAGTTTTGCTAGCATATTATTATTAGTAGATATAAAGTAATTCTGTACTCTTTTCGCGCGAGACTGGTTCACTGTGGGATTTATATGAAGTTGCAGCCTGCAATATTACCCTTGAAAATTTAACATAACATAAGATCACGCCTGTAAGCCTCGAAAGGTAAGGCAGAAGTGTAAGTACGTATAGGTACTTTTTCACAAATCCAAACTCAGGGCTGCTACTGAGAAATTCCTGATAATAAAACTCAATAACACTTTGCCCCACCTGGGAATCGAACCCAAGGCCTCATGCTTACCAGTAGCGTTTGCGACCAATAACGAGGCAGTAACAACTTAGTAGGGCTTAAAAAAATCAATGCGTTTACATCCTTCAAAGCCATACTGCTGCTGTTTTGCCTTTTGGGTAAAAGCGAAAACTGCGGCATAGTGTTACATACCTAATTAACTTTATTTTGCTTCAATTAAAAACTATCTCGTGGCAAACCAGTGGCACGGGTCGATCGAAGGTTAAGCTACACTTGCCGCGGTCAGTTCGTGGATGGATGACCATCCATTACATGTCGAGACTCGTCCGTGCCTCGGAGAGCACGTTAAGCCGTTGGTCCCGGCTGTCATTCATAGATGGTAGAGAGTCGTTACGGTAGCCAGGAGCCCAAAAGTCTAACAACCAGCAGTCTTATCAAGGGGTATCGTGTTACTCAATCACTGGGTAGTACTGGTATTCAGCTGTATACGGTGAGACTGGAAGCTGACCCCAACATGTTGGGAAAAGGCTGGGTAGATTGATTGCCTCAAGTAAAAAGTATATCCAAGCAAGAGCGAAGAAAATTATTACTTTCCTGAAAAGATAGACACCTAATGTGCAGTATAATAAAGTAACAGTATTATGTCTCGGCAGTGACCTTGAAATAATTACCTACGGCCGCTCGGTAGATAAACCTTCTGCGTCCGTGTGTATAAGCCGCGCACTCAAGACTGTTGCGTAGGTACTATGTAGTTGTACTCTTGAGATTTTGAAGCGCGTCGTTTCGACCGTTTTCTATGAGGACATAATACTGTTACTTATTTATACTGGGCCTAGGGTATGGCATGAACTACGAAGAACGGGAATTTTACTGTAGGTTCTTGCATAAATATTTAGAAACTGAATGGAGTATTGGTTGAAGCTACGTTTTTTTTTTTTTTTTTTTTTTTTCATGATGGGAAATCATCAAATGACTTCTCCCGCTGGGCAGAGCGAGAGGGTGTGTCAGACTTTTACTGACTAAAACCCACCCGTGTTCCTTCCGTTGCCTGTGTGCCGGGGCCGCGATATCCCTTTCGGACAAACCCGCAACCCCAGCAGTGAAGCTACGTTTAACTGAAAACCCTTTGAACATGAGTTTGGCACGTAACTTGGACGTGACCTAAGGCAGTGCAGCTGTGCTATTCTGTAACCATCTCACCGTGAAAACTTAGGGGAAGTGTTCGTGCAGTGAGCTGTCAGTGTCACCCCATCCGATACTAGGGATGACCAAGCATTACATTTACTAATTTATTACAAACGTTTAGATTTAATTTATTACAAACGTAATCGAGATTTAAATTATATTTTTTATGTTAATTCTATTGACAATTTTATATTAAGTATTCTAAAGCTAGTATTTAAATGTCTAAACATTATTATATAGGGGGGGTTTTAATAAAATAGCAAAACAGATATCCAATCAGAAACTTAATTTTGTTTTATTCTATTTTGTTCCTATACTAGTCCCTTAATATAAATAGCCTGAGGCGCGACGCGTTACGTACGTAGGTACCTACCAACAACAATAAATAAAATAGAACGTACCTACATAGGTATCTAAACGTTGCTGCTACTTACGTACTAAAGAAAATGCTCATCGACATTGTTATTATGAACCCATTGTTAACTTATATTATAAACGCAATCGAGTGTTAATAGTGTGTAATTTAACCCCACACAAACTATGTGGGAACCTACCTAAACGATGTAAGTAGTCATATAGATAAAAAGATGTGTATATTATTTGTACCTACCTACCGAATATTTTATTGGAGATAACCTACCTACGCGTTGAATAAAATCATATTCATCAAATCCTTCTTAAGTTCAACAGCTGACACTTGCAGCGCGCGCACACCGAATCACTTCACCACGTTGAAGCGGTAAGAATTGCGCTTGCGCGCTAGGTAGACACTATCACATTGAGGTTTTTTTTTACTTACTACGTACCTACATACTTATTCAACTTGTAACGCGTCACGTACTTGCGTACTAAATACCAACGTCCAATAAGTACCTAGATACAATGTTTTATTCATCATCATTATATATAACACAAGTAAAACTGACACTTGTAGCGCGCGCACATCACATCACCGAAGTGTTGTCGCCGAGGAAATAACACGCCTTACCACGGTGACCACCCGCGTGATCACTTCACCCGATTCTTAAAGAATCGGATGAAGTGATCACGCCGCGCAGGCGCGCTGTTACGCACTTTATTTATTTTTTCCCCTCTTTGACGGCCATGTCCATAAGCCTATACGTGTTCAGAGTCAATAATGAGTACCTATTTATTTCAATACTTTTAGATAATTCAATGTCTAAATCATACCGTTTTGTACATTTAAAAAGTCAGTTTATTGCCTAGATACATTTTGTTTTCAATAATTAAACTAGTTTTTTTTAAATGAACTAGTTACATACTACTTATTCAACCTGTAGGTATGTAACGCGTCACGCATGTGCAGTCAGAACATATATAAAATAAAATTTAATAAGTAGGTACTAATAAGTACAGCAATAAGCAGCAAAAAAACAAAGTGCGTAACAGCGCGCCTGCGCGGCGTGATCACTTCATCCGATTCTTTAAGAATCGGGTGAAGTGATCACGCGTGTGGTCACCATGGTAACGCGTGTTATTTCCTCAGCGGCGCGCCTGCGCGAAGTGATCACTTCATCCGATTCTTTAAGAATCGGGTGAAGTGATCACGCGGGTGGTCACCATGGTAACGCGTGTTATTTCCTCAGCGGCGCGCCTGCGCGAAGTGATCACTTCATCCGATTCTTTGAGAATCGGGTGAAGTGATCACGCGGGTGGTCACCATGGTAACGCGTGTTATTTCCTCGGCGACAACACTTCGGTGATGTGATGTGCGCGCGCTACAAGTGTCAGTTTTACTTGGGTTATATATGATGATGATGAATAAAACATTGTAGGTACTTATTGGACGTTGGTATTTAGTACGCAAGTACGTGACGCGTTACAAGTTAAATAAGTATGTAGGTACGTAGTAAGTTAAAAAAATCTCAATGTGATAGTGTCTACCTAGCGCGCAAGCGCGATTCTTACCGCTTCAACGTGGTGAAGTGATTCGGTGTGCGCGCGCTGCAAGAGTGTCAGCTGTTGAACTTAAGAATTTTGTAATGATTTGATGAATATGATTTTATTCAACGCGTAGGTAGGTTATCTCCAATAAAATATTCGGTAGGTAGGTACAAATAATATACACATCTTTTTATCTATATGACTACTTACATCGTTTAGGTAGGTTCCCACATAGTTTGTGTGGGGTTAAATTACACACTATTAACACTCGATTGCGTTTATAATATAAGTAAACAATGGGTTCATAATAACAAACTATGTCGATGAGCATTTTCTTTAGTACTTAAGTAGCAGCAACGTGTAAATACCTATGTAGGTACGTTCTATTTTATTTATTGTTGGTAGGTACCTACGTGCGTAACGCGTCGCGCCTCAGGTTATAATATATATTAAGGGACTAGTCTAGGAACAAAATAGAATAAAACAAAATTGAGTTTCTGATTGGATATCTGCTTTGTTATTTTACTAAACATTACTATATAGGGGGGTATATAATGTAATGTTTAGACATTTAGATACTAGCTTTAGAATACTTAATAAAAAATGTCCAATAGAATTAGCATAAAAAATATAATTTAAATCTCGATTACGATTGTAAATGTAATGCTTGGTCAATCCCTAGCATCAGTGAGTTTTCACTGACAGCTCACTCCACGCAAGTTTTCACGGTGATATTTTTACAGAATCGACATGCAGGTGTAATATTGGCAGAGGTTAGATGGCTGAGGTCTGACGATTTAGTATTTACTGGGGTTATAACAGAATATGATAGAATATTATTTATTGTTGTGTAGGTGGTTAACAAATAAAGGACATTTAAAGAGCCTCAAGGCGTGAAAACCGCTTAATTATCTCCACAGTCTGGGCAGTCACCCAGAATTAACATAGCTGACTGGCTCCATTTTTCATTTAAGGCGAAAGCGTCAAGGTAGCCCGCGAAATTCAAATTTTCTTACGTTTTTTGCAATTTGCAGATCAGTATCATGTTGTATGTTGTTCTAAATATAATTCGCGACCGTATCAAATATTTATTTATAGAATTATAATCATTAAAATCATCAATACAACTCTCTAAGTTCATATAACCCTATTGAATGATTATTGCATCACATTTGAGGATTACTCTAAAATAAGGAGTTATACTACGTCGTCCATGGGCATGGCCCGTGTTTTTCTGAAAATTCTTTTATTTTTTCAAAAATTAACTTTAAAAGGGGGGTCTATCTTTATTGGTTTTCATGCTATTTTTTGTAGCGTTTGCCGTATCTCCTATGTTATTAGCTCGATTTGGATTCTGTTTATTATTTCTAAAAGCTTATGAGTTATTTTATCGGATTAACTAATGTTTTTTTGTAAAATTTGTTTAATTTGAAAAAAAAAAACGGATGTGAACACATTTTTTTCAAAAAAAAAACTTTATTTACTTAAAAAAAACAAGTATAAGTCCATAAAATCATAGCGGTATATAGAAAAAAAAAAAAAAAACTGAAAGATAGAGATATTTTAGACCCCCCTATATTTTTTTTAAGTTAATTTTCGATACGTTGTCATAAATATTCAGAATAATGCGGGCGGACACATGCCCATGGGCGACATTGTATTGCTAATTCTAATGATTATAATTCTGTAAAGTCATATTTGTTACGTCGCGTTTATTTGTTGCGAATCATATTTTAATCAACATACAACCTGATACCGACCTGAAAAATGGAAAAAAGAAAACGTAAGAAAATTTGAATTTCGCGGGCTACCTTAGCGCATCCCCCTTAACTAAATCCAGTGCTGTTGGCAGTCCTATCAGCTTTACTGATTGATGACTCTTCTCATCGCGGTTTGACCTATGCAGCTTGTCTTACACATTAAAACTTTTTTTTTTCATTTTAAAGAAAAACCTACCAGAGAGAGGAGCCGCTCGTGGCTAAGTAATAACTGCTGCACGGGTCGATCCGTCAGGTTAAGCTACGCTTGCCGGGGTTGGTCTGTGGATTGGTGACCATCTTTACATACCGAGATTCCTCCGTGCCTCGGAAAGCACGATAAACTGTTGGTCCCGGCTGTCAGTCGTTGATCTAGTAGATAGTCGTTACGGGTCGTCAGAAGCCCGAAAGTCTGACAACCAGTCTTACCAAGGGGTATCGTATTACCCAGTTACTGGGTTGTGGAGCTCAGATAGGCAGTCGCTCCATGTAAAATACTGGTATTCAGCTGCATCCGGTTAGCAGATTGTTTTTTTTTAAAGAAAAACCACTGTTAGGTGCAAGAAAGTATCTTGCTTTCACATTCAATCAAGGTTTCCTTCGTCTTCAACAGAACCATCGGAATGAATTAGTCCCCACCGTATGTGTTGAATCCAAATCCTCATCTCCAAACGGATTCAAAGCAAACAGTGACGGCTGAGTGGCTCCAGCCGGAATCATAGACTACACACAGTCAATACAATTTGTTTAACGGAGAACCTAAGATTGTAAGGGACTTTGCTACTCTGGACGGATTTTTTATCAAGATTTGCATTTGGTAAATTGAGGTAAAAAGTTGCCGAGTAGAATGGCATTTCTAATATTAGTCTGTTGAGAGGTCATTCATTGGTTCATTAGTCACAGCAAGTATGGATTAGAAATTCTGAAAAACAGATTTCAAGTCTTTGATCAGAGTCGGCTTTGTGTTGCGTTAGAGAAAAGAGTATTCAAAATCGGTTCACAATTGGCGAAAATATCGAAGAACATACATAATTTAAAAAAAAATACAAACAGACAGACAAAGAAAACCCTTCTTCTTTTTAGAAGTCGGTTGAAAACAAAAGATTTTTTTTACGACTACGCTTTAGATTACAACTTTTTTTTTTTTTTTTTTTATGGGAAATGCGAGGCGATATCCCTTTCGGACAAACCCGCAACCCCAGCAGGTAGATTACTACTTGGCAAATCAATTTTTGGTCATTATCTAAATGCACACGATCACTGCAGAACATATGCCTCCCAATTACCAATCTAGATGTATGTACAGATGGTTTTTAGTTTTCATGAACTTTAGTGAACGTATGCATATCTATCATGTTTGTCATAACAAATTTATGGGAACTTGGGAAGACACATCGAGTACAACTACTTTTTTTTTGCCTTTTAAGACATCCACTTTATGGTGAAACGTTGAAAACAAGGGCGGATCCAGGATTTATTTCTGGGAGCCGGCACATGGGCCAGACAGATAAGAAGTATCACCGATATCTTTTTTTTTTTTTTTTTTTTTTTTTTCAGGATGGGAAATCATCAATTGACTTCTCCCGCTCTGGGCAGAGCGAGAGGGTGTGTCAGACTTTTACTGACTAAAACCCACCCGTGTTCCTTCCGTTGCCTGTGTGCCGGGGCCGCGATATCCCTTTCAGACAAACCCGCAACCCCAGCAGGGTCACCGATATCTTGTATTGCATTAAGCTGTTTTTGGGATTCATTATTTTTCAATGAAGATATAGTAGCGTCCTTCTTCAGCGTTCATCATTAAAGCAACGTCTTGATAGATATACATTCAGTGCCAGTCCATTCAAACGATTCGATTTTATTTTATTTAAACCATTTGAGGGATCCCCCTCTGGATCCGCCCTTGGTTGAAAACACCGCCTTATTTACAAAACCTTAGAAAATGCATTTACCTAGCTCACATTAGCCCTCTTAGAAAAATAAAGCAGCAAATTTTTCGTCAAAAGACTCCATTTCCCGTCTCCAAGGCTCGTTTGTTTTTCCAAAGGATTAGCTTAAAAACTTTCACCTTCCCAAGGCAGTACCAATTACAGTAATTAGAGGTGTCGTATCGTCCTCGAGTCGTGTGGGTCACGTCACTCGTTGCTTGTCGTTGTAGGACGTCCTGCAATGGCTTCTGTCATTGAACTCGGCTCGAGTTACTGGCACGCGAGTAGCGACCGCATCGGGCGGTATTGAATTTATTTCGTTTGTCGATATTTTTGTGAGGGTGGCGTACAGGTGTTTTTGAGGATTTATTTCTTGATTTTTAAACAATGGTCTCCTCCTATTTCCAAAGCATCAAGAACCTCATTTTAGCAGCCGGGCTTGAAACCCCAATGATGAAATGATATTGATGCCTGAAAGTTATGGCCTACAGTTTTTGATGTTTTACGAGTAGAACCGTTCAGTTAGCGTTCCAACTTCAGATAATTATTGTCATAAGAATCCACGTAGTTCTTTGTATTAAAGCATCGTAGCACATATTGTTCTGCAATTTTTACCCATTCGTCATTTCAATAGATGAGAATTTTAGGTGATTCCTATTATATTTAGGTCACAAGAAGCTGACTGCCTCGTTGCTCAAGTGGTTGCAAGCGCTAGGTACTGCTGAGCATGAGGTCCTGTGTTCGATTCCCAGGTCAAGCAAAGTGTGTCGGCGGCGCGTTGTGTTCCACGCGCGCCTCAAAGAGATGTCAGCACCAACCGACGGGGTCGAAAGACCAATGCCTGCTGGGGTTGCGGGTTTGTCCGAAAGGGATAACGCGGCCCCGGCACACAGGCAACGGAAGGAACACGGGTGGGTTTTAGTCAGTAAAAGTCTGACACACCCTCTCGCTCTGCCCAGAGCGGGAGAAGTCATTTGATGATTTCCCATCCTCAAAAAAAAAAGAAAAAGGTCAAGCAAAGTGGTATTGAGTTTTTCCTTTACGAAATTCTCAGTAGGCTCGCCCCCTATTACATGGACTTGAACGTAACTGTAGCAGGTGGCGTCTTGAAGTTTCTGTCTACCACCATAGACAATAGGTGTGTGTTTATGTTTGTATCAAGGTCAAGGTAGATATCTAGTTACCATCGACAGATGTTACATGCAAGCCATTGTGGATTTTATTTTCTTCATTTATATTGTGATAGCCCAGTCTCTCATGCACGAGGTTGTGGTTTCAAATCCGAGCAAGTACCAATGTGACTTTTTCAATTCATATGTACTTTCTGAGTTTATCTTGGACATCACTGACATCGGTGAGGGAAAATCATCGTGAGGAAACCTGGACTTATAGTTAATATAAGTCTGAAATCGCCAACCCGTCTTGAGCAAGAGTGGCGTGCCTTTTCTGTATGAGCCTTTGCCCAGCAGTGGGACAATAATAAGCTGGTATTATTATTACTTATTATTATCACAGGCATCCACTATCTTTGGTAGAAAACCTGCTAAAGCAGGGGCTGTCTATATTATATTTGTTTTCATGGTTTAGTTTATTTTTTCATTATACTCGTAGAATTCGCTACGGATTTATGTTAAAAATAACTAAGTATGACATATAGTTTTATTTTCTCGGTAAACCTTCGTCCTGATCAAAAGTAACCTACGAGAATTTAAGTAAGTACATACCTGCTTATGTATTTGTCTACCTTTATGTATTATAAATATAAAAGATTTTTATTTTTGTTTTACTCAAAAACTACTGGACCGATTTAAAAAATTCTTTCAACAGTCGAATGCTATATTATCACTAAGTAACATAGGCTATAATTTATAAAGATATCACGTGGGTGTAGACGCTGGCATAAGACTAATAATAGCTGCTTCTTTAAGGTACCTATGGCTTCACCTCAGGAATTTGTTCAAAATGAAACACTAAAATGTATTTTATATGCATATATTCGGATTCAATATTTCAATAGCTATCAGTTAATAATTAATACAACTTAACTTAAAAAAAATACACTGACTCTTCATCGAACGGTACAAGTAATGTACTTAACTAATTTAGCTATGTCCAAGCTTAATATTTACTATAAATTACAATTTCATTACATTTAAATACTACAAAGTTGGGAATTTTGTTTTTGGCGCTGGCATTCCTGAAACATCGATCGTAATCTTAATTTAAAAAATATAATTATTCTACTCTTGTTTAAAAAGAAAAATATTTAAAAATAGTATTTACTCTGAAGTTTAAAATAAATAAAAAATACTCTATGATTGGCTTGCCGCCCGCTTGGGAACTAAAATATCGTCATTGGCGAACAATGAGTAAATATACGACTCTTAGATACTTTCCTCGTATGTAACCTTCGTCTTTCGGAATGTATCCCAAGTTCTGAGGCAAGAAGGCAAGTTTACCATAGAATTATACAAGGAAATCTTGTAATAAAAAAAATAATTAAAAAGTAAGTACTTCGATGTTTAAGTAATCCCAATCGCGCGGTACTTTCTGCCACTAATCAAGCCATTAGTGACAATATTCTCGCACAAAATGATCCCATTTTATTTGTAAAATAATATAAATTAACTAATAATCTCATTAAATTACTCTCATGTGAATTTATTAGGCTCGAAAACTCGACTTCGAGCCAATAACATTTTTATTTTTAAAACCGCCATTTTATCGGCAACTGTCATGGGCGCCAATCTCGTTTATTGGTCGCCATCTTTATTCAGGTTTTAATTTTTTATATAATTTTTATTTGCACAAGTAAGCGTAATGAACGTCTTATTTGTCAATCAAAAATGATTAAAGTAAAGTTAAAGATTTTAGAGGATTTAATGCGATTTTGAATTTAACTTATATTAATTAAAAAAAAACAAAAATGTAATTAAAAAAAAATTGATACATGTTTACCTACTATAAAAAATAAATCCCAATATAAGATGGCGACGCGAAGTTTACACTTAGTTTCATTGTTTTACGAATTAAATTATTTGTATAACTTATGGCAGGGTTGTCACTGGTCTAAAAAATTATAAAAAAAATTACGATCACTTAAAACTAGACAATAATAACCCACATATACATTCGTAGCACACACATATACAAAATAAAACTCTTAACATACAATGTATATACAATAGAACTATGTGGCGTTACTTATATTAAAACTAAATTATATTTAGGTAGGTAACAATCAGCAATAAGGATAACAAAAAAAAGTTAATAGAATTCTAGAAAAAACTAAAAGCTCTATATCTAAAGTTCTATATGGTTTAAACTTAATTTTATGTTTATTTTTTGATTTTATTTATTACAGTAAAAACCTCAGCCAAACATGGAAGTTAGTTGTCTTAATTATTGTTTTTTTTATTATAAAAATGATTATTTATTGTTTTAATATAAGTAACGACTGTTTATTTCGTTAATTTAGCGAAGTCCGTCACTAATTTTAGCCTAAGTTAACTCGTTTTAAATATAATAAGTGATATGATTCTGGGTATTTTTTTACACAGGCGCAGGGAAGCAAAAAATAGGAAAAGAATTTTATAAAATTCAAGAGTTTTTCCCCTTTTCTTCACATTTTGAACACCAAAAACAAGAAAAAAATATAAAAAGACCTTCACATTTTGCTAACGCGAATTCATTATTTTTTTATTTATATATTTTTGGCGTTCAAATATAAACTCTACCACAACGTGTCCTTCGATACACAAAATTAGGCCTCTCGATATTTTAGCTTTCGTTGAAAATCGTTAGTTGAATAGCGTTTAGATGTAAAATTAACTTCTGTATTTTTGTAAATTATAATTTGAACAAGACTTGAATCCATATTCAGTGTATGTCGGTGTTTTCTTGTAGTTTATTTGCTAAATTTTAATAATAAATAACTTTTCTTAGTATTATTTCTGTAAAAGTTTCTAAATATGATGGCAAGTCTTGTTAAAAATGTTCATTTACAATATAAAAACGCTTTCTACATTTGAAGTAAATATGAACAGTTCAAAGAGAATTTGTATGTTTTGTAAAAATAATTTAATATACGATTTTATTGATATGTACTTACATCGTATTTTATTAACTTTCATATTTTATTACACAAAAAGTTAAAAAATTTAAAAAGTATTAGGGTAACAAACAAAAAATGAAAATTATAAAAATATACGAGGGAATGACTGTTAAATACTGAAAGTATTAAATAAAAAATGTTTAAGCGATTTGTACTCTGTCACTGTAACTGTCAAAAACATTCTCCATTTAAAACTCTCAAAACAGTCTTACCAACAGAGGTATAAAAGTTTTAAAAAAAGGCCCAAAAACATACAAACTCCCTTTGGACCGTTCTCACACACCCACTATACAAGAAATATGTACAACTACAAATTAAAGGACTAGATGTACTAAACCATATTGATACCATACTTTTCTGGCGCAAAATAACTGTTCCCCGTGTTTGAAAAGTTCGTTATTTGCGAGGCCTGTAGCATGCTCAAATGTGGTGAGTTTTGGGACTGGTTTTCTGGGGACTCTGGGCCCGAAGATAGGATGTTGTGGTGGGATGCCCAGGCCCCTGGTGGCGATGGGTTTCCGAAGGATACTTGGTTGTAGAGCTGGTTGCCGTTGGCAGTCAGGTTGTGGCCGTGGTGACTACCGTGCGTCTGGTTCACGGATGAGCCGTTGAAGTACTCCATCTGGAAGGAAGGTTTTGTTAGAATCTCCTTTGGAAGATATGGTCTAGAATTATAAAAAAAAACTGCCTTTATTTTGTCTATGAAACCAGTAACATTTAAATGTTATAATTCTATTTTGAGATTTTGTGATCTTTTTTTATTATAAATTAAAGTTTAATTGGGCGAATTGGGCTATTAAGACTTCAAATAATATCATTAGGCATAAGATGGTGGCCCACAAAACATTTTGGCGCTAAAAAAACTTAAAATATTCGGATAAATTATTAATATAATAACTTAAAACGACGTAATAGTTCGTCACATTGTGAGATTTTTTTAAATGCCAATGCCAAATAATTAATTCCATTAATTTGCAAGATTTTAAAAACAAGATCGATTTAAAAATCATCTTTTAAGTTTTCAAAGTAACAGTTTGTGTTTAGTTAATTAATATTACAGAGTTGAATTATAATTATTAAAAAAGCTTCTGAGAGACACAAATGTATAAGCTTCTGGTAAATAACTTGAAGAAAACAATTCATTTAATATGGCAGAAAAATGGCGAAATGAGGTTTTATCTATTTCTATTTCAGCATTTTCTTTTGATTAAAAGATAAGAACCTTTGAAGTGTTTATCTTACCACAGGGCATTTTATTATACTTCAAACAATTATGTTTCAAATGAAGAAATTAAGTATAATACCAGTGCTATTGTTATTGCAAAATTATTTGATTTTCTGTTTATTTTTATTTGGACAAAAGACCATGTCCGTATTTGATTAGATGGTGGAATTAAATCTGTGACTCCGGACCCAAAAGACATTGTAAGATGCTGTTCATCTTTTCTAGTAACATTCAAGGTCTTACACCAATGAATACCTAGATTTAGATCATTACACAAAGAAAAATCAGCCTAATAATGCTCCCATTAATGCCACGCACCTCGAGAACAGACCATTACAGGACAAAGATAATCTACGGAATATCCACACTGACGGACAACGCACAGCCTAAACTGCTGTGAGTAGAAGCTTGAATTTATCACAAGAGTACCTACCATATAATGAAGATGAGCACTAATAACAGATTTTTGAAAATTGGATTAAAGGCGTTAAATATGTGGTATTAGTTTCTATGGAAGTTTGTTATTTTTGTCGATTGAAAATCCTTTCGAGCATATAGCTTATAAATACAAAAAAAAAATAGTCTTCCTGTGGACTCACCTGACTAGGATAATACGGGGAATTATAAGCGCTTTGCCCGTAGCCTTGATGATGGTGCGACGTCGAATAGCTCCGGATATAGTCCGAACTGCCCGGCCAGTGGAAGCTGTTGTAACTGTCCGGGTGATACACGTTCCCTGGCCCGTTTATACTCTGAGGAGTAATAGGAGGAGACGGCGTGGTCATAATCGAGGAGTTGGATCCCAAAGGAGTAAGATTCCCCGTCAGTCGGGAGCTGTACTGGTCCTTAACCAGATTACTCCCGAATTTTTCCGTGTAATCCAACTTGCTGGCATAGTCCAGTCTCTTTGGACTACTGTACAGCTCTTGCTTAGGAGTGACTCCGTAACCATGGATGTTGGAGACAGGTTCTGAAGGCGAGGACTCTTTACCACTTATTCTGAGCTCATTAGAGTTATAGTGGGATAGAGACGTTAGACTATTATTCTTGTTGAGAGGAGAATTTTCATAGTTCGATCCTGCCGACTCCTTCTTGCAGATAACGTTGATAGGTGGACTGACAGACGTCGTCGGCGTTATAGGAAGATTTGGAGAAGACGTTGTGATACTAGAATTCTGTGTTGTAGGTACATTTGAAGAGCTGGTGAGGGATTTCGAAGTGGCTATCTTAGTAGAACTCGTTGAAGCTTTGATGCTGCTGTTGGCAACTGTTGTCTTCGAACTGGAGGTGGATTTACTGGATATCTGCGTGTTGGTCTGCTGTTGGAGCTGTTGTCGGCATTTCGCTCTTCGGTTCTTGAACCAGACCTGTTGACAATAAAGTTTATTTAGGAATAGTATTTGCATAATCAGTGTGTAATTTTCCCACTGCTGGGACTCTCACTCCCTTCGAAATGGGAGCGGGATGTAATCCACCATGTAGGGACTCAATGAGGGTTGGTAGGTAGATGTTGCATGTCTTCAAATTTTTGGTTCTAGGACATGCCGGTTTCCTCACGATGTTTTTCTTCACCGTTTATAGTGAATTTTTTAGGAATAGTTTTATTGGGCATTCCCAATGTATAAACACTGCTGGAACACAGGCCTCCTCTCGGTGAGAGACACTTATTGAACCTGCCAACGTGTAATGACACGTTGGCAGGTTCAATAAGTGCGCTGCAGCTAAATAAAAAACTTAAATTGCAGATTGCAGTATATTTACTAGTTTTAACTTCTAAGATTCAGAGTTTGATTATAGAAGTGTCACCGGCCACAAAGTGCCAAAAAAGAAAAGAAAAATTGTGGTATAGAGAAAAAAAATCTCATTCGAACCATTTGAACTTGACGCCTGTTTAATTCTACATCAACATCTTTAACCGTTAATTACTTGTAAACATGTATTAACCAAACAAAATTCGCCCGAACCCTAACTGCACATAACCTCCCGACATACCACGATTGCTTCCAGCAACTGTTAGTGCCACCTACTATTTGTACGTTCCAATCCTGCGCAGCAATTACTTCGCGTTCGCGCTTGCAGTGTGCACAAGGGATTATAAATGATTTATTACAGACGTGAGTTTCGTGCCAGTAGGTAGGGGTGCTTTTTAAATGTTTTTTTCTGTTATTTGGTATATGTACTAAATTGTGGGATAAAAGAATTAGTGGATTTTTTTGAGGCTGCGAGCTAAGCAGTTAAAATCAAGTGTGTAGTTAGTTCAAAACATTGTAAAAGTCAAAAACAATAAAAGAGTAACCGTGAGTTTCTTGCCGGCTCTTTTCCATAGGAAACAACTAATTGGAGCGTGCACCTAGCTTTTGACGTTTCATAAGTGTTGTGAAATAAAATATTATGAATTTGAATTTGCATTCTAACTACAACTATTTTAAAATTAACATAGCACATTTATCACAAAAGTTAGTCTCCTTTTCTGTTTTACCTCAATTTTAGAGGTAAAACACCCTAAACAGTAGCGGCAGATAAACGGTAAAGTCACTGCATTCGCTAGAGGGCGCTACGTGCTTCGCCGCATCAACCCGGGATTACCCCACCCTTAGCTAATAATGAGTTAATAACGTTTTTTTGTGGAAAGAGCTAAATGTCCAACGACAGATGGGATGCTAATTATTCATAGTATTGTTGTTGTTGCTTTGTTGGAAGCATGTGGCTTGAAGTGTATTGAATTAGCAGTGAATGTAGAAATAAAATATGTACCAGGTGTTGATAGTTTTCGGCCGGCCGGCCGCAAAGGAGAACTTTCCTCCTCGTTTTGGGAGTAAGCCGTCTCCTAGCAGTATGAACATTATTGGGCGATTATTGTCAAGCTATAATGTGCTTATGAATTGTGGTTTGCGTGTTTTTACCTATAAAAAGATTTTGATGGCGTAGGAGTACTTATGTTGCGAACTACAGGCCCATAGGTGCTTCAATAAAAAAAGGAGGAGCTCGTGGCTAAGTGATAACAGCCGTACGGATCGATCCATCAGGTTAAGTTACGCTTGCCGGGGTTGGTCCGTCGATGGGTGACCATATTTACATACCGAGACTCTTCCGTGCCTCGGAAAGCACGTTAATAAAGCCGTTGGTCCTGGGTGTCATACATGGACAGTCACTGGGTTGTTGAGGTCAGATAGGTAGTCGCTTTATGTTGAATACTAAAATTCAGCAGCATTCGGTTAGACTGGAAGCCGACCTCAACATGGTTGGGAAAAGGCTAGGCAGATTGATAGACTCATAAATACTTAAAAAGTTTAATTTGAAACTAAATAAATAAACATCTCCCTGTACTTAATTTTAATTTCTTGTATTTCTCCATATACCCACTGCTTGCCGAAACAAGCAAACGCATGACACCGTCATTTAACTGCCACAATCTGCACAAACAGCCAACCATATCTTGGCCGACGGCAAAATGCGGAACTAAACGTTTAACAGCATACATCGAAAGCATTTTCCTTTGCCACTAGCGCCACCCCGAAGTTTCAACATACATTAGTTACGCACCCGTCCCCTTGCATCATTAGACGTATCAGACAGTGCCATCTAAACGGACCAATTATTATGTGTTTGAACTAATGATATCAGATGCACGAGGGACATCAAATGATTGCTGTTTGCTTTGTTTTGATTTACGGAGACTAATTAACGAGGTTGTGCAATGATGCCCAGAAAAGCGGAATTGGATGTAAGTTTGTGGGTATTGCATTGCAAGAGTCAAGAGTGCGAGATTTCAATGTTAATAAGTAACGGGAAAAGACGATGCCAAAGAAGAAGTTGAAAATGGAAATAGTTATGATGCAGCAAAAAACTCAAACTTAGAAATAACTTTTTCATATTTGTCTTGTAAGTTAACGTTTTATAAACGTCGAAATAGCTGCATCAACCAAAAACGATGCTACAATTTTCCCAGCAAAACTCTATATGAAGCGGCGCTCTAAGTGACGCTTCTTGAAACATACCTCCATCACTCAGTAAAATGTGATAAACAGAATAAGACTGTTATAAAAAGATTTACTGTTACATTTTTAACACATTGTAATTTTTCGCAATTGACACCCCTGTTCAAATGCATTCGATTTTTAAATTCCCGTTTTACCGCCATGTTCATAACGGATTCCTTAAAAGCTTTCCAATTTCCAAGTACTTAACAACTCGGCGTCAACGCAAAACAATCGAATAATTCGATTTTCAGATTTCAAAATCAGAACGTAATTCAATTGGTAGCGCTAATGCTCTATCCGTGTTGGTATAAATTGAACGTTTGAACGAATTAGAAGTCAGTCGAGCGTTGGTCTTCTACTACTGTGGTCGGAGATTTTAATAAGTTTATTTTTTAATAGCGTTTTGGGTGGCTCACATTAAGATGGATTATATTCACGTATTAGATGCGCTATCTCGAGTTAATTGAAACTTAATAATCTACGGATTTTCTCCGCTTGCTTGATAAGACTGATGGTCATTTTATAATGTATTAACTAGATTATGATTATGAGCAGGTTTTGTTACGAAAGGTGCATGGTTTAGATGTTAAAATTGAACTATGTGATATTAAATAACGTATTTTACACGTTAATTCGAATAAGGAAGATAGCGGCCTTGATTCTGACAGAATTTAAGTTATTGACAATAAAAACGCAATTAAACTAGACAAGACCAACGTGAACACTGAAATTCTCATTACTGTCTGCCTATGTAAATAGCTGCGGCAATGTATTTAGAAAATCGAAGGCTTTATTCCAGTTAGTAAGAACTACCTACGCTTCGAGATGAACTAATCATAAAAGACCTGAAAAAAAAAAAAACAAAGAAGAAACGTTTATCAATAGGCCGGAAACCATAAAACCGATGATCCTCGAGGATTCGAGTCGAGTGACGCTATTAAAATTATAAAAGCTCATGCCATAGAAAAAAGCCAGACAGCAACGTAAAAGCGAACCTAGCTGGCCAGGGTGCGTCGGGGATAAGCCGAACATGAAAGCTATATGGCTATAGTTAAATGAAGAAGACAAATCAAATTCTTCTTTCTTTTTCGTTTCGAAGGTATATCTATGTTTCGTATATTGTTTGGGCCCAGTATATGGCCGCATTTATTGCGGCGTCAGAGGTGCTGTTCAGATCGTCAAGGGTGCAGGTGAACGAACATTTGGGATATTCTTAGCAGATGGGGCTTGGTCTGTTCAAGAGCACCGCACTCGCACTGGATGTTGGATGAATCGGTAATGCCTCATTTCGCCAAATTTATTTGCATTACTGCCTACATGGGTTCGGAATCGATTCAGTGCTTTTCAAATAGGTCACTGCAGTTCGCGACCGGGAGGCAAGTGTTCTTGGTTTTACGAAGTTTTGAGGAGGTGGATACCTTTCTTACCACAATTTACTTCTCTCTTTAGGTGGCCTGTCTTGGATTGCCTGCATGGTCGTCTTGCTGACGATGGTTTTGTTATTGTTATTAGTAATTAACTGTTTAATTATATTACTTATTTTTACTTCGATGGTCCTAGTTTTTCATTTGTGACTTCGAGTTACAGCTTTAATAGCTATATGTAAACGGGCACGTCCTTTATTTATGCCTGGGGACTTTCATTCGGGTATTAAGTTCTATTTACTTTTTATTTTCGCTTGGCGTTTGCTAGCTGACATATAGCAAATAATTTAATTTAATGTTTTACGTTGCATAATGTATATTATGTTGCATAACTACTATTGTATAGAATCAAGTTCTTCTAACTGAACAGACAGCTGTGCTGCTGGGAAGTTTGTTGCGCCACTTCTTCTTCCCAGCTAAGCACTAGGAAATGGAAATGTAATTTTGACATCCGTAAAGTACGGATTCTCAGCCTATTTTGAATAAATGACTTTTGAATTATATGATTTTGGAGCGTGAGCTCTTGTGACTTTGTAGCCAACCCGGAGTACTCGTGTAGTCGTTGAGGCCGGGAATCGGATTCTTAGGACAAATAAAAATAATCAAGAAGATATTCTCCAACATACCTGCACTCTACTCTCAGGGAGATTAATCTTCAGCGCGACCTCCTCCCTCATGAAGATGTCGGGGTACCTCGTCTTGCCGAACAACGCTTCTAACACGTCGAGTTGTGCTCGAGTGAATGTCGTCCGTTCTCTTCTCTGCTTGCGAGGGTTCACACCTGTTGACAAGGAGATGAGGGTAAGAAAATATGGTAGTATGAAAGTTGGGGCTGATAGCCAAGCTTGATTCAGAAAGGTTTTAATGACGAACCTAATCATTGACAAGGTAAATTAATGTGTTAAAAGTTTGGGTAAGGGATTCGACATTAAGTGAAGTAACAAAAAGTAGACAGTAATGGTGACTTAACATTGTTTGAGTCTAAGTGAATCGAAGAGCAAATGAAGAGGTTCCAAATCAGAAGAGTCATCCGTATGTTTTGGAACAGATAAGTGAAGGTTAGTGATGAATGAGAGCACATCCATACTGATATCGAACTACGCATCACACTAATGTTACGCAAAATCTTGCATCGCGCAAGCAATACAACGACCCGACATCAATCGTCGGGCAGTAGCCCATCAGACAAAACACCCGTCTGGTTGGAGGATCCTCCCTTTTTTAAGGAGGGTGAGTGAAGTGAACTTTATACCCTGTTGCTGATTTGAAAAATTATTTTTGCATTTGATAGCCCTATTTCGAGGAAGTTAACATTACACTACGACTCTTAGGAGCCGAACAGAAAGATAAAAGTCAAAAAGACCGCTAAGTGAAAATGAAGTAATAGGGCGGACGGGCGATGCGATGCGGCGTGAGGGCTCGGGGTAACAAGAAATTTCACGCGGGCGAAGTCCCGGGTAGAAACTAGTAATATATAAAAGGTGGAAGTTAAGATTTCATAGCTGGGTGAACTAAACGAAGCTACAGACAGAACAGCAATCGGATCTTTATACTTCCATAACGATGGCTTGTAGAATTACTTACTGGTAACTGTTGCTGAGATCAGTGTTCTGAATGTAATCAGATTTTTTTTAAAGTATTGTAAATTAAAACCATGTGACGAAAAAAGTGTTACCACATAAACATGATAATATGGATTCATATTGACTCATAAAACGCATAAAATCAGAAGTGTAAAACTAAAATATGACGATAGACATAACAGGCTAAGTTATAACGTTAAAACATTTGAGAGATTGTCAGCCAAGGCGACAAATATCACAGATGTAAATAATTAATATGATAATATTCAAACCAGTTTGCGACCACGAAAACTTAGAATTGATGAGTTTGAGAATATTAGTATTACAGTACTTGTATTATAAGAAGAAATGTCTTTATAAACAAGAAAAAGAAAGAACAATGATGATCGGCCTTATGAAACTGTTGAAGATTTTCGTGACAGAAAAGAGGAGAAAATTGATGCAGACATCGAAAGTGAAGATTTCAAATGACAAAAAGAAGCAGCCGACAATGATATGTTTTAAATACAATAGAATATCGTTTGTTGTCGATACATGAAGTAGATTAAAACTATATAAGTATATGTACAATATACCTCTAAGGTTGGGGTGTTATATTAAAATAAATTAAAAGGATATTCTAGCACGAAGGTAATATTTAAGCCTGAAATAATGAATTTATCTTAGAATATCCAATGCTATGCAGTAAATGCAGTAATATAGCGGTCTGTTCCAGTAATCATTAAATAAAATTATAATAATTACAAGACTGTAATGATAGTATTTGGAAAAACAAATACACAGTCTAATAGGTCATCTAAAGATTATAAATTCTTTTGTTTGTCTTACTTTTTTTATTAAAGAAACGTTTATTTAATCTTGATATTTTATTATATATATACCTTTGTTTAATTATTCATATAATTTAGGTTTAAAACGCATTTGGTCTCATAGTTTTATTACCCTTTTTACGATGGATATTAATTTTATAACAAATCTTCGAACCTCTAATCTTGCGTGGCATAACTTATGCAACAAAACAAATTATTTATATGATATTTTATGTCTCAAACGATATCAATAAAAAGTTATAAAACTTTTCTACTTATTTTGTATTCATGGATTGGTTCCATAGTGTTGTTTGTTACTTTTAGTAATATTATTTTAAATTTGTGACACTAAAATTTGAGATTACAGAACTTGTCACAGCCTTAATTAGAAATAATAATAATAAAAATAATTTTGTATTCAAAATAAAGCGCCAAGATTTTATTGACTCATAAAAAAAAATGTTTTTGCATTATATTGACATTTTCCCTTATAACTAGATGAGAGATGTAAGGTTTCAGATTTTAATATAAATTGGTAGGTGGAAATATGTAGGACAGTTTTCTACTGTAGATTTTAGGGTTAGCTGTCAGCGTGGGTGTTAAATCTGAAACTGAAGGAATAAAAAATGACAATGATAGAATACCAACACGTTGAAGGTTTCAAATAATATTTGTAAAAACACGCTAAGCGACAATATTGATGCCTGAAAAATGCCTTTCCTATACGTCAAAGAATGTTTGTATAGACAGAATAAAAAAACTGCATATAGCAGCGATTAATAAAAGCTCTCATCTAAAAACACCCACAAATAAAAAAGCATAAATTACGAACGCAGTCAACGAGAATTAATAATTGAATGATAACGATCCAAATATCTTCAACCAACTAATCGATTATACTAATCGCTTACTCGATCCTTAGTCGATTATCAAGTCCCCATCTCTATGGCCACTGGTTTTTCCTGTATACTATGAATATTAATATTGAAAATGACATTAATTGTTCCACTCATCATAATAATTACATAAACCGGCTTCTGTTCATTGGCTTTCTTTGATATTGTTTCTATCAAACTTCATGGTAAAACGTTTATGATCTGCCTATTTTAGAAATTAATGCTTTTAAGAAATAATTTGTTTTATGGTTGAAGAAGATGGATTATGTTAATAAAGATTCAGATGTGTAGACGTGTCAGACGGGGGGTCTTGTTTCTCAAAATGTCGTAACAGCAGATTGAGGGAAAGCATGTACTGATTAAATGGATAGATTGATTTTTTATCATCGGGTATTGTAACACTGAGGTTCTTACAGAACGCTCAAGTAAAGAAACATTAGGTAGCGAAGCTTGGAAGGCCCTCACCTGGAACTGTGCACCAGTGCCAGTGAGTTTCTAAAGTTAAGTATCTTTAATATAAAAGTAGAAGCAATCCTTTAATATTGATGATGGCGGTGAAAAGATTCAATAGCCAAGCTATATCAATTTTAAGAATAGACATACATAGACTAAAAATCAAGTTTTTCGCAGATGTCCATCAATAATTTTTACATGCACTTAATTGAAGGGTAGTTATAGATTTAGCTGATGGCATGACTAAGTTATTGAATGAAGCAGTTAATCATGCCAGAGAAATCTAAACTTTCTAGGACAACTCCTGGTTCTTTTATGAGAAGACAGCACAAAAACCATAAAGAATAGACCAGAAAATGTGTCACACAACAGACGAAAGGAATTTATCTGCCATTACTCATGTGAACACATGTAAGACAAACAAATAAAGCAGGTCATACGTCCACTAATACCTTGTAATCCTCATAGAAATTAAAAATCATTAACAAACCCTGCCATCAGTCAACTCCAAATTACATCTAACAGGGATGTAAGTCACGAGGTTCAATGATAAATAGTTCTGACGCATGTTTTTGACATGTTCCCTTCTGAATGGTCAAAGACAGACTGCGTGTCGCGAGCGCGCGCTCGACGCTTTTGTTTGCCATAGACAACAACTGGGCATAGAGACTAGAGTAATTCTTTATTTTCGGTTATGGAATGTCTTTTTGAATGGGATTAGAATGTTGGTTTTTGGGACTGATTTGGTAGTTATTGTTGGTAGATTATCGACTATAAACTGGGTAGAAAGCGACTTGATGTAGTGTGTTTCTTCCTCATTTGTTTTTGCCTTTATTCCATAAATTATTAAACCCAGAAACATAGACCTTATAAAACTTTAGGTTCTATAGTTATATTGGACAGATTTTTCAGCCTTAGCTCTAATGTCTACATCCAATTGAACCAAATTCAATGTCACAAATTCTTTGAAAGTTTATTACAATGCTAATTAAGAATTAATTTATTCAAGTCTGAGACCAAAACCGACTCCTGTATGAAAGTGGTCAGTGTAAACAAGATATACTGGTGTAATAGCCTCAGCTGGTTCCTGTTTTACAAGATGTCGTAATGCTAGATGTGTGGGCTGACTAACACGAATCTAAAATGGATGGAACTGTTCACGAAGACAGAGGATTTGATCCTTACCAGCAGCACTTTCATTCAGTGCATTAAGACATGGTGTTGATAATTTTTTTAACTTTAAATTATTTTGTTTAGATATTCGGGTAAAGCTACCTCATCTACAACCTTGTGAAAAGGAGCATCAAAATCTGACCAGGCTATTTTGAGAAATATACACTTTTATAATATACGGGGTGGATATTCTGAAGGTTAGAAAGGTCAGGTACCTCTCCTCGTACGAGAGAATCGCGGCGATAGTCACGCTGTGCCGTCAAATTATCGCCGCGATGATATCGCCGTATGCATTTCAGAGTGTCTATTGAATTTGATGGTACGGCGAGAATATCGCCGCAATTTTCTCGCCCGTGGAGATGGCGCCTAAGGGTCATATTTATAGCATAACATTCTTAGGAGACTGTCCCTAGCTAGCCCAGTCTCCTTTATTTGTAGTAGTAGTTGTAGTTTTGGTTTGTAGCGGTTTCTTCGACCACTTCGCTCTATTTCAGATTTCGCTCTTATGGTCTCGGTTTCACACGCATCCCAGAGGAAGGACTAGATGTACTCGGATAATAAAAATTAATGGTCTATATGTGAGCCTGATTTCATCTAAATCTATTCAGCCGTTTATGTGGAAGATTACTTTTATGTTAAGTTATGATGTGTTTATGATTTTCTTTTGAGACGAAGAATCTAAGTAGGTAGGTACCTAATTAGTTTTGAATTTTCCAATGAAATTGAAAGCTAAAGAACTAAAGTGCCTAGATTAAAGAAGTTAGTTCGTTGAATTTCGAACCACTCTAGAAATAAGAAAAATCTTGCACGTATTTTGCACCAAAAAGCACAATGAATCAAATATCAAAAAAGTGCATATTCCATTTAAATATCACAAAAACAAATTCGATCTACTATTTTATAACTATTCGCCGAAAACTGATAATAGTTCTCTGTAACGGATTAAAAATATAAAATAATACAATATCCATTTTGAAACTCGCTCGCGATACCCCATTGTGACTATCCAAACAAACATTCATATGAAATCTGTCACATGTTGAAAAGTGAAAATGTATTCATATGTCTGTCTCTTTTACGCATGTGGAATTGGGGCGAGTTAGAGAAAGATGGATAGATTTCAATTGTCATTTGACAATGGCCCGAGCGCTAATCCTAGTGACATGGCGGGTTTGGGGTTCCGTAGTAATATTATAAAACCTTTGGGAGTTATGCACATGGTGTTGTGGATATTAGTCGTTCGCGCGCGTTTTCAACAAATGTATTATGGCTTTTATTGTAATGAATATGGGGCACGGATGTTTGGACTATTTCTCTTTGTGATCTGCTAAATGGGTTACGAGAAAATGGGTTAAATGCTCGTGTGTCCATTGATTTCAAATTGAAGCTGTGTTGTCTGCATTTTACTAAACGGTTCTTATTTCTACTAAATTAACTATAAAGTCTTGCTATGTTAAAAAATAAACAGAAAACCGAGGTTTTGTTGCAACATATTTTTTTTTTTCTGTGTGGCCGTTATTTCTACCATGACACATTCCCAGGTAAATTACTAATTACTGGACGCCCTGTATATACACTACATTATACATTCTAAGTTAGAGTATTATGAAATGAGAATTTTGCCAGTGCATCCAGAAATGGCGGTTGATGGAATTAAGCCCCTATTACATAGCACTTAAACATAACTGGCGAAATGTGGGTGTACTATAGATACACCGCTGCCTAGCCCTTCAGGGAATACAGGCGTCATATTATGTTATTCAGAAATGGAAAAAACAAGGAAGAGCCAACCCATTAGTCGAGCTAAAAGTCTTTAGAAGGGCAAATGTGCTAGCTCTAAGATCACTGCTTCAAATATCATATTTTTAACACCATTTACATTAAAACCAAAATTCTTTGCCACTGTATCTTCTTTTGTCCACATCATGTTTGTTATACTTTTTTCTCCTACCGATCGTATCATGACGAGTCGATTGCTTTCCGATAACTACTGCTCTCCTAATGGCGGAGTCGTGTTTGGACTCCTGTTTCTAAGCCTTGAAGATCTGGACGATAATCGGCAGTTTTTGTACGGTCAAATTACTGGAATATTTGGGTTGTGGGTTAGAATTTTTTGGGCATGAATTTTTAATTTGATTTGATTTGGGTTTATGAGAATTAGGGAAAATAATTATAGACGTATAAAATTTTTTTTTTTTTTATATTTTTCTTTTTTCTTTTTTTCGCTGTCGCTTTGCTTCCGTCATTTTTTTTAAAGGCGGTTTGAAATGATGCTCAGATGGTATCGTTCTTATTCTATAGGAGGAAGAATGTTTAGTAAGCTGTAGGTTTTATTGTGAGACTACAAACCATAAAAGCCTAGTTCTTTTATTCAACGCCTTTGGAGTTGTTGCTTGTTGCGTTTGTGTCTTTTGGTCCTTATAGTTTTATGTAGATTTCTTTCTTTTTTTTATTATCGGCTATACGCAGCTATAATAATTAACACATCACTATAATTGAAAATAAGCATCAACATGTTTATATTCTACTATACCTAAAAAAAATCCTTAAAAATAACAACCAACATCACACCACATAAAAATAAATCGTGAGGCTAATTTGTTGAGTACATAAAGGGGGACAAACGCATTATTTTCCCGTTTTTCACGGCGTTTGACCCCGGGGTCCCGGACCCCGTCCCCGGAGAACTGAGGAACCCTAATGACGTGTAAAATACTTTTGAGGGTAGTACACAGCTGCAGGGGATTATAAAATGTCATCTTTGTTATCAATAGAGTAGGAGTTGTTTTAGATTGATTTTGATTTGATTTTTTTTTGCGTATTGGTCAGCTAAAAAATAATTTATATTGTTGTTACTTTTAATAAAAATATAGATGTCTATTGAGTTTTATTTAATTTAAATTTAGAAAAAAAAAAGATTTATTATTAAGCTGATGATCAGTATGAATATAAAACTATGCGGTCAGTTATTATTATTTCCAATTATACTATACAATAAATTAAGAATTAACATATTAATTAAAAACAACAAAACAAAAATACAGAACGCAACATTTCAAAGCCTTTCTCTTAAAATGGCGGGAACGTCAACTGTCACTTTGACATTTCGGAGGGGGCTTTAATGGGCGCGTTCGGATTTAAACCGGATTGTTATTTTAGAGGAACATTCTTGGCGAGGGTAACTTGCCAAACATCCTATTTGATTAGATGTACTGTTACTTTAATACAATGATTTTTATATGCGAGAACAAAAAATAATGATTTCATTAGTGGTGATGGGATTTGTTAGATCCGGTCGATTGATTAGAGATTTGTTAAGTCTAGACGAATTCTTGCTACTTTTGCAGTTTGGTTGAAAAATGACGAGTATATTTATGGAGAAGGATTTGTTTTAAATATTGAGGAAAATTTTCTTTTTGGGAGCAACATTTCAATTATAATCAGAATCTGTTAGTATTGGTTGATGCCGACAATAGATGCGAGATAGGAGAGTTGTAAAAGAAAGAAAACTGGTACTAAAGTAATCACTAATCAATTTGCGAATAATTGTGACAATCAGGCGAAAATTTTCAAGCAACATTAAATTCTGTAGGCTTTTCGAGCTAATTTTCATATAAAATCAAATATTATGTACCTCTACGCACATAGCAATAGCATATACAATAAAATAGGTAGCAACTAGCAACACCCACTAAAACTAGGGTTGCCAGCCTATAAATCATGTTAACACATAAATTGCGCTGGCAACTCTGCCGCAGGGGTGCGAAACATGACAAGTTGTGATAGATCACTGGGGGAAAATAGGCCTAACAACTGAGCTATTTTGAACCTTAAGATTTGAAAAATAAGAGCGATGGTGAATGGTAATGTGTACAGTATGCAATGAGTTATTTTATTACTATGATAATGTAGCAGCCCTAGTGTAGGGGTGTGCTAACCGAATTGTTAGTAAATTGAAATATATCTTATAAATTATTACTTATTTGTTACAGTTCGAAGTTAGGGTGAGGACGGACGATAATTTAAGTAATAGATGTTGGATGTAAGGGTGATAATTTCTTCAATGGATTCAAGGCGTTACAGAGAATTCAATGATGTCTGTGAAGTTCCTATATTATTCGTTTAAGAATGTCAATATTATGGCCAAAGTCCACTCAAAAGCGCAGTCAAAATGTATGAAATATGATAACGTGTTTTTCGAACTTTTCGGTCCCCCTTTTGGTCAAAGGTCACCGTGAAGTCTTCCACAATTTTCTCTACGTTCCCTTAATGGAATCAAATGAAATCATTAAAAAATAATGTATTTTTATAATCGTTAAAAAAAAAGTTGTCATTTATATTTCAAGTATAAAAAAATATTTTATTTCAAATAAACCTACATGGGCACTTATGAAACGTCAGAAGCTAGGTGCACGGTTCCAATTGGTCATTTCCTATGGAGAAGAGCCGGCAAGAAACTACACGGTTACTCTTTTAAAAATAATTGGCTTTTACTATATTTTCAAATACCTAACAGCGTTAATAGGTATGAGAGGACAGTGTAGGTCTTTCAACAAATACCAGGTACTTAACAAAATAGGAAATGGTCCACAAATCTACAGTCCACTAAGCCTACAGCGTTCTCACATTCACAAAATAGAAAAGAATCTATCTAAAAGACAAATAAATTAGTAAAAATAAAAACCTATTTTAAACGAAATGACATAATTGCTATTACAACTGTAACAATTGTGAATATTTATCATGTACACAAAAGCCACTGATAAAGAGTTTTTCGCGTGGTTAGTGACTATCTTGGTGTCAGAGTTTTAAAGCCTCCCATGGGCCTCTGACTTGGCTTCACACGCCGTCGAGAAATATCTCTCAGGCATGCCGGTTTCCTCATGATGTTTTCCTTCTCCGTTTTGAAGCAAGTGATAATTATACAATACGCACATGAATCCGAAAAGTCAGGGGTGCGTGCCTTGAGTGGTCCCCGAGACCTATGACTTGGCAGTCTGACGGTCACACCACTAGGCTATCACTGCCAATAAAGAGTAGAAATTAAATTATAATCACTATCTTGAATACCTCAAATTCTACCCAAAATTGGTCCCATAAAGACTATTAAGACCTAAAAATCTTAAGGACCAAACAAAGACCACCGATATACCTGTCCCTTTCCCACACAGAGGATTAACTTATCGTAGAACTCCACGATAAACATGTTACGAGTGGGCTGCCGAGATAAGGGCGGGGGTTCGATTCCCGTCCACGATTTATTTCTTTAATGACGTAGCAACTAATAGGAGGGTTTGTTTTCGTACCTAAAGGAGCTAGTGAGGTGGATAATTTGTTTTTAGTGGATTTTGGAGTGCGTAAAACGAGAATGGTTTATAAATGAAATTGGGGGACTTTTCCTCGTTGTAACCTTTTCTTAACTGAAAAATGTTTGTTTCATACTTTTCCTTGGTTTCGGTAGCAGATTTGATAGCAGATTTAAGAGATGAAAAGAAGGAAGATGTCAAAATATGTCCATGAATCAGAAACTTAGAAAAGATTGTCGAAATCAAGAGATGAATGAAAAAGTACAGAGGTGTTTATTTACCTCAGTTTGCTGTCCCTAAAGGTAATTGATTGTAAATGTTTCAATAGGTAAAGTTAATTAATCTATACTTAATATTATAGGTACGAGGTTGTGGGTTCAAATCCGGGCAAGCACCAATGTGACTTTTTCAATTCATATGTACTTTCTGAGTTTATCTTGGACATTACTGACATCGGTGAAGGAAAACATCGTGAGGAAACCTGGACTTATAGTTAATATAAGTCTGTAATCACCAAGCCGTCTTGAGCAAGCGTGGTGATCAATGCTCGTGCCTTCTCTGTATGAGAAGAGGCCTTTGCCCTGCAGTGGGACAGTAACAGGCTGGTATTGTTATTAATATTATAAAGAGGTTTGTTTATTTCATTATTTCTGCTCAATCTCACTCCGACTCCCAAGATACAATCTTAGCTTAGTTTGGGAGTAAATGGTCAAACCAAAACATTGTCTTTAAGTAAGAAAGATCACTGTATGTCCTCAACTTTTCCTTTGTATTTTTTTTTTTTTGTATTTTTTTTGTAGGGGGTAATCTCCGGAACTACTAGTTGAATTGGAAACATTATTTTTGCATTGGATATCCCTATACTTGAAGAAGGCTCGCGAAAGAAGTCGTGGGCAGAAGCTAGTATCTATTTAATATTCTGGCATGTTCAAAGTCTGCTGTTTACATCAAAATCAATCCGATTAATTTCTACTCCCACCAGCCCTGCTTCAACATCAAAAATTCAGCTCCAACTATCAAGTCATCCTCTTAATTATTAACCCCGTAAATATATTCAGTGCGAATTGCTGTGCAAACAGATAAAAGCAAACGCGTGACCGGCACGTGCGCTCCCCACGCCTGCTCACTTACGACTGACGATTTCAACTACCATAGATAATGAGGTTTCCGTTTTCTGAATTTAAATTTTAAGAAAATATTTGTATGGGTAGTCGAGGGCACTGTTTAAGTGCGTAGAGTAATGTCAATTTCTATGGAAGAACTTGGGTGGAAAACTGAAACTAACGTTTAAGGAAGTTCTCACGAGAAATTGAAAGTGGAGCATTACAACATCTACAGCGCGGTCACTGTCGGACTGCATAGAAAAGAAAGAGAAGCGCAATGACACAACCCAGGTAATTTATTGTAAAATATGAAGCAATTATCTATTTACCATAAATCTATTGATTAGCCTAAAAAAATAAAACACTATTACGGTAATATGTTTCGAGTAGAATAATCTGACAAAAAATCAGAATAATTGCATGTGATTTTTAATCGTTAAAATCAATTTTTAGAGGTATCTTCGTGATTTTTTTGTACCGTATCAAATGAGTTGTATTATGCTTTTAATACACTATCTTACTAGCACATATCCTGAAGAATATCATATATTTTTCTGATTTGTTTACTGCAGTGGATCACTTTACTTTTAGACATTATAAAACTTGCATTTAGGCAGACAACCAATCAATCAACGGTAACCGTGCCTACTCAATATTTGAAGCATATTTATCGACAAAATCTGACACTTTCTTACATGTACTGGCCATGTACAAGACTTGCTTAACTTCAAAACAGAGGGAGATGGCGGCATGAGCAAGATTGCTTGAACAAAGACTGGTCCTTAGCGCCTTACATTAAGAGAAGTGAAAAGAAACTATATAGGGACAATTAAAATCTGCCTAGCCTTTTCCCAACTATGTTGGGGCCAGCTTCCAGTCTAACCGGATGCAGCTGAATACATGGAGCGACTGCCTATCTGACTTCCACAACCCAGTTACTGGGTAATACGATCCCCTTGGTGAGACTTTTGGGCTTGTGAAGACCCGTAACGACTGTCAAAGATCCACGAATGACAGCCGGGATCAACGGCTTAACGTGCTTAGAGTAGGGACAATACGGGCTCTTAATAATAACTTAAAACAAGAAAACCCGTAGAAAAGCACAATTTTCCTCCCAATTCAGAGCACGACACAACGCTACTAATAAATATCTAAGCAATAATTCAATTAGTAAACACGTCGGTCGGTCAATGTGCACATTCACCGACACAGTCACACGTCGCTCGGCACGTGTCTCTAAGTGGGTACGTGTTGGGCGGAGTGTGTGAACAAAGTCGTGGGAAATTCAAGGTGTTTTCTTAACACTTTTGCTGCTGTAGTGGATCTTTTGGACCCCAACTCTGGCGTCCTATATTGCAAGGAGCAAAACAGTACTTATTTTTCATGTACAACTTCTGTAAACATATCACTTTGTCATCTTGTTTGATTGAACTGTCGTTTACATTGAAATATGGTGGGCATAAAAAGAAAATCTTTATAAAAGTAACGGTTTCATGAAAAATTGAAGAAAATAGTCATTTGTGTTTGATAATCTGTCTGAACAATATAGATTAGTGAACTGGCTTTGATTCTAATTAGTGTAGCTGCTAAGTATCTCCGTTAAAGTTCATAGTTTGAATAGTGCTTGATCTCAGGCATGATACAATTTACAATTACAGGCAAAAGGTAGAACGCGAGCGCGACTTTACCGAAAGGACCAGATGTATGCTTT
Source organism: Agrochola lota (assembly GCA_947364205.1). NCBI lineage: Eukaryota > Metazoa > Arthropoda > Insecta > Lepidoptera > Noctuidae > Agrochola > Agrochola lota. The sequence goes on along the minus strand of OX376244.1, from coordinate 4,485,601 downwards.
TTACGAATTCTTGGCATTGTATTTTACACTTTATCATAAGCTAAGTAAGATCGGTTATGCAGTTAACAGTAAATGTGATAGGTCTTATTTGATTTCAAAGCAATTGGCATTTGCATGCTGCCACATAATAGCAATATAGAGGAATATTTTGATGCGTTATAATGAAATAAAAGTTATGTTTAGTAAAATTCTGTCCTTAACAGTTTTTTTTTGGGAATTAAATCTGTTACGATTAGGAAAAAATATGTAGTCAGTTATAGGATATTAGAATGATAACTTTTGGAATAGTTTTTATTTTCAAAGAAATTTAAAAAAAAATAACTAAGAGGGTAGTTAAAGAAAATCATAAGAATGTAATGAACTTACTCCAACTCCAGGGCTTTTCATACTGATCTGGGGATGAAGGAAAAATATATATTATCTTCTTGTTTAAAGAGGGCAGTTATGAATTAAATTAGTTGTAAAGAGGTTAAAAACTTTTAGACTAATTAAGGGCAGGAATTATATCCAATTTTAATGTGAGTTTACGAAGTGCGTTTTAAATGAATAATGTCTAAAGAAGAAATCGCGTCTATATTTAATCGAGGCAAAAGAATAACAAAAGCATTTTAAAAATAGTTGCAAACAGTCGCTAAGTACTTCTTAATATTTCCTATGTTATCATGGACAAAGTCCGACGCCTGATATTTTAAAAGCGTACTTGGCAAACCGACCGACAAAAGTCTAGGCTAAAAGTACATTTTTTTGACGCCCGGATTTTAGAAAACTCGCATAACGGTTCCCGAATAATTTAGCCCAAACACATCAAGAGCGAAACTTAAAAAAATATCGCAACTTCCACTTCACACCCTCCGCACACATCCCGAGGACGTTCACACCCCGGGGGGTATGCACTTGCCAAAAAACACAAACAATCACTAAAAACAGTTTTCTGAGCAAACACTGTGTTGACTTTACAATTAGCAGCGAGCGCAGGGTTGGACCACTTGGGGTACAAAACAACCCCAAAGTGGAAATGTATCGTTTTGCCTATTAGGGGCCTTGAGGCATACTGGAGTGCTTTTTAGAGTCACGTGTTGAAATAATAGGTTTGGAGTGTGGAAACGATCTTATGATTTTGTTGAAGAGATCTTATTGGCAAGAGTCGGTTCACAGTTCATAAGAAAACAGGAGAGTAGATGACCAATAGTAAAACTTGGTGATAAAATAGATTCATAGCCTAATAATTAACAAACACCGCTTCTTACAGATTGGAGATCCAATTTTGTTCTAATGTTAGGTTCTTTTAGAACATACTGTTTTGGCATAGATTCCCTTGAACTGGTCACCTTAGCAACAGGCTCTTTTGGAACATGGTCCTTTGGAACAAATTCTCTCTGAACAGGCTCCACCTCCACAAGCTCTCGTACCTCATTTACCTTCGAAGCCCTCGCGTCCTCGTTGCGACGCTGAGGGCTATCTCTAATTCTACTAGATTTCTTATCCCTAGAATTATCGTCGCTAGCGTGTCTTTCGCTATCCGACTTCGGGGTGGGGAGTTCAGGGGGCCTACCACCACCTCGAAATCAGTATTATTTTAATATTACTTTAGTGTGGGAATGAGATGAAGGTCTACAGGACGTATAGCTCCATCTCTTTTCTCATTCTGATTTAGAGGTGGTGGTAGGCCCCCAAAATCATGCTCTAGTACCCGTTTTAAACGCTTAATTTCTTTAACACTTTGAGGGACACTAAACGTCTATTGGCGTAATAATAATAAAACTTCTATAGTGTGTCGTTCAGTGTCCTTCGACGGGTTAAATAAAAGACCTCACTCATGAGACAGCACAGAATTCGAAAAAAAAAAGTTCTTAAACCACTGTAAATTCATACCTGCACCGTTCGAAATTCGAAGTCATGTTAAGAATCTCTCTTGCGTCTAACTTCCCTCCAAAATATTGACGGCCACCGACTAAAACACACCTTGTTATTTTTTTAGTCTGTGGCCAGAGTTAACCCCGCCCGTGCCAGCGGGCGGGTCTTTAAAACCCAGAGCATAAATAAACAGCGCCAGTGTTAACTTTCACACAGTGCCCCCTGACAAACAAGCTAGATGTTTAATTGAATAATAATGAGAGTTTGTCTATTTTGTTTTCTTAGTTAGAATTGGGAGTGGAGCAAAATGGTAGTCCAGAGATACTTGTGCGCTTTAGAGAATGTAAATTTGTATAGCTTTAACTTCATAGAAAAAGTTTATCTAACTTGCTATTGATCATTTATCATTCTGATATACAGGGTTATTGGTAAAACACCAACAACCTCTTAAGGGGTCATTGTACTCATCATTATGAACAACTTTTACTACGGGACCAACGCTGAAATCGCGAAAAAAAAATCTGCTGTTCCCTACATTTCGACGAGCTATGCGAACATAAATGTAGGGAACAGCTGATTTTTTTTCTTGATTTCAGGTTTGGTCCCATGGTAAAAGTTGTCCATAATGACGCGTACAATGACCCCTTAAAAGGTTGTTGGTGTTTTTCCAATAACCCTGCATATATCAGTCCAATTTATTTGTCGTCGGCGCAACCTATCTTCTTCCATACTTCTCTATTAGTAGTCATCTCAGTAGCTGTCACCCCATTTTTCGCCATATCATCACACAGTCCATCCATCGTTTCTTTGGTCTTCCCCAACTCTTATAGCCATCCACATTCATACTCAAAACTTGCCTCACGACATTTCCCTCACTCCTCCGGATCACATGCCCATACCATGACAACCGATATCCAAACAATTTTTCTGTCACCGGTGCCACTTTCAGAATTGTCTTCCGTGGATGTCAAACTGTAATAAATGTATTATAGAAACTCAAGTCATCTGCTGATTACTCACCCTGAATATTTTATTAATAAAAATTCGCACATTTAAAAAACTAAGATTCCGTAATGACGGATCTTAACCGGTCACGTACTGTTAATGCACCCGTGCCGACCGAAACCATATCAATTTGATAGCAACAACTTCCAAATAGACAAAGTGATTGTTTTTTAATAATCCTTGTTTTATTAGAAAACAATCAGAACATTTTTTGTGATTGACGCCTTCGTAGATGATTAACGTTAAAATACCCTTTTTATTTTTATTTTTTTGAGGGTGGGAAATTATCAAATAACTTCTCCCGCTCTGGGCGGAGTTTGTCCGAAAGGGATATAGCGGCCCCGGCACACAGGCAACGGAAGGAACACGGGTGGGTTTTAGTCAGTAAAAGTCTGACACACCCTCTCTCTCTGCCCAGAGCGGGAGAAGTCATTTGATGATTTCCCAACCAAAAAAAAAAAAAAAAGTACTCTTTGCCTAGGTTTATTTTACTGGCTAATCGAATATTAACCAGAATAACAACGTGATTTGTTTAAAGTGCTGACAGAAATCAAACACTTAAAAACCTTCTTCATAAACTAAACAGTTGAGTAAAAAGATTTTTTTTAACTAAAATATTAATAACAGCGATTCAGGCCATTTGTACACTTTTTAGCTTCATTGGGTCAGTCTTAATGTTAATGTTTTTTTTTTTTGAAAGCAAAGCGTTTCTAGATATTCTAAATATATAAAAGGCCTAACTCAATTTTCAAGAAAAAAAAAAACAACTCACTCCAAAAAAACTTCTAAACAGTAACACAAAAGGAGTTTTCTTTTAAATTATGCAAAATACTAAACAATGCTGTGTGAAATCAGGCGGAACCAACCCTCAGGATGTCGTTGCGACAAATGAATTAACCCTCCAACGCGACGGGGGCCCGGGAGACCCGACCGTGAAAATCCCGAGTGTCAATTTTCACACGGTTTCATTTCTGTTTTTCTTTTCATGCATAAAAGATTTTGGCTATTGAAGGCACAGTGGATTGATTTTTGATGTCTGAATCAACGGAATGGTTTTTTGTGTGCGTTTTGTACTTTTTATTAGTCTAAAAATATTCTGATACTGATAATAAAGATATTTGTCTTTGTTATCAGTAATTCACACGGCATAAAGTAAGATGATATTATTATGTGAATTTAGAGACAACATACAGTCGGGTATTGCCTATCTTTAATGAACTTAAAACATTTCATCAATTAGCACTAGGGTAACCATAATTTCGCAAATATAAAATGATAATTCCACAATCTCCAGTAGTCAGTTAAACAGAACCTGCGGTTTACTTACAAAGTTATCTTAGACCTTACGTTATCTGACGGAGGTAGCAAATTTTGTACATGTCATTTTACTTAAATGACAGGCTACTGATAATGGATGACGCTGACAGGAGCATTGCATTAAGTTAAAAAAAGAAAAAAGGTTAGATGTGTAAGAATAATTTGTAATGGGTTCTGTTGGTTATTGGCTGAGATATGGAAGCGTCCATGGAGTTTCTTGCCCGTTCTTATCCTTAGGAACCTACTACGCTTTGGAATGGGCAACTAGCTTCATCTTTCTGACTGACCAACTTCTTGACAATTCAAAAGTGCCTGTTATTGGTTTAATTGAAAAAAAATATTGAGTTGGGTTTGAGTGTGAAGTGCAGTATTTAATTAGAAACATTTATAATTTTTTAATTTCAGTCTATAGTACCCAACCCTTCAAAAAAGGTAAGTCGGTATTTTTTTCCTGTTTAATAATTTAATGTTGGGTGGTCTTATTATATCTATTCTATAGGATTAATAGGCCGCTGTAATTGAATTCAGTAATTGCTCGCTTACATTGTTCAAAATCACAAGAAATTAACACAAATGTTTTACAACTTTTTTAGTATCCTAGTAGTAAAGTAGATAATTTTATTCCAAAAGTTAGGTTCAAAGCTTGGACTTTATTGGCAGATCTCTTGTTAGTCGTCCTATTAGACTAATTTAATTAGTCTACCCCATAGAAAAACACTTACTTTTAGAAATTATTTCACTTACTCTATAATCCAAGACGATTGTCCACTTTTATTAATCGTAAAATAAATGTTTAGCCGTTAATGTTTAACGGAACCCTAAAAAAAACAAAACAAACATGGCTGCGGCAAGATGGCGGCGCGTCAAAGGGCCGCCGCCGGTAGCCGCTCGCCGCATCGGAATTCATAAATGATAAATTTAATATAATTTATTACTCTTAGTCCGTAATTGGAGCTGGTGATATGTGACCAAGTACAATTTTGGTGTGACAATATTTTTTTTAACACCGGTAGAACGGTAGTAAATTTTTTATAGCAATATGTAAATTCTAGATTACCTATTTTGTATCCAAATGTGCTTATTAAGACGAAAATATCCATTTTATGTTTCTTTTCGAATAATTTTTCAGAATATGACATGGCCGGTAGCCTTAACTTTGTAAAGGAATTAAAGTAGCTTTTCTAATAAGAAATTGACACTTTTACATTTTAATATTATTCTTTCCAAACTCGATTATGGAGAAACATTAAAAATTTAATGTATTACTTACGTCGATACTTATCTTGCGAAGTTTAAAAAAAAGTTAATACTCAATTAATTATGAATAATTCAAAAGCGTAAAAATTTCAACATTTCTAATGGACAGTAATTAATCAACTAATCACCGAGTAGTAATCAGAAATAAATATCATTACAAAAAATATGACATTTGACTGTAGGCCAGACGCCAATATGTCGGATGTCACGAAAACGCGTTGACTGACAGTTAACTAAGTGTTCCTGCTAACTTTACACATTAAACCATCTGGTTATACACATTTTTACTAATAATCACAGAAAAAATAACAAATTACTTTGACGTAACACGTAAATTAATCTTCAGCTTCTCCAAACAGGTGAGCGGTGTCAACAACTCTATAGACATCACGAAATAAGTTGGGTTATATAAAATATGATAGTTAATTTAACTGGTCTTTCTTGGCGACACCACTATGACCTCGGGGTTCGTGTGAAGGACCTCTCGTTAATCGCACCTTCCTTTTGTTAAAGACTCCCAAATGCTCATCTTTGGGTTTATTTTTTGTGTCGTGTTACGGTTCTGGGACGGTTTTGGGTTTTATAGGGAGCAGTGGCGGGGAAAGGGTTAAGGTTTTAAGTTCTATAATGTCTAGTTTTAATACTAGTACAGAGGCGGACTTAATGCCATAGGCAGGCCGTATTTCGAATCTTAGGATTCTTATACACTTATTAAATTTTTAAAGATATAATTCAGTCTCAAAGGAGCAGGATATTGTTTTTTTTTAATTTAAAACGCATCTCAATCTTTAAGTCTAAGTACCTACCTACTCTAAGCTAGGAAGACTACGCTAATAATGCTAGAATTTGTAAGCAAATCGATCTATCAAACTCAAACTCATTTATCTCAATTGAACCGGTTGAGTCGGTCAGTCAGAAATATGAAGCTAGTTGCCCATTTCAAAGCGTAGTAGGTTCCTAATGGAGAAGAACGGGCAAGAAACTCCATGGACACTCTTATAAAATTATATTGTTATCAAAGTTTAGTAACATAATTTTATTGGGCATAGAAATCGGAGTGCAACCTAATGAATGAGTTACACACACCTATTTTTTTTAGCTTTTTGTCTTCAGTTTCCGCGTAGACAGTCACTTTGGTATCCGCAATATTTATACTGTTCGGCACAGACGCATTTCAATATGTGATTTTTCATAAAACTGGGGGCCTACCACCACCTCTAAAGCAGTATTAATTTAGTGTGGGAAAGAGATGAAGCTCTACAGAACGTATAGCTCCATCTGTTTCCCCCACTGAAGTAAGATTAAGAGCGTTTATTCTGAAAGTGGGCAACGTCGCAAAAAAAAAAAAAAAAAAAAATAGCCCTTTGCGGATTACAGGCGTGATGTTATATCTACTATCGAAGAATTTAATATCTAAGCAGTTTGAAAACAAAATCCCGTGAACACGATTACTACATCTGTTTCGCCCATGTTTGCGTCGACCAATGAAAGAAAAAAAAAATACAGTAATATTGTGTCTTTTTGTTTTTTGTTGTTCGTATGTTTTGTAGGCTCTGTTACAATGATCACAGATGTCCAGATGTGACCCTTTTTCGACCACTAGGAACAGAACAAAAGAATCAAAGATGAGAAAGTGTTTAATTTTAAATTTACTAAAAACAAGGTACACATATAAATTCTGATGCAGCGATACTATTGGTTGATGAGATTTCTATAGCGGCCGAGCGCTGCAAGCAGAAATAATCCTTACGGTGCTTGGATATGAAGTTTTTCGATAGTACTTCTTACTTTTCTAGTGTTAATCTACGTTATCATATCTAACATTGTCTGTGCCTATTCTGTCCATGACGGTAGGCAAACACCATATCACCTCCTATCACACAATAATACCAGCCTAAAATTGACCCACTGCTGAGAAAAGACCGCTCCTCATTCAGAAAAGGCACGAGCATTGATCTCCACGTTTAATCAAGACGGGTTGGCGATTACAGACTTATATTAACGATAAGTTCAGGTTTCCTCACGATATTTTCCTTCACCGATGTCAGTAATGTCCAAGATAAACACAGCAAGTACATATGAATTGAAAAAGTCACATTGGTAGGTACTTGCCCGGATTTGAACTCACAACCTTCTCATTACACTATACAAAACAGAAATACTTGTCCTAAGGTGTATATTAATTTTTAAAACCTAGTTACTTATAGGATTTGATGACAATTAGCGATTTCTGAAATGAAGTTCACCGGGTGGCAGCATTGAGACGTCAGATCCGGGCACCTGTCAAAAGTGTCAAAGCGCCTATATTTTGTTTAGTCCTGACTGAATGATAAACGAATGATGAACCTCATCATATATTTTATATTCATTGTCGAAATGGAAGACTTCTTCTCAAAGCAGCTCTAGCTGGAGGCGTGAATTTTCATAAAAACCCTCAATAAGTACAAGTAGTTATGTTAAAACATGGCGTTTGTCAATTAAGCACCAATCTAAAAACAAAATATAAACGTTAATTGTTTAAAAGCGGTCAAAAGTATCGGCTCTCGATCAATCTCCTTAATTTTTGTGCGGCTTCACATTGGTACTGACAATAGTGACACAATGGCCTCCGTATTGATTATAAAGTGTAATGTTACACTGCTAAGCAATCAATTCTCTTTTAGGACATTGTGAAGCGGAGGAGCTCGTGGCTAAATAATAACAGCCAGTCGATCTTCAAGGTTAGGCGACGCTTGCCGAGGTCGGTCCGAGGATGGGTGACCATCCATAACATACCGATACTCCTCCGTGCCTCGGAAAGCACGTTAAGCCGTTGGTCCTGGCTGTCAGTCGTAGATCTTTGACAGTCGTTACGGGTCGTCAGAAGCCTAAAAGCCCGAATATAAATGGCCTAGGTCTTAGGTTTGAAAATGTATTCGCTGTTACAATGTATTGAGATGTACAATGTTTACGTATAACGTTATAATTATTGATTTAAGTCATCTCACGTACATGTAATCATTATGCGTGTATCAAAAATAAATGTCAGATAAAAAGAATCGTAAGATTGAAAAGGTAATTTGGGAAACTTATCAGAATGACAGGCCATGATTACCTCTGACGTTTAATAAAATCAATTACATAGGTTTAATATAGAGCATATGCATTTTCAAACATCTAGTTATATATATCACACAAGCACACACACACACACACACGCACACAAACGAACCCACACACAAACTCATAAACATATTCTACACCCAGTGCCCTTACTAATATAATATGGGTTATATAAAATCTTAATTAGTTTTAAATGAATCTTTTGGCTTATTTCTCACACATTTGTAGAATTATTGTAAACTGGAGGAGCGGAACCACCTAATACAAGGAAATCTATGCTTAAAAGGTGACTCCAAACCTAACATAGTTATTTACTTAAGTGAAGAAATAAACATTTTTTTTTTTTTTTTTTTTTCTTATCTACGAAAATATCAAGAGGATACAAGGGTTGACTTATTGGTTAAGGCGCGGACTGACTACGATTTTAAACGCTACAGCTGCACTCACACAACTGCGTCTGCGCGCTATACGGTAGCCCGACGACTAAAGTATGACAGCAATATCTATTTTTACAGTTACAGAGCATTAAATAAGGTTGAAAATTTAATAAATATTTGGGTTGACGATGTGAGTAAGCTGCGAATGGGCATTTATTTAGATTATTCGGAATATACACATTAAATTAAATAATTGTCTGGTTAAAGTTATAAAATAATGTTTATTCTATTGAACACTTAAAAACAAATGTTGGTATCGCTGAAAATACAGAGATGTTCGACGCCCAAGTTTATTTTAGTGAAGTATTTTTTATTGCGAATATCAAACTATTTTCATCTATTCTATTCGGTTAAATTTTTTCTTTAAACCCTTCTCTGTCCACTGTATTTTTTGCGTCGTATATTTTCATTGCATTACGTCATACTATCCAAAAAACCAGTTTTTTGTGAATATTGTGGTAGCACCACGCCTTAAAAACCAGCAAGACGCAGTGATCAAGCGTGGCGATTGCTGGCATAATCAGCCGATAGTGTTCCCACTTTTGGGACACAGGCCTCCTCTAAGTGAGAGGGAGTAGGCCATAATCCACTGCATACCCAGCGCGGGTTGGTAGATGTCACGTGACTTCGAATTTTTGGTTCTAGGACATGCTGGTTCCCTTCACCGTTTTGAGAGCAGTGGTGATGAAATAATTTACACTAAGTAAAGCGCCTGTATTCAAATCTACGCCCTACAAGTCGTAAATCGCGGCTGTTACCCCTGGGCCACAACTCTACACTTTTTGAAATTAAAGTAAAAATACTTAGATATTATATTCGTCATAGTTCAATGCTACAGCCGCACTCTTTAAAGGCAGCCATCCTCACTTATCTATTGATTAAAGAAACCTTGTAGGTGTAATCCTATCCATAGGTACATGTCTCTACGTAATGCTTTGTTTTTGTTTCGAGCTGGTGTCTTCTAAGGTCGGTGTCTCCCTTGAGAGTTGACTGCTTTCTTTATTAACAGAGGAATAAGATATTATCCTGGTTGACTCCATAATGTGTACTAACGATGACGTAATTTGATCATCTTTCAAGAAAATAACATAGGCTTTTTCACAGATATTATGTTTTTAAATTGCGTTGTGTCCTACGACAGTTTTTTTAATCAAAAAACGTATTTGCTAAGATTTAAATCGTTAGATTTGCCGTGCACCGTACCTATGTCGCGCTACAGGGTTTGGGAAGGTATTTTCTGACAGAAAATTCAATAATAGGTACAGTCACACACGGGTATCGAAACTGAGGCCCAGTGCTCAGCGGTAATAGTTGCGCTTGCGACAATTAACAGACCAAGGAGGCAGGAAAAACAATGTTCTTTTCGGGAAAAATTATCATCTGCAACACGATTGTGCTTCAATTTCACAATTATTCTTTTATTTTATATATGAATAACATTAATTGCGCCTTATGTTTGAAAAGTTTGTGATCTTGACAACTAGATAAACGCAAAATTGTTCAACTGACAATATTAGATTTTTTTATGCTAACTACATATTTTTAATTTCTATTTACTTCATTTATTTTGAATTATGCTAGTACTCATCTTTATTCTTTCATATTACTCATTATTATTAAGACCTTGTAAACACATGTGATATGCAATAAAGATTTGAATTGGATTGAAAGCGATTAGGTTCGTCGTGCGTGAGCGCGTGCAATGCGCAAATTTGCTGATTAGATTAAAAATCCTTAAGGAAAATATAAAATTAATATTTAGGTTTACTCAACGAATCACTCCAGGCAGTTGAATTCATGAATTAAATATATACCTACTAATATAAAAATATCTTGCCTAACATTATTTTTGTGAGATATCACTATCTGTTAAACACTGGGCACCTAAATAAATACATTTATTCAATAAATAGATAAAAATCAACAAGATAACAATAAGCATTCACGTATATCCGGCTTCCGAAGTCCCGATTAGTATAGAGGGGGAAGAAAAAGAAAAAAAAACAAATTAATTATGCTCGCTAAAAGATTAAAAAAGCAACTGGTCATAAAATTCTAAGGGATGCCAATAAAAAAGCGATACAATGAAAAAAAGAATTCAAAAAACGAATGCCCAGCTGCCATCGTTACGCCGAACGCATCTATTGCACAAAGGAGACAATAATACATCCATTCACGAGTGGGAGAAAGAGAAAGAAATATGGATTAAAATTGGAAGTCGGATTAATTTTATTGGAGAATTAAGTGTATATTGCGTTTAATAGGTCGCAAGTAGTTTACTATGTTTACAGATTTTGTTTTTTTTTTGTTTATTGTAACTATGATGCATCTTTTACTTTAAAACTGTTGAGTAGAGGATTAATTACCGCTCTCGACTTAAAATTAAATCTAAATAATAAATGGACAGTGTTTCGCTAGCTCTTCATCTAAGTGTGTTTGTTCGTAAAATTTAATTTGCTTATATTTTTACTAATATTATTTTAACTGAATTCTTAAAACGTGAATTTATATAGAAAAAGATGATAGAAGAATTTATAGAAAAAATATATACAAGAAAATTCGTTTGATCAGAATAAACTTTTTCTTTTTATAAAAGGCTTATTTCTTACATTAATAGCAAAGTGAACTTAAAGGATTTAACCATCAGTGTCACTCACAAAATAATTCCAGTGTAGAGAAAAAATATAGTTTTTTAAGAAAAAAATAAATGATGGCTACCTGAAACCCACACGCTAAAAATATCGCCGAATATTTCCTGGAACAACCCTTTTCGGGATTAAGAACCCATTTTTTATAAATCAGCACTGCGTTAGTGTACTTCGCGTACTTTTAAAATCCTTTGACTTATTTTACTTGAGTTATTTCAAGAAAAAATACTGTACATTCTCACAAAAAATCTCGAAAAATTAAGAAAAATTATCCATTTCTTTTTAGCTTCGTTAATCCATCAATTTTGAAATCATATTTCTAAAATAATCTGTTGCACAAATCGGCTTTTTTCGAATCATCAATTCAAGATTTCATTTTTGCGTTATAGTGTTTACCAAAGGGAAGATTACAGGAACAATAACAATAGGACCAACGAAAGATGCCTGCGGCACTCCACAACTTTACTCCAGACACTAATTTACTTCAGAAACCTGTACAAAATTTAATCCCGAAGTAATTAATTATTTCAATATTTACATAAAGCATGTTCTTTTGAGTAAAAACAAGTCTATATAATTATATTTTTCATAATATTTATTTCTACAAGCTTCTCGAATGCCAGTATCAAAACGTTACTTCTAAGAAATGAAGGGAGGTTAATCCGGATCCTGAGATGCCTCCCTTTTGAATTAAAAACGTCGTGGTTCCATTTTCTTTCTTTGAAAATTTGAATCTCTGTTGTGATTGGTCAGTTTTTTTATTCATTTGATTTTGTTTTAGTAATTTTGTGTATCTATTTTAAAGCAAGTTTTATGACGATGAATTTTGAAAAATCATAGCTAAATCTGGGTGTCTACTTAATCAATGTTCAGCTTAATATAAATGCTCACAATTTGATTCGCATTCTTAATATTGAGGAAATTGCCAGTTTTAGTCATACCTTTATCTTACGCTATTTTGATTACCAAACTAACCAGACACACCATTGAAGACACACTTTGAAGACATACTATTGTGAATTAGAAAATCACCTTACTTACATACATTAACACATACTCATAAATCTACAGAATCCTTTCCAATCAACAGAAAAAAGATCTAAAAACACAACACGCTAAATGTTGCCAGCATCAAAACTCAAACTTGCTACTAATTAAAGCGAACTAACAAGCGACTTCCCGTTTCTCCCACATTTCGGGGGTAGCGTGGTAACACAGGGGGTGGGGATAAGCGGCTTATGGGGGGGAGAGGGGCTGTTTTGATTATTTCGCAAGGATGTCTTCTTGGTACGTAAATTATGCAGCGTTCCTTCTCTGCTGTTGTTTTGAGAATGGGCTTGCCTGTTACGCTGTTGTAGTTGTTTGTATAGATAAAATTTTGTAATTTTCGTTAGATTGGCGATGATGGCATTCTCTTGTAAGGGGTAATTAGGTTAGTTGAAGATTTTGAAGATACTAGGACGAATTATAAAGAAGAATGTCTTACAAATGAACATGAACTGTATGGACACTCAAAAATTTTCGAAATTAGGATCGGACAGGGGTCAAGTAATTTAAGAACGGTACCGTAAGTATAAAAAAACAAAATACAAAGCATTTTTTTCGTTGATAGATTGCCACATATATTTTATAGTAAATGAAACATAAAACTTAAGAATCAGAAGTCAAAATGCAAATGGTGTAGAATATTTTACACTTTTTGTCAAAACTTACAAATTGTGGTCATTAGTTTGATAAATGGAGTAGGTATCGCTTTTATGTTAACAAAGTTTAACTGAACATAAATTCAAGTATTTTATGACATTACTAGAATGGATTTTCTTGCCTTTTCTGTGTTGAAAATCTTGATATTGACTTAGCAGTTGAATTTAAAACAGACAAAGTTTTGACAAGTTGCCAATTTGTGTTTTAGTATTTTTACAGTAAGTTATCTACTTAGACATTCTTATGTTTTTCATTTTATTTTACCGTGAAAATATTTTCGAGAAAAATATATTTTCCTGTTTTTCTTTTCTTGTGCCCGATATGGAAACAAGAAAAATTAATAAACTGAACGTCTATGTCATTAAAAATACCGCTCAGGCTTGTAAAAGGTCTCGCAATAAATTACAACCTGAAATTCCGAATGAAATTCGTTTGGTCGCCATATTGGAGTTCATAGCAGACCTCATTTTAGTTTTTCGTCATCTTCGTTTCCTTTTCTCTTTTGTTTTTGGTATTTTTAGCTTTAATTTTATATTTGTAGTGAAATATTTTAAACGGTCATTTCCATCGAAGCTTACTTATTGGATAATTATAATAACTATTATTTGCATAAAATTATATATCCGAACGCATATTTTTTAACTTTACTGCTGGTCTTAGAACCCTTAAGTGGTTCTACAATTTATGGAAACTATTTAAACTAACGGCATCAACCTGTCGAGCTTTTGACAGTTGTGACGTGCCTACGTCTCTTTCTTATTACACCGTTTTTAATTTTTACAAGGCATATTATTACTATATGTTTATAACATGTATTGGTTTTAAACACAAGTTTAGGTATAGGTACAACTCGAGTTCACAGGCATCTACAACAGCAAAAATTTATGGAAACGTTTATTTTAAAAATCGAATGATAGAAACTTGTATCATAGTTGATTAAAACTTCTCAAAAGCTGTATTTATGACTTTAGGAAAAACAGTTACCGGGTATTTTTGTAATTTATCCAAAAATACTCGATGACTATTTAGCCAATTTGATATTAGATAATTAAAAAGCTTTTAGCGTAAATTAGAAATATGTTTTGAATACCTAATTAATTTAACGTGGTCGAAACATAACTGTACATAGCAGTAAGTATTTCTTGTTAGAATCAGTATAGGTGACAGAACCAATAAATACAACTTAAACTTAAGAAAATGAAAAATCTTACCTTGAGGAAATCCAACAGCTTCTAGCCCATGTGGCGTTAACCCGAACGGGCCTAACCCTCCGAGTGGGCCTGGGCCCATCCCCATATGATGCGCACTCGAGTGGTGAGCGTAGGGATTCTGAGCCAGTGGGGACGGCTGCTTCAGATAGTGGAAGTAGTGATGCAACGGCGTCGCCGAATGGGCCTGAGGCGCCGTCGGCCCGCCTGCCGTCGGGCCCGCCGCCGACGCCGAATTCGTCAGCAACGCCATCTTGGACTTTTTCTTTCTTTTTGACGCAAACTTATTTAGTCACCGCGTCAACCTCTTTCGTGTGTGTATTGACATTTTTGCGGTTTGGTCGTTGCGTTACGTTACTTCAGGGAGGGTGACATTTTGTATTTTTTGTTATCTGAAACAAAGAAATGGGATGGTTAGTCAATGTGAACTCGTAGGTCGTAGCTCAGTATAAATGTATTTTCTTAAGTCCCTGGAGAACCTTTTTTGCTCAAGCATATAACAATTTAAAAAAAGATAAATTGGAATATGATGAGAATCAATACATCTCCAATTTTCTCGCGCAACTGAACATTAAACGCAGCAATTATTTACGGCTCATACGGTCATAAATAAACAGTTTGCGCACGTCTATTTCAATTATAAGCAATGCCGCTTGATTTTTTGCTACAAACTACTTATTTTACAATTACCCATGACAATGGTAGATTTTCTGCACTATTGCAACACTAAAAAAAATAAAGTCAAACACGTGAAACGCCTTCCAATTTTGATATTTGAATGAGCGTCGAGCATTCCTTTCGTCACGATTCGGGAGTTTTGAATTCAAAAGTATATTTCTTTGGGTTCTTTGAAAAAGGTTTGAGCAAAACTGATTCGTTTTTTGGTTTAGGTGTTTGTAAAAAAAAAAACATCTTTAGTTTTTTTTTTGACGATCAAAAATTAGAAAAGTCACAAGGAATTAATCGACTATCGAGATCGAGAGCAGTGGGTTTCCGAACACCTACATCTACGCAGTCTAAACGTGTGCAAATCATTGAAGCAACCAAAAGTGGTGGTTTGAAGATATTTCAATACGTATAACTACGACAAGTCTAAAAATATGTTTGGAACGGCTGGAAAGGGCCTAAGCAATAGACAAAGATAGAAAAGTCGAAAACGTATTGGTTTGACATAAGCTACCTAAAAGGTTATGTCAATCCTTTTGAAAGTAGTTGTAGAAACACGAAACTCTTTGAAAGCGATTACCACTTGTCTATAGCTAGGCCACTAGGCCCTCAGGACCATAGTGCATAGTCTTCATGTAAGAATGCAGGGAAAATAATTACGCACACCTAGAGAGTTTAAAAAAAACCTGCATTGACCGTGTACCTTTCTATGGGATATTCTTATTTTTTTTCTAATGTTGGCAAAGGTGTAGTAGGTACATGTTTACTGACATTTTGTCACGTTTATTTTTTTTCTGGCTGTTACCTGAGTTGCCTTTGCCAAATTGAGGGGGCTATCACGTGTTGCTTTTGTATTTAGAAAAAAAACTGACGAGCCGTATCAAAGTGATGACATTTGAGATGAAAAAGTGTATGATATGTGTATGGTATTTAAAGGAATGAGAAAAAATAGTTTTGTTGGTTGTTACGGGAAGGTAGTGGTACCTACTCTTTATTGGTATTATTTCGAAACGGTCTGCAATTTGTAGGTCTATAAAATACTTTAAATCATACTTAGAATTTCGGTCAACTTGATCGAAAGTAAGTACCTACTTTCATGAAAATATTACCACCCATTCTGTTTAGCGGTAGTTGGTAAAGAGCATTAGATACCCACCCAGGTATAATTTTTACTTAAGGAAAGGACAACTCATCATTTTAGCAGCCTTATCTTCAATGACGTCCTAAAAAAATTATAGTTTACATAGTAAAAGTAAAAGAAAAAAAAAACATTGTCACTTTCAATGTTCTAACCAGCAGAGGTTCGCAGAAACCGCACTGTTCATACGTTTCGTACCACATAATCTATCAACAAAAGATTATCCCAAAACCCAGAGATACTATCTACAGAATCCCAAACTTACAACATTGGAAATACAACTTTATAACTACTTTATTAAAGTAGAAAGTTGTTTGATATTTTTAAGATTTTTGCCAAAGGATTTCCGCTTAAATGAAAAGTTACAGTATGCCGGCAAAACCCTTAAAAGGTGTTCAATTGTATAACTTAATGTAGATTTTGTTAAAGATTTTCGAATCCCAAAAGTCGGTGGTTCTGAAGAGTTTTCACGTCAACGATTTTTTGACAATTAGGAGTTTTTTTTAGTTTCGTAGAAGTTTTCTACGGTTAACAAAAGCGAGGACCGCAAACGAAAAAAGTTTGGTTTTGCCAAGTACAAAAATAGAATTCGGCAGAATTTCGTACGTACTTTCAAAAAAACTTTAGTGAAGGAATATTGTCTCAATCCTGTTAAAAAAAAACAAAAAGTAGCTATAATCACTTGGTAAACTCTTATAGATCGATTAAAATATTAATTGTTTTGATTAAACCTTTAATTAGGTATGTTTATTTTCAATTAATGCAATTGCATCAAATTAATTTAATTATTGATTTATCGCCAGTATAAATCAATTGTGTGTAAGCGAAATTAAAACGTGTAAACCAACTTCTGCCTCCAAAAATAAAATAACAAAAGAATCTTTAAAAATACGGTGTCAATCTCGGTAAATCTATTTGTCAAAGCGCAATAAACGCCATAAATAATAACATTGCAAACATCATCCATAATGTGTGAAGGAAAACAAACATTCGCGCCCTCGTTTTGTTTGCGCAGTTGGCAGCTCCGGCTGTCAGTGTGACAAATTGAGAAAGCGCGCGCACTGAGGGTCAAAAGTCATCGATATTTTAAAAGAAAATATTAAACATTTTTGGCCATTTTTAATGCATCGTTTGGGAATATGAGTCAAATGTAAGTATTTTATAATATTTCTTCATCAATTGCAGAGACAGCTTTCGTTGCTATTGTGTGCTATGCTAATTTTAACACAGTTATTTGCCTGCTGTATTTGAAGTTGCCCGTGTTCGTAACATAGTTACATTATAATGCATAATTACTGTCAACTTTTTAAATGTTTCCCATTGCTTATCCACAAATTCGAAATTGACATTTGAAAATACATTTTCGTCCAAGAAAAACTTGGCAAAATGGTTTGCACCATAAATTGTCCTAAATAGATCAAAATCGTTCACAAAACGTTATATTCTAGCCCGCACCAAGCTGCAACCTAACCACAGCATATTATGACAAAGACATTAATACAGGGCGTGATAATTGCCCGTCGGGGGCACCTATTGTGACAAATTTCGCGCATCGGAACACACTATTAACGATTTCAATGGCAGACATGTATTTTTTTCCCAGTAACCATTTGTCGATGCCACAATGGGCCTGTCGGCACTTTTTGTGGTGTTACTGCGTGAACAGATTGTATCTATATTCGATAGTTTTCGATGGAAATCGAGGTGGAAATAGCTGGTTAAGTTATGACGTAACTCGTGGAAAATTTCGTTTTAACTAGTTTTCCACACTTTGGCCACTTTAGCACTTTAGCTACTTTTATATATTTTAGCCACTTTTCCAATTTCCTGTGGATATTTTGTCAACCGACAGCTGGAAACCACAGTTTGTTAGTTTAAACCTTTGATTATTTATATGTCTAGGTTGAGTGTAGCGCTGCAAAATAACTAAAACAAACAAGCCAACTTTTTTATGCTGGTGTGCATGACAGCTACGTCTTACACTCTACTTATAGATTAGTGGTCGCCGGTCGGATCATAACGTACCTACATTTCAAGCATTCTTTATGTTCTGTATTTTAAGAAACTTTTAATGAAGTCATCGATGCGGTTTCTATGTTATTAAAAAAATATCTTTGAAAAGCTTCGAAGTTTACGCTATCTAAGCGAGCATTGCTACAGTACAGATGCAAACGCTTGAACATTTATAAAACCAATCAATATTCAAGCCGTTTCCTTCTCAAAACTCAAAAATATTTTAATTTGACATCCACATCAACGGAAATGTCACGGTAGCCTCAAATATTTATTTCATGTTCCCAAAACATCAGAAAAAAAATGTTATTGGACACGCGCATTAGGACGAAGGCACAACGTCTCCTATTGTCCAACATGACAGTTGCTAAACATTCCATATTTGAATGTAACTTTGAAATTGGAACGTCTGTATTGAGTTTTATATTGTGTCTGTAGCAAAAGTGGAGTAAGTAAAATGTTTCGTTATTTGAAAGCGTTATTAGAAATAAACATTTACAAGTTTAAATGAGTAAAGAGCTTTTTAAAAGCAGTTTTATGGAATTAATGGCCGTTTTAGGTAAAGTCCTTTGCGAGTAAGTGCTTTCATTTTACCTATTGATAGTAATTTCCCTTCCTATTATTAAAGCACTTGACATCAATTTTTCCAGTCAAAATCTAAAAACTATTTTTTTTTATCTACTATCTGCTAATTAGCTACTTACAAATTTAGGTTTTTCATTAAATTAAAGATAAAAGTTGTTATTCTAGTTTATGCTATTATATCATTAGAAGATTTTAGACAAGATTATCTCGTTCGATCCATATCTCGATTTCCCATAGTGCTACTCGTGATACGTGGATTTAATCGATTCACATCTACTGGTTTATTACGGTAGGATCTGAAATACTTGATTCACTGCTTTGATTTTATCAGATGTACAGTCAATAAAGTAGATTATAAGTAATGTAATCAGCTGAGGAATACACCTTTGCAGGCATTATCATTTCAGCCGAAATTAAGGCCAAGGATTTCCAAAATGACCGGTCCTGCCCTGCTCTTATCCAGCAGGTTCACATCATCATCATCAACTGCCTAGCCTTTTCTCAACTGTTGGGGTCAGCTTCCAGCCTAACTGGATGCAGCTGAATACCTACCAGTAAGTATTTTACATGGAGCAACTCACATAATAAATAAATGAAATAAAATACACTCCTTTGGCAATATTCATGTTTATCGGGTGTGTTATTTATAACTTTACAAGTATGTATAAGATTAGTTGAAAACATAAAGTAATAGGGATGATGCCTGGGTAGAAAAAAAAAAAACTAATTAGTCCGTCAGTCAGATAATAAAAAAATATTAGACACGTATTTTTTGCTTTATCATATTAATAAAAAATTACTTAGATAAAACGCATTTTCAGTTGGGGAGTGGGGGTCGATACGTCACTAGTACGTATAAAATCTACATACTCGTGACGTCACGGCACATTTTACCTCAATGTATCGCCGTATTCTTTAGATTACGTAAAAAAAGAAAAATACGTGTCCAATATTTTTTTATAATCTCAAAGACGGACTAAAAAAAAATGTTAAGTCATCATCCCTATTACTACTCAGCATACGCGAAAAATTGTTAAAAAGGAGTTACATTATAGTTAGTTACCTGCCTGATTTTTATCTCTTTTGTTGACTGTACCACATATTTTCGAGGTTTTGGTATCTATCAACCATGATATGCTATATTACGGATAGATGAAGGATCGCTATCATAATAATATCTTTAATTTTGCGTCAATATAGCTAATGTGTAATGCTTATGTTCAGATAATGAGGTTTTCCTTCTAATTTGATGAAACGTACAAACCCAGAAAGATGTTTTTTACTTGTAGTAAAATACATAGGTAGGTAGCTAGTTTTTTATTAAGTTATTATCTAGGTACTTCCTTTATTTGACATCTTTAATGAGGAAAAAAAGAAATGGCCTATTAAATTCGAGTCCTGTTGATCATAATAGTAGTTTATCTACTCTCATATCGTAATATTCGAATAATAAACTTCAAAACGAGTTTATATTGACATACTTTATAAACACATTACCGAAATTTAGAAATATAATCATATTTTATCACTTTTTCTCTCAAAATAATGCTATAATAGTTATTTATGCTACAAGTGCGGAAGGTAGGTGATTTCAGACGAGTGTATAAGTGGACACGAGTCGGAAATCATCTTACGCACGTGTAACATACAACGTTTTACTATGCATTGTGCGAGGAAAAAAAAAAAAAAACGAGCGAGCCTTACGGTAGTCGCCTGTGATGTGTAACATCTAAGACGAAATATATAAATGATAAAAACAACATTCATGACGTCGACTTCGACTTCGACTTTGATTTTGACTTTTTGATTTGGACTATCGTCAGAATCATCGCCATCGCCATTTCCATCGCCATCGCCATCGTCTGATTGCGTCTGATTTGTAAAGCTTTTCTCAAATAATAAAGTGACGTAGCGACCCTCACTCCCCAACTTAAAATGCGTTTTATCTAAGTATTTTTTTATTAATATGATAAAGCAAAAAATACGTGTCTAATATTTTTTTGTTATCTGACTGACGGACTAATTAGAATTTATTTTTTTACCCAGGCATCATCCCTATTTGATACTTACCTTCTTCGATAAGGGAAGTGCTAACAAAAATTTCATTAAATTTAACCTCACCTTATAATCACAAACATAATAAAGAACATCATCCAAAATAGAGCAATTCCCCAGGGTTCCCAGCACAGAAAAACAATTAGTCGCACAGTGGGGCCAACTTAATATGCGCCAGACAAAAACTAAAAGCAAATCAGTTGAATCGCTTGGGACGAAACTTGATACAGTCATTACTTGCTCGATTATTGCTTTCGTTGCGGTCATAAGGGATGAAAGAGGGGTGAAAAATGTAGGTTTGAAAAGTATCTTTGTTTTTTTTGCTTTCATGGATCGAAAGTGCTCTAAGATTTATATGTGTATTAGAAAAAAAAAGTAGGCTGGTATTGTGGAGATGGTGGAAGCGTACAGTCAAATATCGATTAACCATTCAGAGTTTTTTATTATTATTGAACTATTAATTAAAATCGGAACTGCAGTAAAATTAAAAGAATATTAACTCTAAGCTATTAGGTAGATATGTTTCGAATAATTTTGTGTAAAAGAAAATCATCTGTTCCCTACATTTTGTCGGGTTTTGCGAACAGTATAGAGCAGCAATTTTTTTGTTGAATTTTCACTGTTGGTCCTACAGTAATAGTTGTACATAGAGTACATAGACCTCTTTTCAGGTTTTCAGTAATTTCAATTTTACATTGTAGATAGTATTGTATAATGTCACGTGTAACTATAATAAACACTATTATTTTCTAAGAATTCATTGACGTGTTATCAATAATAATATGTTTTGCACGAGGCTCACAGATAACGAACTTAATTTTATCAAGGTTGCTACGGCTGTCCTGTGTAAAAAAGTAATCATCATATTAAGCAGTATCCGTGGTTAGTCTTGCAGTGAAAAATTATTAATTTTACATAAAATACGTAATATATTGTAAAATCTGGTAAATAGGTAAGTAATATACTTAAAGCCTGACTAATAACAATATGTGACGCTTCTTTAATTCCCAATTGATAAGTTTATTTTTATTTTATTGTATAGGCTGACATTTGTATACTTTACCTAATATTGAGCAATGATGCGATCGACTAAGATACACGCTTGCCTAAGAGTAATACATTGTTACGTGTCTTGAATAAATAACACCAGCCTGTTACTGTTGTACTGCAGGATAAAGGCCCGAGAAAGTACGGAGCATTAATCACCACACTTGCTCAAGGGGGATTGGCGATTTCAGACTTATATTAATCTCTAAGTAAGTATGTAAGGTGCCATAAATACTTATAACTTTTTTTTTTTTACTAAATGGACATTCAAGCAAAACAATGTACTTTTTTCTCAACCATATTATTGTTGCTAAAGCACCTAATACTCGTAAATAACAAAGAAGACCCAATTCAATTTCCAACCAAACATGTGCCTAATAATACACCAGAGAACCCAATATTAAGCATATTTCAACAAAAACTGCTACCGCGGTTGTCTCGGTAATTGCGGCACAGCCCCGGGGGGCGGATTCCCCGGGGAGATGGTAATGGCGCATGTTAGCAAATAGCCCACTGTGCAGCGATGAGCGGCGCTCTCGTGTTTTTTGCATTTTACGAGCGAAGCTTGAAGGCGGGGTTCTAATAATTTGTATGTGGTGTGGAGATCTCGTTTGGGGATCGATTAATGGGTGGGTAATAGAATTGTAAATTGGGTTGGTTGTGGGACTTTTACGGGCGGAAAGACAGCATAAGATTTTTTTGTGAGGCTTTGAAACAGCCTACGCGACTCCTAAGTATTTGGAATGTTACTTTCACTACACTTGTAAGTACTTGCACTCAGCAAGGAGATGCCAAAGCGTTGCTAAAACGAAGATCACATCTTGAGACTGCAATTTTATCGATTCACATTCACATACCTTACAATATTTGCTTTTGCTTGCAACGAAAATATTCCAGAAAATTATTTTTGCCATCAGCAAAAGCAATCAGCAACACTACCCCATATCATTACCAACATAACGCCGAAAATATTCAAACAAAGTGATCCATAGCTAATAATACTTGCATTAACATGATTACAATCTCAACACCATAAGGTTTCCCATACAATTCATGCTATCAATACGTTTCATATTTTCTCCATTGTAATTTGGCGGGAGACCGCCGCGCCGGTTGGAACAATGTGCACGTGGCGGCCATTGTTGAGCCACCAGTGTTGCCAATTGATTATATTAATTTGCTGGAGTGCTCTTGATTTTAAGGTTCTTAATTTAAATGAGTATCATCGACAGTTTTGTTAACAGTGATATTTATTCAAAAACTTAGCAAACAGCAAAGCTCGAGTTTCACTACTTAGTTAGAAACGAAGATTTGTTTATGAAGAATTTTGTGAATTTACTGTTATTTAAATCATTTTTGCGCGTAAGTGATAGGTAGTGGCTATCGTGGCCTATAGACATAAGGGTTTGCCGATACGTAGGCACTCCTTTTTAGACTAAGTTTGAAAGTCTCAATGCCTATAAATTTACGAGCAACATGCATCTTTAACAGGGACACAGGAATCTTTGGTGGCAAAAGTAGGTATACATATATGCTTAATTTTACACTTCTTTGCATTACAAGGAGCTCTATTACAAACTAAGAAGATTTGACAGTTATACTTAAACTTTTGGTCAAAAGAATACAAATGGCACCAACGACAAGTTGCCAGCTTAACTATGAATATCTGCCAAACAGTCAATTAATTTTAGAGATTAATAATCATCATTAGATTTTAAGTTAACGGTGTAATAATTCACAGATGTTAATAGCCAATAAGTTATTGAATTAATTACGCATATTAATCATGGTGTTACTTCGTAAAAGATGAGACGAAGTAAATAAATTGATTTCTTGTTCTTTGAGTTAGGTATAGAGGTATGACATGAAAAGGGAGGATCCTCCGACCAGACGGGTGTTGTGTCTGGTGGGCTACTGCCCGATGATTATTGTCGGGACGTTGTACATATGTCAGTCGCGTGGTTAACGTTGCTTGCGCGATGCAGGATTTTGCGTGACGTCACGTCAGTGTGATGCGTAGTTCGCATATGGCGATATAGATGCCACCACAGAATGTTTCGTTTGAGGCTTATGATTGGTGTCTAAAGGATGATTTTCTCATCATCATCTACCTAACCTGACCTTTTCCTAACTATGTTGGCGTCGGCTTCCAGATACAGTCCAATGGAATACCAGTATTTTACATGGAGCGATTGTCTCTCGCCACAACCCAGTTACTGGGTAATACGATAGTGATACCGTTTGGTAAGACATGTCTGTTAGGCTTTCAGTTTTCTGATGACGATATTATGTGTTTAGGTAATAAAGACTTTAGCGTATTGCAACATAGTGTAATTTGCAGTCAAGTGGTTAATAAACCAGAAAAAACTTTATTGAGTGTACTGAAATTGGATTATAAGGCTGTTTTATCGTGGTGATAAATAGTTGTACAGCATAATTAGCTTTTAATGTTCCCACTGCTGGGACCCAGGCCTCCTCTTTCTGTGAGAGGGAGTGGGGCATAATTCACCACGCAGGCCCCATGCGCTTTGGTGGATGCCACATGTTTTCAAATTTTTGGTTCTAGGACATGCCGGTTTCCTCACTATGTTTTCTTTCATCGTTTTGAGAGCAATGGTGATGAAATCATTTACTATATTTTAGGTGTCCTTATTAATGTAAAGTTAAGTAGGCATTACAAGGCCTGGAATAAGAAAAGGGACATGATAAGTAATTTTATGTAGAACGCCAATGGCTACGTCTACAATCACAACGTTTTTTTCTTTCATCTTTCTACTTTCTTGGATTTTGCTTTGTGAATATAAATTTACAATATTCTACAGTCTACCAAATAAAAAGAACGCTTTGAGAAAGCTAACATACATCTAAAATTTGATATTACAATTTCTTGTCTACATATTCATACCTATTGTAGGTATCTTGAGCTGACTCAACTCAATGAAAATGTATTTTCTATTTGTGACCCGTTTCAAGCTTCAATTTTGTCCACAAGACCATTGTCACAAAACCCATTGTGCACCTTATTTAAAAACTTGTTTACCATTATATTTTACCAGTCAATAAACTCATATGATGTTCTATAATCCATAAATCACAAATACGCAATCAAATAGCCTATCATATTTCATAGCAAAACCCATTTCAGAAAAAAAGAATCGAAAAAACTTTCCGACATTGGCAACATCAACACAATTACATATAACCCCACCATGTGTAGTTCGCACAAGTTATTACAACCTATCGAACTAAATATAGCTACGGAATTTGGTCGGGTAAACAAACTTGGGACGGCGTAAATCGATAGTCGCGTGCGAGTGAGACGGCACGACTATTTGTATGAGATAGAAAAAGATAGGCACAGCGGGGTGTTTGTAAGGCGTGGTTACGAATCCGAAAGTACGGTAATGAGAGTGAGCAAGACCGCTATATGTTTGTCGTTTCGTTGGAAATCCACGTAGTAAAGAAAAAGGTTTTATTTGAAACCTAGATTGTAAATAAAACATATGACTTATCCTGGAACTCTTTTTAGCTGCTCGCTTGTTATTGGAAAATGCTTTGTGACTTATTATTTTTTATTATTTTGTTTACATTTTGCTGTAAGAGAAACTTTTATTGGAACTATGAACAATGACTAGGTATTACGTGCAGAGTAAATAAAAATGATTAAGGGAAGAATTTTTTAGGTACGAACCACTGTCATTTTAAATGTATTCTTTCGTTAAAGCTTGGCCTAGATTAAAACGCCGTTGACAAGTAACAGCTAAGTAACAAGGGCATTACGCAATCAAATTTAGTCTACCTTTAGGTTAAAAAAAAATGGCACCTAATGACAGCACAATAAGCGTAAGTAGATTCTGCGCTCGCTGCGGTCAGTCTGGGGATGGTGATGGACCATTCTTACCACAGTTGGTAGTCAGACGCCTCAATGTCTGACAACCAGAGCATTGGATATCGGTTTTTGGTGTAGTGTAGCTCAGAAATTGGGCAGTGGAAGTCAGTCCCTTCAAGCAAAATATTCAAATTCAATCGAACCCGGTTTAAATTGAAAAACTGACATTTAAATTGTTGGAATAAAGTAAGGCATACGACTTCAATCTTCAAAGAAACAGTAATCTGTACACGCTAACGAATTCTTTGGTAAAGTAAAAGAAGGCACAAATAACACATCTTTTGAAATAGAAATCATTCACACAACGAAACTTTTTACACAAATAACCTTAACAATTTTTAGATTGGCAACCCGATTCATGCGTACCAACACGCCCATTCTAATTAATGCATCCTCTACGTGACTTTGAAAATAGAACACTAACAAAGGTTAATTTATAGTGTACGTTTTGTGCATGAATGCGTGTACGTGATTGTAACAAATAGTTGTGTTTTATTGTGTAGTGGCGATATAAAAACCCTTAATTTGGCGTCGTGTGTGGGTGGGATTATGAATTGAATAATTTGTTGAACTATAAATGGGAATGATTTTATTTAAATGGGTGAAAATTATTTTAGTAATATTTGCCAGAGGCTGAGGATTTGATATGTTTTCATTAGATAACATTAAATAATGTGCATTTCGTCTACTTTATTAATGTTTGCGTATGTTCAGGATGATCTCTAGGATTTTAACCTGCATCTGTCTGGAAAGTTTTCTATATGCCATTTATAGCTTTACACTAAAGTGTGATTTATATGTAAGCACCTACTCAACATAATATACTCAGGTTACTACCATTTTCTTTTTCCAGGTTTACATATTCGGGCAATTATATGTAATAAGCAATGTGGTTTGATATCTCAATGGTTGGACCTATTTTTAGAACTTTACCACCCAAAAACCCTGACCCGTCTGACCAAGGGGTATCGTGTTACCCAGTAACTGGGTTGTGGAGGTCAGATATGCAGTCGCTCCCTGTAAAGTACTGGTACACAGCTGCATCCGGTTAGACTGGACGCCGACCCCAACATGGTTGAGAAAAGGCTAGTTAGATTGATTCTGACCCAGTAGGTTTTTCAGAAACCTAACGTCATAAAACGTTCGGAAATATTCCTATAAGGTATCAAACTGATGACGACAAATAAAACAAAAGTATGACAAGGCAAAACTACATCTCCATTTTATCTACCTATAACTCGTCAAACCACTTACGTAATTATTATCATTACATTAAACATAACGGGTGCTGAGCGATTTTTTTTAAAGGGGCGTTTTTCACCCCTGTCTCTGAAACAGGGCTACTCACTCTTTGTCAAGTTGGCTATATGCCACATACGGCATTATGTGTTTCGAACATCTGCCTGCACGAAAAAAAAGTCGATTGTTTATGGTCGTCAAAATGGCGATGGCGGGAGTATTGTTTCGGTTTTATAAACCCTTTTTAAAGGGAACGCTGGTTTTTTTAATGACACTGCTGTTTTTAGTTTTGATTGTTGTGAAACGAAATATTTAAAAAATAAAATTGATTTTTTATTCTGACCAGATTCAACTACTTCAATTTATAGATTTAAAAGGATTTATCCAAGCCATCATCTGCCTAGCTTACTTCAAACTACGTTGAGCTCAACTACCAGTCTGAATAAGTAGGTACCAGTATTTTATATCGAGCCTATTCTGACCTCCATAACCTAAATTCATCTACAGCCTGTTTTCCAATTTTTTCATGAAACTTTATAAACGTTCAATGCGTTATTAAGAGAGAGGTGGTAGGCGTTGGCGGACAATGATAAAAATGTACAACGTATAACTCAATGACCAATAGGTACTATGACCGGAAGCCCTACCACGAACGCGCGACGTAAATCCGAACAATTTTTGAATCTAAAATACAACTATCAATTAGTATCAAAATTGCCGCCGTGGAAGTACGGAAGTATTTGGGCCAAGAAGAGAAGACAGTGTATTCAACTGTCGTTACATCGGCACTACGAAGAATATCATCCTTAAAATAGTACCCGATTTTTAGTTTCGTTTAGGTACTGCGCCCTTTCGTGTCAGGAACTTACAACCGGGATATTACTATGGGCAGTTGACCCCTCCGGGCGCCACCGGGACAATACGTGGTTTATCAAAAGTGTATCTGATCTTTTATCGGCATTGCTATATTTTCAATTTTTTTTACCTATTGTGGTATAGCAATTTTATTCTAGGTGCATCGTTTATTCAAAATACTGTAAAACATTTTAAAAGAGTAACGGTGGAGGTTCTTGCCCACTCTTCTCCATACGAAACCTTTTGAAGGGGTGACTAGAATCAATTACATTTTCTTTAAAATTTTGACGTTCAAAAGTGGCAATTTGAAATAAATTATTTGACTTTGACTTTGAATTCGGATATTAGACACGAGGCTTTCATATTTACTCTCTGGCGCCCGTATGGCCTTCCCGTAAGTAATCACGAATAACACACTCATGAATGACCACCATTCTGTAGCTTAACATACAAAATACTAAACAAAAATACATTTATACATGTGCCCATTGTGTGGGCTCGTTCTAAGCCAACATTCACGCTCTCCTAATTGGGAGCCGAGCAGTGAGTCAGCAAAATGCTTTGTTGCTACCGAGTTACGTATGGACATGTTAACGATATGTTTTTAAAAGAGTTTTTTTTTGTTATTATGGGAGTTTGGTGAATCGACAGTTGTTTTAAATGGGATGAAAATTGAGGTTCTAGGTACATATTTCTATATAGGTCAGGCCTGAGGTTTAAAAGCAAATCGTTGGACTTACAAAATGTAAGATATACAAACCCGCGTAAACACCATTTTGATTTAGACTTTGGTTATATAATCTAAAAACTGGTTATTTTTATATAAAGGCCAATCTTACAGTTGTTTGTTTCTCATTAATTTTAAGTTTTGAATAAGATCAAAGATCTCACAGACAAAACAAACTATTTTCCTACATATTACACACACAATGATATTAAATTCGATATTAATCACAATTTTATATCTTACTGTATGGTCCTGCCGTGGCTTGCCTAATCGTAGGCGATTTTATTATCGTTAGGCGTAACGCATTGCTACACTGCAAGCTTCGCGCCACGTGCTAGGCGCTATGATCTACGAGGCGTAGCGTTGCTACGAAGCAGCGTAGCGACATCGTCCGAAAATTACGCGACCGAACGTCCGCTTGCATTACGCGACGTAATTTTGGCCTGACTTGCATTTCGGAAAATGCTCGAGTATGATTATAATGATTAATTTTCTTATGTACTTCTGTCTCAGTTTCTAGACAAATAATGGAGACGCCTCGCTTTCCATAATAACTACGCGTGTCACTGTTTTCTTGAACTGCGACACAAATGAAGTGCGCGCTCAACGAACTTTCGGCGTCACGATTTTATTAGTAGGTACTGCACCTCTAGACACTGCCAGCACAGTTTCCATGCCATATAGTTGATGGCATAAAAGCGACTGTCACTTGTTCTTTACACTTGTCGTAAAATATGTTTTCATGTTCAAGTACCCACAAAACGGTAATTCTGACACTGTTCAAACTCATAGCATTTATCTATTCTAATAATGATATTATAAAGAGGTGAAATTAGTTTGTATTTATAGGGTATAATCTTCGGAAGTATCAGTCGACTTTGGAAATTATTTTTGCATTGGTTAGCCGAATTCTTGAGGAAGGTTATAGGGTCACGGATGAAGTTGCGGGCAGAAGCTATTTCAAATAAAACCATTACAGGCACTTTTGAATTGTCAAGGGGTCGGTCAGTCAGAAAGATGAAGCTAGTTGCCCATTCCAACGCGTAGTAGGTACCTATAGAGAAGAACGGGCAAGAAACTCCACGGGCACTCTTTTAAATCAAAATATGGTTTCAAAATATTGTTGCACCTAATAAGCACACCTCATAAATAATAAGCGTTACGCCTATTATTATGGTTGTTAGAACTGACGGGGTCCGTAAGGGCCAATGCCTGCCAGGGTTGCGAGTTTGTCCGAAAGGGATATAGCGGCCCCGGCACACAGGCAACGGAAGGAACACGGGTGGGTTTTAGTCAGTAAAAGTCCGATACACCCTCCCGCTCCGCCCAGAGCGGGAGAAGTTATATGATAATATCCCACCTTCAAAAAAAAAAAGACTAACAGTAGCCATAGATCATAATTAAGGCTAATTTAATTATACGCAGCTTGGCGAGGAACAATCTTATCAGTTCCGCTGAACGTAATAATTTCGTAGGTATAATATTATGTACGTAGTTATTAACAGACAACGGAAGTATAATTCAGAATTGTAGCTTAAAATAGTTTGTACCTAACTCCCTAAACCGTTCCAAAAATACTGCAGAAATCTGCATAGCCGTTTCCCAACTATATTGTGGTCGGCTTCCAGTCTAACCGGATGCAGCTGCAGTTTTTCACATGGAGCGACTGCCTATCTGATCTCCACAATCCAGTTACTGGGTAACACGATACCCTTTGTTAAGACTGGTTGTCACACTTTCGGGCTTCTGACTATCTGTAATGACCAGACGTTGCTAGTCTATCGTTGACTATCCCGTTGGTCTCGTGGTTGCAAGCGCAATTGCACAGCCTGGGGTCCAGTGTTCGAAACCCAGGTAAGGCAAAGTGTTATTGAGCTTTTCCATCGGGAATTTTTCAATAGCAGCCTGGAGTCTGGATTTGTGCCCGGTAGCTAGCAATAGGATAATAATATAATACGATACCCCTTAGTAAGACTGGTTGTCAGACTTTCGGGCTTCTGACGACCCGTAACGATTGTCAAAGATCCACGAATGACAGCCGGGACCAACGGCTTAACGTGCTTTCCGAGACACGGAGCATTCAGGTAAGTACAGCACAAAGCTATAAATAACGTTCATAAATCGCGTATCTTGAGCTGGATCAACATCTTAATTAGGCGTTAAATTAAGATTAGCTATGTAAGCATGAAGGCTCAGTCGTGATTCAATCAAGTTCAGATATGGCGCCAGAGGCATTGACTGGTCTTTCATAGAAAAGGGGTTATTGTTAATACATACTAATGAGAATACTATGGTGCGTGTGTTTTCGGGTAAAGAACAATTCCTTCCTCACAGACTATTGGGTAATGAAAGACAATTCCTCTTCTTCGTTTCGTGTGGTTAGTGACTAACCTGGTGTCAGAGTATTAAAGCCGCCGATGGACCTCTGACTTGGCTTCACATGCCGTCGAGAAATATCTCTCAGGCCAGTTTCCTCACGATGTTTTCCTTCACCGTTTTTGAAGCAAGTGATAATTATACAATATGCACATGAATAGGAAAATTCAGAGGCGCGTGTCTTGGGTTCGAACTCGAGACCTATGACGAAAGACAATTAAGTTCCAAGGTCGCAGGTGCTAGTGCTGAGCATGAAGTTTTGGGTTCGATTCCCAAGTCGGGCAAAGTGTTAGTGGGTTTTCCATCTGGAACTTTTCAGTACCACCAGAGTTTGGATCAGCAGCCTATAACTCCTCTGCAATACCAGAGGTGTGTTGTTATTCCAAAGACATAGCTGAGATGTGTCATGTACATGTAATTTCACTGGCACCCATTACTTTTAACTTGAGTACAGAAACGTTTGGCGGCAGAAGTACTTTCTATTTTGAGAAGTGAATCATACGGTCGAGACGAGAACTATTTGCTCACACGAATGTGTGGTCGTGAACGCCTCTTCTCACATTTAGACGTAACTTCATGTCAGACTTTACTTTGACGTAAATCATTTCCCGGACGAGCTCCTCAACAAAAAGCTCTACTAAGTACTACTAGATACTTTGAAAACTTTAAAATCAACATCATATTGTGATCAAGCAAATTAAAACATTATTTCGTCCCATACTTTAGCATCCTGGCCAACAAAAGACGATCACACACTATTCCCAATTTTCCCGACATTCCATTGTTTCGCAAGAGTCCAACAGTGATCGAAACCATGAATGTTATTCATAATTTACTTACATTATCTGTAGGAAATGTACGGCCGGTATTGGAATATAATGTAATGCTACAGTTTGGTGTTCAATCATGATACCTTATCTACCAGATAGTGTCGAAATTATCTTGTTTTTTAAACAATTTCAAGTTATTACGTGACCTCCTTGTGTTATTTTGTTGATTAGTTTTAGGTGTCGTGTTTAAGCAAGATGGGGTAGGCAGAAAAGTACCTACAACATTTTGTGTAGGTATTGCGGTGGCAACATTTTGCTAAGATAGTAAGATAATTTCTATCATGTCGCTATCTACGATATATTAGGATAAGTATTCACCAAAGCAATTTATCTTGAATTAACTACATGATAGCCCAGTGGTTAAGGCCTCGCCTCTCATACCCAGGGGTTCAAATCTGGGCAAGTACCAATATTATTATATTTTTCAATTTATAGGTGCTTTCTAAGTAAAGTTTATCTTGGACATTACTGACGTCGGAGAAGGAAATCATCGTGACCAAACCAGGACTTATAATGTAAGTGTGAAATCGCCAACCCGTCTAGAGCAAGCTTCATCAATGCTCAATACTCAATACTTTATTGCATTCCATAATGTGAGATAAAACAGTTGGTATGTTAGACATTGTATCAATCATGGACCCTGTCGGGCACAGCAAAGTTAATTAATGCTCATGCCTTCTCTGTATGAGATGAACATTTTGCCCTACAGCAGGACAATAATAAGCTGGTATATCCATAACATGTCGCTATCGACTATTGTAATAAATAAGATTTACCAAAGTAACTTATCTTGAACAAAAACAAAGAAGCTCAGGAGAGTTTTTAGAAGAAGCTGAGTATCTATGTCTTGTGCAAATGATTGCACGTTGCGCAGTCAGGCTCGCTTCCAGCTAAATAACCAGCATGATCCACCTATACCGTTGGCCTACTGGCCTCAGTTAGAGGGAGACGGTCGTAACTAACAAGGCCTGCAAGTGCGGGTTGGTGGATGTCACATGTCTTCGAATGTTAGTTCTAGGACATGCCGGTTCCTCTCCATGTTTTCCTTCACCGTTTGAGAGCAGTGGTGATTAAATAATTTACACAAAGTAAAGCGCCTGCCTGGGGAACAACTTACGACATCGTGAGTTAACTGGTATGTCGTAGAAGACATGAGACATCTACCAACCCGCACTGGGCCCGCGTGGTGGATTACAGCCAACTCCCTCTCATAGAGAAGAGGCCTGTGTCCCAGCGGAACAATATAGACACATTGTGCTTATGCTGTATGAGAATATTATAGCTCGTGAAAACACGAGATCAAAAGGAAAGTTTTCACCTCATTGATGAAGATTAATTTACAATTTTCCGCAATAATCAAAAGATATCTACGTATTTATTTGCAAGTACATAACAGACAAGATTGTATGATTTACTCTCAATCAACGTTTACAATTTCCGCCAGCGATAAGTTAGATTTCTTTGAATTACGATAAATATACGTATAATCATGATATTTGTTGATATGGCTGTATAATTTTTGCACGATTAGAACCTAGTTGTCATGATATGTACATAAATGAGGATGAGCAGAAAAACCTCCTTGCTAATCACAAAATACTAGCCTATAGAGTACGTCTGGCGCACCCTGGGGCTGTCAGCCCCGCTTACCGTGGCTTGCCACAGTGCTGTAATGCTATAAAGTTCAATTCGAACCTCACTTCACTCAAGTGAACACACACAATTCGAAAGCGAACTCATTTGTTTTTAAAGTAAATCACGAGACAAAGTTCGAATATCAAAACGTTGTAAAAGTTTTGAAAATAGCTCTCTAAATCTTCATAGCTCGTTTATATTGCCTGCAAAAACCTATGTTCATAAGTATTAATGAAAATATCAAATTCCGAAAAAAAAAATGGAGATCTAGGAATAGGTGAGTTATCTAAGTGATGAAATATTTTTGTAAACAGAAGGCAAGAGATAACATAAATGTAGTTTTTGTTATCTATTTCAAAACACGGCTTGTTGTTAACGAAGAAATCGATCCAGAGAGCAAAGAAACTTGAAATGTCAGAGCTAACGAAAATGACAGTTGCTGTCAAATGACCTAAGCCAATCAGGAGAGACGTAGATACGTCTTCAAACAACGGATTGGTTGTTGAAGATAGATTTCTAAACTTTGTTAAAGAGTTAATACGGTGTTTTTACTTGTGAGCCATATTTTCTTATTCTGTCCCATTGCGGCAAAAATGCCTTTAATGTTTTTGTAATACGTAGTAAGTGAAAAAGGATTACTTGGTTTTATGCGATGAAGTATGTCGTACTTTCTTTCCTTCATTCAGAGGGAAAGAAAGAAAGGAAATTCGTTTATTTGGGTATACTTTATATGTACAACATGTAAAAAAAACCCTCAGTCCGATCCGTGAGGGTGTTGTTGGGTATCGTCCTGAGAGTATCTACGTATTTAAGTAGAAACTTTCAGAAAAAAAGACAAAAAAATCCACATTTGCTTTTTCAATGGGGAATTTTACCGTACTATATACATTGGTCGCGGGCGGTTATTTTATAGATTTGGAGTGATTTTGGTACTAAAAATGTGAATTTTAAATAGCAATAACTTTTTTATTTTCAAAAATACTATTTTTTTTATTACTTTTTGTAATATTATTGCAGTACCTTTATATCCTTTCAGATCGGACATGGTTTATTTTACATATTGTATATGAAAATGATCATACAATGAACCAATACAATGTAGAAATTAATTGGAACTGATTAAATATTATTTCTTCTAATTAATTCTAATTCTTATGGAGTGGAGGCCTAAAGCAAGTACTTATGACCAAATAGTGTGTATAGTAATAAATAAAAATAAACATATAAAATGCTTTGTCCAGAATGACTGACTGACGGATCAACGCACAGCTTAAACCGCTGATCGTAGAGTCCTGAAACTTGGAGGGTGTGTTCTTTGTATGACGTAGACATCCGATAAGAAAGGATTTTCCGAAATTCTACACCTAAGGAGGGTGAAAAAGGGGGGCAAACTTTGTATGGGACAACGTGATTCCTTGAGTTAATAAACTTGACACAAAAAGTACTAGGCTTGCATGAATTCATAATTCAATCCTAATAGGATTTGAATGAGGCAGACAGATAGTTTATAAACTGGATTAACACATAGGATACTTATTATCTCGGTGGTACGTTTCCATGTGATAATTTCCGACATCCACGTGAGCGAAGCCGCGGGCAAAAGCTAGTCATAGACCAACTAAGTTATTTTATTGTCCACCGCAAAAAGGAAATAAGTCCTAAAACAAGTTCAAACAAACGTTTGTCGGTGTCCACAATAATTAGAAGGGCCTATAAATAAATATAACTATAAATGTAATCTTTTATCACAGCTGTAACACGAGATTAGATTCCTATCAGTTATATTCTGTATCTGCAACGGTTATCAGTGACAATAAACCGAATTACTCAATCTAACTGGTCTTGTTATGCCTAATGTTTGACTGTCTTCTCTTTTCGTGTGGTTAGTGCCTAACCTGGTGTCAGAGTTTTAAAGCCGCCCATGGGCCTCTGACTTGGCTTCACATGCCGTCGAGAAATATCTCTCAGGCATGCCGGTTTCCTCACGATGTTTTCCTTCACCGTTTTTTAAGCAAGTGATAATTATACAATACGCACATGAATCCGAAAAGTCAGAGGTGCATGCCTTGGGTTCGAACTCGAGACCTATGACTTGGCAGTCCGACGGTCACACCACTAGGCTATCACCGCTCTAATGTTTGACTGTTATACTAAGTTATTGACTGTGTTAGTAACCTTGAATGTAGCAACAGTAAAAGGGGCCTAAAGATTTTCAGAGTAGGTACTATCGACGAACTCATATAAAAGCACCGTAAAGACTATTTCTGCTGTCAGCGCTCGGCCGCTATAGAAATCTCATCAACCAATAGTATCGCAGAATCAGATTTTTTATGTGTTCCTTGTTTTTTTAAATCAAAAAAAAAGACAGTAAACATTAAAATTAAAAACTTCGTCTCATCGTTGTTTCTTTTGTTCCCGTCGAAAAATGGTCTGACATCTGTGATCGTTGTAACAGAGCCTACAAAACACGACCAACAAAAAAACAAAAACGACGAAATATTACTGTGTTTTTTTATTTTTATTGGTCGATGCAAATAGGGGGAGTTAAACAGATGTGATCATCGTGTTCACGGGTTTTTGTTTTCAAACTGCTTAAATATGGAGTTCTTCGATAGTACCTACATAAGTATGTTGCAACAGTAAGATTATCCGAGTCAATAATTGTTTTTGTCAGGTTTTCCATAACTTATCATGACGTATATATTCTCCAAAGGTTTCAGCAGAGGTGTACCTATAGTACACCCACATTTCGCCAGTTATGTTTAAGTCCCATGTAATAGGTGGCGAGCCTATTGCCATCAACCGGGCGCAGATCCAGACTCCGGGCTGTTACTGAGAAATCCCAGATGGCAAAACCAACGAATACTTTGTTTGATTGCTGAGCATGATGTCCTGAGTTCAATTCCCGGAATTGAACTCAGGACATCATGCTCAGCAGTAGTGCTTGCAACCACTAGGCCAAAGAGGCAGTCAGATTCCGTTTTAATTTTAAATAGGTAGGTACTAAGTCTTAATACAGATGCCTCCCATCAGAGAAGAAAAACTACGAATATGTTCGTCTAAAAATAATCAACAGGACATGAACTTTTCATCGATTAAAAGTGCTTTGTTCGTGAAGAAAATATCTATCTGCCAAGCTTCTTCCCAACTATATTGGGGTCGGCTTCCGGTCTTACCGGAGGCAGCTGAATACCAGTAGTTTACAAGGAGCGACTAAAGACAACTATCGACTATTCGTGAAGAAAATGTGCACCTAATTCAACATCATATTGTTACAATGAGAGTGGGAACAAAGTTTATAGTTGTACTTAAGTATAAAATCAGAAAAAAAGAAGTAATAAATAAAGGTAAGTTTAAAATTAAGATTTAATTAAAGCTTCGCGTTATCTTTACGTACTTATGTAAGTATCTCTTTACAAGTCCATTACTAGTACCTAAGTAGGTACTATCGTCATAAGATTAACCCGTTATCATAAAAAAAATATCTAAAAGAGAAGTAAAAAACTTTTACAATACTTAAAAAAAAAAACACGAATGAAGATTTTAAACTTTAACATTCCTTAATCCCTATAATCTCAAAAACGGACAATAAAAAACAAAATCCGTACTAAAAAGTAAAGAAGACAATTAAAAATTTAATCTAAATTCCACAAAATAAGTTATAATCTGGCAATACTAAAGAATTACGCGTGTTACTTGTTCAAATAATAAAAATAAATCGAATCACTCGATATTTTTTTTATCTGTAATTACCAAAAATTCCCGATAAAAGGCCAGATAAAGAATGTAATGTGTAGTGATAATATCAAAGTGTCAGGATAAAGATAAAATAAGAATTGATGATTTATTTTCGCTAATCTAATTACGAAATAAAAATCCAATGTTAATTTGATTAGGTATAGACAAAGGTATACTTTATCACGTGTTGCGTGGATCATTAAATACCTAATAACACCACAAAATTACCTGAAATATGCCTATGTGTATTATTTTTTAATGTTCTTCATCATTTCAGTCAATTCCCTTCATTTATAATCTGTTAACGCAAATTAACATGTTTTGTATTTTTAATAATTATTAGATGTAAGTTCTAAATTCAAAAACCTAATCATATTTTATCTGTATTTGTGTCGAAACTTTAATTCATTACTTGCAACACTAATTTAAAGATTTGAGTGAAAAATCTATGGTTGATTCGATTTATGTCGGTGAAACCGGCTTTCAAATCGCCTCCCGGTTCATTTATTCAATTACATGTAAATTATGGAATTACTCATTAAATAGTTCAAGTACTTCAAGTTACGGTCAATTGTGTGGACACATAAAATCAAGATATCAAAGTGAATTTATCAAGTTTTTCATTTGCCACCATTTTGGAGTGAACAAAATTGGTTGCATAAGTTGTTAATGTTCCAAAGACACTGACTCCTGTAATATAGGTATCACCACCTAGTTCAGAAGTCATGGCTTCCGTTGAAAATGTACACGTCTTTTTAAGTAATTTTAATTTATTTTTATTATTGCCTATGTTTAGGTAAGCTCTAACGCTTGGTGCTTGTGGCTAAATAATAACACTCGCACGGGTCACTCGATCAAGCAAACTCGTTTGCTGCGGTTGTTCCGTGGATGGGTGATCATCTTTAGATACCAAGACCCCTCCGTGCACGTTAAGCCGTTGGTCCCGACTGTCATTCGTGGATCTTTGACAGTCGTTACGGGCCGTCAGAAGCCCGAAAGTCTGACAAGAGTCTCGTATTACCCAGTTACTGGGTTTTTGAGGTCATATAGGCAGTCGCTCCATGTGAAATACTGGTATACAGCTGCATCCGATTAGACAAAATTAGTCAAGATACGACCTGACACTGACCTGCAAATTCAGAAAAACGTAAAAAAAAAAAAAAAATACGCACGGAACCGGGTAGTATGGCAGAATAAAGTCAAGCAGGCACCCAGTGAGTGATTCCGGGCTGAAATGATGATGATGATGATCTGGGAACTAAATTCTCTTCTGGTCGTGATGTTTTAAATATAATTGTTTTTATAGCTAATAAGAACATTACATCCTTATGTTAGGTAGTTAGTACATAAACTATTCTTTAACGTTTGCATTACAAAGCTTGTAGCAATATTCAATTAAGTCTGTGGTTTCATGAAAATAATTTCCACGTGAAATCTATGCTACATTAGTTTGCGGGAAAGGGACAACGCCATTAATATTCCATAAGTCTTTCTCTCTCACACCAAAATAATTAGCAAAATGTTCTCATACCATACCACATAATTTCACGTAAAGTATGAATGTTATTATTATACCTGCTCGGTTTGTTTAATTACACAAATATTCAAAATTAATTATACGTGAAACTAGTAATTGGCAGTTTACGTAACGTATCATTAGTTTTGTAAGCTTTGTACCTAATTAGTGTCGTGTATAGGGGTGATATGTTAAGTCATTTCTTGTTAGCGGGAAAACAGTTTTGTTTTTTTTTCTATTCCCTATTGGTTATGGTTGCTTAGTGATGTAATTAATTGTGAAAATTTTTGCGACTTCATAACTTTGTTTTTGGACGTAATTTGCATCCATTTTCCTTTTTTTTTCCGGGAAATTAATATTATTGATAATTTTAGTCAATTTTGTTTTCGGTACGTAAGTAAGTTCCAGCAACATTTTCCCCATTTTCTTTAAGTATAGTATAGTGTTTGTGTCCGACAAATTTTGCCTTTAACAGCCACCAGTTATCGTGCAGTAGGTAAGTATTTTTTTTTTGTTTTTTGTATACTGATTATCCAAAATTGCCCTTTGAATTATATACGCTAAATGAACCCTTTACTAGATTAATCTGCGATTAGATTCAAAGTGCAGCAGACGTCCAATTAGCTGGTGATTTGTTTGTTAACAAACGGGGCTCACGGGGCTGACGGGGCTGACGGGGCTGCACCCCGACGTTTGCTAACGAGATAGCTAATTAAATGGATATCGATGTCAGATAACTGTGTTTTAGGTATTAGGAGAAATAATGACGTGTGGTTCTTTTTAGGGTTCCGCACCCAAAGGGTGTCAAACGGAACCCTATTACTAAGTCTCCGCTGTTCGTCCGCCTGTCTGTCAGCGGGCTGTATCTCATGAACCATAATAGGTAGACAGTTGAAAATCTTACAGTGATCTATTTTTATTGCAGCTATAACAACAAATAATAAAAATAAAATAAAAATAAAATTAAAGGGGGTCCCCATACCTGTCTAAGAAAAGTGTTTTTTTCGGCGTTCATTGCTAAATATCGTACGGTGGTACGGAGCCCTTCGTGTGCAATTCCAACTCGCACTTGGTCGGTTTTTAATGATGGTGTGTCATAGACAATAGAGGATTAATGCTGGTCGAAGAGAAGTCAAACTTTCGTATTTAGAATGCTATTTTTTATTTAACGCCTGTACCGGTATACTTTTTTACTTAGATATAAAAAAAGCAGTTAAGTGGTTATTCTTTATTTGAAATTGGGTAAATGATGATTTCTGTTAGTGCCTGACAGCGTTCGTTAAAAATCCAAGTTAATTGGCGAGTAGCTTCAATAGGTACAACTAGAAAAACAAATTCTGTATTTTACCGTTAATTCAATATTCTATAATTTGCTTGTAAGAAAAACCTTATTTGTCACCACCATAACTAAAAGATAAACCTACATTAGTGGTTGCTTTGCGTTTAAAGTAAAGATTTTATTTTCTCGACATTTTAAACTGTAAAACGCTTGTCATAGAATTATCGTGAATTAGGAAAAGCGTGAAGAATATTCGAATTATAATTAATATTTAATTAAACGCGTTATAGTACATCTCGGGTGTAAGTAAAATGATGAACGTTTCCCTAAAGCACGTCAATCTGCCTAGCCTTTCCTCACCTATGTTGGGGTCAGCTTCCAGTCTAACCGGATGCAGCTGAATATCAGTATTTTACATGGAGCGTCTGCTAAAAAGTTTTTGTTTGTGAAGAAAATGTGAACCTAATTCAACATCATCTTGTTATAATGAGAGAGGGAATATCATTCGCCGAGCTTTTTCGCAACTATATTGGGGTTGGCTTCCAGTCTAACGTAATGCAGCTGAATACCATAGTATTTTACATGGAGCGACAGCCTGTCTGACCTCAACAACCCAGTTACTAGGTAACACGATACCCCTTGGTAAGACTGGTTGTCAGACTTTTGGGCTTCTGAATACCTGTACGGAATATCAAGATCCACGAATGACAGCCGGGACCAACGGCTTAACGTCCTTTCAGAGGCACGGAGGTGTCTCGATATGTAATGGATGGTTACCCATTCAAGGACCGACATTGGCAAGCCTTCGATCGACCCGTACGGCTGTTATTATTAAGCCACAAGCCCACGTTAAACCTTAGATACGAGTAGTACTTTAATAAATATGTAGTTATATTTTAAAGCTTTCCACGAAAAACATTAAAAGAAATATCTACCAAAAAACAACAAAAAAAATGCTGTCACAAAAAAAAACTGCCAGACAAAAATATTTTTCTTTCCAAAAAATCAGAAACTTAAATTATGTAGCAACAAGCAAGATAGAGTGTACCTAAAATCTTTCTCATAAAAAATGTGTAAAGTTCACCCCAGTGACTTGGGGTAACTCAAAATGGTAATAAATCGAGTGGGCGTGGCTTACCCTGTCACGCCCAGAGGGGATGAGTAGCCCTCAAAACTCGGTACCGCCGAGTACCACGTAATATGGGTACTTTGGCACTATAGGTGCGTCGGTTTGCGACGGAAGGAGGATGCGATGGTTTGCTTTATTGTTATGGTTAAAGATAGAAATGTTTTGAGCTATTCGACTGTTGTTTGCAACGGTTTTGGGGGCGTTTTATTTGTCCCCTTGTTTGAATGAAATAAGTTGTATTGAAATCTGATTTGAATGTAGTTTTTTTAGGAGAACAGATTCAGACGGAGGCAAGTTAAATGCATTGCCTCGTTTCAATTGGATCCGTAGGTCTGTTATTACTTAAACGATCTCAATACCTAGGTACCATCGGAGAAGTTCATATCTAACCACCGTAAGGACTATTCTTGCTTGCAGCGCGCGGTGGCTATACAACCAGGCCGGTAACAGATGTGGTCATCGTGTTCACGGGATTTTGTTACTCCAGCCTACTCGGAATCTTCCTTTAAAATAATAAATAAATGTTAGGTAGGTATGCTCCCGGAAGATCTATATGAACATCATCTAGCTGTGGTTTTAATTACCAACAAAACAACAGTGAAAAAAAAAGCATCTTTTTACATGTCTGAATTCCAATCTGGTAAAAAGAAAGAAAGTAAAAAAATAAGCTAATTTGTGACAGAAACACGTGCATACAAAAAGAACCACAAGTTTAATATCAAGAATATTCCGTTCCATAGCTCTCTGGCAAACCCCGAGCTCAGACCTCTTCTGAATTGTCAAAGTCCATGTTTGAGAACCATACGTGAGGCAGGGAAGAAGATACAAGTCGATGAGTCTTCTCTTGAGGAATAGAGGAAGATCGCCCTTCATTAGATCTCTCATGGCTCAATAACTCTTCCAGGCATTTTTGTTGCGTCTTTGTTTTATTTTGCTTGGAAAGAGACATAGATATAGAGATACTCATTGACATATTCAACCTCCCCACCCACCACGATGCGCGCTGTTGCGGTGCTAATAACAAAATATTGGAAGCGTGTGCACCTCGATTCTAATTGCATTTGCACTTCGAACGTATTTAAAAATAAATCTTATCTTTTTTAAATTAAAACTCAGCAGGTACACTTGTCTGTTCAGTATGAGACTTAAGGAATCTCCTTGTGATCGTGTTAATAATAAAACTGAACTGATATTGAGATAGGATACATACATAAACTCACGACTTCTTTCCATGGGAGTAGGCAGAAGCTACAGAACCATCTGCTACGATCCTCACATACTCCTTCTTTGTATACTTTCAAACATCTGAATCCCTAGTGTGAGTTGCTTTTAACTATCTCGACTTCAAGCAACGACCGCGATCGGCGCTCCGATTGACCCTTCACTGGTCTTCACTGGTCTTCACTGGTCTTCACTGGTCTTCACTGGACGTCGTCACAAAGTCAAAGTCAAACAATTAATTTCAATTAGGCACATAAAAGGCACTTATGAACGTCAATTTTACAAAAAATAGAATTGATTCTAGTCGCCCCTTCCAAAAGGTAGTTTTCGTATGGAGAAGAATGGGCAAGAAACTCCACCGTTACTCTTTTAAAATGTTTTTACAATATTTTGTATACATTAATTATATAATTATATGTGAAGACGATGCATCTAGAATAAGATTACTATACCATGATAGGTAATAAAATAATGAAAAATGAAGCAATGACAGATAAATTAATCATGTGATAGATACATGGTGCTCACATTATCACATATTTACAAACATTGCAAAATTATACGATATTCACAATTACACAGTTCGAGCTGGTTAATTCACACTAGGGCCTCTGGTCATTGAAGCACGCTGGTTGCGAGTACTATACACCTCTTAATTTATTAATTCATAATCCTAGGTATAAAGAGAATCGAAGAGGCGGTGCTTGGGGGAGGCCTATGTCCAGCCGTGGACGTCTTTCGGCTGAAATCATGATGATTATAAAGAAAATAAAGCTATCCGAGCTAACGGTCGAAACTTTTCCTATAAAATAGTGTTTATCTCCAAAATATGCTATATTATAAACTAAAGTCACTTTTTATCTCTGTTCTTTTCAAGTACGCAACGGATGTTAATGCAGGTTTCACCATCATTTAGGGAATTTATTCCGGAAAGTTTATGTGTATAATAATATAATACCAGCCTGTTACTGTCCCTCTGCAGGGCAAAAGGCCTCTTCTCATACAGAGAAGGCACGAGCATTAAACA
Source organism: Agrochola lota (assembly GCA_947364205.1). NCBI lineage: Eukaryota > Metazoa > Arthropoda > Insecta > Lepidoptera > Noctuidae > Agrochola > Agrochola lota. The sequence continues at coordinate 4,442,104 of OX376244.1, read as the reverse complement.
CCACGCTTGCTCAAGACGGGTTGGCTATTTCAGACTTATAAGTATATTAACTATAAAGTCCCGGTTTCCTCACGATGATTTCCTTCACCGATGTCGTTGTTATGTGTATACTACATTAATATTTAACTTAGATACCTATATTAAAGAAATCTCGTTGTTTTGTCAAGTCGTATAAACCTTCCAAAGTAAGGGGTCGCTAGTTAACTTATAGAATATTCGTGGAGGTAGTTTGGCCTATCACAATATCTGCCTACCAAAAAAACCCTAACCAAAAAAAAGCCTTATATAAAAATAAACTATTATTATTATTATGAAATAGGTTCTTTTTACTTCTCCAACGCATCAGCAGATTAAATTCGTCCCAACAATAGATTTGCACCCCAACATTACCCGTATCTTCCCCAATTGTTGCCACACGCGAAAATGAATTATTATAGAGTTGCCAACTGGGGCGGGGTGGGCTAAAACGAGGGGCGTAGGGGCGTACCGGATATTGGTCATATAAATAAATTAGTATGAAGATGAAGGAAATTAATGTTAATTTCAAGTTACGGGTATGTGTGGTATGATTTATGGCAGCTCTTGTGTACAGTATGTGTACTTACGTTTAAATGATTTATGAAAGTAAATTTTGAGTTTAGGTTTCGGTCTAAACTCAAAATAACTGCTGTAAAAGTAGCTTTCATTAAATTAATTAAATGTTAGAATATAATACACTTAATTAACTGTAGCTATTCAACATGTTAGGTACTGTTGTTGTTGTTTTTATTAATAAAAATATTTTTTAAGAAAAAGAAAAAAAACTTTTTGGTTAGGTCAAATTATGATTTCGAATTTTATTTTTATATTTTATTCGTAAAATCTCACATTCTAAAATTCAACATTAATTTACAATAAAATCACTAATATGCAATGACAAGCAATAATTAACAAAATCGCGGGACAAACTATAAATAATTCAACACCCGCTTGCCGAACGCAATTTAAATTCAAATACAATAAATTACATTTTTATTCACAAATTCCACTTCGTCTGAAGGTGAGAAAATACTATTGATTAAAATAAATCAACATTGGAACTAGACTTAGATTAAAAGCGTACATTTTTCACATAAAGCAGAAAAAAAGGTTCAATTTGATTCACCGCTAGATCACTATTGTAGCTTTTAGGGTTGCGCACCCAAAGGATTGCCAACGGGACCCTTTGAATCTTGTCCGTCTGTCACAGGACTGTATCGTTTGAACCGGAATAGGTAAAACTATCAATTGAAACTTTCACAGAATGTGTACACACGGCTACACATCAAGCTATACATTTCCAATATAAGCTGACCTCGCATTGTCCGGAAATCCTATACAATGCGAGATCAGAAAAACTGGAGATGTATAGCTTGATTCTTAGCCGTGTGTACTACAGTTATGGCCACTATAACAACACATAAAAAAAACGAAAATAAGTTAAAAATTAAAAGAACCCAGAAGAAATTACAAGAAACGCGTTTTGAACGACGTTTAATTTAACTAAAGTATACAAAAAAAATGTAGTGTAAAATATTCAAGATACGGTACCTGTACAGAACCCTTCGTGTGCTAGTTCGGCTCACACTTTGAAGGTTTTTTTATTGTAAATGATCACGCGATCTACCGCATTAATATTATAAGACTGGCTACTGACAGTTTCCTTGTTTTTTTCTACATATTGAGGATGTTTGACTGTACAATGAGTGTGGAAATAAATGTATTGTAGTTATTTTAACTTTGAACTTATCCGACCTAAAATAAAGTAGGTATATTTCCTGATTGTTTTAGTTATCTTGTTCTGGGTAGATCGGTTCAAGATAGGTAATACAAAAACGAACAAAACTTAAAAAGAAAAAGTTTTTTTTCTCAAAAAAAATCTGTGGTAAAAAAAAAGAAAAAAGTTTTTACTACTTTTTCTCCATTTATTTCGTAAAAAAACGGATAGCCTATGTGATTGGGTAACGTAATCGCCTAAATAGATTAGGTTACTGCACCTATTATTAGTTTCACTATTCAGATTGTGCAATTGATTTCATTTCGTAATTCCTAATTCTACAAATATTAATCGGAGATACGCGTGATATCGACACATGTTATCGTTGAACTGACATTGTAGATAGGCCTAAACTGGCACGCGACGTTCTCTCACTTTTTACTATTTTTTACACTTTTTTCTTCACTTTTAACCACTTTCACTAACTATACATGCGTGTTGAGTAATTGTAAATAAGAGAAAAATATATAGAATTAATTTGAATTTGCGACGGTAAAGTTTATGCGATGTTTGAGATTAACTTGTTGTTTTGCTAAGTGAACGCTTGCTTTTCATTAAACCGAGGGTACATTAAAAATAATAATAACCCTAAGTAACTGACGTAGGCGTTAGGTTAGTATTTGAGGTTATTTACTCGTCAGTAATAACTCCAATCAAGAAAATAAAAAAACTTCTACATTGTTTTTTTAATTGCAAAAATGACATGACAGCTGGCAGTATCCGACTGCGTATCCAGTGATAACCTAAGAAAGAAATTAAAAAAAAAAAACTTACCTATTTACGTCAAAATCCAAACTTTCAACTATTAACGAACGCACTGACAGCGAAACTTGATAATGCACTCGACAAAAATAGTAAAAAAATAAACTCTAATTATCCGCGATCGATCACACGGCACGAACAAGACACGACTGAGACGTTCTCAACAAATTATCTTATCGAAGAAAACACGTTAATTACGATTGTAGTCCGAAAAAAATCTATTTCGTTGTGTACTTAGGCCTTTTCGGTAGTAAAAACACTGCACTTAGTATAGGATAGTCTCGTGGCAATGCGTCGACGCGAGCTCTGGCGTGGTCGGAGCCAGACTGCCGCATCGGATAGCCCCGCACGCCCCATGCCCCACCCCGGCACAATTTTCAGGTAAAAAAAAAACGGGAAAAACAGATAAAATTTCTGTTTATTATCTATTTGGCGACAGTTTTTTAGTTACCGTGTATAGGCTGAATGTTGGTGGTCTTTGTGCTTTTGTTTCGCGTTTTATGGTTAGTCGTTTTGTTTTGTGGGCGTTGCTAATGTTTGGCGCCTGGAGGCACGTGCTGGTATTGTTTTAGCTAATTATTTACTGGTGTTAGCCCTTTATTGAGGGCGTTTATTAATTTAGCGTTTTTCTTTTTTTTATTATATAATGTGAGCTGAAATTATCTATCTCTAATATACAGTTGAATTTTATTTAAAAAAAAAAAAAAAAATACAAAAAAAAACATTCATCATTTTTTTTTGTATTTTAAATTATGGTCCAAAGCGAACATCTGTTATTTTATATACAACTTGATAAATAAGCTATTAATCCATGTAACGATTATTTATGTAAAAATAATTGAGACATTAATTTACCTATTGGTAGGCCAGTGTTGATAATTTATACATTTTGTATCATCAATTATATTTTGATACTATACGTACTGCTATTGAATGTGTCATAAAAAAAAACATGAAAAATTACAAAATTTATAATTGATGAGTAATGACGAGATACGGTGTTTGCGTGAATTTGCATGTATTACGTTATATTTTAGGTTTTTATATGATAGTTACCTAAATAAATTAACTGTTAAAAATTTTGTTTTTTTATATTATACTAGCTTCTATCGCGACTTCGTCCGCGAGCCTATAACCTTCCTCAAGAATTGGGCTATCCGATGCAAAAAGAATATTTCAAATCCGTAGTTCCAGAGATTAACCCCTACATACAAACTTACACACAAACAAATTTTACCTCTTTATAATATTATTATTATATAACAGATTATTAATATATGTAGATTATTATAGATTTCAATTTTCAAGAAATTTTAGCATATAAAAACCTTGGGTAATTCTACAAAACAGAAAAAAAAGTACAATCGACCATACTTTTTTAAAGAGTCAGATTAACAACATTATTCTTAGCAAAACACAAAAACTTATTAAAATGTCTCATTTTAAGTGACAATTGTCAATGTTGGTAGCTTCGCCAGCTTAACTTGCGCTCAACTTAATCCACCCATCCACCCTTTTATTTACAGGTTAAAAACAGTTAAAATGGCGCGCAAATAGCTTTTTTTTATTCGTGTAAAAAGGATGGATTATGAAATACTTAAAATTGTCTTTGGATCTGAGTGTTCGTTTAAAAAGATTACATTAATCTCTTGCGTTTTCGAGAAGTGATGTATTTATTTCTCACCATGGTTTTGGAGTAAAGTAATGTTAATCTGCTGATAAACTATCTATTAATATTCTTGAAAGTTGGGATAAACTTTCCATTTTACGGTATTTTGGAATACAAAAAGTCAAAAATTAAAAAAGACTAGCTTAATTTTTTTTTCTCTTCCTTTAAATCATCTTTCTAAATATATGATAATAATGATAGATATTTCAATTCATATGTACTTTCGGAGCTTATATTGGACATTACTAACATCGGTGAAGAAAAACATCGTGAGGAAACCTGGACTTATAGTTAATATGAGTCAGAAATTGCAAAGCGCCACCACGTCTTGAGCAAGCGTGGTGATCAATGCTCGTGCCTTCTCTCTATGAGAAGAGGCCTTTGCCCTGCAGTGGGACAGTAACAGGCTGGTATTATTATAATTATAGACTACTCAAATCGTTTTTAGGATTCCGTAGTAAACAAGGAACCCTTATAGTTTCGCCATGTCCGTCTGTCCGTCTGTCTGTCCGCGGCTTAGCTCAGAGACGGTTAGTACTAGAAAGCTGTAATTTGGCATGGGTATACATATTAACGAAAAAGTGGTTAGTCATTTTTCAATTCAGGGATCCGTTTGCGAAATATTAAGCTTTAAAGTGCAAATTTTTGTTAGAGTCAAGTGCCCCCCCCCCCCCGCCAGCTAAATGGTTGTACTTGGATTTGTGAAAAAAATCACAACAGTAGTATACAAAACGAAGTTAAAAAGAAAACTATCACAGCATAGTAGGCTTTACAGGTAACGAGTAATAATTGACCAACCAAAATTTGCAGTTTGAAAAACATGATCACACATTCCGTATGGGAGAAAATGTTTTTCAACTACAATGTTAAGTTTGTTCTTGGGATAAATTCATCCCAACTACGGAACCCATTGCACTGTGGAACTCATTGTGTGTGCGGTCCGACACGCACTTGGCCGGTTTTTTTAACAGTAAGTATAGAGGGATGGGTTATAAAAATATTGAAAATGACCCAAAGATCATATTGCGCGTTGAAATCTTCTAAGCCTACGGGATAAGGTCTACGAGCCTACGGGCTACGCGCTACGGTCTACGAAAAAAAAAGATGGTCTCCTTTGTTTTAACGAAATGCTGTGATTTGATTGGCTGGACGAACTCGCTCGGCTTTCTTCGGTGCGGGTCGGTTTTTGTGATGCCCGTAGAATGTATCACGCTTATTGTGTATGGGATAATGTGGTAATTGTTCTGGCTATGTGAGATTTGTAATTTTTTTATTGTTTTTGATTAATTACGTAAAATATGTTGATGGAGTGTGAGCTTAAGAGCGCTAATACACTGGGACGCCATGGCGACGTCACCTGCTACGTATTCAAACAATTCGTATTGTATGACAGTTAACTCACTTGGCTACGGTCTGGCGACGTCGCCAATTCGGAAGCGTACGAACCACGACCTACCGGCCCGTGGAGTCTGGATACTCTGGTGACCTGGCGTAGCCAAGTAGTATTTTGTATACAAGTAAGTTACGCCGCCTTCACTCAGTCGCCAACTGATCACCAGGACGGACGCCCACGTGTTACTGGCTACTTATTTGGCCACCTCATTTGGGTACGCTAGGTAGCCAGAAGTAGCGATGGCTACGTAGCCAGCGACGTCGACATGGCGTACAGTACGTCTCAACTTAGATGTAGCATTTTGAAAATTTGCATTCTTTTATTTCGATTTTACGAATGTATTTGGTCATATGACTTTACAAGTTATTGCGTTTGCTTAAAGATCATTTTTACGTAATAAAGAATAAATAATAATAATAAAGAATAATAAAGATAATAATAAAGATTGGTAATCATTTTCACCTAAAGGTGAAAATGATTACCAATCTTTATTATATTACTGCTTTGCAAGTAATAAAGATTGGTAATTTTGAAGGAGCACTCAGTTCGGATGGCGATCGGCTTTACGAATTTTGCCGATGCTTCATCTAAATTTTGTCGTACTGCATCAGTGTCTTAAAGCTCCCACATACCTAGTTTGTGATTCCATTTTTTAATTTGATATTTGATTGTGACGAAGTTCCATACAAACTTTCGGCCCCTATTGAACCCCTTTAGGGAATGAATTTCCAAAAATCCTCCCTTAGTGCTCATTTTTATTACATTTAAAGGAACTCTTGTGAAAAAATTCAGGCTTTTAGAAGCAGTTGTTTACGCTGTGCGTTGTCTGTCAGTGAATGAATAAATTTAAGATTTTGATTAAGCAGTAAATTCCAGTAGTTGCCACGAATATTAACTAAGGTGAATCCACAGTTGCCATGAATATTAACTAAGGTGAATCTACAGTTGCCATGAATATTAACTAAGGTGAATCCACAGTTGCCATGAATATTAACTAAGGTGAATCCACAGTTGCCATGAATATTAACTAAGGTGAATCCACAGTTGCCATGAATATTAACTAAGGTGAATCCACAGTTGCCGCCCGCGAAATTCAAATTTTCTGTGAAGAACAAATATCTTGTGGAAAAGTTCTTATATAACAAATCTAACTTAGAGAGATGTATTAATGATTTCAAAGATTATAATTCTGTAAATACATACCTGTTATAGTCACGAATCATATTTTGATCAAGATACAATCTGAAACTGACCTGCAAATAGAAAAAACATTAAGAAAATTTGAATTTCGCGGGCTGCAACTGCGAATTCACCTTAAGTTTGATTTCTCATTATCACCAGTAACCATATAGCCTAGTGGTGTGACCGTCGGACTGCCAAGTCATAGGTCTCGAGTTCGAACCCAAGGCACGCACCTCTGACTTTTCGGATTCATGTGCGTATTGTATAATTATCACTTGCTTCAAAAACGGTGAAGGAAAATATCGTGAGGAAACCGACATGCCTGAGAGATATTTCTCGACGGCATGTGAAGCCAAGTCAGAGGCCCATGGGCGGCTTTAAAATTCTGACACCAGGTTAGTTACTAACCACACGAAAAGGAGAAGACCAGTATCATTTAATTTTTAACCAACTTCAAAAAAGGAGGTTCTTGAAAGTACATTTTCTAATCCTACGAGGTACTTTAGTTTATTAGATACAAAAAGAAACTAAAATCCGTTGGCCCCACAGACGGCTCACCTAATTGATATGACTAACATAAATTATATCAAGATGGCTACCGGATCGCTGCCGTAACTATATCTTTAAAGGATTAGAGCATAAAATAGGTAGTAAAAGTAAGTAGGATATAAGATCGGAATGCAGGCTGTAAACCGTGCTCGAATCCGGAATCGAACCTGTAACCTTTAAGTTCCTATTTTGACTTGTGACTTTACTTTTTTGTATTTTTTCTGTCTGTCTTGGAGCTGGCTTCCTGTTTGCCTAAACTAAAAAAATTGCTTTAAATATCGGAATATTACATGTATGTCTTGTTCCAAAGACTAATAACTAGTCATTTTGGATACTAATCATAGATCACTTTGGTAAAACATAAGATTCTAGTCCCATAAAAAGACTTGAAGGAACTTTATCAGTAAGTATTTTAGAGAATGAATAGGTGGCCAGTAGTTCAATTCTTTGCAAAGCTATTGAGACTACGCTGCCATATTGGCAATGTATATCTACTGTTAGTTATTCTCTGTCTTTGGTTATAAATATGCAAAGAAATCATAGTGTTGCCATAAAATTAATGATTTTAACAAATAACTTCCAAGAAAGTAGTTTTCACTACACATACAACATTCGTTACTGGCCACCGACCGAATTCAAATTTCGAACACCATGCGTGCCTACTCAAATGTCATAAGATTCACACCTGTCAGAAAAGTACGATGATACTAATTATCTGCTAAGTGAAAATAAGCTTTATTTTGAGGAGATAAAGTTTATAACGCCTTGTATATTTATGCACTTGTAACGTTTCGATATCGGGAGGTGGTGGTTAATGTCAATGGTTTTGTACAACTAATGAAGCAAGATTAGTATGGATAAGATCTTAATTTAATGTTTAAAAAAACTGTGTATTATTTTATATCTTTACTAAATAAAGAAGTAATGCAAAGTTTTACATAAAATAAGTTGTACCTACAAAGAAAAGATAAAAGTGTTACATAATGCATTTGTTTTCAATAGGAATAAAATGCTATGTGATGTAAACAAGTTTTTATTTTTGTCTTAAAGTATGTGTATGTGATTTTGAGATAAATGAACGAACATTTATAGTTTTTATCTCTGCAGAGTGCAGGTGAGCGCGATAGCATGCTGATATTCGTGATAAGGTCAGTAAGAGAGTGTACTTAGGTATCATTTTAACAACATTAATCTCTGCATTGAAAAATGATATCTATCGTGATATCTGCTAGAAAACTCAACAATACACACGAAGTTAGCAATCATTGCAAATGATTGAGATACTTAATTTCATAGATTTATAACTCTGCTTAATTCGCGTTGGTTACTATACATAAACCACGCAAAGTCTCACCGAAAGACGTCCACTGCTGGACATAAGCCTCCCCCATATGAGGGGGGGGGGGGGGGGGGGGGGGGGGGGGGGGTTGCCATAATCGCCACGCTTGGCAGGCGGGTTGGCGATCGCAGTATGGTGTTAAAATGGATAGGGAACGCTGCTGCCCATTCTCTAGTGAGTCTACTAACGTCGATTTCTGTTAGTACCTAGGTCTTGGTTAACATACAAACTTATAACCGATTAATGTTAGTCGAATCCTCCACTGTCAGGCTTCGCAATGCACCTTCCTCCTACCAAAATAATTTGAACAATTTTTATGCAAGATGTCCTTTAGAATTCATATCAAAAATTAAAAGTCAGGTCCACACTAATCGTCCACGGCCGTTCGGCGCGCACCCAAAGTGTTCCACGTTTAAATATGATATTTTTTTCTAGTTTTCAGTGCGTCGCATCCAGCGACACCGCCATACAGCCTATATTTATGTGTTGCCGCGTAATTTATTTATTTTTATTTATTCACCGCTCTGTAACAGTCGGTATTGGACTGAGGTTTATGGCACTACACTAGGAGTAAGGAAAATATTATGGCTGACAAAAAGGATGGGATACCATCCTCATTTTATATTTAAAGAAGAATACAGAAATAAAGCTATACTAGGTTAGATATGACGACACGGTTGGCGCAGTGGCTGAGCCATCGACTGCTGCGTAACGTGTCGCGGGTTCGATCCCCGCACGGAACAAATATTTGTATGATCTGCAAGTAGTTGTTCCGGGTCTGGGTGTTAGTGTATGTGAGTTTCTATGTTTGTAAACGCACCCACGATACAAGAAGAAATTCTTAGTGTGGGACAATGATTTAAAAAAAATAAAAATGATGTGATGCCACAATTCCAAGCTAAATTGATAACACAGTTTGTAAGTAACAACACTGTCTAGATACCTAAATAAGTACTGTTAACACTTTCGACTCCACTACTTTTCATAGATCTCATACGCCATGCCACTATACATTTGGAAGTAAACCCTCCGGGAGGGTCGCCGGCATTACGTTTGTGCTAAAGTTAACCATCGCGGACGGAGTTAGATTTAGTGTATATTTTGCTCCTCAGAGAATGTGGGGAGAGGTATAAACCTCTGCTCACAATTACTTACAGTAGCTGTACCCACGCTGCAAACTTTTTTGTTCCTTGAATTCTATACTATATGTACTATTAAACGAGCAATATGTTTTTGTATATATTTGTAATCACATTCACGAAAACGGCTCTAACGACTTCGATGAAAGTTGCAATATACGGCTTTACGTGGGCGAAAAATCGATCTAGCTATATCTTTCGGTCTCGTATCTGGGAAAATTCGTTATCTCCAAAAGTTTAGAACAAGATGGCTACCTTAGAATAATGACATGGCAGCATGGAATTAGTAAGTACCAGAGCAGAGGTCACCAGAGCAGCGGTCGGTCGCCCATATAAATAGCGCATCCATTTTGATCTGGATCCACGTCATCAGAGTATGCCGGAGGTCCCCCGATCTTCTGTTAAATGCTTTATTTAAGTGTGTTATTGTACTGTTAGGTTTGTGGTGATATAAACACAAAATAATAAAAAGCTTGAAGAAGAGGTTCAGATTGGAATGCTAAAGACCAACAATATCTTTGAAGATATTGTTCACTTTTGCACAGCATACATATATAGTCATTAGTATTCTCCTGAGTCGACTTGGAGTAGGATTCCAATACTAGCCCTTGAATTTGTTACTTACATTTCTTCACAGAGGAAGTCAGATATTTTTTTTTATTAATGACGTGTAAAAGTGATTCCAATATAATATAAACAAAATATCTTTATTCGACTTACAAGCTGTAGGCCGTGGGTTTGAACCCAGGCAGGCGTTTGGCTGGCCAGGCTGGCGGCGATTTGTTTTCGTGCATTGTATTCTCAACGCTCGGCTCAACGTAGAGAGTTGAACGTCCAGTGCGCGATAGAATTCCGCCACGTTATTGTTACGTCCGCGCGAACGTGGGCTAACGCGACAGTAACACGATCAGCTTTCATAGTCAACTGTACTCATTCACACTCACACAATAATTATTATATTATTGTATTTATGTGTTTATCCCTGGATGTTCCTTTGGAAGGCATATGAGGGGCCGCAGCCAACTCGCAGAGGCCCCTTAGACAATTGCACCAAGCGACGATTAACCCTGTATGCACCGTGCAAGTGCACCCAAAGACAACCCCCGGTTGGTGCAGGACTATTGCAGGATATGGAAACAAAACGTATTGGGCTATGGGTTTGGGAGGCTATAGTGGATTGGTTACCTAGAACTATGGAAGAACTATGTCCCCTGCCTGATCAATGTTATGGTCTACACGGATAAAATGGCAGGGGGTGGCTTGCACACTCAATAATGGGCCCCCGAAAACGGTCGCTAGCACATAGTGACGTAGCGACAAGAGGGCAACACTTCCTGAGGTGCTTGAGGAGTGGAGAGGTATTCCACAGCTATCAGAACAATCCCAGAGCCCGGAAGATGGTCATGATCCCTACCAGCACTTACTGGAATACTTTCTTCCTCCGAGCACTTATCTAATTTCTGAAATTATAGCTAAGCATAGGTCCAGATTGCTTGCTCGACTTCTCGAGAGAAGATGAGCTAAAACTGGTTATTGTTCGTAATGTATTGTTGTTACAAATAGTTCAGCAGCTAATGCTGGTAGTTAAAATATTCCAAGTCAACGCAGAGTGGAGCTGACTAACTTAAGAACGTTTATCCTAAAAGTTGGCAATGGCATCGCAAATAGCTGTCAAAACATTTACCTGTTTTGATTAATTTGGCAATATTACTGTATGGAAATAAGAAATGTGGCCAACTAGCGAACTAGAATATTAATAATGAATTGAATTTGATGTTGTACCCGTTTTAGGTGTAAAAAAAGCATTCGGAAAGTTTCCAAATACTTTTTTTACATTTAAAACCAAATATTCGGTGTTACGATATTCATTATTGCATTTCATAATCAATATTCTAGTTCGGTAGTTAGCCACGTTTCTTATTTCCATACAGTAATATTGCCAAATTAATCAAAACAGCGTAATATTTGACAGCTTTTTGCGACGTAGCCAACTTTCAATATAAACGCTCATAACCATGGTTTAACTTGTGTAATCTCAATGTGCAAATGTCGTCACTTCTCTACAAAGTTTATATTTCATTACTTAAACAAAACATGCTCAATCTCTGCCCCTCCCTTGTGAGACAAAGCGTGAAGTTTGTCAATAAAACTGGTTGTATGACAAACACACTGACCTATTACCTCCGAGAGGTCACGGATCGTATTTTTCATTAAATTTTGACATAATTATAAATATCATTATGAATACGAGGTTAGACGAGGTCGTAGAGACAGCGGTGTGGCAATCGCTTGAGCGGTTTTGTTGGGAGTCAAATTGTTTCATTTTGTAAGATTATTTGAATAAAATTAAGTATACGCGACAAACGTCAGAGGGTGGAGATGAAATGTGAAGACATTAGAAGTGCAGTGAAGTGAAAGAAAAGAAAAGTCAAAATCGTTTTCAAAACGTTTCGTACTTCTACAAAGAGTTTCAACAGGATTGATTTAAGCTTTTCGGTAGCTTAAGTCAATCAAATGCATTTTTGACTTTTCCATCATCGTTATCGCTAACGGAATGTCACTTTGTCTAGGCCTTCAGGTCGGTTATTGTAGCCATGCTGAGGCTATAAGACTGATGTGAATGATTTTGCCTCTAAGCCGTTTCGGACCACTATTTTTCTAGTGGTTACTTACTGCCTGTGCAATTACAACGAGTATTGCATTCCTTAAAATCGCTCGAAGGTCATAATAATATTCTAACGCCATAAATTCTTCACGCTCTCAGTCGAACCTCGCCCTAGAACCCGGTACGGTACAAACCGTACTCACAGACGAAAACTATAAAAAAGCCGACGCAATCACCTTGGCGACCTTAAATACACCTAAAACAACCTTCAAATACATTGCTTGCTCTTTAACACGAATAAATAAACTTTTTCATATAAAACCCGCGGTGCACGACGAAGTATTAATAACCGTTGAGCAAGGCATTCGAATTATAAAGTTCAATAATGGAATCCCGCCGCCCGGAAACGTATAAAAAAGCGCGGCAAAACTTTTTCAAACTCGGAACGTTGAATGGAACGTCATTTTTTACCTCGGTTAGGGATGTCGCAGTGAAAAATGATATAATTTATATCGTTTGGTAGCGGCTACCCGTTTTGTTCGACAAAATACAAGTAAAAAAATTTAAAAAAATATGTATATATTACAATATTTTTTACTCTTTTTACTACTAATTTAAAATGTTTCCTTATCAACGCGCGGCGCGATGCGACAAAAGGTTTAGTGATGTGAGTTTTTATGAAATCAAAAGTATCGATATCGGTATTTTTTTGCTTTTTGCAGAGCTAACCTTTCGATTTTTACGGAAGCCTCATTTAAAAGCACATCACGCAACTACTCGTAAATATAGCTTTCTATGACAGGATAGTAAATTAGATATCAATCACTTGTTTTTATTACTCTGTGAAAGTAATTGGATCTTAATTTATCCGCGGTATAAATTACATCTCATTAATACAACTATGTAGTAATATCATAGTGCTAGGTTTTTGTAGTGTTTCATTACTCGTTTATGTTAACCGAGTCACGTTCTTTAACAATTTTTTTGTTGCTTTAATGTGAGTTCAACGTTAATTCACAATCACTTATTCATTTAGTGGATTTTAATTATGATAAAGATTGCATTTTATCGCGTAGGTACGTTTGCTTATAATTTGAAAACATTTTTTCTTTCTCTGAAAACACTCGTATCTTAAGGATAGCAATATTTTATTGTTTTTTTTACCCTCGAACTCTAAACACGTGTCCAATTTTAAGTCAAAAAGTGACTTATCAATATATCCCATCCCTACAACACACACAGTCAAACCAACAACACAAATCAAAGCGCGCGCGTCGTACGAGCGAGAATGAAATATTCAAATTTGGAAGCTGATTCCGTTTATGGCTACTTAATTTGGGTGATTCGATTTGAATATTTAAAAAAGGTACGAATGAAAAAAATGTATGGCCATAGACATTCCTTGAGCGAGTGGACACGGAGTTTTTAATGTAGCAGATTTTAGGTAATTTATTGTCTGTGAGCGGTGTGTAAGATCGGTGAGGTTAAGTTGCGGTGATTGAGGTCTGGATTCGGATGGGTGGTTGAATGGATGAAATGTAGGTTTAGTTCAAAGAATTTGGGTTACTCCTTTTTTATATCAAAGAACTTTTTTAGATTATCCTCGGTTTATTTTGACATAGTTATTGGGCATCAGGTTTGCGGTTAATTCGTTAGTCATGCTATTAGATTCATCATATTAATTTAAATCTCTTGGATTTAGCAGCTTGCGGTTAGATTGTACTATAAGATAGTAAAGTATCAATAAGCCTGTAACTATCCACTGCTCACCATGGGCCACCCAGCTGACGACTTTGAAGGAGCGTTTGGCGGTATTGGCGTTTGGTTTGGAGGAGCTCGTGGCAATGTAATAACAGCCGTACGGATCATCCATCAGGTTAAACTAAGCTTGCCAGGGTTGGTCTGTGGATGGGTGAACATCTTTACATACCCAAACGCTTCCGTGCCTCGGAAAACACGTTAAGCCGTTGGTCCCGGCTGTCATTCGCGGATCTTTGACAGTCGTTACGGGTCGTTTTGCTAAGTGGTATCGTATACCCTGTTACTGGGTTGTGGAGGTCAGATAGGCAGTCGCTCCATGTAAAAAACTCGTATTCAGCTGCATCCGGTTAGACTGGAAGCTGACCCCAAAATAGTTGTGAAAATGCTAGTCAGGTTTTAAAGGAGTGTTACGCCTGGTGGTAGGCCTATTGTACCAAGTTTTTCGGACAAATTGGCGTGTCGTGTCACCATGTGCTATTATAAAACATGAAAGCTGAGATTAGCCACTCAGCAGGATGGTTGCTAGTCTGACCACTCTTGGTAGTATAGTATAGTATTCTTGGCACGGACGTACCGTCGTCACTTTTTTTTTGTAACAGGTCTTTCCCTTGGCTGCCATAAGAAACTAGGTTAAAACCTCCAGCCAGGGCGTAAAAATAACTTATAAACTAGGCGAGCGCTCGCTAAGGGCACCCCCTGTGGGGTACGAACCTTGGCTTAGGGCGTCGCTGGGGGGAGTACAGCAAGATGGGACAGGCTGGATCAAACATGGGTATTTAAAGCTATAATACAGGCTCAGCTATCTTCGACGCGGGCTGGCGCATCGTCGAGCAAGGGTCGGGGTATCGTCGTCACTCTGGGAGGTACCTACTACGCTTTGGAATGGGCAACTAGCTTCATATTTCTGACTGACCGATTCCTTGACAATTCAAAAGTGCCTGTAAATACTCGTAGTTTAATTGAAATAAATGCTTTGAGCTTGAGCTCTGTACTTATAGTTAGTGCACTCTGAAATGACGTAAATGCGAGAGTGGGGCGCGTCATTTCAGAGAGAACAAGCTATACTCACATTTTCTAAGTCGAGAGACCAGCGATTCCTAAACTGGGTTCCGCGAAACCCTGGGGGTACTTTAGGGGTATGAGGAACAGGGTGTAAAGTTCACTCATCCACCATAGAAAAGGGAGGATCCTCCGACCAGACGGGTGTCGTGTCTGGCGGGCAACTGCCCAGAGGTTGAAGTCGGGAAGCTTGTATATATGTTTATCGCGCGGTAAACTCTAATTGCGCGATGCAGGATTTGTGTGACGTCAGGTCTTTGATGCGTAGTTTGCATGTAGCGATGTAGATGCCGCTACAGTACCGTATAAAAGTCACCAGGATTCCGCGAAATTAAACATTTTTGGCTGTTAAATAGTACCACAATTAAATACAAATATTATTTTGAGGTAAGTTTGTTTACGCATATTAGAGATAATTTTTTAATGATAATTAGGTAATAACTTTTATTTCTTTTAATCAGGATATTACGCAGCTGGGCCACCTGATGTCCGTTCACTGGTTTATTTGATATTTTGGAGAAAATATTGTCAGTTTAAAACTGTAGTTTTATTATTCCAGAACACTTTGTGACGAACAAGCGGGCGGCTCATGTTGGTAACTGATCCACCACCGATGGTACTCCTGAACACATCGTATGCGAGCTACCATTCTCTGAGCTAATGCTACATCTCATGTCCCTACACGCCAAACAGCTCTCATTCCCTTCGAACCAGAAACAGCAATGCCGCTTGATAGCAGACGTAGTAGGTACGGCTTCATAAATACTGCTATACTATTACTACTCATGACTGACAGCATTTATTTAATTAATTAAAAACACTAAAACAGTAGATAATCGTGATCAAAAAACTTTTTACAAAAAAAAAAAAAACTACCGAATTAAAAAAAAAACACTACAAAGGGAAAAATAACTTTAATTGCGGAAGTCGGTGTCTATGTAAATAACAGTGACAGGCAGTTATCATCATATAATCCACTTATACTAAGTGGGAAAAATATGTATTATTGAAGCTTACTCAAAAACTATCCAAGCAAAGTTAATAAAATTTATATGGGACGAACTTGGAAGCAAAGCAAAGCCCTTTCAAACAAAAAAATAATTTTCAAAATCGGTCCACAATTGACGGAGCAACCCGTGGAAATACATTTAAAAAAAAACATACATACGCGACAAATATATAACCTCCTCCTTTTTAAAAGTCGGTTAATGGAAAACAAAATGACTCATAAAAAACAATAGAAATAACCGTCAATAACCTCAGACCAAATCCAGTCAATCCAGTCTGAGGTTATTGCTGGGAACAATACAGTGAAGCATGCCAAAACTACACCGCCGCTCTGTGCATACACGCTCACACGCACACATTTACAACCTTTTACAATGAAACTACAATCAAACTACACCACAAAAAGTGCACACATGTTTACGAAACCGGCTTCACTTCACTGTTGACAGCGCTGTCTTGGTATTTTATTTGGTCTGAGCCGCAATCAAAGACAAGTCCCTTCATCAACAAAAACTAAGATGGCCGATCCAGTGCTACCAACATTGACAAATCTGTACTCCAACCTAACTGCCGTAAATTCCATCGACTATGATTGAATCTTGTGCTAGATCCATCTAAGCTTTCCCCCGTCAACTGTGAGAGGGATCGAGGTCGCTCCAGTCTGTCTAGATTCTTTTGAGGAATGCTGTGTGATTTGAAACGGATGTCTTTCGATTTTTGAATTCGTCAAACTGCTGACCTGACGTTGGTCGTCAATTATTTCATTTTTGACAAAAAACTTACTGTTAATTCCATACGTACTGGCCACTGCAGTTAGTGTCCAGGTTGTAATTTAGTTTTTTCTAAACCCGTTGAAACCCTACCCAAAATGATTATTACAAACGATATGGTGATGTTTGTAACTATGTCGTTTGTGTAGCTTTTAGGCACAATACAACATTTTTTATATGGTGGATTTGATTAAAAATAACTTTCAGGCATATAGTTCTGGCAAAATATAGACTCCCTCTATCCACCGCCATCATCAAGTAAAGAAGATATTAGTGGTAACAGTAATACTTGCTCACCAAACGACATTTTGCCATTACCAATGTTTTCCATGTTGAATATACCAATTTTCATGGTCATTAATTAATGTCGATTCTGTAGTGCATCAGGGATGTTTGCTGAACACCGCGTATACTGCTTTTACGCTACGATGCGTAAAAGGAGCGTATCCCTGATGCGTAGAGTACGTGGCAGCGCCAACAGCATCCTTAGCATAGCATGCATCCATGGTATAATAATATACTTCGCCAGGTATAGCATTCCGAGACACAATGGTCACGTGGGAGACTCAAGTCTACGTCATCACATCTGTGTTACCAGAAGTTTGTAATAATAACTCCCCAACCACCTTTATTACCTGTGCGAATCCGATAAAACAATGAGGTTTTAATTAACAATTACGTTGTTTTATGTTTAAATTGAATTGTTTCGTTTGATTAGACACACGAAACGACAATTTAAATGCTTTGGACATATTTTTTAACAGAATGGTGGCTAAAAATCTTTCCTTAATCGTGTTTTGTTGCAATAAAGTGGCAACTGGATAGTGACGTAATCATGTGATAGTCCCGGAATGCCAGACCTTGTTTTATTAGACCATGGTTACATCAATCATTGCTGCGAAATTTGACATGGAATTGCGCAGTAGTGATTGTTTGAGTTTACTTTATTTTATGTTTTAAGTATTACTAACACTAGTCTGTAACAAAATTGTTACTAACATAATGGACACTATGGTCTGAAGTAAAGTTTATTTTAATTGTTTATTTATTAATATTATATTTGATCATTAATTTATGCTGCATTCGTCGTTTAAAAGGGCTGACAGCATTTCCAACCCATCTGCCTTTAAACATACAAAAAATGTACTGTCTAAATCTCCATCTTTCCAAAAGCTCGTCAGGTCTTATTTTTATTTCATACAAAGTCAAAGTCAAAGTCAAATCATTTATTTCAAATAGGCCCTTGCAAGGCACTTTTGAACGTCAACAATTACAAAAAAAAAAAAAATGATTCTAGTCGCCCCTTCCAAAAGGTAGTTTTCGTATGGAGAAGAACGGGCAAGAAACTCCACCGTTACTCTTTTAAAATGTTTTACAATATTTTGTATATGTAGGTACATTAGTTATATAATTATAAAATAAATGAAATAAAAAAATAAATTACTATACCACAATATAGGTCAAAAGAATTTTTTAAAGAGAGCAACGACAGATAAATTAATTACTTATGTGATAGATACATGGTTCTCACATATTTACAAACATTCTAAAGTAGACGATTTACAAAAAAAAAAAAAAAAAATACAATTAATAAGTCAGTGTGTGAGACATACTCACATGTACATTTTCTTCACCGTTCTCTATTTAACTCTAATATGATGTTGAGTTGAGATAAACCCTAACTAATATTAAAGGTAAAAATGAAAATGAGTTTGTTTTTTTGTTGATGTGCTTGTGACGCTTTCAGGTCGTAACTGGTCAACCGATCATTATGAAATTTTGCACACACGTTGTCAGAAAAGGACATAGGATACCTTTCATCCGAAAAAATGTACATTAACAACATTAATAATAAATTGCAATTATAACACTAAATTTGATGTTGTCACCGTTTTAGGTGTAAAAAAAGGCATTTGGAAACTTTCCAAATACTTTTTTTTACATCTAAAACTAAATATTCGGTGTTACGATATTAATTATGGCATTTCATAATCAATATATTAGTTCACTAGTTAGCCACATTTCATATTTCCATACAGTAATATTGCAAAATTAATCAAAACAGGTAAATATTTGACAGCTATTTGCGACGATTCCAACTTTTAGGATAAGCGCTCATAATGCGAGCGAAGCCGCGGGCAAAAGCTACTATAGTAATATGATTATACTGCCTCTTAATAATAGGTATGATTTTAATGTACTTCCTATATGTGCCTACTACCTATCTACTACTAAACTTGCCCACATAACCTAGGTACCCTATATCAGTCAACTAACCCCATAACATAAGCAGACACTGTCTGTGTTTATTATAACCAATATTTCAAAGTTAAACCAGCGCGGATGATGCGAGTATTTTGCCATAAGTCGATAGGCTCAGCAAGAGATAGTGTTGTGAGTCGCGTTGTCGTAAAATATCGATACCTTGCTATCGACAAATCGATGCTAGCAATTGATATTGCTTAAGTAGAGCTTGATAGGTGGATTTTGAGTTTTATTTACTTATGTTGTCTATTTGTATGTGTATATAAGTGTGGCTGAGTGCAAATATAAAAAAAAAAACAGGCTACGGTTTCTATCTAGTGGAATAATCAGGTAGAGGTACTAGCGACTTAATTTAATTTCAAAATAGATATTATAAAATCTGGAATCTCTCATTCTTTTTTATTCGACAAAACGAATTGGTTAAGTCTATGAATTCATTATAATGAATGATGTAGCATCAACAAAATTACCAATTCAAAATAACTACATCAAAGAACATTAATAAACAATACACTTAACTATGTACCGTCTGTAAAATACATTCCCAATAAAATTGTCCAGTAGGCAGTAAGTGATGTTAAAAACATGATAAATATTCAAAGCAATCACATCGTTTTAAACGACCGCTCGCGTCGGCGGACGCTGAGCGAATGAGCAAAAAAGCGCACGAGACGTTCATCTGACATTCAACGTTGGGTGGGGCCTACCGCTTCCCGCCTCCCCAAACGAGCACCACCATTGGCTCATTTAAAAATCGATTCCATTTTATAAATATGTAACCACTTTCATTTCCCGCGCATCAAAACCGTTGCAAGGCTCGCACAGCGTAGAACAACTCTCACCCTTATTTTGACGGTTGAAGAATTCAATTTCGAAAATCGAACAGCTAGTGTTGTGACGTTTACTATCGATATACACTCAATTGTTTTACCGACATGTCTTTGTGGTCTCTTTTGTTTTATTTAAAGGAGAACAGGCCCAAGATGTTTTTTTGTTGGAATTATTTTTATTATAGGTCCGTGTAGGTAGGTTGGAATAAACAAAAATACGTAGGTGGGTGAAATTGTATCTGTAATAAATAATGGTGTATTTATGATTTATGTTGAAACTGGAGGGTTTGGAATGAAGATTATAGTGGTTCTGTTGGAACATTTAATAGTAATGATCTGTACTCTATGCATGATCTTCAAAAAGATTCAAGATAGAGGTTTAATGAGAATATTGAACGCTGTATATTTCATCTGTTTAACTTGGGTTTAGTGCGGCGCGTGGCTACGTAAGTACCTACATAACAACCGCGGAGAGATAGACGTACAAGGTTAAGCTGTTCTTGCAGCGGTCAATCTTTTGATGGGTGACCGGTCACTAGTCATGTTCTACAGACTTCTCAGTACATTGAGATACTCTGTGCTTACCGTCGTTACTTGTTGTTTTTAGAACATCAGTAGGTAAATTCGAGTTATTGTATGAGTTGTGAATTACTTACGGCGATTTTCACGAAATATGGGCTTCTGTCGCATTAGCTTCTTAGTAGTTATTAGTCTGTGGCTGAAAAAAGCAAATAAAAAAAAAAACAAAATTCAAACATTTTATTTCACTAAATAGCGTTTATTTTGAAAGTGGGCAACGTCGCAAATGGATGTCAAATATTTCCCTGTTTTGATTAATTTGGCAATATTGCTGTATGGAAATAAGAAATGTGGCTAACTAGCAAACTAGAATATTGATTATGAAATGCAATAACTAATATCTTAACATAAACTTAATCGTGAAGGGTGGGCGTTTTGGGGGACTGTCTTATGTAATTTTGACGTTCGAAAAGTGCTGATTCTCAGCCTAGTTTGAATAAATGACTTTTGAATTTTGAATTTTTGAATTAACACCGAATATTTGGTTTTAGATGTAAAAAAAGTATTTGGAATCTTTCAAAAATGTCTTTTACACCTTAAACGGTTACAACATCAAATTCAGTGTTATTATTGCAATTCATTATTAATATTCTAGTTCGCAAGTTAGCCACATTTCTTATTTCCATACAGTAATATTTCCAAATTAATCAAAACATGTAAATATTTGACAGCTATTTGCGACGTTGCCAACTTTTAGGATAAACGCTCATAAACCTACAAGGACACGGTTCCAATTGGTCGTTTCCTATGGAGAAGAGCCGGCAAGAAACTCCACGGTTACTCTTTTGAATGATATCTAAAGCAGCAACTCAAACTGCTGACATTTCTTCTATGGTCCTAATGATGACTAATTACTTCCAGATCACCTATCAAGCAAGCAAGAACTGTTGCAAGAGTATTACGCAATAATGTCTTTGGTCCGTGGCCTTGACAGCAACCAATGAAAAACATTGTTTTACTTTTTATATTTTTATTTATTGGATGAACACGAGGCTTTTGGCTACTTTTGTAAATGTGTATTTTATGTGTTTTTATCTTTATATGTGCGTTTTGTTTGTGCAGAATAAACAATTTTTCTTTCTTTTCTTTTCTTTCTTTATCTGCCCTCCCTCTCAATGAATACAGGCGTAATGTTAATATCCGTCAACAAACCATAGACAACATCGCTATACAGAGTCGGTCCATTACAGAAATTATAGCCCGGGGCTATTGTGAAATTAAATGGCGGATTCAGGATAGTACTCGCGATGTCTTTAATTTGGGTTGTATTTTCTTTTTGCTTTTATTTTTATGGTGGCATGAATTTATTTGTCCCCATAAAAATCCTGTCTCGTTTGGAGCAAGCTGCTGAGCATGAGGCCCTGGGTTCGATTCCCAGGTCGGGCATATTGGTATTGGGTTTTTCCATTAGGAACTTCTCGGTAGCAGCCCGGAGTCTGGATTTGTGCCCAGTTGATGGCAATAGGCTCGCCCCCTATTACATGGGACTTAAACATAACTGGCGAAATGTGGGTGTACCTACTAAGGGACACGTCTGCCTAGCCCTTCGGGGATTACAGGTGTCATGCTATATTATGTTATGAATTTATTTTGAAGAATTTGAAAAAAAAACAGAACATTAGATACCGTCCCCAGACCAAAAAAAAAAAATCAAGTCAACAGACGTAAAGCCGCTTTCGTAAACATGTGTGCACTTTGTGTGGTGTAGTTTGATTGTACTGTAATTGTAAATGGTTGTAAATGTGAGCGTGTATGCACAGAGCGGCGGTGTAGTTTTGGCATGCTTCACTGTATTTTTCGCAGCGCTCTGTGTTGGTTTTTTATTTGGTCTGACTTACCGTCACGTTTTTTCTCAATCGTTGGACTGTCAGTGTGTTTAAGTATGTATTAGATAAAATATCGACCTCTGTGAAATAGCGGCTTATTAGTTGATTCATACGAGTGCGCACGCATTTTAGGTATAATATGCAGTAAAGTTTTTTAACTTTACTGCATAAAATTCAAAATGTGCCAATTGTTAAATACTACTACGTATTTCTGGAGTTGTCAATTCGTCCACAAATAAATTAACAATAAATAATATTATTTAAAAGTGTCGATTAGCAGTGATAGCTGAGTGGTGTGACCGTCAGACTGCCAAGATCTCAAGTTCGAACCCAAGACACGCACCACCTTTTTTTTTTTTAGGGTGGGAAATTATCAAATACCTTCTAGGATGTGTCAGACTTTTACTGACTAAAATACACCCGTGTTCCTTCCGTTGCCTGTGTGCCGGGGCCGCGATATCCCTTTCGGACGAACCCGCAACCCCAGCAGGAAGACACGCACCTCTGACTTTTCGAATTCATGAGCGTATTGTATAATTATCACTTGCTTAAAAAACAGTGAAGGAAAACATCGTGAGGAAACCGGCATGCCTGAGAGATATTACTCTTTAAAATTCTGACTAACCACACGAAAAGAAGAAGAAGAAACGGGTGAGTAAGTAAATTCATGCTGATTCGCAATAATTACCAATAAACCGAAATAGAAAATGGGGTAGAGTAACCTATTATTATTAGGTTTAGGTATATTCTCTTCTTTAACACACACACACACACACACACACACACGCACACACACACACATAACCTAACATCACGTCTATATCCCTGAAGGATTACGCAGAGGTGTATCTATAGTACACTCACATTTCACCAGTTAGTAAGTAGGTAACGTCAAGCAACGTTCCTATTGTTGTTTTCCTTTTCTCCGATCTGCAATGAGCCTGGTTTTTTTCTTCACTTGGCAGTTCGAGACTGTTCTCATCCTGCGATGTGACGTCATCTCGTTTTTAGAATTTGGAGTTGAAAGTTAAAAGAACGTTCGTGGATAATAAACATTTTTGTATTTAAAATAGGTTTTATCACTCTGAAGGACATCCTTCTCTTTAATAAAATAAAATTAAAAAAATACAATAGACGCCGTATGTAGTAACCTAATCCGCTTAACTGTTCATAAAGAGTCATAAAGAAGCCTGTGACAATTGTATTTTTTCTTTTACAATACATTTCCGCAAAGTCACGCCTGAGCCAAATAAATTAAATTAAATTTATACAACTATAGAATAATTATGTCTTGATTTTGCGGGCTTTTGGTTTTAGAACTTAGAACGACGGATATTTGATTAGTAGGTAAAGGTACCCTTCCGTACCCGACCGCAGGCGGCATCTGCAGGCGACGTGTCGCCGCGACACTACTAGTTTCAATGAAATACTCGTAACTTCTGTAGCTAGCGACACATCATTTGCAGCTGCGGGCGAGCGACAGGCGACACGTGTAGCCCGACCACCAGACCAATAGTGTTGCCAACGCTCGAGCGATAACACTTTTTTGCCACCTGCGGTCGGGTTCGGAATCATGATTGCAGCGACATGTCGCCTGCAGTTGCCGCCTGCGGTCGGGTACGCAATAGTACCTTAAACATGAGAAAGAAACCGTAGATAGATTTGGTCTGCGATTAATTACGCAAAAATCAAAACAAACTCATAGGACTTTGATTCTTATTGCATTATTACTCAATAGTACACCAAACACGACAGGTGGTGAACACAAAATCGCCAATGACCAAAGTACCACAAAGTACTCCAGAGTACAGTCCACCGCACGACTATCTTAACAATCCGACACTGACAGCGCCTTCATCTCGTAGCATTAAGAGCGGTTTTCCTAATTCAAGTGTTACTTTTGCATGTGGTTGACTGTAGGAAGGTACTAGTGAGTGCAAGGGAGTGCTATTCAACCCTGCGGCCGCGAAATGGCCGCACAAAGGATTGTTATGAATATTACATTTCACCCCTCACTTGATGGGGCTTAGGGTTGGGGTGTTTGGAAGTATCGATATATCGATAGTTTTGAAGAAACGCCGCAAATATAGTGTTGTTTACGTCTGATTTGTGCAGAATTATTTATTGGTCTTGCTGTCTTTGTGGTGCAAAGTCAAATGAATAGCTGCTGTTGGTGTGGCGCTGAAAAAGGAGCCATTTCTGTCGAAAGATTGTTTCAGAAGATGTAGGAGATGGGTAGCGTCTGTCTTTCAAGACACAGACGTCAAGACCATATTTTCTGTTTATGTCAAATAAACCACCCGGTCACCACCTTTTTTTATATTACGTCTTAAGGCTCATGCAGACCAGCGCCACGCGACGGCGCGACGCGACTCGAATAATACAATTTCTAAGAAAACTTCACGGTATAACAATAACCGGTGACGCGTCGCGCTAGTCTGCACGAAGCTTTACAAAAGCAGCCCACTTTATGTATCCTTTGACTACAAAACTTTCATACCAAAAGATAATTTTTAACAATTTTTTTATTGCTCCTATAGGTATTTTATGTCGGGTACATTGAGTGGCCTTTTGTAAGACGACTAGCTTTTGCCCGCGGCTTCGCTCGCGTGGATGTCGGAAATTATCCCGCGGGAATTTACTACAAGATAAAAAGTATCCTATGTGTTAATCCAGTTTATAAACTATCTGTCTGCCTCATCCAAATCTTATTAGTAGCATAATATAATGATTGAATCCTATCGTGAATTCATGCATGCGTAGTACTTTTTGTTAGGTTACTGCTTAGAAATTGTGCACGTCTAATGATTAAAATACTATCTTGAATTCATGCAAGCCTAACTTTTTGTGCCAAGTTTCATGTTTATTAACTCAAGGAATCACGTTGTTCCATACAAACTTTGCCCCCTTTTTCACCTCTTAGGGGTAGAATTTCGGAAAATCCTTTTTATCGGATGCCTATGTCATACAAAAAACACACCCTAATAACCTGGAGACACACCATAATAACAATTAACAAACTATTATTTAACGGGTAAATCCATGATTCATGGCTCCTGTGGACTGCTCGGCATGAATTGCGAATTATCCGATGGAAAAACCTAGAATACTCTGGCCGACGCGGGAATCGTACCTATGACGTCGTACCGTAGAGAGAGTACTTTTTATAGCAATAGACTAGCCACCTATAGTAAGAATAAAAGAGACCGAAATACAATTAACTCTATCTCCTTCGCGTAAGCAAACGTTTTGTCTGATCCCAGTTCTACTTCTTTATTTTTACTTTTTGTCTGGCCCAACAAAACGATTTCTTTGGAAAGTATTCCGACTACATTAAATACTACGAGTTCATAAATAACTGTAAAAGACTATCGTTATCAAATAAAACCATCATCTGTAACTACAAGTGAGGACCTAATGGCTGCGCGTGCGAACGGTATTCGTCTTGCTTAATTTTGGGCCAAACAAATAAAAAATAATCGTGTTATTTTTGCCATCGACACGCTAAGAAGAAAAATAATAAAACCATCGACAACTCTCCCGCCAAAACCAAAACCGCACTCCACCCTACTCTATGGCAATTACTCGACGGGGTTGCCAGTAATATTCACTACTATCACCCCGCGAGCCCACATTACCCATACCTCAAGTACGTCACAATTTCACGCTCGCATAGCAGGGGTATCAGCAGACGTAGTTGCGTCACAGCTTGACGGAAGAGGGTCAAATAGGTTGAAGATGTAACAACTGTTTATAATAGGAGGTATGTTATGGTTTTAGGATGGAGTGTTGAGCTTTTTTTTAATAATGACATGTGGCGTGCACTGCGCTTTATGTGGTCGAAGTTTTTGTTTAATTATGGTCATCAACATCAATTCAGCCTATCGCAGTCCACTGCTGGACATAGGCTTCTCCTAAGCTGCGCCACAACACCCTGAGCTCCGCCTTCCGCATCCAGTCTGTTCCTGCCACATTCTTAAGTTCGTCGGTCCATCTAGCTGGGGGCGTCCCACACTACGCTTGCCGATACGCGGTCTCCACTCCAGGACTCGTTTACTCTACCGGCCATCGGTCCTTCGACAAACATAGCCATGGCAAGTTCAAATAGGTTATTATGTAGATTTTTTTTGGGGAGGTCGTGGCTAAGTAATAGCAGCCGCACGGGTCGATCTATCAGGTTAAGCTGCACTTTCCGGGGTAGGTCTATAGATGGGTGACCATCTTTACATACCGATACTCCTCCGTGCCTCGGAAAGCAAGTTAAGCCGTTGGTCCCGGCTGTCATTCGTGGATCTCTGACAGTCGTTACGGGCCATTAGAAGCCCGAAAGTCTGACAACCAGTCTCGTATTACCCAGTTACTTGGTTTTTGAGGTCATATAGGCAGTCGCTCCATGTGAAATTCTGGTATTCAGCTGCATCCGATTAGACTGAAACCTGACCCCAATATAGTTGGGAAAAGGCTAGGCAGATTGATTTTATTGAAGTAATTTTTTTTAATCGGTTATAATATTGTATCGCTAAATTGTTGATGGGTCCTCATTCCTACTCAGTCTTAACATAACATCACATCTGTAATCCTCGAAAGGTTAGGCAGAGGTGTACTGATAGTACCATGTTAAATCCCAAGTTATAGGGGGCGTGCCTATTGCCATCA
The DNA here is from genome assembly GCA_947364205.1 of Agrochola lota. NCBI lineage: Eukaryota > Metazoa > Arthropoda > Insecta > Lepidoptera > Noctuidae > Agrochola > Agrochola lota. Next base: position 4,414,917 of record OX376244.1, on the reverse strand, counting down.
ACCTGCACAAATCCAGACTCCGGGCTGCTACTGAGAAATTCCTAAAATAAAAAATAATACGAGATTACCTCATGCCGTGCATGGTAAAAAATATTATGTCTAAATAAATAAATGTCAATAAATTAAAACTGCGCCAGGATTTTTCTTGAGCGTCCTGCGGTCACGTTAAGGTCGTTTGCCATATTCAAGGTCGAAAGATGTATAGGTACCTATTAAAAAAACCGGCCAAGTGCGTGTTGGACCACGCACAGTGAAGGGTTCCGTAGATGGGATGAATTTATCCGAAGAAAAAACTTAACATTGTAGTTGAAAAACATTTTCTCGTGAATGAATTGAATGTATGGAAGATCATGTTATATAAATCAAATTCAATTCAAATTCGTTATATATACTACCGCTGTGATTTTTTTCACAAATAGAAGTACAACCACTTAGCTGGCAGGGGGGGAGGGACACGACTCTAATATAAATTTGCACTTTAAACCTTAATATTTCGCAAACGGATTCCTGAATTTAAAAATGATTTTTAAACTCCCACAATATTTTTGAACGACCTTTCCACATCATGGGACAGACAAGAAAAAATTAACATCCCCACTTTTATATATGTAAGGGAGGTACCCTAAAAAAATATTTTTCATGATATTATTTTACCACTTTGTCGGTGTGATTAATATGTATCCATGCCAAATTACAGCTTTCTAGTACTAACCGTCTCTGAGCTAAGCCGCAGACAGACAGGCGGACATGGTGAAACTACAAGGGTTCTTTGTTTACTACGGAACCCTAAAAAGAAAAATAAATATTCATTTATATTTTAGGAGACACTACCTAATATTATGTTCTTCAAGGTGTGAAGGTCCTGATTTTTTAGTAAATTCTACATAGGTATAGGTATTTGCAGCTGTGACACAGATTTTCTTTGCTCACGAGATAGTCAGCAAATTCAATCCTTCATTCTCATTATAATCTCAGCCGAATGACTTCCACTGCTGAATAAAAAAGCCTCGCCCAAGCATCGTACAACTATCCGAATGTGAAAGCACCGTCATTACACATTAAAACTCTATTGTATTTCGAATCTTCGATATTTCAATACAAGACCTTTTTTAACTAATTTGGAACGCGACGTATTTCCGGTGTTCGGTCGTAAAGTGTTGCCAGTATAAAAAGATTCCTATTTTATTGGAGTAAAAGAGCGAACACGGGTCAAGAGATATTTGATTTATCGTTATAGGTTTCCTTTGCTTTGTCCTTTTAGCTTATGGAGGTGTAATAATAATAACTGTCACTGCCTCTTTGATCCAAATATTTTGGAACTGCGGCTGCATAAAGTAAAGAGAAAAATATATCAACAGTTCATTGCAGATTGTTTAAACTGCCGGCGATTGTTTACAGTACTTACTCGTTTGTCGTAGCGACAAGATCTCGCACAGCGACGCTTGCTTGAAAAGCAGAATCCTCGCCGAGAGGCTCACACTTGGTACAACCCATACCAGCGAGTAATCTCTCAGTGCTCGTCACTCGCCGACTCGTTTTTTGTTACTAGACCTACCCAATTCTCATTAATCACCTGCGGCAGTGGCGCCGATGTCCTTTGGCTGATAAGTTGGTCAATCCAGACTCCAAGCTACTACTGAGAGATTTCTGACGGAAAAACACATAGTACTGGGTCATTGAACCCGCGGAGCAGTCTTGTTGGCGATTACGACCAGTTAATGGAGATAAGTTTCTTAGATCATTATCATCATTGCAGCCGAAAGACTGCTGAACATAGGCCTCCCTCAAGCATCGCCACTTGAACGGGTTCTGTGCTTCTCGCGTCCAGCGGATTCTTGCGGCCTTCATAAGGTTGCTAAGCTTCATTGGTCCACTTTGTGGGAGGCCTTGCAACGCTACGTCTTCCGGTATGCGGTCGCCACTCCAGAACCTTTCGACACATCGGCCAACTATTCTGCGAGCAATGTGCCCTGCCCACTGCCACTTAAGTTTGGCACTTCTTCTGGCTATGTAGGTATGGGTGCTATTTCACGTCACTAGTTACAATAACCGACTACGGGGCATGTAGCCGAATAGCTAGTTTGGAGTCAAACTGTAAACGCGTTATTTTGTAAGTAGTTACAATTTCGATACTGCATCGAAAATGTAAGTACTTAAAAAAAAAAGTCCTAATCCTGAATAAACTATGAAGGAAATTTTATTTGTGTTACTATTACGTTAATGATGTAACTACATAATGTATCTACAATAACTTATTCATTCCAAAAAGTTACAAGTTTGTGATTTATAACGTAGGTAACCATCAATATTTTCGTTTCGCAAATAACTGTAACACTTCAATAGAATCACCGAATAGAATTTGAAAAAATAACTAGTTACTAAAATCACTAGTTTTCAAAACAAGCCTTCGAAGTCACTAGTTACGTTACGTTTTGCGAAAGTCACGTAACGGGCCACCCTAACTGACATAGCCAGGCTATGTCGGTGACCTTGGTTCACCTACGTATCTCATAATATCATTCTTTATTCTAGATACAACAGAAATAAAATCCTTTATTTTAAACAAGTAGAAAACATTTAATTCATTATAGTGCAGAACGCCGCTGGTTCTAAATTCCTAAGGAATGCTAGAAGAGGTACTATATCGTAATTATTATCGTTTTTGTTTTTTGGAAATTTGGTTTTGAATACAGCGAAAAAGGAACGCATTTCCGGTTCATGAAATGCAACTATCATGACTCCTACACTCTATGCCGGCGGCATGGCCACCGGCTTTTGCCGCGCAGCACGTACCCCCGGCTTTTGCGCCTTCATTTCCTTTGTGATCCTTTGTGCAGCTTTGTGCGGCAAGGCAGGGATCTACTGTGATTGGCTGCCTGAAATAACTGCAGCCAATCAAACCATTTGTCATGAGTTTGACATGAGTTTGACAGTTCCTGTCATGAGGATTTCTTGATGCATGCAGACAGTTTCCGCGCTCGCAATGCAGCTTGCGTTATATGAGTTTAGTATGATGCGTCTGATACACTCGCAGGCGGGGAAGACATTATTATAAAAAATTGCATTGCGGGCGCCCCGCAAACGGGCTAACCACTTCTGTGACGGAGGTCTGCATGTGCACAGCCTGGGGGCACAAATATACTGGCACACCATGTTGCCGCAACTTTGGTCGCACTGCCAACCAAATGTACGGTTGGTTAAGTAATCAATCGAACCCACCATAACGCTGAATACAGGGTCAAATTAAAATAGCTAGCGTAACTCCGCAGCAGTGATGAGTATCAATATCACAGCATGATTTAAACAGAATAATAGTATTATTGTATTGCCACTGTGTATTGATATTTGTCATATCAGTGTAGTTTTGCTAATTACATTTTACCCCGTATATTTTGTTGGCAGCGCAACCAAACTATGGTTACTTGTTCCCAGTGTAACATAGCTCTTATTATTCCTTTAAAACCTCTCACCGATCAAAACAACAGGACGGGCCATTAAAATTGTGTGTTTTCATGTTCCTCCTTTTCAGAATAACGGAGCAAATGAACAATATTATCGCTATTAAGTAGATATTCAAGGTTTAACGTGTATGATTACATTTTTATATCTTCCCTTAGGCAGTGTTACTAATTCCTTGAAGTGTGGCGCCGGCAGCGTCCTGCACAGTAATTGTCAGGAGGAGTTGTCGCTCTGAACTTGCGCTAAGAATTTTCTGAAATACAAAATAATTTTACTTATTAAAAATCTTAAATACAACAGCACTCGAGGTTGAAGAGATGTGACATCCCCAGTCTCAGCGACAGATTCGCATAGAGAGATGAGACTTATGTCACACAAATGGAAGATCTCTCATAATAATAAATAAAAATCAAATAGACTCGAAATTGGTCAACACAGTGGCTTATTGTTCTAGGACAGATTACCGTGGCGCAGAAAGAAAAAAAAAACTTACATTCATTCATTCACTAACAAACAACGCACAGTCTAAACCACTGGGTCTGCATGACTTTAAACATGAAATTTAAATTTTTGAAAATTCTTGCCATAGAAGGGTTAAATACGGGGTGAAAGTTTGTATCCAAGAACTTTGTCTTTTTCGCCGATGGGAAATCCAGTCGGCTTGTTGAAATTGTAGGTTAATAAAACACGCTCGGAACACCCTACTTAGTATTTGAAAGCCTATAATATTTCCACATCTGGGACAGGATGGACACAGGCCTCCTCTCTGTGAGAGGGAGTGGGCCGTTTTCCACAACGCGGGCCCAGTGCGGGTTGGTAGACGTCCCATATCTTCGAATCGTTGGTTCTAGGACACGTCGATTTTCCTTCACCCTTTTAAGAGCAGAAAGCTAGTGTTAGCGTAAATATGAATTCAGAATCTGAGATAATTATGATTTGGAACTACAAACTAAATGTCATAAAGGTATGATAAAATTCAAATTTATTGAGGACCTTTTTAAAACAGACGTCCACTCAAAACAATAACAAGGTTCAGAGTTTAAAATTTTGCCAAATATGTAAACAGCAATGGCCGCTTGAAATTGTTTATGGTTTAGTGATGCGGTAGTATGGTGCTATCGATGTTACATTTTTTTTTTTTTGTAGTGTTTCATCAGTATTTTTTTTATATTGAGTAACTTTTAAATCAAAAGCAATTCCATTGAAATATGGTAATGGTCTTACAAACGGACACGTCGGTCATATTTTCAAATGGACTCGTAACGCAACCGTGTGATGTGATCCCTGGTGTAGCTCATATTCTCTACTCGTACTTCTTGCCTCGGAAATGTTGAATGTCAAAGACAAAAACATTTTTTAATGAGTATTTCGACAAGTAACGATGTATTGTATTCGGCTAGTTAGCTCGGAGGATTTAAGATCACTTGAAGTGGTTATGATTGGAGTTTCAATTCCGACATGATTTAATATGGTAAAACAAGACCGCATCTTTAACCGCGGGCTAACTCCAACAGCATCTTGAGAAAAACATGATTGTTGTCAGTATAATACTTATCATTTTTGTTCAATAAGAGTATTATAAACTCTTTGAACAAATAGTCGATATTTATTATGTCAATCAATGGCATTTCAATGACCAGATAAATTTAGACGAGGTAAAAAAGGATGTCGGTCGTTTGACGTTTGTAAAAATTCAAAGTCTATCCCAGTTTGCGCTTTTATTATTAAATCTAATACACAGTATATTTAAAAGTTTGGAAACATGCATAAGATTTAAAAGTGGGTGTGATAATACATGTATTCTATTTAGTGCGTATTTAATCAGTGACACGCAGATATCGCGTTCAATTCCCAGGCAAGTCCAACCAACCCTGCTGCGACCAATGCCTGCTGGGGTTGCGGGTTTGTCCGAAAGGGATAACGCGGCCCCGGCACACAGGCAACGGAAGGAACACGGGTGGGTTTTAGTCAGTAAAAGTCTGACACACCCTCTCGCTCTGCCCAGAGCGGGAGAAGTCATTTGATGATTTCCCATCCAAAAAAAAAAAAAAAAAAGGCAAGTTCAATGTTATTGCTTTCGGCGAGTCACGACCAAATCCAGAAAAGAATACAGAATGCTAAGTAGATAGATAGTTGACTATTTTTGTGTTACGTCAGGTCTTTGATGCGTAGTTCACATGTAGCGACGTAGATGCCGCCTCAGGTATACATTACCAGTCGACAGCGATGCGGAGGAATTATAGTTTGTTAATAGTTTTAGGTTAGGATATTATATTTTAATTATATTAATATGTGTAGGTCTGCTACCGTAAATACTGAATAAAAATTAAGGCAGTACGATGTCTTACCCCACAACATCTTTAAGAGTTGGCGCTTCGCACAGATTGTTGTGTCCTAGCCCTTGGCCGCGCTCGAACGAATGGAGCACTACTGGAGCACCCGACGTGGCCCGAGAGGCTTTCACTTTCTCATGCAACTGAGGACATTTAAAAATATTCATAGTCATCATCATCTGTCTAGACTTTTTCCCAACTATGCTTCCAGTCTACGTGGATGCTGCAGAATACCAGTATTTAACATACATGTAGAGCAACTGTCATTTTGATCTCTACAACCCAGTTACTGGGTAATATAGTATTCCTGTAAGACTGGTTGTCAGACTAACCGTAACTGCCGGTCAGCCAAATAAAATTCTAACAAAAGTCGATAATAGAATAAATGTGGTAAAAACATGCTTCCTTGTGGAACCCCATATGCAATGGATCTAAGATAGCTTGTTCTGATACGACAATAAATCCAACGAGATCAATCCGTGATGTAAACGTGGAATAAGCCCGAAGAAGAATTTTTAATTTCCATTGTTTCCTGTTTTTTTCTCAAGACAAGGATATAACCAAAGTAAAAAGCCTTTGTTAAATCTAGAAAGATGCCAACATGACTTCTTTTGCCACAAGGTTAAGGTCATTGAACAAAAATTTATAAGTCTTGGTTCAAATGTCCACCACTAACAAGACCCAGGAATAGTCAAATATCTAAGGAGTAAATTTTACAAAGAAACCCATCAGTAATATGTCAGTAAAAAGTTATTGGTAAATATAAATATTTATATATATATTATAATTACATTTTTTTTTTGCCTCAATGGCTAGATTGATTTTAACAAATGAGGTGTCATTAGATTTATCTTGAGCCCACGAGTGTCACTGGTAAAGATATTTTGAGAAAGAAAAAAACAACTTTGTTGAACAAATTGATTTCAGTTAAACCAGACATAAAAAAAAAAAAAATTGTATTTATTGAGACTCGCACAGAATATCACAAAATAAACTAAAACACACTCAAATATACATAAATAAAAAAAAAACAATAAAAATTTAAAAAACAAAGTAAATTTAAAATAAAAGCAGTAAGTCCTGCACGAGGTCAAAAGTTTCCTATCTCAGCGTGATGATGCTGGTATTGATAGGGCCCGCAGTGATGTCACGGATATATACAGATATAAATAATATATAAAATAAATTGATGTGTGTGAAATACATTTAAAAATAAATTTTATGTTTTCAGCGTGTCCGCACCCGCCTTTAGTAACTCTATTTAAAAGTGTTTATGAGTGGTACTCTATGGCATCATTGTGACCACAGAGCATGTAACTTTAGTTGTGACAAATAATAACGGCGGTTTATTGGCATATGGTACCATATGCTAATAAACCATTAGTAGTACATTACAAGTACATTATTACAGTGAATAATACAATGTACAAAAAATGTTCTGTGGTAGTCAGTTATCGGCATTATGAGAAATACAGATAAACGAATGTTATGAGTGGTATAATTATTTCAAATATCACCAATGATAAACATCGAAAAAAAAGAAGAAAAACCTAAACAAGATTCGAAACAACTGCTGTGCCTCAGTGAACAATCGCTGCCAAACGCTCAATCATAGTCATAGAGAATGGACTGAGCGTTAGCCTCACAAAAGCGATCACTCTCTAGAAAGGGACAAAGCGACTGTGCGGCCAATACCTGTCTCTTTTCTGCAAGCCTGTAAAAGAAATCCAATTTTGTCTAATTCCATACTCTATTCAAAATCAGAATTCTAAAAAGATATATTTTTATGATAGATAGATAGATAAAACATTTATTCAGTGCATACAAAAGACACACAAAAGCACAATTCAATTATAACAAATTACATGAATATAATTATATTTATAAAAACAAAATGCCAATATACAAAAAGAAAAACATAAGTACTTAAAGAAATGGAGTGTCATTATGACATACTAGAAACAATACTAACAGACAACTAGGTACTTTTCGGTCTTTTTTCACTACACAACTAAATACAGAACGCTCAATCCATTCCACATAATGATAAATATGGTATAAAAGCTCCATATGTAATGTTACCTTGCAAGCCAGACTGTAGGGCACAATCTTGTCTCCTTTGGAGTGCAGAATGAGGACAGGGAGATGAGGAACGCTGCAGAGGTACTGGTCGGTGTTGAAGGAGTACTCCGAAGATGATGTGAACGGTTTCACGAACGTGTCTTTGTAGTAGGGTAGCCAGGACACCAGCTGTAGGTAAAACATAATAATAATTAGAGACGAAATGGATATCCGGTAACTATCCGGTATCTGGCCTATCCGGCCTTATTTTCAGTATCCGGCCGGATACCGGATAGTAATTCAGTATCCGGCCGCATTCCAGATAGTAAAGTTTAAAAAAATCTCATTAATTTACACAAGGCAAATCATACCACAATAAGTTATGGACACCGTTTATTATTATAATCGTACGATGACACCCGAACGCACCCGAATATTACCGATCTCGTTCACCGCACCCATATACGGTAGCCGGATATCCAGCGGTCCGGCCTCGTTGCTTGCCGAATATCCCGTATCCGGTATCTGGCCAAACCACTATCCGTTTTAACACTAATAATAATTAGTACAGTAAACTATATATATTTGAAAATTCGTAGATTTAAAAACATGAGACTTAGTTAATACGTTCAGTGCCGGGAGCCCTCCTAGAGGGTTCACCTAGTCGCATATGGGATGGCGGGAGCCCTCGCGGAGGGCCATTTTAAATGTAGGTTTTTGAACAATACAACAATATAAACCGTCAAAATAAAGTCTGATGTATACTTTAACAAGATTTATTGGTATATGCGTTGGTTTTAAAATCCAAGCTTTTTAATTTTTTGTTCACGGTTACAAATATATTCACAAAAAAATTAAAAGTTAGAAACTACGTATTAGCGATAAGACCCCCTGAAAACCCATTTTACTTCGTTTTACAGCGTTTTATAACACGGTTTTAAACTTAATGCTGTGGACCGTCCATGATGGTTAACTTTAGCGCAAAAGTAATGCCGGCAACCGCCCCGGAGGGTTCACTTCCAATATGTATGGTGGCATGGCGTATCTGTTCTATGAAAAGTGGGTGAAGTCGAAATTGTTAAGAAGACATTAGTCTTAACTTATCAAGTTTAATGTCCTACTATTTTGCTGTGCCCGGCAGGGTCAATAATAATCTTTTAAATGATTGTATTGAGTATTGAACATAATATTATTATTAGCATAGAATAGCATAATTAACCTATAACGTCCGACACAGGTCTCGTCTCTGTGGGACGAAACGGGCCGTCATCCACCACACAGGTTTAGTGCGGATTGGTGGCATGTCACATGTCTTTGAATTTTTGGCCATGCCAGTTTCCTCACGATGTTTTCCTCATGCAAAGCATGTTTTACTCAAAGCATTTGTATAGTCAGTGTTCAGGATTCCGGTTCAGGAGTCCGCTTCAGGAGTCCGCTTCAGGATTCCGCTTCAGGAGTCCGGTTACAGAGTCCGGTTCAAGAGCCCGGTTCAAGAGCCCGGTTCAAGAGCCCGGTGCAATAGTCCATTTCAGGAGTACGGTTCAGGAGTACGGATCGGGAGTCCGGTTCAGGAGTCCGGTTCAGCAGTCCGGTTCAAAAGCCCGGTTCAGGAGATCGGTTCAAGAGTCCGGTGCAAGAGTCTGGTTCAAGAGCCCGGTTCAAGAGCCCAGTTCAAGAGCCCGATTCAGGAGTCCGGTTCAGGGGCCCGGTTCAGGAGTCCGGTTCAGGAGACCGGTTCAGGAGCCCGGTTCAGGAGTCCGGTTCAAGAGTCCAGTTCAAGAGTCCGGTTCAGGAGCTGAAGACTGGCCTGTGTAGTCCCCGGATTTAAATCCAATTGAGCTCGCGTGAGATATGCTCCAACGAAGACCTTACAAAATTTTCCTGAAGCTCTGGTGACAGACAGTGAACTTTTCTTGCATTTTCGTCGAACCTGGGACCTTATCTCACAAGGAGATATCGATAACCTCATTTTGAGTAAGAATAATCGTTGCAGATGCGTTATTAGCATCCGAGTCGAGTTTTTACACATATTATTCATGTTTATTTTGTAATAAATTTAATCTTTCATTTAATTTGATTTCTTTATTTACTCACCAAAAAACAGAAGTTCGTTTTTTTGTACATTGTTAACTTTTTTTAATTCTTCTATAAAAGCCTTTTTTTATTTAGGTTTGTATTCAATTTCCTATTGGTAGAGTTTAAAATATTGCGCATTTTGATATGTTTGTTATTAGATTTTCTAAGTAGTTTCTTTTCCATACATGAATAACTCAAATATCCCTAGATTGTGTTGATGTGTGTGTATAGATTTTTTAAGAATGCCAATAAAGGCTATTTGAAATTGAAATCGATACTTTTGCAACGCTTAGCTTCATGTCTAGGCAAGAGTCGTAAAGTGAAATTGCTTCGTACCTTAGCGAAGGGATGACACGTGATCTCATCCATGAGGTTATTAAAAGGTGCCTCTAGCACTAGGGCATCAGGACAGGGCAGCTGCGGCCGCCCTTGTTGGTTACACAGCTCTGTTAGGTGAGCTGCCATGTTCGCTGCCACCGCGGTCCCTGGTGATGTAATAACAACATAACATTCAGCCTATAACATCCCCACTGATGGGGCACAGGCCTCCTCTCTGTGAGAGGAGAGGGCCGTAACCCACCACGCGGGCCAAGTGCGGGTTGGTGAATGTCACATGTCTTCGATTTTTTTGTTCTAGGACATGCCGGTTTCCTCACGATGTTTTTATTCGCCGTTTGGAGAGTGGTGGTGATGAAATAATTTAGGTAAGCACATTAAAAAAAACAATGAATGCAAAAGAAGAAATCTGCTAGAAAAAGCCAGTAATTCACATTAATCTGTATTTATTTGGTTTCGACTTATAATCTCATCAGTTTTTTCAACAATGATTGTTTGAATAACATTATTAAATGCTTAAATATTAAAGAAAATTTAGGTTATAAAGTTAACCTCAATTGTCAAATGAAATACATCTTTAAGGTCGTTTAAAATTAGAATTTTGGGTTTAAGTATTCAAATCAAAGCTCTTAATTTGTAAGTGGCACCACAATTTGTCAACCACAGTTAGGTTTTCTGATCCGTTTGTTTACATTTTTATCAGATACTTTTAGAACAGATCATAAAGTCCCCTTCACGAGAAGCTAAAAATGTTGTAAATAAAGAACTTCTAATATGTTACGTAGCGACAATTCAATCAACAACAAATAATCCCAAATGCAATCAACTCAAAGTAACATACGTGTAATTTATTTAAAAAGCACAATATAAAGCACTGGTGTCTAATGTAATGTTTTATGGTACTGAACGTGTCTGAGTTCCAGTACCTCAAAACATTAGACGGCAGCGCTTAATTCGCTAAAATATAACCCGACCAAGTGAAATTGCTCGTTAGTTCCGTATTACACGTTTGTTACTTTGAGTTGATTGAATTTGGTATTATTCGTCGCTACGTAACTAAGTAGAAGTTTTTTGTTTACAAAATTTATAGCTTCTCGTGACGGGGACTATAGGTCAAGGTTACGGGTTATACTCTGGACGCAAACCCTACGTAAGATAATGTTATCTTCCAAGATCACAAGCTATATTTAAAATGTAGGCACCTACTGACCTAAAGAGTGTCCCCATATTAACACCGTGGGTCTATTAGTGTCACTGAGCGACTCCATCAGCCAGGCATATACTGACAGAGCATCTTCCACCACACCTTTCTCGGTAGGTCTTACATGAGTTGAGTCTCCGTACCCTGGAATTAAAACAAGTGTTTGAGCCCCATAAAACCTGAAGTAGTTGCCCACTGAACTTGATTCTCGATTACTTTCATATAGGCTTGTGCAGACCAGCGCGACACGAACAATACAATTTCTAAGAAAACTTCACAGTATAACAATAACCGGTGTCGCGCTGGTCTGCACAAGCCTTTAAACGGGTGTAAAACGACACTTAGCTAACCTATGAGTGAGTTTTCTTCCTTTTCCTTGTTCACCTCTTGGTTACGAAGATATTGAACGTCAAAGTTAAATTTTTAGGGTTTGGTAGTTAACAAGGAACCATGCCATGTCCGTCTGTCTGTATGTCTGTCTGTCCGCGGCTTAGCTCAGAGACGGTTAGTACTAGAAAGCTGTAATTTTGCATGGGTAATTATGGCACATATTATTAATCACACCGAGAAAGTGGTAAAATTAAATCATGGAAAATAATTTTTTGTAGGGTACCCTACACGTAAAGTGGGGATGTTTTTTTTTCTCCTCTATCCCACGGTGTGGAAGGTCGTTCAAAAATATAGTGGGTGTGTAAGAATCATTTTTCAATTCAGGAATCCGTTTGCGAAATATGAAGGTTTAAATTGCAAAATTATCTTAGAGTCATGTCCCTCCTCACTTGCCAGCTAAATGGTTGAACTTGGATTTGTGAAAAAATTCACAGCAGTAGTATATATAACGAGTTTAAAAGGAAAACTAATACAGCTAAGTAGACTTTACAGGTTAACGAGTAATAATCGACCAACTTAAAATTGCAGTTTGACAAACATGATCGCCCATACATTCCGCATGGGAGAAAATGTTTATCAACTATAATGTTAAGTTTGTTCTTGGGATAAATTCATCCCAACTACGGAACCCTTCATTGTGTGTGGTCCGACATGCACTTGGCCGGTTTTTATTGATTTTTTTACGAAAACAAGTTCTAGATGTTATAACTTAACTTTTTAGGACCGCTCGAATCCTGTACCGTTGCATGCTGCACAATGTTTTGCGTGCATTACATACCTACCGCGCTACCATAAACAGCGAGTTTTCACATTAACAATAAAACGTAAACATCAATTTTGTACAATGTAACTCAGGGTCAGTACACACCAAGATGTGACGCGACGACTGCGCGGATTAGCGCGACGCCTCGGGACATTTTCACATTATCTCAATTAACTGTGTATCTTATTGTGTAGTATATAAGTTATATTTTGTATCACTATCTTCAAAAATGCGTGCAGCGTCGCTTCGCGTCACGTATCAATGTGAGCCGACTTAGTTTGATGTACAGAATGCGTAGATGATGGCTTCGTGATGAGTTTTCTTACTCCCCATATTGCCAGCCGCCCTTTAGCTTGTTTCACATAATGTCCGCAATCAGTCCCAAATAAAGATAGCTCATAGCCACTTTCCATTTTCTAACGCCGAGTGCTATTTTCATAAAATTCACTCTATATCGGATCACCTACCTCGTTTCGTATTCTAGGTTAGCTAGATTTAATGATTAATATAAGGTTTAAGCCGTCAATTTTCGTACAACTCCTTTAAAAAACTTTTTACTTAAAAGCCAATAAGATTAAATGTCTGATTGTCGGACATTGAATTCATGAAATACTGTTTTCACTACAAATTCACACCACATAGGTAAAATTACACAAAATAGATAATTAATTGGACAGTTCACGTGAAACATCAGTGAGCATTTCAGTAAATAACTAGGAATGAAAATACCTCGATAGTCAAATGTGATCACATGAAAATTTAGTTCTTGGAAAACTTTGTACATTTGCAGTCGATGAGGCGAGGCACGGTGGTTTGAATTACCTGTAAATTAATCACATTCATTAAGCTAACAATGTTTGGTAATTAATGACAGGGAAATAAATGAATAAACCATAATTATTTTAATAAAGAGTAACCGGCGCCTGTGAGTTTATTTGTACGCAGTTTGAGTTTGTAGTTTTGTTGCTAAAATAAAAGATGTAGGCACTACAAAAAGTCTTGCAAATGAAACATGAGTTTTCTCTCCATGTACAATGTACATATTTATTTACATCAACCTTTTCATGTACTCTTTAATCTCATAAAATAAAGATATATTTCTCACCATGACAGTATAATACAACTGTGTTTTTTGTCCGCTTCAGTTCTTCATGAAGACGAGCATCCACCTTCAAATAGTCTCGAATGACGAACACTTCGCGAAACATAGAACATGGAACGATGTGCCATACACCTGAAACAACGACTTAAATGAGACATGTGTTCAAACCCGGCTGTAAAAAATTACATTTCACACATAAACATTCCGGAATAGATTTTCTAAACGATGGTGAAAACCACATAAAAATCCATTGCATAGTTTAGATGAATAACATGGTTACACAGACAGACACGAAAAGCGTCTTCATTATGGATAGATATAGATTTTGAATTTACTTATTTCAGTACAACTATGTATTAAATAGTTAAGAACTAGTATACACAATTACCAAGTTTAATAGGACAGTCGTCGACAACAGAGTTGAACTCGATATTAAAGTGCCTTCCTCCGACGACGTTGCAACTCGACGGGTTCTCATAGTCCAAGTTTCTTGGATAATTTACTGCAAACAAAATTAATTTGACATTTCCAAGTTTGTGGGGGAAAATGGAAACGCCTGACAAAATTGTTATAGCATACTTTAACATTAGCGTTGCTATTTTTCTTTATAGAGGGCGCTTTTTAACAAAATACAACGCCTGACCACATGATTAAAGCAAATTTTAAAACTAACAAATGCTTGCTATTATTTATTTTTCAGGCGTTTTAGTAAAGTAATTTTATTCCAATTTATATACTTACTACAATTAGAAAACACCATTTTCCTCTGAACTGACTTGCTGTATTTGAAAACTAGGGGCAGCACAGCTACCTGAACTACTAACAAACTGGCTGTGACCGAAGCACCTGCTAATAGCAAAGCCCTGGGAAAAACGGGTAGTAATTGTAACAGATAGGCCTTACTGTGCGTTTGCACTGGCGAAACATCACAACAAAACATGTTGAAATATCTAGCTCCTGTTAAAAATTGTATGGAACATTGACAGAAAATAGAGATTTCAACATGTTTTGTTGTGAATGTTTCGCTAGTGCAAACGTTCAGTTCGTTTAACTTAGACTGAAAACGCCAGCTGACTGAAATGACAGTTGTACGGCCTCATCGCCGTTCATTTTTTCTACTTACTCTGTAACCTACGTAAGGCCAACGATGCGCGTCATAATTTGGCGTAATAAAATAACATGACTAACGAATTTAAATAAAGTGAACTTGTAACTGTGTAGCTATCAACAAGTGAGAGAATTAATCGCCTTCCACTCTAGTACTGTTATTAACTCTTAACTTAAAACTCAATATCTTCGTGGAACGTCGTTCTCTTTATTAACTGAACTTACATACCTTCACGACAGAGCAGTAAACGGAGATAACTACTAAAACCCGTACAAAAGTCGTATGATAGTATTAATCACCACACTTGGCAAACTCGATCGTGGTTATAACTCTCTTTGAAAAAATTGATTTCTGTAATAGGTACTTACTTTCCTCGGCAATTTAGGGAAATTGGAGGACGGACTGTCCCCCATAATATTGTAAAAACACAGTAGGTAGTGGATACCTATTAAAATCTATTCCTTAATATAAAAAATTAAGTAATGTTTGTTTGTTTGGGCCGATTGCGTCCCTTCATTCATCGCAAGATTCATCCGATTATTGCGATGAAACTTTGGTAGTTTGGCAACAGCTCATAAATTATATAAAAATGATTTACATCAATGATAAAAAGCTCACCCAATCACCATATTGATTTGGATCTAATCTATATGTTTTTACTTTTTGATTTTGTTTATTCTTTTGTTTATTATGTTTTTCATACATTTTATAATTTTTATTAACGTATATTTTTTCAATATATCTCTAAAAATTCATTTTTGGTTGCTATGTTGTTGACCCAGACGTCAAATCAGTGACATTTTTTTAAGATTTTGACATTTTATTGGCAATGGTTGAAAAATAAAGACAGCCAATGAAATGAGTTTTTATTTTCAGAGTAGGGACAGTCAACCCCAAAAAGATGTAAACACGGACAACAAGGAACCATTTTATTGTTTACAACCATTGTTCCATAAGGCGAGAGATATTCACAAGTCGCGAGTGGCGCGGGCGTGGTGACGATGTGTCGCGGGCGTTGCACCGCCCGTTTCATATTTGATACAAAATTATCCTTTCAGTGACTTCATTGAGAATACGTAAGGCGCGAGTAACTGGCGCTTTTAAAACCAAGTTAGTCCTGCCACGCGGCACCGCCAGCAGCTGCGGCCGTCTCCGCCTCGGCACGTAGTTGTCGGGCATGCACAGATTCACCTCCTTTAATACCCCCTGATCCATCCCCTGTAAACATCTCGACAAGCTGTATGAGGTACAATAATATCCGAAGTCGCAAGTCCAAATCAAACAGAGCAACACCAACAGTCGAACTACATAGCTTACAACGAAACATTCAATTCAAACGAAAACATTTTGCAGAATGACATAGTTCAAGTTAATTTGAATGAACTTTAAGAGCATTTATTCTGAAGGTGGGCAACGTCGCAAATAGATGTCAAATATTTCACTGTTTTGATTAATTTGGCAATATTACTGTGTGGAAATAAAAAATGTGGCTAACTAGCGAACTAGAATATTGATTATGAAATGCAATAATTAATATCTTAACGCCGAATGTTTAGTTTTATTTGTTAAAAACTATTTGGAAACTTTCCAAATGCGTCTTTTTCACCTAAAATGGGTACAAAATCAAATTCAATGTTATAATTGCAATTCATTATTAATATTCTAGTTCGCTAGTTAGCCACATTTCTTATTTCCAATCAGTGATAATGCTTGAATTAAAACAGGTAAATATTTGACAGTTATTTGCGACGTTGCCAACTTTTAAGATAAACCCTCTTAAGTAAAATTGTTGCACTTTATTAGGTAATTGACTCATCTTTATCAAAGTGTAATGACGTTAGGTTGTGGTGTGAAAACAGGAAAAATTATTCTCTGAAATTATAATTCTTAGAACACATTTTAGGGCTCAATATTTTTCACGATTTATTGAAATCGATTTCATGATCCTTTTCCTTATGCAAATACTAGGTGTTGCACGTGACTTTGTCTATGAGTATTTTGTATTTAATAATTTTAGGGTTCCGTACGTCTGAATGAAATAATAGAACCTTATCTTACTCGTGTCTGTCTGTCCGTCTGTCACAGCCAATTTGCCCCGAATCTAAGGCGCGGTGTTACCTCAATATTCACAAAAAACTGGTTTCTTGGATAGTCGAGTATGACGTAACGCAATGAAAATATACAACGCAAAAAATACAGTGGACAGAGAACGGTTTAATGAAAACTTTTAGCCGAATAGAATAGTAGAAAATAGTTTGGATATTCGCAATAAAAAATACTTCACTAAAATAAACTTTGGCGTCGAACATCTCTGTATTTTCATCGATAACAATTTTTTTTTTTAAACTATGGATCAAACATTATTTTATAACTTTAACCAGACAATTATTTAATTTAAAGTGTATATTCTGAATAATCTAAATAGAACCCGTAAAATAAATGCCCATTCGCAGCTTACTCACATCGTCGACCCAAATATTTATTAAATTTTCAACCTTATTTAATGCTCTGTAACTGTGAAAATAGATATTGCTGTCATACTTTAGTCGTCGGGCTACCGTATAGCGCGCAGACGCGGTTGTGTGAGTGCAGCTGTAGCGTTTAAAATCGTAGTCAGTCCGCGCCTTCGTGACCCAGACACGGACGTGTAACACAGCATGCACTTCCCTATGTGTATATTATTCTAGCAAATGACAGTCGTGGGCTGCAGCTAAAAATCAGTCTCAGCCGTTCGATTCTGTAAAAATATTACCATGAAACTTAGGTGAAGTGAGCGTGAAGTGAGCTGTCAATAGTGTTAATCCCTAGCATCCTGGCGGTCGATTCTGTGGCAGTGACAGCGCACTTCACGCTCACTTCACCTAAGCTTCACGTTAATATTTTTACAGAATCGACCGACAGCTGCTGGCTTTGTGTTGTCATCTGACATTATGCTTAGCTGAGGCCCTTTTGGCATTGCAAAAGCATTGTTTTCTGTAATATATATTTTAAAGGCGTTTTTAGGTGTCCATTTCTCAAAAGGAAAAAACTGAACCCTTATAGAATCACTTCGTTGGGTCCGTCTGTCTATGGCTCTGGCAAGATTATTTTTCTCAGGAATGCGTGGCAGTATAAAGTTGAAATTAATATCAAATACGTAGGTCTATGGTCCCTTAGAGCTCTAAAAAAAACAAACGTCTAAGTCAACGCAATAAAATACGGCCATTAATGCGACATATTTAGATAATCGCAAATAAATCAAAACAAGAAGCAAGGTCTCGCAGCACAAGTAAAGGAAAAAATCCGCAAATGATTCTTTTTTTTACTTTTAAACTTTCATTTACAGTTGGAGAATTAACAGTGAAAATGTATTGGAGAACATGTTTTTCAACTACAATGTTAAGTTTATTTTTGGGATGAATTCTTCCGAACTACGGAACCCTACATTGTGCATGGTCCGACACGAACTTGGCTATTTTTTTTTTGCTGTAATGCTAATAAACGTATCTTTCTTTCTCTTTTCTTTTTTTTCTTAATTTCTTTTTTGAGATTTAGTATTTTACATATATACATACATATTTACATATTTTACTGTTCCATACATTTTCACCGCGTAGGAATTGCACTTTTCCATGCAATAGCAGATTTTTTTTTGTAATAACCGACGAAACAAACCATATCAAGAAATTTAGAAATCACACATTTATAGTCTTCAGCTATCCTTGAGATAAAATCAAAATTTTATTTTATGATTATACAATATCTGCATTAAGTGAATCAAAGACGAAATAAACCATATTTTCGAGAGCGCAAAATTGAAGCAAGAGCAACTATTATCAGGTACTGTGACTGACGCACATGGTTTAGCACCACGAAAACTGTACTTTTATAGTTACATGGACAATATTTCAATGATTTCAAGCTTTCTTACAATTAGATAGCTTAATGACGAAAAAGGGTTTTTTTTCGTGCACGGAGCCTTAAGCATTTGTTGGTGAAACGCTTCTTTACGGAAAAGTAATTGTAAGCAATTGATTTTTATTATGTATTAGTTTTCGTGAACCATTAATTGATTGACTTATGTCTAATAAGTTTTTATCCTGACCTTTTTCATATTTAGTTCTTAACCTATTATTAGGTTAGAAACTTGTAAATGGGCTTCAATTTTATATTTTATAAAAAATAAAAATAAACTATACCGACACAACCGACCGACTACCGACCGACTTTACTAACTATACATTAACGGCTTAATTTTTTTTTTTTTTTTTTTGTTTTCGTTATTTTTTAATTTGATTTTTGTTTATAGTATAATATGTTGTGTTGTGTGCCTTTTGTGTGCGTGTCTGTGCTAAATAAATGTATTTTCTTTTCTTTCTTTCTTTATATTGTTTCAGAACATTGTATAAGTTAGCTGTAAGATCCCGAATAGAATATAATAAAATAAATTAATATTCATACTCTCATACTTGAGAAACACACGGAAAAAATGCAGGAAATAATTATTACAAAATATTATTAGTATAATTTTATTACATAAAAAAGGACCATTTTATGTGGTAATAAAATAAAATATATCATGGTTGTTTACTATTATTTTGATATGGCGAAAGGCTTTATATAAAAACAAATTGAGGGAAGGTTAAGCTACTCGGATCTCCGACGACGTCACGCGGTTGAAAAAATTAAAGAAATCACTCATATTCATCATAATCACGATGTAATTTTTCATATTCTTCAAACCTGAAAATTAACAAATATACATTTAATCCCAAGTTGTAAATGAATAAATTGAACGTCAAGTCTTCATTGAAATCGTCAGCTGTTTTTTATTTAAACTACCACTGATCCAAAGCTGACAATGTGACTTTTTCAATTCATATGTACTTTTTGAGTTTGCTTGGACATTACTGACATCGGTGAAGGAAAACATCGTGAGGAAACCTGGACTTATAGTTAATATAATTCTGAAATCGCCAACCCGTCTTGAGCAAGCGTGGTGATCAATGCTCGTGCCTTCTCCGTATGAAAAGAGGCCTTTGCCCTGCAGTGGGACAGTAACAGGCTGGTATTATTATTATTATTATAATCCAAAGCTGTGGTTTCGGAAGCATTGTACAAAACAATTTGATATTTGGCTGTACCATCAACGAAGTCCATATCTAACCAGTTTCAAAACAAAATCCCGTGAACACGACGACCACATCTGTTACCGTCCCGGTTCTATAGACGCCGAGCGCTGCAAGCAAGAATAGTCCTTACGGTGGTTAGATATGAACTTCTCCGATGGTACATTCATACGGTAGATTATTATGTCTATCCGTGGGTGTCCCTAGAAGTATGGATCCAATCGAATAGGGGCGTAGGCGAGGTCATTTCCAAACTCTTTAACCCTGAGCATGTCTGTGCAATTTTTTACCCTTCAAAAGTTATGACCAATTTTTGTTTTTTTCAATCACAAAAATAAAGTCAACATAAAAAAAAACTTTTTTTTCAGCACTTTGCAGAAGAGTGGGCGTTTCCTGAGGTTGTACTTTTATGCAGCTAGAAAACATTTGGTCAATAAGAAAAAGCATTAACTGCAAACGCTTCGATCTGGCAAAAATTATACTAAATTTTCGACAGATTTTCATGGGAAAAAGTTACACTAGCAAAAGTTGACCACGTATTAGAAAAACTTACCCAAATCATAGAGATTCTTTGGAAGTATTACACTGGGATATTATTCTTATTAGTTTAAAAGTTAGAGAATTTAATTAACAAAGAGGTCGTAATTTTTACAATCTTGTAACATTTCCCATTTTGTTAGAATCCAGTGTAGATAAAACTTTTTACAAAAAAGAACAACTGACTACAAAGTTAAACTTAATTTTACTTTCGGCAGTCGCTGACTTTGCATTTGTGTGTGATTTGTGTAAGTATTTCTAAATTGCCACCGAGTTTCGAAACTAACCCTATTTTTCACCTTGTCGTTTTTTTGTTTTTTAGGGTTCCTTACCTCAAAAGGAAAAAGAAAACGCAACATTTAAATTTCCTCTAAATGCGATTACCACATCGTATATGCAATTTTCATATTATTTTGTGCTGTAATTTGGAAATGAGATGAAAAATGGTTTTGAAATAGACCTAGTTACGGTTTTTTTTATGAAGAAAATTACAATTTATCGTGTTTTGAACCTTTAATTTCCCTCAAACAAGGATGTATCTATGACATATATTTTTTGAGGACCTTAATACACTAAGTTGACTAATTAAAATTGATTCTTAAACAGGCAAATTCGGATAATCCCCCGTTAACAAAAAAAATATTAGCCAAGAAATCACGGAGAAAAACTCGTGGAGTGTATACCCTCCCTCTTTTTTTGAAGTCAGCCAAAAATAAAATTGGAAATGGATATGACTCACGTTAGACATCTGCCACTGTAAAGCACGCGACCATTTGGACACAAAAGATCTGGACGAACGATATCCGAAGTCGCAAGTGCTATCAAACAGACCAACACCAACAATAGAACTAATTTCGAAAACATTTTGCACAATGTACTTTGTCCAAGTTAATATGAATACTTTTTTTTTTTTTTTTTTTTTTTTGAGGGTGGGAAATCATCAAATGACTTCTCCCGCTCTGGGCAGAGGTGGCGAGAGGTTGTGTCAGACTTTTACTGACTAAAACCCACCCGTGTTCCTTCCGTTGCCTGTGTGCCGGGGCCGCGTTATCCCTTTCGGACAAACCCGCAACCCCAGCAGGCATTGGTCTTTCGACCCCGTCGGTTGGTGCTGACATCTCTTTGAGGCGCGCGTGGAACACAACGCGCCGTCGACACGGGCCTGGTCCTTATCGGACGGCGAGCTGCCCATTGCTCACCGTCCGCAAGCCCGCGCCTACGGTGGCCGGAAGTCGGCTCTGGACTCCCGACGCCCGGGGCGTCTCCTGCGGCGACTAGGGCCGCGAGGGCGTGCAGCTTGCATCTCCCTCGCGCGCTCCGCCTCCTCCTTCGCGAGCATAACTGCTTCGCAGAAGGAGGTGACGGCCTCCCATGCACTCTCGCTCCGAACCATGGCCTGAACCAGGGCCGGACGCGAGAGATCGCCGCCGCCGATCGCCTCCGTGAGGACACGGCGGTGCTCCGCCCAAGCTGGGCAGACCTCCACCGTATGCTCCACCGTGTCCTCCGGGCGATCCACACAGTGGTGACACCCGGGCGTTTCCTCCCGCCTTACGCGGAACAGGAACCTCCCGAAACAACCGTGTCCGGTGAGGACCTGCGTCAGGTGGAAGGTGAGGACGCCATGGCGCCTCTCAAGCCACTCCTCAAAGAGGGGACTTATCGCCGCAATTGTGGCGTGCCCAGCGCTGGGTTGCGACAATCGTACACTCCATGCCGCCATGAGATCCCGCCGGAGCTCTGTCCGCTGTGCCGTGATTTCTCGCGGCAGCGGAGTTACACCCCGGCGTTTCGCCAAGTTAATATGAATACTAAACTTCGAGTAAAATTGTTACACTATTTATATAAGTAATTGACTCATCTTTATCAAAGTGTAATGACGTTAGGTTGCGGTGTAAAAACAGGAAAAATTTAAGAACCTACATTTTAAGTGAAGGGTTTTGGTGAAGGGTGGGCGTTTTGGGGGACTGTCTTATGTAATTTTGACGTTCGAAAAGTGCTGATTCTCAGCCTAGTTTGAATAAAAATTACTTTTGAATTTTCATTTTTGAATTTTTAAGTCTTCAGGTTTTCTCATAGAATAAACCTAAAGTATAATATTTTTGTAAAAAATCCTTTTATTCTTATAGTCTAAAATGATCAGAACACAACCTTGAACGTTTTGAGACTGTAGTGGTTGTGACGTAACGGTTTCCTATATATTGTGAACTTTTTCTTTTTTACTAAATTAATACATTCTATGATCACATAATAATAATAAAAAATCGTATTGCAATTTTTTTTAACTTAATCACACAAAATAAAAATAGTTGGGAATCGAACTTACAACCTTAGCTTTGCAAAGCACTCGTCTAACCGCTTAGTTATTTTCTGTTTTGTAAGTAAGCTAAAATACCCGTTTTTATATATTTCATGATTTACTGCTTAGTTCCATAAATGTATAGCGTGATGATAATCATTTAAAAACTTTAATCCGTGACTATCTACAATATCCTAACCTTTTGGCGCGTCCGGGTCCTTTTACAATATGCGTAGAAAAATACAAACATTAATGTAATATAGCTTATCCCCCATAGCAAATAGCGTGATAGTTTGACCCTACAGTTTGACCAGACATAGAGATTATCTAAGAAAAAAAAATCCACATGACCAAAGTTACTTGTATTTTTTATTAAACAGAAACTTGTAAAATTGTAGCCTGTCATCTACAATTTAAAATTTGTAAGTTTTATTAAACAGGGCCCTGATATATGAACATAAACGAACCAATAGGAGTACCAAGAACTAGAAGTAGTAACGAAGTAAGGAACGTAGCAGGTACTGTATTGTAGTTGTGTAATGTCTGCGTGATTGTATGTAAGTCCGCAGGAGACGCCCCGGGCGTCGGGAGTCGAGAACCCACTCCCGGCCACCATACGCGCGGGGTTGCGGACGGTGAGCAATGGGCTGCCCGCCGTCCGATAAGGACCAGGCCCGTGTCGACGACGCGTTGTGTTCCACGCGCGCCTCAAAGAGATGTCAGCACCAACCGACGGGGTCGAAAGACCAATGCCTGCTGGGGTTGCGGGTTTGTCCGAAAGGGATATCGCGGCCCCGGCACACAGGCAACGGAAGGAACACGGGTGGGTTTTAGTCAGTAAAAGTCCGACACCCACTCGCTCTGCCCAGAGCGGGAGAAGTTATTTGATGATTTCCCATCCTCAAAAAAAAGAAAAAGATTGTATGTAAGTTTCATTTGGTTCTTTTTAAAATTAATATTATACTTTAACAAAATATATCACAATACGAGTATAATACACTAGCTTTTCCTCGCGGCTTCGCTCGCGTGGATGTCGGAAATTATCCCCGGGAACGTACGACCGGCATAAAAAGTATCCTATGTCTTAATCCAGGTCATAAACTATCTGTCTGCCTCATCCAAATCCTATTAGTAGCATAACATAATGATTGAATGCTATCGTGAATTCATGCAAGCCTAGTACTTTTTGAGTCAAGTTTCAAGTTTATTAACTCTAGGAATCACGTTGTCCCATACAAACTTTGCCCCCGTTTTTCACCCCCTTAGGGGTAGAATTTCGGAAAATCCTTTCTTATCGGATACCAAGTGCACACGCTTCAAGTTTCAAGTCTCTACGATCAGCGGTTTAGGCTGTGCGTTGATCCGTCAGTCAGTCAGTCATTCAGGACAAAGCATTTTATATGTATAGATTAAAACAATAGGGTTTCAGGCCGAATAATGGGTTTAGTAAATTATTTCCTGGTGCGCTGCTCAGCTGACAGATGACAGACCAAACTTGTCAAAAAAAGGTGAGCGTCGTGTGTTTTTTGACACGGCTTCTAGCACATTCCAGCTAGAAGCACTTAGGGTCGAGTCACACCGGAATGGCAGCGGCTGCCGGCGGACCCCGGCGTCGTCGCTGGCAGCCTCGCGCGACCTCCAGATCCCACGCGCCTAGTCTCCTCTTGACTAGTTTAGTTTCTACATTACATACGCGCGGCCGTCTGCGGTGCCGCGAGCGGCCTCGCGTCGCCGCTGGCAGCCGCAGCCAGAACCACCGACAAGATGCGCGTGGCGCGCGGCCGCTCGCGTCACCGCGGGCGGCCTCGTGACCTTTTCAAGCTTTTCAAGCGATACTGGTCTTTTAATTATGTAGATAAAGTTTAAAATTATTTCACACTGACAGTGCTCGCCGCGTCGCTGCTATTCCGGTGTGACCCGACGCTTATTGGACGAGCGGATTGTGGCAGGAGCGGTTCGAAATACATTCGCGATATAATACGAGCTCAATGGGCTCACCCCTTACTACATGGGATTTGAACATACCTGGCGACATGTGGGCATACCAAACATCTCTATCCGTCCCTTCGGGATAGTGTATTTGAGCGGACAAACAAACAGACGAATGTTGCGTTTTATCATTTGTAAGAAGCAGAAAGATACTGTATGTTACTTTACTTAAAGTCAATTTTTCAATACTCAAAGCGTTATATTATCAACGACCACAAAACTGCTTGGAATGCGTCATAAACTCAATAGTTGCAAACAAAAATGACAAAGTATTAATTATCGTTGCATTTAAGTAAAATCAGGGAAGATAATTGCAAATTGACTATAACCTAAATTGTCCGTATATTCAGATGAAACGGCTATAACACGGCAAATTACCATAGTGGTAATTTCTTTAACAAATCATTTCCCAGACTGTACCTAAAATATGATAACTGTTCTAGACATACGAGTATTTACTGCAAGACTTATCCTCAAATCATTAAAACAGTACTCATAAATGCGTCAATGTGGTTAGAATTCGTAATAATTATAACGAAAACAAATAAATGAACCATATTGATTCATTACTATGCCGTTGCGGTAAACATTCTATCGTTCTGCCACAACATTATTGTTACCTATAAACATATTATACATACCTACCTTAGATTTATTTATGTCAGCCATTGAATTATGTTTGCCTGTCGTCTCTTGAGTAATTTCGTTTTAGGTAAATTATGCGATCTTCTTTTCGTGTGTTAGTTATTACGATCTCATCTTAAGGTAGTAGGTACTCACTGGGAGCATTTACGTGTAATTCGAGTATGTATGATAACAGTGAATGGATCCAGGTGAGCATTACAGTGCGCATCATGTATGATACAATCGTAACATTGCACCAGTGTGTGCGGAAAACTGAGCATAACACCTGAATCGCTGTTACATGTAAGTAGGTAATTCACAGTTCGAGCGGTTACAAAAGCTCCTCTCTGGTTAGTGCGTCGAGGTCGTTAGAAGTGCGCCTTCCGAGGACCTAAAAAATGCCACTGATGCCGCGATTGGCGTGGCCACCTAATGGGTCCAACTCATCTAAAATAATGGCATAGCTATTTACCATAGACTCGAAAAGAAGAAGAAATGCCTATTGTAACGCAATATTATTTGACATTATATACTTACAATATTCTAAGTATATATATTTTTTATTTTTTTATTACAGCTGTAGTGGCAATAAATAATTCTTTATTTTTATTAATCTTTTATATAGTTTATTTTCTTTAAAATTTTGTTAATGTGAGAATGTCATAGGTTTAACATACTGTAGATCTGTGGACCATTTTATATTTTGCTAAATACCTGGTACTTTTTGATAGGCCTACACTGTCCTCTCTTACCTTTTAACACTGTAATTTGAAAACATTGTAAAAACCATTTACTTTTAAAAGAGTTTCTTGCCGGCTCTTCTCCATAGGAAACGACCAATCGGAACCGTGCACCTAGCTTTTGACGCTTCATAAGTGCCCTTGTAGGTTTATATGAAATAAAATGTTTTGAATTTGAATTTAATTTGAATTTGAATGCTCACAATAAAATCATGAAATGTTAATTACACGCAAATACCCGGTGACTGACCACCTTAAAAAGCCTAAGCAACATTCGTTAAGAACATTCATGATTTGCCTATTTGTACTGATTCTATCGATAGGTACTTACGAAAATAAAAATGTGTGGTAATCGGGTAACAGAAATAAAACAGCTTATTTTATAACAAATATATTGAAGTTCAACTTAATAAATAAAACAATGCAGACAAGACTCAGTAATACCATTTTGACATTTAAGTATTAAGAGTGTTCATTCTAAAAGCGGGCAACGTCGTAAATAGCTGTCAAACTATGACCCGTCTAGATTAATTTGGCAATATTACTGTACGGAAATATACGTAAATATCGCTAACTAGTGAACTAGAATATTAATAACGAATTGCAATTATAACATTGAGTTTGATGTTTTACCCATGTTAGGTGTAAAACGCATTTGGAAAGTTTCCAAATAGATTTTTTTACATCTAAAACTAAACATTCGGTATTACGATACGAATTATTGCATTTCATAATCAATATTCTAGTTCGCTAGTTAGCCACATTTTTTATTTCCATACAGTAATATTGCGAAATTAATGAAAACAGCGAAATATTTGACATCTATTGGCGACGTTGCCCACTTTCAGAATGCACGCTCTTAAGTAAACATTTCATTATTTTATTATTTGAAAATAAGTGTAAAATTATACATCAAAATCTGCAAGATTCTTTCTTGTGTTGTAGATTTTGATAATTTTGTTAAAATTTTCGTGTGCAGTCAAGGGCAAAAATATGTATAGTGTAAGTACTTACATTTTTGAAAAATTAAAAAGTTAAGTAGTTTCGTGTTGTTTTTCATCGCTCAAATATTGAAAAGACGATATACTAATAATAGTATGTGTGTAAAGATGCTTATTTTTAAGGTGGATCCGCAGTGGTAACAAGCCTGCGGAATTCCATTTTTTTTACGGATTTTGCAATTTTCAGGTTAGTGTCAGTTTGTATCTTCTGAACAAATCTCTTATGGAACGAATTCAACTTAGAGAGATGTATTAACATCACTTATACATATATTTTACATCTCTGGGGCGCAGGCTCCGGACCACCTCCAACACCATCCTGAGCGTATTTGCGAACAGGTTTGATTGTCAGTACATTAATCATTGTTATATGATTAATGTAATGACAAACAAACAAATGACTCAGAGGCAGGCGTTTTATTAATTATTTTAATTTAATTTTGACATTCTAAATTTTATTTATTTACTTAATTAATTATGTTTATATATCTTTATATTGATTGGAATTTTGTACAACATAATAATATAGTTTAGATACTGTTGTTAGTTAAATGGGTTGAAATAATTTTTTTTTTTTTTTTTTTTTTTTTTTTTTTTTTTTTTTTTTTTTTTAAAAACGTTGCCCCACACTAAGAATTTCTTCTTGTATCGTGGGTGCGTTTACAAACATGGAAACTCACATACACTAACACCCAGACCCGGAACAACTACTTGCAGATCATACAAATATTTGTTCCGTGCGGGGATCGAACCCGCGACACGTTGCGCAGCAGTCGATCGCTCAGCCACTGCGCCAACCGTGTCGTCAAAATTTGTTGTGGTTGAAATAAATGATTTTAGTTTTTTTTTTATTAATGATTCTAATGATTATTATTCTGTAAATACAATTTTTTTACGGCCGCGAAGCGTATTTTGATCAAGATACGACCTGACAAAGACCTGCAAATTAAAAAAAACGTAAAAAAATAAATAATTATGCAGGCTACCACTACGGACGCGCACATGCTTACTTATGCACAGCACATAACAGTGAGGGGCTTGTGGCTAAATAATAACAGCCGCACGGGTCGATCTTCAAGGTTAAGCAACGCTTGCCGAGGTCGGTCCGTGGATGGATGGCCATCCATTACAGACCGGCACCCTCGTGCCTCGGAAAACACGTTAAGCCGTTGGTCCCGGCTGTCATTTGTACATCTTTGGCAGTCGTTACGGATCGTTAGAAGCTCGAAAGTCTGACAACCAGTCTAACCAAGGGGTATCGTGTTACCCAGTAACTGGGTTGTGGAGGTCCGATAGGCAGTCGCTCCATGTATAAAATACTGGTATTCAGCTGCTTTCGGTGAGACTAGAAGCTGATCCCAACATAGTTAGGAAAAGGCTAGGCAGATAGTTTTAATAGAACCCGGAACCGGGAACGAGTTGATCTGACAGAGAACCAAAGTTATGACATAGCTCACAGAATCAGCAAGCTAAAGTAGCAATGGGCCGGCCATATTAGCCGTAGAACCGATGACCGTTGGGGTAGAAGTGTTCTTGAGTAGAGATCGCGAATCGGCAAACGTGAGGTAGGACGCCCTCAGGCTAGGTGGAGCGACGATCTTCGCAGGGTGGCTGTTAGCGGCTGGATGAGAGTTGCCGAGAATCGAGCTAAATGGCGTGCAATAGGAGAGGCCTATGTCCAGCAGTGGACTGCCGTAGGTTTATGACGATGACGTTATAGTTTCAATCAAATCTTAGAAATAAAACAAACGTTCTTGAATTTCACCAAGTGTGTGCATATTTTTGTCTTTTACTGTACATACAATATATTAAGGCCGCCATTAGGCTGCCTGTCCATTGAAGCGGAGCGAGGCAGCGGAGAGGAGAATGGCAGCGGAATGGAGCGGAGTTGCGGACAGTGTCTGTCCATTGATGCGGAGCGGGGTAGCTGATCGTAGTTACGGACTGTGTGGAGCGAGGTAGCGGAGCGGTGTTGCGGACTGTGCGGAGCTAGACCGAGTTCACGCGACAGTGTAGTTCGCAAATCCCTGTCCACTGAAGCGGAGCGGAGGTTTTATGCAATTCCATTGGTTAATATTGGCACACCGCTACTCCGCTCCTCTCCTCTCCGCTCCAGTGGACAGGCAGCCTTACACTTGTAAGTTTCCTCACGTACTAACCGTTCACTTCGAGATGGCTGTTACCTCCCTTCCCGCTTCCTCACACCGCGCCTCAAGTCAGACCCGCTTAGTATGGATAGCGAGTTTGCTATCGTGGTTTGTTTCGTGTGTTTGTTTGAGCGGTGTGGGGAAACTGGTTGCTAATTTAATTATTATAATTTGTTATTTTTTAATAACACTGATTTTACATTCTGTGATTTGTTGAACTCACACACTGATTTATTAGTATTACTTGTTAAAATGTTAGGAATATCGTATAATTTTACAATGTTTGTAAATATGTGAGCACCATGTAACTGTCACATAGTTAATTTATCTGTAATTGCTTCATCTTTCATTCTTTTTTACCTATCGCGGTATAGTAATCTTATTCTAGATGCATCGTCTTCACATATAATTATATAATTAATGTATACAAAATATTGTAAAAACATTTTAAAAGAGTAACGGTGGAGTTTCTTGCCCATTCTTCTCCATACGAAAACTACCTTTTGGAAGGGGCGACTAGAATCAATTCTATTTTTTGGAAAATTGACGTTCATAAGTGCCTATTATGTGCCTAATTGAAATAAATGAAGCGGGAAGGGAGGTAACGGCCATCTCGAAGTGAACGGCTAGTAAGTTCTTACGATAAATTTGCAAATGTTAACTCTCTTGTAAGTAGCTTAACGTAATTTCTTGTTACATCTTAAGTTACATAAACTTTACGGAAGCAACATACAAGTGTCATGGCAGCCTAAGTATTGTATTGACTATCTCACATCTATCAAATTACGAAAAGCTACATTATCATATATAATGCACTGTTGGTATTACTTTAGCTTCTATTTAATAAATAATCAATTCCTCAAAATTGCGTTTTATATTAAATCTATTTTGTGACGTATAGTAGGCCTTGCATTAAAAATAAATCTACAGCATTAAAAAAAAACTTCGTATAGAAGCAGAACCGGGCGAAACACACATATACCCACACGCACAGATACACATACACACACACAAACACACACACACACACACACACCCACACCCACACACCCACACACACACACCCACACACACACACCCACACACAAACACACACACACACACACATACAACAACATACATTTTATGGAGGTGGACGTCTCCGATAAAATTGTCACGTTAGAAATTATAAAAGCGCACATGAGCTTCAGATATACGATACGTTTTATGAGGTTTAACTATACTCCGCGTTTATTAGATAAGGAGGATATAGTAAAGGTAGGTGCAGAAGGTCAGGTACAGCGAGTACAGGCGCACTCGTGACTAGGGAATGCATTTTCGAAAAATGGCTCACGATTCTGTCTCTTGGGAAGACAATGTCGTTCGAGATTGACCGTTTTGGTCGAGGTAACGAACGGGATTTCGAGACTGAGCGTTCGTGACCTAGCGAATAAGCACTTTTTATTAAAAAAAAACGGAATATTTAAAAAACTGACTGCACTCGAGATCTCGGTTCAGTTTCTCAAGCGAAAAGTATTGCAAAATGTGACAAAGTGACAAGGGCGCGTAAACTGCTGTTATTGGTTGAAAAATTTATCAACAGCCAATCCCATCAGTTTACGCGCGCTTAACTATTTGTCACATAAATTTTGCGATAATTTTTCGTTCCGAGGAACTGGCCCCTCGAGTCGCCAATCTCGACGATTGATTGCATTCCCTGCTCGTAACTGCCATTTGACCGAGATCGCCGATCAATGTGCGCGTGCGCCTGTTTTCATTCTTTGTATGGAACCAACCTTCAGTACTATTCTGTGATTTTAAACACGTTCATTTCACACCGGGGTTTCGCTTCCATACGAAGTGTACTACTAAAAGCTACGGCTATATATAGCCGTTTTAGGCTTTTTTGAGGTCTATCGGTTGACACAAGATGGCGCCCAAGCATTTCGAACATGCCTTGCGCAGCAATTGCAATCTTACAACAGCAGCGATAGCCTAGTGGTGTGAGTGCCAAGTCATAGGTCTCGACTTCGAACCCAAGGTACGGACCTCTGACTTTTCGGATTCATGTGCGTATTGTATAATTATCACTTGCTTCAAAAACGGTGAAGGAAAACATCGTGAGGAAACTGGCATGCATGAGAGATATTTCTCGACGGCATGTGAAGCCAAGTCAGAGGCCCATGGGCGGCATAAAAACTGTATAGTCCGCGCGACTGCTAGTGTCCGCCTGAGGTATGTGAGCGGTGAGACGGGGGAGGGCGCCATTGACAACATAAAAAAATAGATAAATTTAGTAATAATAATCGCTTAACTATTCCTAAAGAGTCATAAAAAAACCCTGTAAGAAATCGACACGTGTTTCACCTCTCAACGAGGCATCCTCAGGATGACGATTGACTTGTTGCGAACCCGAACACACCGTGTTACCACGCCGAGCGCCGGACGCAGAGTGAGTCGCAGGCCACGCTGGCGCGACGCGTCTTGCGTCTGCGATGAGCAGGATAAATAATAATACGGGTTGAACGGGGGGCGCCATGTTGGCGCGACTGGCGTGCGCGTCATGCAACCGCGAGCAGCGGAGGGAATAGTACGAGTTCGCGCGTCCTGCGTATTTATTACATTCTGTTGAATTATCCGCGATGCAAAACTTAAATACGGAGAAGTTTATTAGTGAAATAATGTCTCGGTAAGCAAAGCAATCGGTGCAGTAAGGATGATCAATATAAGAATAAATATGTAATAAAAAAAGAATGGGAAGAAATAAGATATTCACCAAACTGATGCCTGTTTTCGTTTAAATCATGAACCCCCGTTCTTATCTGTAATATATCCTGTGCAAAAAAAAATACTTCCTTCTAAACATGAAAGTTCCAATTTAGACAAACTCATTTTAAACCCCGCGCAATAATAGCAGATTAAAACCACGTGTCACGCGGCCGCTTCAACGTGGCACACTACAGCGGCAAGACGCAGCGTCTTTACTCCTCCCGCCCCCGCTCACCGCAGTAGCTCTAGCGTGGCCTGCGGCTGAGCCATACCACCCGACAACTACACTTATATACTGCGCGGTGCTTGGACAACATTGTCAGAATGAGTTAGCGGCCGGCGTCTACCTCCCGAGTCTCATACCGACGGCAGTGACTAGCAGTCGCGTACCAAGAAAAGGAGAAGACAGTAAGCACACCATTTCATCGGTGTATTCTAGATTTGTCTATTATTTTACCTACTAGGAACCCTGGTTAGCACTTACTCAGTTGTCCTAACTTAATATTATTATTGAGTAATAACACAGATTAATACAGATGAGACACTCCGCAAAATGATTGAAATAAAAATCGACTCTTGCGACGACACAATAAAGTGCAATTCAGGTCGCACAGCGTTACCTTACCTACAGTTATATTCACCTAGAAGTTGCCTCTCTTTCTATCGCGTGACTCTTAGATCTTCTGACTACGTTACACTCACTGAATCGGCCCAACAAGACGGGCCCGCTGCGTACTTGTAGCTTCATACCTAAACTGCGGAGTGTCCCATCTGGATTCATCTGTGGTAATAACAAAATGGCCGTTAAAGGCGTTACGACGAATCATTCGACGGCAGGAGAAGTTTGATTTTCCTGGTGTTGGTTGACGAATTCCCTGTAAATGAAGAAAAAGCATATTTTAAAGTCAGTACATGGTAAAATTATTGCTAAGTAATATTAGGTCCCCACCAATGAAATCAGCGTTTTGTATGGAGAATTTTAAAGAAGTTGCATTTTTCATACTAACATTTTCTTAATTTATATAACAACCATGAACACGAATGTTTTAAAACTTTTATGCACTAATGTTTAAAAACTAAGTTAACGAATATGCCACTTAGATTAAGCGACAAAAATAAGTTTTGGCTAAGTTAAAACAAATAGTGGTCATTTCTGCTAACAAAATGAGGAGTAATTTTTAAGGTATTTTTTATGTATAAAAAACTATAAATAATAAGGTTTTTTTTACTATTAGTAGTTGTCTATGATGGTCATTATTCGATATAATACCAAGCAATTGATGAATATTTTAAATCATAGGAGTGACGCGGTTCTCCATTTGTGAGAAAAAAACGCCAATTTCATAGGTGGGAACCCAATACTAATGGCTATTCAAATCCTTATTTCCAATTGATGTCATTTCCACTTAAGCAAACATCATTTTTATGCAAGTGTAAATAAAGTTGATTTTAGACTGACTAGTACTGTTATAAAAGTCCAAAAATATGCATATGAATATTTGCATTTTTGTTTGTAATGAATAAACTCAAAAACTACTGGACCGATTTCAAAAATTCTTTCACCAGTAGAATGCTATACTATCACTGAGTAACATAGGCTATAATTTATAATGATATCATGCGGGCGTAGCCGCTAGCGGATGCTATTAATTAATATTTGTAATGTGCTTGTTAATTAATAACAAGCATATTACAAATTAGAGGATTATATCCAAGATAAGAATGCTTGGAAACATGCTGGTCCTCAAATTGCAGCACGGTATCGTTGTATGTTGATCGTAATTCAATTCGCGGCAATTATAATAAAATAATAACTAAATTATAATCATTAAAAAATCAATATAGCTCTCGAAATTATATGACTGTGATGGATTTAAGACTATTTCGTGGAAATGTAACGATTTAGAGCTATATTGATTATTTAAATGATTATAATTTCCATTTTTAACCGACTTCCAAAAAGGAGGATGTGATGAGAGAGGAAGATGTTTAAAAAATATTTTTTTGTATGAAATGGTATCAACTTGGTCCCAAGTAAAGTTTATGAACTTTGCTTGGATAGTTTTTAAGTAAGCTTCAATAATACGTATTTTTTCCACTTAGTATATGTGGATGATATGATGATAACTTCCTGTCACTGTTATTTACATAGCAGGTAGTGGTATTCGAATTTGTGTGGGGTAGGTACCAAAACCAAAAAGTGAAAAATAAAAACACAACCGACTTCCAAAGTGAAAAATAACTTTATTTCGGAAGTTGATGTCTTTGGTTTTGAATTTTCGTTTTTTGCCACCGACTTCCGAAATTAAAGTTATCGTTCACTTTGTAGTGTATTTTTTTTAGAAGTCTGTTGTATTCTTGTTGCGTCATGTTCGTGAACGGGCGCCGTCAGTTGGGACTGGTCAACTAGCTGCCTTGGCTGATTTAAATTTTTGAATTGTTCTTTGTTTTATCTTTTTATTACGGAGGCTTCTACCGTGCACGTCTTTCTACATTGTTCTCACATGTTTAATTTCAACATGAATGATGTAACCAATATTTTGTAACAATTTATTTAAAAGAGTGTCCGTGGAGTTTCTTGCCCGTTCTTCTCCATAGGAACCTACTACGCTTTGGAATGGGCAACTAGCTTCATATTTGTGACTGACCGATTCCTTGACAATTCAAAAGTGCCTGTAAATGGTTTAAATGAAATAAATACTTTGAGTTCGAGTTCAATTTTTTTTTGAAAAAGTTTTTTGTTGATTATCATTTTAATTATATTCACCCTTTTCCATCCACATCTGCATCCGCATGAGCTCCGCATTGATTAATGCGGATACGGATATCCGCAACATCCCAAATGTTAAGTCTTACCCTATAACTTCAGGCAGGTCCGCAGCGAGGCAGATCCACGTGTGACCGAGATCAAGCTCCTTATTGTACGCGTGTAGTCTTACGGGCGCGTCGTTATCTGAACGGGACTGTTTTATCGATCTGTATAGCTGTAAGGGAGAGGGTCAAATTAAATTAATTAGAGAAACTCCGCATACGTGATCGGTATAGATAAGCGGAAATGAAAAAAAAATAACTTTCTTCTCTCTTATTATTCAAAATTCAAAAGTCATTTATTCAAACTAGGCTGAGAATGAGCACTTTTCGAACGTCAACTACATAAGACAGTCCCCCAAAACGCCCACCCTTCACCACTTCCTAGTGCATTAGCTGGGAAGAAGAAGTGGCGCAACAAACTCCCCAGCAGCACAGCTGTCTGTCCAGTTAGAAGAACAACAAAAAAAAGATTCTATATATATTCAAAATAATTAACATTACGCAACAAAACATTATTTAAATTATTAGCCATATGTTAGCTAGCACACGCCAATATACCAGACAAAATCATCGAGAACACCCACCCTCAGCCCCATCACGAAATAGCCGCTAGCGGTATTCTACCCCTGTCGGATAAATTGCCGCAATAGCTGCGCTGCCTCGGCCCGGCTAAAGTACCGAAAGCATTGCATTGTCATTGTCACTGTCATTTGTTATTTTCTTTGATTGTTGCGGTTAGTTCGCTGTAAAACACCAAATTCCCAAAACATTATAATTCTCTTGTGCCTAGACGGACCCGTTGTTTGGTCACAGTTCTAACCTAACCTACCTTTCAACCATTTTCATTTGCCATGCCAAGGGGTTATGGCTACAGTTCAGTTTAGCGGACTAAAAAAATATTATTACACTCACCCTCAGCCCTACCATGAAAGGCACAACAACATCATCCTTAGCGTGCAGAATGAGTACCGGCAGAGACTTAACTTTTGCAAGGTGTTCGTCAGACTTGAATGTTTGTTCGTCGTTCGTACGGAATGGATCCACGAACATAGATTCGTAGTATGGAAGCCAGGTTACTAGCTGTGAGAGAGAAAAATAAGATAGTTAATTGCCTCAGGCGTGACTTTGTGGAAATCCATTAAAAAAATACAATAGACGATGTATATTTAGTAACCTAATCCGCTTAACTGTTCCCGAGTCATAAAGAACACGAGGCATCCTCAGGATGACGACTGACTTGTTGCGAACCCCGACATGACGTGTTGCCACGCTGAATGCAGAGTCCTCTCTGCGCTTGTCGTGGCAACTTCGTCTATTTCTTACAGGGTTCTTTATGACTCTTTAAGGCTTGTGCAGACCAGCGCGATGCGACACCGGTTATTGTTATACTGTGAACTTTTCTTAGAAATTGTATTGTTCGTGTCGCGTCGCGCGACAAGTCGCGCTGGTCTGCACAAGCCTTTAAGAACAGTAAGAGCAAAATAAATAAATTAATATCATGTTATTCATTTACAAAATTCGTTTTTGGGATAACAAATATAAGAAAGTGGATGTAGAAAAGCTCATCTGAACTCTACAATCCAGTTACTGGGTAATACGATACCCCTGACTGGTTGGCAAACTTTTGGATCGGGCTTCTGACAACCCGTAACGACTGTCAAAGATCCACGAATGACAGCCGGGACCAATGGCTTAACGTGCTTTTCGAAGTAAGGAGTCTCAGTATACAGGGTAGATTTTTGAGATGGGGCAGTAAGGACAGCTACCTTAAACGTTGTAGCTGCAGGAAAACGGTCTTAAGAGACTGTCCTTAACTTTTCGAACTGCATTCACAGATTTTGAAAAAAATGTACAGTTAGCAAGAAAATTTGCAGTTTGTATGGGAGTGCAATGTATGGGAAAAGTTTTTTGTGATTTCTGACTTTTCTAGTACTCAAACCTTAGTTGGTCCGTTAGAGTTTTTTGATTCTTATAAAACACAGAATCGATTGGCATCAAAAAATGTTTTTGTGAGAACTGCCCATTTTCTTGCTGACTGTACATTTTTTTCAAAATCTGTGAATGCAGATCAAAATGTCTCAAAAAGTTAAGGATAGTCTCCTAAGACCGTTTTCTTCTAGCGACAACGGTTAAGGTAGCTGTCCCTACTGCCCCATCTCAAAAATCCACCTGTATAAACATTTTCACCCATCCACCAACCAACCCCGGCAAGCGTAACTTAACCTGATCGACCCGTGCGGCTGTTATTACTTAGTCTCGAGCTCTTCAGAAAAAACTATTCAAACAAAATGATAATAAAAAGTGCTTGCTACATAACAAAATATTGTTTTATTAAATTTTTCTTGTTAACTGCCTACCTGTATAGTCTTCAAATCCTAGTGTCCAATTAAAAACGTCAGTTGGACACAAGGATTTGAATAGACTATAGGTAGGGTAGGTTCTCTTAAACAAATATTGACTTTACGTTGGTCAAAATTAAGTTGATTTTAGAATGACTAGTATTATTGAAAATGTCAATATAATATTATAATCGTTTCCACTCACATTTGTCCTTTTGTTTTTCACCTTTCATTCATCCTCTCAACAAGATTTTTTTTTAAAAGTGTACTAATATTGTTTGGTTACCATCTAAGCATACTTTTTTATTTTTTTTCTCCCTGATCCTTCTAATATTCTTCTTCTTTTTAGGGTTCCGTACGTCCGTATGAAAAAACAGAAACCTTATAGGATCACTCGTGTGACTGTCTTTCCGCCACAGATTCAAGTTAAAATTTGGTACACATATGAACTACGGAGACACAAAAAAAAAAAATTGAGTACAGGGCTCAGTTTTGGGGGGCAGATAAGAAAATTATAAAAAAAAACTTTTGAAAACTGTACGGAGTGACATCAAAATAATGAAAGGGCTCGCTGTGCTCAAGTTATTATTTTTATAAAAAATTAAAATAAACAGTTTTAAAGTTATTTAAAACTGACCATTCCCCGCTTTCCTCCGAAACTACCGAGCCTAAAATTTAGAAAAAAAGTACAAAAAATAGTTCTATACTTATAAATTACAGGAAAACCTATAAGAAGTCTTAAAATAATATGGTAAATCTCTATTTTGCATTTGTATTTATGGGAGAACATGTTTTCAAACTACAATGTTAAGTTTGTTCTTGGGATATATTCATCCCAACTACGGAACCCTTCATTGAAAGAAAAGAAGAAAAAAAAAAAAAAAAAACTTTTTTTTTTCGTTGCGCGTGGTCCGATACACACTTGGCTGGTTTAAAATAATAAAATGTTTTTACCTTCGACAATGGGTGTGTAGCGACTTCATCAGCCAGGTTATTGAAGGGTGACTCGAGGATCAGTCCTTGGGGCTGCGGCAGCGGGACAGAACGTTCAAGTACGGTCACTGACAACTCCTGTAGGTTGCCTAGCAGATGCGAGGATATCGCTGTGCCTGTAAACAAAAATTATGGTTTCACATCAGGGCTCGGATAACGGTATATTTTTAACCGACTTCCAAAACGAAGGAGGTTATATGTTCGTCGCCTATGTATGTTTTTTTATGTATGTCCACCGATTTCTGCGTCAGTTATGGAACGATTTTGAATTTTTTTTTTTTGTATGAAAGGGTATACTCCCAAGTTGGTCCTTAATAAATTTTATTAACATTGTTTGGATAGTTTTTGAGTAAGCTTCAATAATACGTATTTTTTCCACTTAGTATTATGGATGATATGATGATACGAGTAGTTTCCTGTCACTGTTATTTACATAGCAGGTAGTGGTATTCGAATTTGACTGGGGTAGGTACCGCAACTAAAAAGTGAAAAATAATAACTTTTTACAAAAAAAAAAACAACCGACTTCCAAAAAAAACGAAAATTCTAAACCAAAGACACCGATTTCCGAAATTAAAGTTATTTTTCACTTTTGTAGTGTTGTTTTTGGAAGTCGTTTTTTTTTTTTTTGTAAAAAGATTTTTTCGAAACAGCTTCGACTTAAAAACCTAAGAAACGATTCGTTTCAGTTAAGATCGAACGGAACGTTATAAAAATCGTCCTCGGTTAATAAAACGTTTTAAACCATTTTTTTTTTTTTGCCTCTTCGGGTTGATCGATAGGAAACTCGCAACACCACCCTTACGGCAAGCGAATTGGAATCAATGATGTAATGACATGAAGATAAGGTACAATTTAACTAAACGTTTGACTGCGTCCTGCGGAAAAAACCGCTTTTTGTTTCGCGGAATAAACGTTCTCATTTCGTTTTCGTTCCGAACGAAATGTTAAACAAAGACCTGTTAAAAATGTTATTTTAAATAACGTTTCCGAGCCCTGATTCACATACATAACATAACATCATGTCTGTAATCCCCAAAGGGTTTAGCAGAGGGTGTCCCTATAGTACACCCACATTTAGCCAGTTATGTTTAAGTCCCATGGAATAGGGGGCAAGCCTATTGCCATCAACCGGGCACAAATCCAGACTCCGGACTGCTACTGAGAAATTCCTGCTGGAAAAACCCAATAACATTTTACCCGACCTTAGTCCTCTTTACTTTCCGTTGATTAAGGGTTCAGTAACCATGTTTTTTAATGCTTAAGGAAAAAATCGTTATGTTCTAGCTGTAACTTTATAAAATTACTAGCTGCCCGCCCCGGCTTCGCAATTCATTATTATTATCGTTCGCTAGTTAGCCACATTTCTTATTTCCATACAGTAATATTGCCAAATTAATCAAAACAGGTAAATTTTTGACAGCTGTTTGCGATGTTGCCAACTTTTAGGATAAACGCTCTTAATCCTTATCCAACTAAATAGTTTCATAATCAAGGTGGGTTATCATCACGGTATCACACTTAGGAGCCGAGCAAAAGTAAACAAGTTGGTAAGACCGCTAAGAGAAACTGAAATAACAGCGCAGGTAAGCGAAGCGAAGGAACAAGAAGCTTCACGCGGATGAAGGCAGTGATCAGAGTGATCAATGCTCGAGCCTTCTCTGAATGAGTAGAGGCCTTTGCCCAGCAGTGGGACTGTGCCCAGTAATGTACCGACTAGTGGCCCATTTTATACTCGTATTAATATGCTTAAAAATGTCTTAAAATCTTCGACATGACGCAAACAATTTCAATATGGTAGATTCACTACTAATAAAATAATATATACAATGTTAGCTACGTAATTCAACCTTGTTTTAAATGAAAACACCAAGAAACGTACGCACGTAAAAAATGATAAATATAAAAAGTTTTTACAAAAAAAAAACACTACAAAGTGAAAAATAACTTTAATATCGGTCTCTGGTTTTCAATTTTCGTTTTTTGCCACCGACTTCCGAAATTAAGTTATTTTTCACTTCGTAGTGTTTTTTTTTTGGAAGTCGGTTGTTTTTTTTTTTTGTAAAAAGTTTTTATTTTACACGTTTTAGTTGTGGTACCTACCCCACACGAATTCGAATACCATTACCTGCTATGTAAATAACAGTGACAGGAAGTTATCATCATATCATCCACATATACTAGGTGGGAAAAATACGTATTATTGAAGCTTACTCAAAAACTATCCAAGCAAAGTTAATAAAATTTATATGGGACCAACTTGGGAGCATACCATTTCATAAAAAAAAAACAGAATTTTTAAAATCGGTCCACAATTGGCGGAAAAATCGTCGGACATAAATAAAAAAAGAAAAAAGAAAACGTACATACGCGACGAACATATAACCTCCACCTTTTTAGAAGTCGATTAAAAATGCAATGTAAACATGTCCCGACAAGCTCGCCTGGTCGCCGGGCGAGCCGAAAGCGCAGTCACGAACATTCCCGATGTCACCCGAAAGCAATGATCGGCTTCCGACTAGTCGGCTAGTCGGCCAAAGTCATAGTCGGACCCATCTCTAGTTATTATTCATATAACTTACCTAAAGAGTGTCCCCACACGAATATGTTCGATTTCCCGCTGACCATAGAGTATAGCCACTCGTATACTACTAACGCGTCTTCCACTACTCCCGCTTCAGTCGGCCGCAGGTTTGTGGAGTCGCCGTAACCTAATATAAAAACAGGACAGACAAAGTAGCAGGGAGTTATTGGGTTTTTAACACATTTTTTATTTCCACACAGTAATATTGCTAAGTTAATCAAAACAGTGAAATATTTGACATCTATTTGCGACGTTGCCCACCTTCAGAATAAACGCTCTTAATGAAAGATATATAGATGACCTTGTAATTAGTGCACACTACATAAATAGCACAACACACAAAAGCACAATTTAATGATAAAAAATCAGGTGAAAAAGAAAAACGTACGTCGAAAAGAGGGAGAAAGTCGATGATTCATCCGTTTGGTGTTACGATGGCACAGACATTCATATTTCCATGAACACTATATTTATATTTACATAGTGTAAAAAAGTCCCCCCGGCGCGTCTGTCTGAACGCGATAAACTCAAAAACTACCGAACAGATTTTCAAACGGTTTTCACCCATGGACGGAGTGATTCATGAGGAAGGTTTAAGAGTATAATTATTTAAATGCCGACTGGGAGCTTTACTGGCGTGCGCTGCATAAACCATAAGAGATACATAAAATTAATGTTCTACTGGATTGTACATCTTAAAAATGTTCAACACAAAAGTCGGCAATAGCATATTATTATATCTATCTTCTGAGGATGACCCACAGTAAGCAATATTATCTTTCGTGGGATATTTTCTGAAATCCACGCGGGCGACGCCACGGGCAAAAGCTAGTAATATTATATTGGCGTTTTAACAGCTGAACCGATTTGGATGAAAGAACAATTTATGGTCTCTTTCCTAACATGCTCGGACTAGCAAAATATTACAAAAAGTTAATGATATATACAGGGTGGCAGGGACATCGACGCGAAGCAGGAAATTTTTCGTCGAATATTAAAAAAAAACACCTGCTCCATACATTAGTAACCGATGAAAAATTTCAACGCAGGGGTTTCAGAATCATGTACTGAATCCATGGTAACCGGCTTCGCGTCGATGTCCCGGACACCTCGTATGTCATTTGCCTATTTATTCATTTATTATTACGGCATTCAATATATTTTTTTAAGTATGAATATTAAATTAATTACGCAAAATATGGTATGGTATTTAATTGTTTCATGTTTGACAAGGTCCATAATTGTTACTTAGATTAAAGTTACCACAAATAAAGAATATGAACATAATTAGAAATAATAAATCTCACCTCTGTAGTCAAAAGAGATACTGTGAAAATCCATCTTTTGGAAAAACTTGTACAGTTCAATTCTATGCGTCGCAGCTCGGGAGTTGGAATTGCCTGAAATGATTAACAGCAGAATTTTAATGAAAGCTGAGGCTGCCTGTCCATTGATGCGGAGCGAGGCAGAGGAGCAAAGCGAGGGAGTAATACGGAGCGGAGTTGCGGACTGTCCGGATCTAGGACAAGTTCACGTGACGAGTAATTTGAGCGGGCTATAATACCCCGCGGCCTGGTTTTTCCGCTTCCCGGTTTTGTATGAATTTTTAAACTAGTTCGCCAATCCCTGTCCATTGAAGCGGAGCAGAGATTTTATGCAATTCCATTGGTTAATATTGGCACAGCTCCGCTCCAGCGGACAGTCAGCCTAAGAGCGTTTATTCTTTGCAAATAGATGTCAAATATTTCGCCGTTTTGATTAATTTGGAAATAAGAAACGTGGCTAACTACCGAACTAGAATATTGATTATGAAATGCAATCATTAATGTTGTAACATCGAATATTTAGTTATAGATGTAAAAAAAAAAATTTCACCTAAAATGGCTACAACATCAAATTCAATGTTATAACTGCATTATTAATATTCTAGTTCGCTAGTTAGCCACATTTCTTATTTCCATACAGTAATATTACCAAATTAATCAAAACAAGTAAACTTTTGACAGCTATTTGCGATGTCGCCAACTTTTAGGATAAACGCTCCTAAACTAACAATTTACGGCAACATTTTCTAGTCAGCTGTCTCGGTACTCTACTGGTCGCAAGCAAACCGAGCATGAGGTCCTTGGTTCGATTTTCAGGTCGGACAAAGTGTTATTAGGTTTTCCATATGGAATTTCTCAGTAGCAGCCCGGAGTCTGGATTTGTGCTCGGTTGATGGCAATAGACTCGCCCCCTATTCCATGGGACTTAAACATAACTGGCGAAATGTGGGTGTACACCTCTGCCTCTGGCATCGGGGAACATAGGCGTGAATGTTAAGATTAGTAGCTTAATCTTACCGTGACAATATAATATTATGGGTGTATCAGACTTAGCTAGTTCTTCATCTAGTATTCTATTTAGATCTTCCTTGTCCGTGTTGCACTCAAAATAACATTTTAATCTATCATATACTGTTTTTGGTAGTATGTGCCATATACCTGCAAAATAAAATACAATTCTATGAAAGTTTTGGTTATAAAGACATTCAGATATAAGCTATATCACTGTCGCTCGGTAGCGATACCGAATCGGTACGCGATATTGCTGTCGCGCTCGGTAGCGATATCGCTGTCCCGGTCGGTAGCGATACCGAATCGGTACGCGATATCGCTGTCGCGCTTGGTAGGCATACTGGTCCGCCTTGGACCAGTATTGCTACCGAGCGCGACAGCGATATCGCTTCTATCTGAATAGGATCAGGATGTCTTGAAGATACAGTATTTAGAGGTTCCATATGTAAAGTATGTAGGTTGGCCCGTGACACGAGGTCCAATGCAAAATATAAAAAAACACCCCATGTATGTTCAGCGATTATTTATAGTTTAGGAGCTGGACGGTTTTTAATATTTTAAGGGTAATTCTCGCTTCAGACTTTTTTATTTTTCTCTTTGGTTATCGCATTTCTTGTAAACATGACCCTAAGTGACAAAAATTTTGCTTAAAGAGAAAAAAATTGCTGCACAGGATTCGTTCTGGATTTTCAGTCTTTAAAGTATTTTTAATAACTTCCACGGGCCCTCGAGCTTTCAAAGCAATACAAATAATATGCACTTTTCGAGACATTATTTGGAGAAGTTGGAGTTCGAACATGATAGGTAAACCGAAAAACACATCTTTTTTCATACTTGGTAGTACTAAAGTATTGTAAGTGCTTCCGCTCTGAGTAATCCATTTTTCATTATTTCCTTACATCTGATTAAGCTGAAATCAGTCAAAGTCGGACCACTACAGTTACTTAGAAGGAAATATCTTACCAATTTTGACTTTGCATTTGTCCACTTTAGACTCATACTCGATACTGAGGTTGCGCACGCCATCGATACACGACTTTGACGGTTCTTCGAAATCCGCGTTTAGTGGCCATTGCACTGAAAGAAAGTTAAATATAATTCATTTATTTATTTATTCACCAACAAAAACTTTAATTACTTACAAAAAAAAACTATAACCATACATTATTATTAATCTTAATATATAAAAGCACGTTTCACTATGTTCGTACTAATCTCCGAAACCACCCAACCGATTTCAATGAAATTTTGAGAATGTGTATAGTTGGTTCCAGCTTCAAAGATAGAATAGTCTTTCATAGACAGATAGCCAAAGAAAGATATTTCATCTTCAAAGATAGGGACAGTTCGTTCAATTTCGGTGCTTGGGCCGAAGTTGAACGAACTGTTACGAATGCGCGAGAGTGCAAACAAGCGACGCGCGGAGGTCATACAAAAGTCAACATAAACTTTAACAAATACATTAGGTATTTTAA
This sequence comes from Agrochola lota, assembly GCA_947364205.1. Classification (NCBI taxonomy): domain Eukaryota; kingdom Metazoa; phylum Arthropoda; class Insecta; order Lepidoptera; family Noctuidae; genus Agrochola; species Agrochola lota. The sequence continues at coordinate 4,370,357 of OX376244.1, read as the reverse complement.
ATCTTGGACTGAATTTCTTAGGATTACTAAACCTTCGGTTTCGGCCGAAGGTTATAGCGATAGCCGATTAATCGGCTTTGGCATCGGCCGAAGATTATAGCGATAGCCGATTAATCGACTTCGGCATCGGCCGAAAGTAGTGGCGATAGCCGATTAATAGGCAGAAATCGACCTTCGTTCGGACACTAAAACTAACTTTAGTTTCGGAATTCGGTGGCAAATAAAATTAATCAAACAACCAAAATTACTACCTACTACACTACGCAACTAAATACCTATTAGAATATCTGTGTTCAAATCTTACCATAATTAGCGAAAATAAGGTTTCTTCTAAACGCCTTCGAATACTTGAAGATGAGAGGCACCACAGCTACGTGGAACACGAACAGGCCGGCTGATATCGAGGCACCTAGCAATAGCACCCTGGAAATTATAAAAGAAAATCTATTAACATCAATATAAGTACCTATACATTAGATCAGGTCCTTACATATTAAATTGGCGTTTTGTTGAACTGGCCTCTTTATCTCAAATATCTGGCGTTTGGTTAGGAATTCCAAATGCAAATTTATTTCAAATTTAGGCTTGTATATTTGAGTTTCGAATTTAGTGATCCATTTGTTTTCGCGCCATTTGATTTTTTTAATAAGGAAAACTTAAAATATTGCGTTATTTACGAATACGAGCTCCACCGTGCCACCAGCGTTGCAGAAATAGCTTGAAGGATTAATGATGTGTATGGGGAAGCTACCCTAAAAGAAAACTGTACGTTTTTAGTTCCAACGCTTTCGTTCTGGACATTTTGACGATGGAGAGTTAAAAATTATCGTGGAAGTTGATCCATCGCAAACCACGTCAGAGTTAGCGGCAGGCTTCGGTGTGACTGATAAAACAATTTTAATTCACTTGAAACAAATAAGAAAAGTGTTAAGAGGGTTTATACTAAAAGTTGGCAACGTCGTAAATAACTGTCAACTATTGTCCTGTTTTGATTCATACAGCAATAGTACTGAATAGAAATACGATATGTGGCTAACTAGCGAACTAGAATATTAATAATGAATTGCAATTATAACATTGAATTTGATGTTGTACCCATTTTAGGTGTAAAAACGCATTTGGAAACTTTCCAAATAAGTAGATTTTTTACATCTAAAACTAAACATTCGGTGTTACGATATTAATTATTGCATTTCATAATCAATATTCGCTAGTTAGCCACATTTTTTATTTCCACACAGTAATATTGCCAAATTGATCAAAACAGTGAAATATTTGACATCTATTTGCGACGTTGCCCACTTTCAGAATAAACGCTCTTAAAGCTCGACAAATGGGTACCGCATGAATTATTTTCAACTCGGACTCAGACCAAATAAAAACCAAGACATAGCGCTGTCAAAACTGACGTGTTCAATACTTCTATCGATATTTTTTGGGGATATCTATTATTTCGATAAATTGATATAAAATATCAAGTAAGTATCGAAAATGTATCAAATACGATATATTTACAATAGCAACACCGTTGTCGCCACTGGCTTATACCGCCGAAATTCAGAGCCTTAAAAAAAAATTTTTTTTTAACAATGTTTTATTAATGTAAGATTTTACATCACTAATGATGTTCTAAGTTTGGTATATAAATGGATAAAAAACAAACAATAAAATTTCATAAAGTACAAATAATTTTTTGAACATTTGTTTTATCGCCGGAAATATTGTTTTTTTTTTTGATGCCATTTAATTCATTTGAAATAAGATAAGACATTTAAACAAACCTTTTTAACAGTCCGTTCAACCGATTCTGACTTCTATACCGTAGACATAAGGATGGCATTAAAAGCAAAAAAGTGGTTACAATACCAACTGTTTACTGCAGCTGCCATTTTTCATGCCACCAACATGTTGAAAGGACTGTTAAAAAGGTTTAATTAAATTTCTAATCTTATTTCAAATGGAGTGTAGGTATATCGAAATCAATATTAATTTTATTTTTAAATATCAGTACACTATTTATATCAATACTATTTGGCACATCTTGCATCCCTACAGCGCGCCCCTGTCTCCGTCATTCGACTACTAAAAGAGCCTTCTAGCACTGTACAGTCCTTTCATCAAAGTTATTTTCCTCTAATTTTGAATCACTGTCAAAATAACTGTGATCTTTATTCCGGTTGCAATAAAGTTGCTGTTGGTTTACTGCTTGGGTTGCAGTTAGAGGTAAAAAAACTGTGAGGGACTGTAGGTATAAATATATGATTCAAAAACAGGTTCCTTGTATAAGTTTGCAGGTTACCTATACCACAGAGGGCAAAGGCAGCACCAATATTCTTTCTTTTAATATTGTTTTTAACGTACTACTCAACAAAAATAAAACATATGTTCTTGTCTTTTAACCTGGCAAACGATCGCTTATTAGAAGTAGTTTGGATGTAAGCGCTCAGCGATTTTCAAGATTATATTTATTGTAGTTTAGAGTGTATGTTTCTTATGAAAAATACACTAAACATTTGTCAGCTTAATAGTATTTCCTTGGATATTTTACATTTATGTGCATACATAAGACAACTTGAGATTCACCTTTATAATAACTTTATCACCTAGGCAACTATTACTTTTGTTTTAAATAATAATTAACGTATCCCAGCTTATTACAGAATTAGTACAAGATAAGATAGAATTATAAATTTCTGTAGATACCAATACTTCAATAAAATCGATGTAATGCCTAGAATTAAGATAAAAGTAATTAGTAACTGATAAATTCAATGCCCTGATTAATTTATATTAAGTACATGCAGACTTCTTTTGTTTTTTTATTTATCTTTGTCCAGCTGAGGGTTTTAGGTAGTCTGGTTTTACATAGAAGAAAATAAAATAGGTGACTTGTAAAAATGTTACAATATAATTTTATCTAAAAAAAATCTCAGTGGGGTCATCCTTGGGGGCAGGTTTAAATTTCTTGAAGCAAATGTCAGTCCTACATTAATTATTTAAATAAGAAATCTGTTACAGACACTACAGTAGGTAAATAAAATAAGGAGGCCACTGCAGTGATTAGCTTTCTTTTAGTCAGGCTTTCTCCTTTCACTCCATAAAAAAACAAATATTTACTGCATTATAAAAATTAAAAAGGTTTTGGGGTAGGATAGGGTAGGGTGGGCCCTGATTTATGTCCTTACACTTGCACTCTAATAGAAAAAAAATAAAGAAATATTAATTTTACTTACCCAACTGTGTAAAGAGGCACACATATCAACAGTCCTTTGAAATCTACCATATTTAGGAATTTAAAAATAACTAAAAACAGACAACCTTATTAACAACAAAACAACAACTACACTTCGCAAAACTTATTAGAATTATTAGTAACAAAAAAAAAATAAATACACAATTGAATACGTGCGTGCGTCTACGAAAGGATTCTTTAAATAATGAAATAAATGATGAATGAAAACTGTGCCGAGACTAGGCTAATATATTTTTTTATGATTTAATTATCCGTTTTGTATTTAGATTATTAGTTATCGGCCAATTATTACAAATTATTGCAAATCATGAATCGAACCTTCGAACTTTTGACGACATTTGAATTGACAGGCGCGACGTCATTATTACTTCTATTGACATTGACAGCTTCGTTCAGAAATGTTAAATTGAAATAATAAAAATGCGAAAATGAGTTTATTTGTTTATTAGTTTGTTACGCTTTCACGTTAAAACGGCTGATGGATTTGGATGAATTTTGGCATATAGGTAGACCTTGACCTGGATTAGAACATAGGATACTTTTATCCCGATTTTCCGACGGGATCGAGATATATGTGGGTGAAACCGCGTGGCACAACTAGTAGTCTATAAAAGAAAAACTCTATAATTAATTGTTGTTCTCTAGCTATAGTAGCTATATATACCTACATACGTTTGTAACCTTACAGTATATTCCTATACAAGATAATATTTACTTAATATATAAGCTAACGGACTTAAAAAAAGGAACACATTTGTAAATAAAAATGAGGGTAAAGAATCAAAAAGACGAAGAAGAAGAAAAGAAGAAGCTAAAACTCGTCCGCATTGTTATCAACAGGAAAAGAGCCCAAAATGCTGGCAGCATTGCCACGTTGTATGGCGATGCTGATTCTTAGTAATATTCTAATCTGCTTCTTATTTTTATTCCGGTTTCATTATCAAACCTTTCATTCAACACAAATAAAAGCCATAAACACCGATTCCCCTGACGATCATCCAGAAAGTTTGTCATAAGTTTACCCAATGATTCGAAATTCAACTTTGTCTTTGTCAACGACCCTTTTTGCGCTGCGCACATTCAGGCCAGTACCCCCTAATTACGTAACATAATATTTTCGTAAGCGATTACGACTAATTTGTTTAATTTTGACATTTCATCAATATTCATTGCGTTATTTACGTTGTTGAGCAGATTTTTTTTCAAACTTCTGGAGCAATGGATTAGCAATCTGTTTCAAAACGATTCAGATTCTGATTGATCGTACTGGTCGTCATCGTCAGCGTTGCCTAGTTCAGGGTTCGTCAAACCCAAGCCCGCGAGCCGAGTGCGCCTCTTTGGCCCATAGACTGCGGCTCTGTCTGTAACTACAAATGTCGATGAGTGCGAGCATAGATAAGCGCGGGGGTCGGGGTTTACAAAATTTAAACTATTTTTCAAACATTTATTTCGTTAAGTATTTTCACCAAAAATCTTTAACTGTAGGTACCTTTCAAAGTTTTCCAAGAATAACTTGATAATTTGTAAGATGCCTTCAGTATTATTATTATTATCAGCTGATGATGCATCCTACTTTTTAGAAAGTAAATTATAGGAAGCGTTGTGGAGTGAAAGGGGATGGGAGTTTTAAGGACTAAGAAAAGTGTAAGACAGTTTGGACACACAGAAAGAATTGGCTCTCGTAGGAAATCTTAGTCGTATTGATATTTGGCTCTATTGACGAATGAGTTTGCCGACCCACTGGCTAGTTGGGCCACCTTGGTATTGGGTCCAACCAACTACCCACTTACTAGTAAGTGTAAATTTTTCTATGTAGGTAGATTCAGACCACCGCAATAAGTATTATGAGAGATAGTTCACGGTTTTCGGTTACAAATAGCAGGTGGCGTTATGTAGTTACTGCCTACCACCAACCCCCTTGGAAATAGGTATAGATGAATTACGTAAATAAATAGAAAGTCAACTTCAACATACACTTCATTTCTGAAGTTTTTTTTAAGTCATTATTATCTTATATTTATTGTAAGTATAAGTTATCATAATTTAAAGTTTTTTTTTATAATTCAAACATAAAAAAAAAATAAGCATACAATTTTGTTTTATAATATATATATATATTTTTTTTTAAATAATTTTAACATCCTATTTTATTTTATTTTATTAGCTTCCGCTGTTTCACTCCTGGGCAAAGGCCTCCCTAATTTTTTTAAATATAAAAATTTTCTGCGCTTCTGTATGCCACTGAACTCGTCCTAAACAGCTGGGCCAATTTTGATGAAACTTTATGTGCGTTTGACTGGGTCTCTGAATGGTTTAGATTCACAATTGGACCCGCACCCTAAATACGTAACACACGATCAATCACAATCTGAATCATTTTGAAGGATATTGCTAATCCATTGCTTATTTTCTTGCTCAACAACTTAGATAACGCAATGAATGTTGTTGAACTGTCAAAATGAAACAGATTGTGATTGATCGTATGTTACGCAATTAGGGTGCTCGAAGGTAGCGCTGCGATCGAGTTCTAGGAAACAGGACAGCCTGTACCTGTTAGGCAGACAGGCGAAATATGGACTGTACATTAAACCACTCACTTTTACTCAAAACTAGTAACCCCTAATATTCTTAGTGTTTTTCTGTTGTTTGGGTTTTTTAATTTTTATATAAATAACCCTTGTCACATTTCCATTCCTTATTATTTTCATCTGAGGTCGTTTCTTCTTAGGAGGTTCTACAGTCTCACCAGTTAATTTGTCATACACTTTCAATCTTGGGTTCGTAAAACACCTTACTTCTAACATTTCCGTGGTGATCACTGCGTTTGTCATATTGCCGGCCTTCATTATACTTTTGACTGACGGAGCCCAGAAGTGGTATTTCCCATATAGCTCTGCAAAGTTAGCTATGACACTGCCTGTAAGCTGTGCTTCGTAAACCAGTTTCATTAGTACTATAGTTTTTGAAGCTGTTAATTTTGTCACTACAGTTTGTCCTGGTTGGACTGTAATGAGTCCATCTCTAGTCAAACCAATGGGCAGTTTAACATTATGTGTACTTTCATTTCTCCATTTACTCGCACATTTAAACTTTCCATAGCCAAAATCTATGTTGAAGTTGGTGAAGATTTCATCTTTCGGCAGTCCAGCTTTAGACCATGTAGAACTGATTCTGTTTTCAATACCTACGTACATGCTTATTTTGGATGTTATATTATTAGGTGTATTATTAATATGTTCGTGTGTATCCAGAACAACGTCTTCATTTAAAATATCTATAATTTTAGACTTTTTAAGTGAGAGTCTTCTTATCATTTCTTCCCAGTCATATTTGTTGAATAAATTGCCATAAGGCGTAGGATTCTTCAGGTATATGTCGTGTGGTACTTTACCCAGTTCTACTCGCATTCCTTTATTGAGTCTTGCTTTTGTAATGTTGAAAAGTTTTAGTTCTTCGTCTGTTACGACTTTATTGTCATATCCGCTGTAATTTGTATTGACAAGTACATCACTTTCATTTGAGAGCACTGTTATATTGATCGTTATTCTCGCATCCACTAGGCTTGGTACTAATATTATCAAAAATATTATTAGCATTTCTACTCTTCGGTATCTCCTCGTAGGTAAGTCTACGTACACTTGATATCTTATACACAGGTATTATTTTCCGTTAAAGCTTTTGTTGTGATGTTTATTTTACTCATGAGCACTTTTTTTTGCCACACTACTGAGAAGCACTGCTTTAATTTTAATTATATATTTATATGTTTCAACTTATCCTCGTAAGTTTGTTTCCGATACTCAATACGTATCAATAATAAGACTATAATAATTATAATCTGTGTTTATTATGGATTCATTCAAGAGCTCGTTCTTGACCTTATTATCTCAGAATGTATATATACGTATTGTATTATCCATAGCAGAATTTAGCGTAGAACGTAGATTTAAACATCGTCAATGCTAAAGGAATCATTTCGTCTGTTTATCATATTTATTTGGAGTTTCACAGAATCAGAAAAAACGGAGATCAAAAGGTCACGCATCTAATCGGACGCTCCATACAAAAGCAGTCAGTGCTACGATAAAATACAGCCCAATACGCTACTAAGTACTGAAATAAATAATAAAATGGGTCTAAAATTAATAGTGTTAGTGCTTTTAATAAAAATAGTGGTAGCAAGAATAAGCATTGACGTGAATTTGGACAGGGATCAGAACGTGAACATATCATACTCGGGATCAGAAACAGATCTAATCACAGATGACGACATCAAATCTTTCAAAATCGAAAATGAGAATTTACTCACAGCGGTGAAGCAGCACTTAGGAAAAAGGCCGAAAGACGCTTACCTTGTAAGTCCAACTCCTTGGGGAAACTTGTACAAGTCTTATAATTGGGAACCAGTGAAGAGAGTATTGTCGATAAAATCAGCGAGAGTGAAAAGCTTGACAAAGAATCCAATCGTAGTTCTGTCTCAAGATTTCGAGAACTCCTCAAACCAGACGATAAAAGTGAACACAGGAATAACACACTCCATAGAAAACACATTAACAACCAGTTGGTCAAGGGAGAAGGAATTAACAGTATCTCAAGAAATAGAATACGAATTCAATGTGGGCATCGCAAAAGCTACGGGAACAACCGGTTTTTCCTTCACCAGCAATTGGGGAGTCAGTGAAGAGAAATCTAAAACCGAAATTATTGGTACAACTAGCGGCATGGAGGTAGAGTTGAAGCCAGGAGAAGCAGTGACAGCGGTTTTGTCGGCAAAAGCCGGTTATTTAGAAATAGAAGTTGTACATATAGCGTCATTGAGGGGTAATGTAGCAGTGAACTTCAAGAAAGCGTATAGAGGTCACCATTTCTGGGGACCGTTGATAAGTAATGTGATGGAAACTGGAGGTATTAAGAATGAAGTTACAACAGAAGAGACAATCCGATTTGGATTCCATGTTGAAGGGAAGTTAAAAGTTTATGATAAGGAAACCGGACTGCCGATATGAAGTTGTAAATATTAAAATGAAGTATGGTGATTGTGAGGTTTTATTTGTTATAAGATTTCGTATTTTCCTACTGTATTATGTTCAATTACTCGAATCCTTGTTTCCACATGAAGTTGTAGCACTTGTAGCGCAAACTGAACAAAAGAGCAAAATGAGTATAAGGGCTCGTGTGCTGTGCGTAACCATGTAGACTGAACGCTGAAGCGCCGCCGCTGCGACGTTGATGCACCGTCCCCGCGTAGTCACCTCACCGTCGCCGCACTGTCGCCGCGCCGTCTCCGCTTGATTTTAGCACATCACTCTACAATCCGAGGTGGAGGCGCGGCGGCGGCGGCACGGCAGCGGGCTAGCAACGTTGCATGCATATACACAGCTTAGAGGCGCAGCGGCGCGGCGCTATGGCGGCGCACTGTGGATCGAAAAAAGGCTCTCGAAGAAATAGGAGCTTAAGTTTTAGAGTGTCGGTTTTTTGCTTAAAATGGCTTCTAATAGCCAATTTTATGCATAAATATATCATAGGATACAATCAGGTAGGCAAATTAGCAACTTATACTTTTTTGCAAAAAAAATGTGTGAAGCTAATGCTTATATCTCCAGAATGGAGAGAATAACCGTTATATCCTTGCACACAGTGATGTTACTATTTATTTATGATTTTATGACGTACTTGATTTTTAGGGTTCCGTAGTAAACAAGGAACCCTTATAGTTTTGCCATGTCAGTCTGTCTGTCTGTCCGTCTGTCTGTCCGTCTGTCTGTTCGCGGCTTAGCTCAGAGACGGTTAGTACTAGATAGCTGTAATTTGGTATACCTACATATTAATCACGCCGACAAAGTGGTAAATTAAAATGAAGAAAAACATTTTTTTTAGGGTAACTTCCGCTACACGTAAAGTGGGGATGTTTTTTTTATTTCTCGTCTATCCCATGGTGTGAGTTTGCGAAAACCATTTTTTGATTCAGGGATCCGTTTTCGAAATATTAAGCTTTTAACTGCAAATTTTGGTTAGAGTCAAGTGTCTCCCCCCTGCCAGCTAAATGGTTGTACTTGGATTTGTGAAAAAATTAACAGCAGTAGTATATATAACGAAATTAAAAGAAAAACTATCACAGCTAAGTAGGCTTTACAGGTTAACTAGTAATAATCAACCAACTTACATTTGCAGTTTGAAAAACATGTTCTCCCATACGGAATGTATGGGAGAACATGTTTTTCAAACTGCAATGTTAGGTTTGTTCTTGGGATAAATTCATCCCAACTACGAAACCCTTCATTGTGCGTGGTCCGACGCACTTGGCTGGTTTTTTCAGATAAGGTGCCGCTTTTTTCAAAATAAACGGCACTAACTGTCGTTATAAGATGTAATGTAAAAGAATCATAAATAAATAGTTACATCACCGTGTGCAAAGATACATATAACGGTTATCCTCTCCGTTCACAAAAACACTCGCACACAGTGCGAACGATGCCTACAGCAGTTCTTTATAATATCAATAGTCCGGTCTTGTTTTCATAAACTCTCAACTTCGCTTCAACATATAAGTTAAACCTAATCGTCTCTGTTGTAATTTCATTCGTCATGTTTCCACATTCTATTACAAGCTGGATCGAAATAAATAAGATACAAGAAAGGACCAAAAATTGAGCCCTGTGGGACTCCCATTGTTACTATAAATCCGGGAGATCTTCATCCATTATCTTCAACGCTCTGAATTCTATTACTCAAGTATGAAGTAAGAAGATCCAGAGCGCTGTTTGGGATCCCGTAGTGGCGGAGTTTCCTGTACCGTTTCATGAAGAACGCAATCAAATGCCTTGGACAAATCACAAAAGATGCCCAATGCATCACATTTATCTTCCCATGCATTATAAATAAGTCCTAAAATTCATCAGTAGTTAAACGATTCCTTGTAAAACCGAACTGTTTGCTACGTAATCATTTATGTTTATTAAAAAATCTTTGCATTTGCTCTAAAATTAATTTCCCAAATATTTTACTAAAGGTAGATAGTACTGAAATAGGTCTATAATTTGTGGGGTCTGATGTACTCCCTGATTTAAACAAAGGTATTATTTTACTATTTTTCATAAAGTCAGGAAACTCCCCACAGTCGCTACAATTATTAAACATAAGAGCTAAACTAGGTGCTACAATGTAATAATAGACTTAGCAGGTTCTACAGAATTACCGCACAGATCTGGAGTATTTTTTACATTTAAATTTAAATTTACACTGACCTGAAAAATGCATTACACGTTAAAACATTTGAATTTAGCGAGCTACCTTAGCGCATATTCCAACGCTTGTCGACGCCGAGAAGCTCTGGCATGTTGGCGCCGGTCACCAACGCACTTGGCACTAAAAATGAGACCAATGAAGCAGCAACACCTCGTTTTAAATGTAGCATTGCCTCGCTTTTATTCACTTTCATAGAGTCTGATGAAGATTTCTTTTCCTACATCCCCAGTTTCAATCCAATTCAATGATTGAAGGTCATTTATTAAATGGTTATATCGTGCGCCTGACCTGCGTTTCTTAAGAGTTATTTCGTAACTAAAGCTCAGGTTATATTGGGCGGCTTAATGACATGACGATTTGAGACTTTAGGTGACAATAACAACCTTTCATTTGATGTCCTAGAGCTTAATGAGGGCTGACTGCACGATGTTACGTTAGACTAGAGGAGTGACGCAAAAGTTAACTCTAGTTAAAGCTCCTGTTAAGATGTGGCCTAAGTCGTAGGTATATTTGTATAGGTAAATGGTACACCACTGACTACCTGCAGTATTGTCTCTCCTTCTCCCTTTAATCCATCCAAAGGTTGTCTGTAAAAGATCGCTTTTAGCAATAAAACCGCCCATTGTGTCACCCTACGTAAATTTTAATTTCTTTTTACAGTAATTTTTATGGTTTACACAATAAAGAGTATTCTAACATCTATATTTTTCTGACTTTAGGTATTTGAAACACCAAAATCATTTATCATTGTTGTGAAATTACTTTTCATAAAAACAGGTAACTATGTATTCTCTTGCAATTTTGAGATTTTATCAAAATCCTCTCGTGAAGATTGGATCAGAAAAGTTCAGGTATTGCAGGTAGGTTTCTATGGTCACGGGATTCTGTCTATTTATCTTCAAAGTCATATGAAGTCAATTCATATGGGTATAAGTGACTTACAAGGACAACCTATATTTTTAAACCAGTATACTAAAATGTCAAAGTTAATTTGATGTCCTAGAGCTTAATGAGGGCTCATTCCACGGTGTTACGTTAGAGCAATATGCATAGATTCAGTCGGGGGTTGCGGAAGACAGTCGGGCGTTGCGGAAGATTTTTAAGTTCCCGCGACCCCCGGCGTAGGTGTGAGTTGGAACACCGGGGTGGTTTTTAGTCAGTAAGAGTCTGACAGACCCCTCCGCCCGCCCCTGGGTGGAGGACATCCATGAGGAAAGACATCCGTGGAAAGCACGTCAAGCCATTGTTCCCAGCTGTCATTTGTAGATCTTTAACAGTTGTTACGGGTCGTTTGAAGCCCGAAAGTCTGACAACCAGTATTACCAAGGGGTATCCTTTTACCCAGTGACTGGGTTGTGGAGGTCAGATAGGCCGTCTCTCCGTTTAAAATACTGGTATTCAACTGCATCCGGTTAGACTGGAAGCCGACCCTAACACAGTTGAAAAAAGTTGAGCAGATTGATTGTTTTTCGAACCCGAAAAGGATATATCTTTTCATATAATGCTATATAAACATAACATTACGCCTGTATTCCCCAAGGTGGTGAGCTAGGCAGAGGTGTAGGTACCTGAAATACACCTACATTTCACCAGTTATGTTTTTTTTTCATATAACACTTTTAGTAATTAAGTTTATTCTTTTCAAAAATTCTATCATCATTTTTTTAAAATCAAAATCCTTCCTAGGTTTTAGGACCAGAAAAGTAGATTGTACCCCAGGTGGCAGGTTTCTATCTATTTATTTACCCTCAAATCAAAGAGATCGTCCCTCTTATGGAACGATAAAATACTTAAACAAAAGGTTACTTTGTTGTCTGAGATAAAGATATTTATTTATCTAGTTCAGACACAAATGTCTTGTCGAACTTCTGTTAGTATAAGCTCTTTTAAAATATGTTTTTATTTATAATGTACTATCTTACTTGAATTTGAAATAAATACTTACTAGGTCATCTGATTTTAAAACCGCTTTACAAACAGGCCAAAGTTAACGCCAGTTTAACCAGAGTGTGGTGTCATCGACTTATCAAGTGCACCTTTCATTCAAAGATTTACTTTGCGAGTAAGTTCGTTCTTGACGAAACGAAAGTAGACTTTATTGTCATGTAAATAAGGTTGCTATTAAAGCACTCTATTATTTTGAATATAACAATTTAGTTGCGTTAAAACCTAAGTAAAGTCAACCTCGTATTTTTTCCTATACCACCCTAAAGTTGAATGTCAACTCCCCCCCTTCCCCCAGGTCCCCCACTGTGCCTCGAAAATCACGTTAAGCCATTGGTCCCAGTTGTCATTTGTAGATCTTTAACAGTTATTACGGGTCGTCAGAAGCCCGCAAGTCTGACAACCAGTCTTACCATGAGGTATCGTCCCTAGACTATCGACTGCCTATCTGACCTCCACAACCCAGTTGGGGTTGTGGAGGTCTGATAGGCAGTCGCTGCATGTAAAATACAGGTATTCAGCTGCATCCGGTTAGACTGGAAGCTGACCCCAACATAGTGTGGAAAAGGCTAGGCTAAAGTTGAATGTCAATTGCACGTCATAAAACATCAAGGTCAATTTATCTTCTCTAACCCCGCGTCCTAATAGAAAGCGGTTCTCGCGCGAATACGCGCTCGTCGCGTCCATAATGTCACTTTTTGTTCGAAAAACAGGAAAGCGCCCTCTGCCGACGTGACCACGCGTTTCGTTTCACTGTGCAAAAAGTGATATAAATTAATGCCACGATCGCGTATTCGCGCGACGTTTGCTTTCTATTTGGACGCGGGCTAAGACCTGACATATATTTAATTTTTGTATATATATTTATATATTGATTGGTGGCCCATCTCAACGGAGATTAGCCAGGTGCGCAGGAGATATTATAGTGCACAAGTGTGTGCGCAAACAGTGCTGCACTGTCTGTTCGTTTTACTCTCATCGTCTTATGGGACGGAAATTCGACACAACCTGAGGGAGATCAAGCGCAGGAGGTAGTTGGTGGTATCATACCACCAACTTCAATGGTCACAAGCGCTACTGCTGAGCGTGTGGTCCTGGGCTCGATTCCCAGGTCGTGAAAAGTGTTTTGAGGGTTTTTCTCATTAGGAATTTCTCAGTAGCAGCCAGGAGTCTGGATTTGTGGATAGGCTCTCCCCCTTTTACATATGACTGGCGAAACATCGGTGTACGCACTATACGGGGTGTCCGGGACATCGACGCGAAGCCGGTTACCATGGATTCAGTACATGATTCTGAAACCCCCTTTTTTTTTTTTCAGGATGGGAAATCATCAAATGACTTCTCCCGCTCTGGGCAGAGCGAGAGGGTGTGTCAGACTTTTACTGACTAAAACCCACCCGTGTTCCTTCCGTTGCCTGTGTGCCGGTGGCGCGATATCCCTTTCGGACAAACCCGCAACCCCAGCAGGCATTGGTCTTTCGACCCCGTCGGTTGGTGCTGACATCTCTTTGAGGCGCGCGTGGAACACAACGCGCCGTCGACACGGGCCTGGTCCTTATCGGACGGCGAGCTGCCCATTGCTCACCGTCCGCAAGCCCGCGCCTACGGTGGCCGGAAGTTGGCTCTCGACTCCCGACGCCCGGGGCGCTTCCTGCGGCGACTAGGGCCGCGAGGGCGTGCAGCTTGCATCACCCTCGCGCGCTCCGCCTCCTCCTTCGCGAGCATAACTGCTTCGCAGAAGGAGGTGACGGCCTCCCATGCACCCTCGCTCCGAACCATGGCCTGAACCAGGGCCGGACGCGAGAGATCGCCGCCGCCGATCGCCTCCGTGAGGACACGGCGGTGCTCCGCCCAAGCCGGGCAGATCTCCACCGTATGCTCCACCGTGTCCTCCGGGCGATCCACACAGTGGTGACACCCGGGCGTTTCCTCCCGCCTTACGCGGAACAGGAACCTCCCGAAACATTTCTGAAACCAACGTTGAAATTTTTCGTAGGTTATTTAAAAAAAACAGCTGCTCCATACATTTTGACCGCGTAGGTATTGCAGTTTTCTATGAAACAGCAGTATTTTTTTTAAATAACGGACTATACATTTCAACGCAGTTCAGAATCCACCTGCCACCCTGTATGTACACCTCTGCTTAACCGTTTGGGAATTGCACGCGTGATGTTATGTTATACTAATTCAAAGTAGAGCTTTATTTCAAATACAAAAGATTTCCCAACATCGTCTGCAACGAATTGTCATTTGTTTGTACTCGTCACACAATTCGATCTTTTGTTTGCCATCATCCTCGTCACCAAGAGCGTCCTTGCCCTTAATAGATTACCTCTTTTGTCCTCGTCGTGATGATACGATTGTTTTGTTCAGGGGCTTTTGTAAATTCCGGTTTATCTGGTGTTTAATTGGGATTATCTAATCTACGATGCAACCACGGAGCTATGACGAGTCGTAAAAAAGGCGAAAATCATCGAGGGTCCGACTGTCGGTCAAAGATTTAAATCGTTAGATTTGCCCTCACCTTTCTTACGTATAAAGTGTCAATAGGGATGTTGACTGGGGAAAAAAAAACTATTTAGTCCGTCAGTCAGATAATAAAAAAATATTAAACAAAACTTAAAAAAAAAATATTAAAGAATATTGGACACGTATTTTTTCTTTTTATTAAAGATTACGGCAATACGTTGAGTAGGCAATGCGTTAAAATGTGGCATGACGTCACTGGCCGGTAGTTTTTATACTGACTTGTGACGTAGCGAGCCCCCACTCCCCAACTTTAATGCGTTTTATCTAAACCATTTTTTATTAATATGATGAAGCAAAAAATACGTGTCTAATATTTTCTATTATCTGATTGACGGACTAAATAGTTTTTTTCCCCAGTGGACTCTTTTGCCAAGGGACATTAATAAAACAGTTGTACTGTAGTCCTATGTGGCTGCCTAAGTAAAACTTTGATTATTCTAGAATAATATGATATTATTATTCTAGAATAATCAAAGTTTGAGCTCTGTAGTTTCTACCCACCACCATGGGAATAACGCGTGAGTTGATGTATGTAATAGTAGAGGAACACAAAAGAAACCATGGATGGATTGTATCAAAGATGATATTGCTATAAAGGGGATTCATATATATACCATAATCACACTATAATGTTCCCACTACTGGCAAACTGTCCTATCTGCCCGGCTATGTCCACTCTTACCGCCATGAACTCCGTGTCCAGCTCCTTCTTGAGGTCCATCAAAGTTCCTAGCTGCCACTATCTGAGGTCCATCTCCAAAATTCTGATTGGCCGGGCCTTGTGGGTAGCCAGCACCGCGGCTTGATAATGGAGGCGGTAGGTAACTGTAAAATTATCAATATGGATTCAAAATATTGAGTTAAAGGAGGAAGAAAAGGTGAGTTAAAGGAAAGGATGGAAGATATGGATCATAATCATCATCCTACTGCATAACCAGCCTATAATGTTCACACTGCTAACACACGGGCCTCCTCTCTGTGAGAGGGAGTGGGCCGTAATCCACCACGCGGGCCCAGTTGGCGGATGTCACATGTCTTCGAATTTTTGGTTCTAGGACATGCCGGTTTCCTCACGATGTTTTCCTTCACCGTTTTGAGAGCAGTGGTGATGAAATCATTCACATAAAGTAAAGTGTCTGGGTTCGAATTTACGACCTACAACTCGTTAGTCGAAGCACTGCCCTGTACTGATATGAAGATAAATGGAAGAAGAAGATATAAATGATGAGTTATGGATAGGAAGGTAAGGATTGTATGTTGATTATGTTGCTGGTGTTACATTGCTTCAAACAAGCACATTAAAAAAATCAGAAATAAATGTATCCGGAAAAGAGCCGGAATAGGGATGTTAACTGGAGAAAAAAAAACAAACAGTTAAACAACATTCATTGCGTTATTTACGCTGTTGAGCAGACAAATTTTTCGTACATATGAAGCAATGGATTAGCAATATCCTTCGAAATGGTTCAGATTTTGATTGATCGTGTGCTACGTAATTAAGGTGCTGGTGGAGCAGACGACTCCTGCCCGCTTATCTGTCAATCTGACAACCTATCATTTTGTCTATTCTTCCGTCGACAAAACCCGTTTCTATGCTCGTCATGCTTCGCGTGCTGGAGTGGAGACCGTGTATCGGCAAGCGTAGTGTATTAGGGCGCCCTCCAGCTAGATGGACCGACGACCTTAAGAAGGTCGCTGGGACAGACTGGATGCAGAGTGCGGAGAACAGGGTGTTGTGGCTCAGCTTGGGAGAGGCCTATGTCCAGCAAGAGACAGCGATAAGCCGACTTTAGGGTCCGCGAAACGATCAATTGCAATTGTCAATTTTTACGAGATTCATACACATTGATAAGCAAACTAATAGTCTACCAAATGCAATTGAAGTGATTGACAATATTAAGAGGCTTACAACACTGCCCACCATACACTAAAGTGCAGTAACAGCAAAATCACGATTTCGAGTAAAACGCATTTAAAGTTAAGAATTGATTTTAAAAAATCAACAGAATGTATAAGCAAAAAAATTTGAATGCAGAAAGGTTGTAAAGGCATAGGTTCACACGTTAAAGCAATAAAAAAAAATATATCTTAATAACTGAATTTATTATGGCCATTTATTCTTTTTGGTGCCTATTACTGCATAGCCTTTTTTGTAAAAAATACCATTTTAAACTTAGTAAAATGCAGCAAAAAGCCCTATTACTGCGTTTGGATCAGTTATTTTGTCAAGAAACCCAACTAACATGCAGTAAGGTCAAAAAAATACTGCATTTTAGTTAGTTTTTTAAGAAAAAAGTGTTCAATTTACTAGTGCAGTAAGAAAAATAGCTAGTTCACATTTTAAAGACCGTTTATTTCTTATTATTTAATCACAATAATTCAACTCACTTATGTAAAATTTACATATCAAAAATAAAAAAAAACATCTAATTAATAAAGGACCCTGCGCAGAATGCACAACCTCCTTTGACAGTTTTCTCTTAATATTAACATATATAACATAATGTATCTTTATGTTTAACAATAAAATATAGATAGTAAATGTAGGTGAGTATTATAAAGGTGGACATAAACTTGAGATCAACATTACAGTAAAACAATCATCACACACAAAGCATTACAAGCCTTGGTAAGTCTTAGGTAGGTACATAATTAGTTTCTAAAAGTAATTTTTAACAGTATAACGCGCTTTAAAATAACATTGGTTTAGTTTAGCTTTTGAAGCCTCTTATTATTCTTACTACTAGACATAATCTTGAGATCAACATTAAAGTAAAACAATCATCACACACAAAGCATTACAAGCCTTGGTTATTAGGTAGGTACATAATTAGTTTCTAAAAGTAATTTTTAACAGTATATTAACGCGCTTTAAAAATAACATTGGTTTAGTTTAGCTTTTGAAGCCTCTTATTATTCTTACTAATAGATTTAAAATAATAAAAATGTATGTATCATACAATTATCAAAACAGATCAGAAAAATATTTACTTAGTTCTTTTGTTGTACTTATTAATAATCAGTCTTAAGTTAACTTTAAGGCACATTGTTTCTTAGAATTTGAAGATAAAAAATACAGACTATTAAAAATAAATTCAAAACACATTAACAGTTTAAGATTATTCATCAATATCAAAATTAAATTCTTCTGGTTCTTGTGACGTAGAACCAACAGAAAGATTTTTCCAGAAGATTAATCTATTTGGTGGAATAAGCGGCCCTAATACGTTTAAGATGTTTCGCTTCCTTTCCCTATCAATGCCTTTAGGAACAGTTTTTACAGTAAAATTAGGCAAGTTCTTTGATTTGAGACAATATAGTTCTTTGAATTCTATATCATCAAAGTTCTTTTTGTAAAAGAAACTATGACTTCCCCTTTTTACCATAAGATGTACAATATCTTTGATGTATACCCGGTTTCCATCTATATCTTTGTTTTTTTTATGTGAAATATGAGATTTAAAATTAACAAAATCTATTATTTCCATACTTTTGACTTCTACCTTCCCCGATTTCAATGATGTTTCAACAGCTTCTAAAAAGTCTTGATAATCGTACAGCTTACCTTTAATTTACTATAATTTGTTAAACTTGATCCCAATTAAAATGCAGTATTTAAAACATTAACTGCACTTTAGCTAGGAATAATCATATCTGTGTCATTATGCTATCCAAACTAATCTGCAGTAATGCTGTATTTTACTGCGTGTTAGTCAGTTTATAATGATAAAAGAATGTTAAGTATTCACAACTAAAATGCGACAAGCTTTGATTTTACTGCATTTTAGTTGGGAGTTCGTGACAATAAATTGTATTTTCTTAATTTGCAGTAAAAATAGCTTGTATGGCGGTAAATTTTACTGCGTATTAATTTTTTTTTTAATTTTTTTCCAGAAATATAAAACTATCTAAAGAACTGTAAAATTATATTGCTTACTGCATTTTAGTTATGAAACCTTAAAATTTAATCTGCAGTATAATTTATACTGTATTTTAGTTGGGAAATCACGCCAAATTGTTAATTTTTTTCGTTTGCAGTAAGTGAAAACTGTTAAATAAAAACCATTCTAATAGTCTTAGAAATAAGTAAGTTAATTCAATAGAAAGCTTAAGAAACCCGCTTTCAGAATCACTAATAAAACGAAAAATCACAAAAGGGCTGTTACTGCTCTTTAGTCTCTGGTGGGCAGAACAGCTCAAGCGCGGTGTCTGTAGGACTGCATAGAAAAGAAAGAGAAGCGCCAAGATTACGGCAATACATTGAGTAGGCAATGCGTTAAAATGTGCATGACGTCACTGGCCGGTAGATTTTATACTGACTTGTGACGTAGCGAGCCCCAACTCCCCGACTTTAATACATTTTATCTAAACAATTTTTTAATAAACTGATATAGCAAAAAATACGTGTATAATATTTTTCTATTTATTATCTGACTGACGGACTAAATAGTTATTTTTTTCCCCGTCTACATTCCTATTATCTATTTACAAAAAATCTATTGATAGGACTAAAAAAATAAAACACTATTACACTAATATGTTGATTGTAAAATAACCTGTCAAAAAATCAGAATGATTGCATGTAATATCACTTTTAAAAGAAATTTTTGATAGGTATCTTCCTGATTTTTTTCTATCATATCAAATTAGTTCTATTATGTTTTCAACACACAATCTTCCTAGCATATATCCTGAAGAATATCATAATATACTTTTCTGATTTTGTTTACTGCAGTGGATCATATACTTTAGGCATTATAAAACTTGCGTTTAGGTCCTGTGGTCCCCATAATACAATTCAAAATGATGGCGATTGGTCCTTTCGGGGACCCCTTAAAGAACATTTCACAAGAGACTATATCTATTTTAGTAACGCTAAATTCTACCTTACAGGTTGCTACACATGACCTAATATCAAACCTAATCTGCATTTCTCACGATTTAACACCGTGTCTCATAATTCTATGTTATATTAAACGTATGACGAACATCAACACTACAGCCAATTTCAAGTTGCAACAGACATTCAACGGATGGGACTATCGTTAGGTAAAACGTTTAGTACTTACCTATGACCAAGTATCTAGGTATTGTAGGTATAAAACTGCTATATCGAGCAAAGAATTACCCGATAACTAAAATTGTGATATAATTAACATAACGCGTGCAATTTCCGAAGAATTAGGCAGAAGTGTACCTACAGTACACTTACATTTCGCCAGTTATGTTTAAGTAATCCATTTTCTTTTTTATTTGGTCTTTCTATCAGGTCCGCCTGATAGAAAGACCAAATAATAAAAAAAAAAAGATAATTATGATGAAAAATTACGTCGGTACGGGAAGTCAGAACCCCGAAGGTCTGACAACCAGTCTTACCAAGGGGTAACGTATTACCTAGTAACTGGGTGGTTGAGGCCAGATAGGCAGTCGCTCCGTGTAAAATACTGGTATTTAGCTGCATTCGGTTAGACTGGAAGCCGACCCCAGAATAAGGCTAGGTAGATGATGACATATATTTGTCACCCATGAAGAATATAAACCGATTAAATTAATGTCTAGCTGTCTATAACATACGGAGAGTCGCCATGCTTTTCAACAAAAAAGAAAAATGAGTTTTTGGGTTTATTTCGTACTAACGCTTTAAAGTGCAGTAAAATAGATAGATAGATTAAAAATTTATTCAGTGCATACAAAAGACACACAAAAGCACAATTAAATGATAATAAATTACATGAATATATATAAAAACAAGATGCCAATATACAAAAAAAGTAAAACATAAGTACCTACTTAAAGAAATGGAGTGACACTATGACATACTTCCTTTAAATCAAATAAGGAAAAACAAGGTGCGGTGTACGTCTCAAGGTAGACGGCACAGTAATTGGTCCTTGAATCCTTTGGTCCTTTTTTTTTTTTTGAGGTTAGGAAATCATCAAATGACTTCTCCCGCTCTGGGCAGAGCGAGAGGGTGTGTCAGACTTTTACTGACTAAAACCCACCCATATTCCTTGCGTTGCCTGTGTGCCGGGGCCGCGATATCCCTTTCGGACAAACCCGCAAACCCAGCAGAATCCTTTGGTCCTTAGGTACAAATTTCACTTTTAGCCCATACTAAGAGTAATTATAGGAATTTCCCTTGGTGAAGTATCTACCTACTTAAGTAGAAAAGGAAAGCATCACCATTCAGTTAATAATATAAGAGTACATAACATCACGACTTTTTTCCCCAACGGGTTAGGCAGAGGTGAACCTGTACCTACCCATATTAAACCCACATTTCGCCAATTATGTTGAATACTTTCGACTTCAACCACTTTATAAAGAACTCATACGTAATGCCGCCACAGATATTGGAAGTGAACCCTCCGGGAGGGTTACCGGCATTACGTTTACGCTGAAGTTAACCATCGAGGCCGGTTAACGGCATTCGTTTTAAAACCGTGTTATAAAACACTGTTAAACGAAGTAAAATTGTATTTTCAGGGGGTTTTGTCGCCATACATAGTTTCCAATCTTTTAAATTTGTAGTCAATATTTGTAACCGTGAACAAAACATAATAAAATAAATGCTTGGATTTTAAAACCAACGATGTACTAATAAATCTTGGTAAAATATACATCAGACTTTATTTTCACGGTTTTAAAATCTGCTGTATTCGCTAAGAAAATCCTACATTTTAAATGAGCCCTTCGCGATGGCATCCTATATGCGATTAGGTAAACCCTCCAGGAGGGCTCCCGGCGCTAAACGTTTTAAGTCCTATGTAATAAGGATCGAGCATATCATGCCACCATCGGTCATAAATTCCAGACTCCGGGCTGCTACGGAGAAATGTCTGATGGAAAATCCCAATAACACTTTGTCCGACCTGTGAATCAAACCCAGGACCTCATGCTCAGCAGTAGCGCTTGCAACCACTACACCAACTAGGCAATATAAGAGTAAAGATGGCATAATATGAAACACCAAAAAAAAACTCGATCTTTACTTCTAATAGCTTATTTATCCTAGATCAATCTGCTTAGCCTTTTCCCAATCCTGTTAGGGTCGCCTTCCAGTCTAACGAGATGCAGCTGAATACCACTATGTTACATGGGGCAACTGCCTATCTGACCGCCACAACCCAGTTACTAGGTAACACGATACCCCTCGGTAAGACTGTTGGGCTTCCGACGAACCGTAACGACAGTCAAAGATCTACGAACATTTTGCCGATAACCAAATACAATAAACTTGCATAAACATATGTAACAACAGGTTCTAAACAGGTCCTTAATTCGGTGCAGCATGAAGACGAACCCACGATTCACAAAGTTACAATATCTGTATCACTAAGTGTTGACACACGCATACTATCAAAGTACAATGTAACTATATACCAAGATAACACAACACCTCGCAAAATAACCTCGCATCTCTTTAGCAAACAGTTAAGGTTGTAAATGCAATGGTAAGAGGGAGCAATAGATGTAAATGTAACGTGGTATATAGGAAGGCATTGTCGAGAATAGTTAGTATAAATAGTTGAAGAGTTTAAGATGTAACCATTCGAAGTTCAGCTCAATTCGAGTCGTATCATCTATATTTGAAGGGTAGGTTGATTTTAAAAGCTAAATAACAATTAGCTCAAACCAACCCTATAATATAAGTCACATAAAACTAAAAATATGTTTTATAATTATAATTTATATAAGAATATGTTATAATATTAAATTATAATAAATCCATTCTGTTCTAATAAATCTAGATAAGCCGTGACTGTGTGCGTTCTAGCGTGCTACAATTATTTTTGTTTTTGTGATCTCATAAACAAACAAACAAACAAACTCTTCAGGTTTATCATATTTTTCGCGTAATATTACTTGTTTTAACATAAATTATATGTTGTGACACTCGTCAACACTGTAGATAGGTACTTATTAGTAACTGACCGACTCCTTAAACATTCAAAAGTGCCTGTACATGGTTTCATTGAAATAAATGCTTTGAGTTTGAGACATGGCAGAAAAAAACAGCGATGTTGTAACTTTTCGAAATTAAAATTCTTATAGGCACGTAACTTGACTTTTATATAACAGCATGAAACTAATCAATGGGAATTACGTCGCTAAATCAAGAACTTCTTAAGTAAATTAGAAAATCTTTGCATTATTCTTAGACTTGAAACAATGTATAGCTTTCTCAAATTCTCAATAATACAGCATTAAACTAACGCAGTGTTATTTTTCGCGAATATGGTGTTTCAAGATTTTAGACATATTAAATGTTTTATTTATTTGTTTCAGATTTATTTGGTGTTTGAACTCAACTTAGGAAAATGAAGGTGAGAAAAATCTACTCGTACTGCGTCCAATTACTTAACATATCTTAAGAATTATTGGGATTCGAAAAGTTTAATTACATGGTAAAGACTGAAATCATGTATTTTTTTATATTTCAGGTGTTCATACCTCTCTTATGTATTGCGTCGCTAGCCGTTGCTGAGCCTCCTGTCGGGTAAGTCACCTTATTTATAATACTTAAATATTCAAGGAAAAAAATATCAAAAACCCATATATGTTGGTCCTTTGAGCTTGGAAATAAGGACATATTATTTAACTACCATGATAATTGTATTCCCAACCATTTTAACTAAGAAAATAGATCTACTCAAAATCTTATAAAGCTACAAACAGTTTTGAAATAATATGAGGTACTCTAGATGATGAAGATTTGTATGGTTAAAGAAATTACAAGCATTTCACTTACTTGAGAACATTTTTAGAACTTAAAAAAAAATATTATAAGAACTTCGATACAAACTAAGCAGGTATTGTTTTTCTTTTTAACATATATTTACATTTACTTAAACAACATTTAATTTCATACGCAAATACCGTTGTCGAGGTATTCGACATTTCCTTTGATTAAAACATCTAAAATCCCCAGCAAATATAATATAAATTACATTATTAATCATAATTTAAATATAATAAACAACGTTCTATTTTAAAATTCCAGCGATGGCTACGCATCTGCCCGCTCGAGTCATCATCATGACCACGACCATGACAATGATCATGACCACAGCCTAGACTTCCAAAGATCTCTCTCCCAGGAATACGGACCTCCCACCTCCAGAGCCTTCGGATCCTCTCGCAACTCCCTCTCAACCGAATACGGACCTCCAAACGCCAGGACTGCTAGCCCTAGAACCAGTCCTTCCCAGAGTTATGGAGCTCCAAACCAACGTAGTGGACCTTCTCAAGAATATGGTGTGCCAAATGCTAGAAGCCAGATTTCGTCATCTCGAAGCCTTTCGACGGAGTATGGTCTTCCAAACGCTCGAAGCTCACCGTCTACTGAATATGGAGTACCGAACGCTCGAAACTCTCCTTCAGCTGAGTATGGTGTCCCCAATGCCCGTAGCAGTCCATCTCAGCAATATGGTGCCCCTGCTGCTAGAAGCTCTTTGTCCCAGGAATACGGAGTCCCAGCAGCCGGGAAAAGTGGTCCGTCTCAAGAATATGGTGTTCCATCTTCAAGGACACCCTCCACTCAATACGGGCCTCCTGACTTTCGCTCAACACCTTCAGAAGAATATGGAGTACCATCACAAAGAAGTTTCGGAGCGCGCACACCTTCTCAGAAATATGGACCACCGACTTCCCGGAATTCTCCTTTCTCATCAAACTCTCTATCTCAAGAATATGGGGTGCCATCAGCCAGAACTGCTGATTCCCAAAGTTTTACCGCCCCTAAAAGTATCGGAAAGTCGTTTGGTAGCAGCTCAGCCCGTTCCTTCAAGCCTCAGTCGAAAGCTCGTTCGTCCTTCGGTTCTCGCTCCCCGTCAACCAGCTATGGAGCTCCCAGTGCAAGGAATTCTGACTCTTACTCCCATGACTCGAAGGCTCCTTCTCAATCGTATGGTGCGCCTGCCCAGCGTGATCTGTCTGACACCTATGGAGTGCCAAGTGCGAGGGATTTATCTCAGGAATATGGTGTACCTTCGAGCCGCGCTGCTGATCAGAAGACCAGTGCTATTGCTTCGTCTTATTCTGCTGCTGCATCCAGGTATATTATTCTTCATACTTTATTTAGTTTATTAAGTTCAATGACCATATGTTGTGGTGTGCCCCATATTTATGATATCTTGTTTCATTCATTTGAAGTCAAAAACAAGTATTTATTCCGTAAATATTTGTCTTTACATACATACGAGTATATTTGGCTCAAGTGTTTCCTGCCTTACTTAAGTAGAACTTAAAAAAATATCACATAAAAAGTAAGTAACATTGAAATTGCTTAATTAATAGTCTTTTATGCTAAATAAAGATTTAAAAAAAACTTAAATTGAACACAGAAACTAAACAACTAAATTTCATTTTTTTTTATCTCACTAAGAACTAGTTTTCTTTACAAACAATCCAATTAGAACTAATTCTATCTCATCTCTTTCCAGGTCTTCTCCATCAGACACCTACGGACCCCCTTCAGCTCGCGACTCCATGCCCTCGGACCAATACGGAGTACCAGACCAGTACAGCAACCAGGACAACCAGGGATACTCTTACGCCAGGGATGCACTTAACGAATTATTGAACCAAGTATGTGGAAGCTTTCAAATTCATAAAAATAACTTTCATGGACAGTTAGGGAAATTAATTGTTAAGCAAATTGACAACATACGTCAATTTGCCGTGTTATAGCCATTTCATACGACTGTCAAATAATGACGGTTCTGATTTGAATACACGGGCAATTTAAGTTTGGTAGACAATTTGCAAAAAAAAGACTTCTGAACGTCCTTTGAAACCACTCCCTAGGATTAAAAGCTGATAGCAAAAAGTGCAAGGTGTAACACATTTTCCAGCTGTATATAGGTATTTATTTATTAAAACTTTATGCACCAGTAAAAAAAATACCGTACAAAGGCGGACTTAATGCCTGAGGCATTTTCTACCAGTCAACCTTAGGGTGATGCAGAGACAAAACATGGCAGGTGCAACATAAGGGATTGATAACACGAAATTAACTATAAAATACAAGAATAAATACATACATATATACATAAATACATAGTATAAATCCAGCAAATCACCGCTGGGATGTTTCAGCCAACTTCTTGCGTATATGCTCACGTGCCTTCACTTCTCTTCTCTTCTTCGGTATCTGAGAGGAAGTGCTGCTATTAGCTCCTTACTCAGTAACATCTGCAAAGATTTATTTGTGACGCCATTAGCACATCTAGCCAAGTTTCTAACAAACAAAATTTAAGCGTCATTACTATTCCTTAAAGTCATATTAACATTTGTAACTTTATTACTTACTCATCATAACTACGTCCTTGGTCAAGCGGTCGCAAGCGCTACTGCTGAGCATGAGGTCCTGGGTTCGATTCCCAGGTCGAGCAAAGTGTTATTGGGTTTTTCCGTCTGGAATTTCTCAGTAGCAGCCCGGAGTTTGGATTTGTGTCCGGTTGATGGCAATAGGCTCCCCCTGTTACGTGAGAATTAAACCTAACTGGCGATATTTTGGTGTACTATAAGTGCTCCTCTGCCGAAGGAAAAGATAGGCGTAATATAACTCGTATGTTATGTAATAGTAATGTCGTAGGAAATGGTAAACTTTTATTTACCTTTTATAGACAACATAAATGTAGCATAAATTTGAAAATTTGCTTTTCATTCATTTCAAATTTACGAATGTATTTGGTTAATGAATGTACAAGTTATTGCGTTTGCGTAAAGATCATTTTCACCTAAAGCAGTAATACAGATTGTTGATTTTGATGGCGCACTCAGTTTGGATAGTGATCTGTTTTACGAATTTTGCTGATGCTACATCTAAGCTGTGTCGAACTGTAGAATGTAGGATTACACTGACTGGCTTACTTCAGACCTAATGCCTCATTATCTCCTGCTTTTAATCTTCAGGAACCCGCCAATTACGACTTTGCTTACAAAGTGAACGACTATGAATCTGGCAGCGACTTCGGACACAAAGAGACGAGGCAAGAGAACAGAGCGGAGGGCTCTTACTTCGTTGTTCTCCCTGATGGCACCAAGCAGGTAAGCTAACAAAAATACAGGGCAATTTACAAATCAGTCAAAAAAAAACCCCAACTGCAACTAAAACAACCTCACTTTTCAAGCAGTCTGATGCAGTTGGTGGCAGTTATTTTAGTTCAATCTCAAATTTGATGCCACCGATCAATTGGAATCGTCTCCTCAAGCCCTTCATTTTGATACCTAGGTACCCCACAAAGGAACAAAAAAAAATTACAAGACATTACATAATAACATCTAAATCCGCCATTTTGATTTTATAAAACAAAACAGCCTGTAACTACCGCGCGACTTAGACAAATCGATAGACGCCAAATCATGTATCAAAATCAATCTAGCCGTTAGGGTGCTTCGATAAAGAATCCCACATACAAAGATACGTACATAGATACGCATGAAAACATATTTAATCCTGTCTTTGCTGTCGCACAGTAGTCAATTTATTCATTAACTAAGCCTATCACAGTCCACTGCTGCACATAGCCTATCCCAAAGCGCGCCACACAACACCCGGGTTTCCATCTTCCGTATCCAGTCTCACCCAGCCACCTAGGTCAAACTAGTAAAATTATTTCATTTAATTAGTATGTACTATATAGTACATAGTATATAACCATCCACTCAAAACTTCGCTCACGAAAGGAAGATTTATTTGTATAATCCATCAAACTGAGTTGTAGTAGTAGTGGGCAAAGTAGAATGCCTAAAATTTTGCAGTGGATTCTGCCCCACTAGTTCGTTTTGGTGGGGCAGATACCAGTAGTCACGCCGGCCGGCCGGCTGTCGCTGAAAACCAGCGCTGGGGCTCTGTCTCGCATAGGGTCGCAGCATTATGCTGAGCGATGGCCGTTTTGCGTGGATGTGACGCATATATTCCCCCAAATGGTTTATTTTCGTGTTTTGTTCTTACCTTGCGTCATGTGTACCGCAAATAAACGTATTTTCTTTCTTTCTTTCTTTCTTTTCCTTTCTAGTCTAGCACGCAGTGCACACAAATTCTAAGATGCCAACCATAGTGGGGCAGAATCTATCAAGATTCTGCCCCACTATGGTTGGCATCTTAAAATTTGTGTAGATAAGTATGCTCGTATTTTATATTTGTTTGGAAAAGAAAGAAACTTATAAAAAATAACTCTCGAGGTTTTTTCAAGTCGTAATGCGAAACAGGTGCGAGTCGCTAGTAATATTTTTAAATTGTTTTTTTTTTCTTTTTTCAGACCGTAGAATACGAAGCTGATGAGCGTGGCTTCAAGCCCAGGATCTCAGTGGAACCTGCAGATCTTGGCAGATCAGGTGGTTATGATGACAACGCGGCTGATCAAGCCAGGTCTGGTGATGGACCCTATTGAGAAGACATGGATGATATTGGAAAGTTGAAATGAGAAGTTGTGTTAGGTTTTGTTTAATCTTTCGCCTTTATTTGTAGTTCTGTATGTTGCTTCGTATGGAGAAGTTATGATGTAAGGAATTGTGATCGTGCTGAAAAAAGAAAAGAATGTCAGCACTGATTATATTATTTGTACTGTACCAGTTTTGGTCCTTTTTCCTTAGATTCGCGGTAGAGAAAGTTGGGAAACCCTTAGTAAGAGCACCGACAGTACAAAGCTGCAAAGGACACCTAATTTTAATATATCTTATAATATATATTAAAATAATGCAAGATTTTGAATGCTTGATACTTATAAATAGAAAGCGCGGATATGTTATCGAAAAATTAAGAATGTGTTATCTTCACTCTAGCGCCTCTAGCGGCAAAGTTTGGAACTAACATTATTTCTCATTTTATCTCTTCGCAAATCTGTAAAGTCGACAACTGTAAAACGAAATGGCATTGTTAATGGATCATCTGTAAAATACTCAATAATTTATTATTTTCTCTAGCAAATGTAAAAAAAAACTGTAAAAAAATATTGAACCTCATAGTTTGTAAGTTGCTTGTGATGTAGTGATTTAGTGCAAAATATAAATATGTTTGTGATATTTTTGTAATTTGAATTTCCTGTAATTCCTCCTCTCACCTCACCTCACCTACCTTAATTTCTCATGGTTCAAAATTAAACCTGAAACAAAGAAATAAAAATATTGCTGTAGATAAAAAAATATCGGTAGAAAAAAGAAGGAAAAACATCTAATATTTAATATACTGGTATTATTTTTATTTATTACTAGCTTCTGCCCGCGACTTCGTCCGACTCAAATCCAACTGGTAGTTCCGGAGATTAGCCCCTACATACAAACATATAAACAAACAAACAAATACCTCTTTATAATATTATTATTGTACACAACGTCGCCCTTGAGCATTTGCCCGCCCGTATTTTTCTGAATATTAATGACAAATTATCGAAATTAAACAAAAAAAAAAATCAAAAAAAAAAATTAAGATAGGATCTTTCATTTTTTTCATTTTTTTTATTATATTTTTTTCAATAACCCGCTATGGTTTTATGGACTTAAACTTGTGTTTTTTTAAATAAATACTGATTTTTTATGAAAAAAATCCTTCACCGTTTTGTTTTCATAGTCGACAATAAAAAAAAAATAATGTTAGTTAATCCGATAAAATAACTCATAAGCTTTTAGAAATAATAAACAGAATCCAAATCGAGCCAATAACATAGGAGATATGACAAACGCTACAAAAAAAAAAAAAAAATAGCATGAAAAATATTAAAGATGGACCCCCATTTTAAAGTCAATTTTCCATGATTTTTCATGAATATTCAGAAAAATACGGGCGGGCACATGCCCATGGGCGACATTGTATATATAAGGACAGCCCCCAAAACGCCCTGCCTTCATCATTCTCTGGTGTTTATCAGATACCACAATAAATTCATCATCATCATCGACATCATTATTTCAGCCAAAAGACGTCTACTGCTGAACATAGGCCTCCCCCAAGCACCGCCACTTCAACCGGGTCTGTGCTTCTCGCATCCAGTGGATTCCTGCGGCCGTCGCCAGGTCATTGGTGCACCTTGTGGAAGGCCTTCCAACGCTGCGTCTTTCATCTTCAAGAATAATTTACCTGAAAGCTTTCTTTGTTTTGGTCAAGCAATGAATTACAGCAGAAAACTTAAGATTTGACCACAGATCTTACAGGTCCGTCGAGGAAGTTATGAGAGAACAATAATAATAACACACCAATTTCGGCTGCGAATAACAATTATATGAAAATAAACGACTTAATGTTATTAATTTCCCTTTAGGTTTTAACTACACAATTTTCTGATTAAACTCAAACTCAAACCTTTTATTTCAAATAAACCAATTACAGGCACTTTTGAACTGTCAAGGGGTCGGTCAGTCAGAAAGATGAAGCTAGTTGCCCATTCCAAAGCGTAGTGGGTTCCTATGGAGAAGAACGGGCAAGAAACTCCACGGACACTCTTTTAAATCAAATATTATGGATACAAAATATTAGTTACATCATTCATGGAAGGATGCAGGACTTTAAAAGCGTCCTTATAAAAAAGATTAAAAAAATCTTTTTTTATTTTATTTAAATAAGTGGCAGCTAAGAGATGACCAGCCCCTACTGATGGCACCCGTTCACGAACCTGGAGCATGGATTAGCACCATTCAGCTCAACCATTTTGAAGGGAACTAAATAAAAGACTAGGTATATTTTTTCGACAAACACTATAAAACTTTTATTAAATGAAATCTCCGAAAGATAAACATGGGGAACATGGTGTCAATTAAGTATTGCTGCCTTTCTTGATTATTTCTTGTTTTATAGTGAACTAGCTTTTGCCTGCAACTTCGTCCGCGTAGAAGTCGAAAATGGTTCTAATAGGATTTTTTATTGGTTTTCTTACGTTATTAATTTTGTTATAACATATAAATTATTTAATTAAAATTTTTGAATAATTATAAAATATAACAATCTTTATTATAGTGTAGGGATATAAGGGTTAAAATAAACCTAAAGGTTAAAAGAAATGCTATATTTTATGAACACGAAGCTCGAGCTTTGATCTGGCGAAAGTTACACGGGTGTATTATCTTTTTACAACGAAATCGAAATACTACACCTACCGCAGTATTTCTTTGTAAACAATATTTTTTGTTTTTCTTTCGGGTGCAAGAATCACCAGGCTAGTCTGTGCGCTTACTCTGGAGCATGCCACATAGAACTGGCCGTGGGAAAAGCAGCTTTCCCTCAAGTCTACTCCCGATACCTTAAGAGTTTGACCTTGAGCTTTGTTTTATAGTCATTGCGAAGCATACTTTGATGGGAAACTGGGAAGGGGTAATTTGATGGTAATAAGGGAATCCTAGGAATAAATACAGACCTCTGTAAAGCTTAGAAACCTTCAAATGCGGTACTAAAATGACTAAACTAAATGAAGGATGTACGGTGACTTTCGAGACATTCCAATTTTAAAGAGTATTTGCATTGCAAGCACCAGTCTATATGTGAGTTCAACCGGATTGACTTTTCAAACATGTGTCAAAATAAAATGTAATTTAAATCAAAAGCACTAAGGAGTATTGATATCAACTTCGGAGCAAATCACTCCAAAAATAACTTTCTACCCCTATTTAACCCCGTTAGGGGAGTGAATTTCAATAAAATACGAAGCAAGGTCTTCCATAAATTCTGTTAAAGAATGTTTATGCAAAATTTTAAGTAGATTGGACCAAGGAATGACGTTGTCCCATACAAACTTTGTCCGCCTTTTTCACCCCCTTAGGGGTAGAATTTTGAAAAATTGTTTCTTATCGGATGCCTACGTCATACAAAGAACACACCCTCCAAGTTTCAGGTCTCTACGATCAGCGGTTTAGGCTGGGCGTTGATCCGTCAGTCAGTCATTCAGGACAAAGCATTTTATATGTATAGATAGAAGATAGTGACGTATGCCTCGATCTCTTTGTTTTGTTATTTTTACTTGTCTATTCCGTAGTGTCTTTATATCCGTCCACGGAATAAATTGATCCCATTTTTTATGTTAACCTATACCCTAATTGCGTAATACACGATCAATCAGAATCTGAATTGTTTTGAAACAGATTGCTAATCCATTGCTTCTTAAGTTTCAACAAAAATTCGACTCAACAACGTAAATAACGTAATGAATGTTGTTGAACTGTCAAAATTAAAAAGATTAGTCGTAGTCGTTTACGAAAATGTGTTGCGTAATTAGATAGCTTGTCTGTGGTATACTTATACTTATTGCAAATTATAAAATGTTAAGTAGTGCTATTTTTTCAATTGTTCTAAAGCCGTGTCTAATACGCGTGCAGTTTCGAAACATTACACAAAACATCGAAGCGTGGCATTTGTGTATATAAACACGATGTATTTGTTTTCCGGGCTGCATGAAAAACATTCCCAGCGCGGGTAAAGAGTGTAAGGGTTTGTTGCATTTTCAACTGCCGCATGTACCGCGCACATCTGTCACTGTCAGTTACCACAGTTTGAGGTTATATTGTCCTGTAAATAGTTGTGAACAAGTTGGGATAAATTGACGATAGATTGTAATAGAGAAACCGTTCTTCACTTTTTAAGTACGTTTTCCTTGTCAGAACTCATTACATCTACAAAAAATGTGTAGATGTATCTGTAGATTTAATCTAAAAATATTTTAATACGCAGGACACAGCTTGTGTATGAAAAGAAATGTTTATGTGTAAGATTTTTTCGAAACATTACACAAAAACATCGAAACAAAGAGGCGTGGCCATACACATTTGTGTATGCAAACACGATGTTTTTGTTTTCCGAGCTGTATGGAAAACATTCCGCACAGTTGAAGAGGGGAAGGGTTTGTTTCATTTTCAAATGCCGCGTGCACCGCGCACATCTGTCACTGTCAGTCAACATAGGTTTTGAGGTTATGTTGTCTTGTAAATAGTGGTGAACAAGTTGTCATAAATTGACGATGGATTGTAATAGAGATACTTTTCGTTACTTTTTAAGCGTATCTTCCTCGTTGTAACTTATTACTAAATCTACACAACATAAGTTATTAAATAAAATAAAATAAATTATACTTGCGCAGGAGACAGCTTGTGTATGAAAAAAAATGTTTATGTGTAATGTTTCGAAAAAAGACGCGCAGGCGACACGGCTTAAAAACATGTTAAAAACTCACTCAGGAGACAAGGCTTAATATATGGTCTGTAAATGTTGTATAAACTTAAACTTTTTTATATTTTTTTACGTCTTTGATATTTCTCGGGACCCGAACCTTTGGAAGGCGCACGAGGGGCCGAAGCCAACACGCAGACACCCGTTTGACGTATTAAATGAAATGAGGGACCAAACGACGATTATTCTTGTGTATGCATTGTACAAGTGCACCCAAGAACAACCCCCGATTGGTGGAGGGCTATTGCAGGATATGGACACAAAACATATTGGGCTTTAATTTTTAGTGGTTATAGAGGACTGGTTACTTTGAAATATAATGGCAGGGGGTTTCATATGTAAGCACCTAATATCAAGCAGCAATGCTCGCGAAGAAGGAGGCGGAACGCGTGAGGAAGAGGCAAATTACGCGCCCTAACGGCCCTAGCCGCCGCAGGACACGCCCTGGGCGTCGGGAATCGCAGGCCGATTCCCGGCCACCGTAGGCGCGGGCTTGCGGACGGTGAGCAATGGGTAGTTCGCCGTCCGATAAGGACCAGGCCCGGGTCGACGGCGCGTTGTGTTCCACGCGCGCCTCAAAGAGATGTCAGCACAACAGAAGGGGTCTGCTAGGACCGATGCCTGCCGGGGTCGCGGGAAAGTCCGAAAGAGATACCGTGGCCCCTGGCAACGTGCAGGCAACTGAAGGAACATGGGTGGGTTTGAGTCAGTAAATGTTTGACACGCCCACGAAGTTATTAGATAATATCCCATCCTCAAAAAAATTAAATAAAAAGCGGGTGACTTGCACACTCAGTAATGGGCTCTCGAAAATTATTGCTAGCACATAGTGACGTAGCGAAAAGGCAACATGTCCTGAGGTGCTTCAGGAGTGGACAGGTACCGTGAAACATGCCAACTTTGCCCACTTTTTTCAAATAATTAAATTATTAATAAGAATTTTTTTTCGAGACGTATTTATTTTCCTTCATCAGCGACAACTGTAAGATCATGCATGCATGTGTAAGTATTGCAAAATTTACTATTATTCAACATTGAATTCAATATTTGTTCAATTTTGTTGGCGGGCAAAGTTATGTGGGCTTTTGAGCCAACTTTGCCCACATTGATTTTTTGACGCAAATATGGCCTTTATGCAGATGACATAAAAACCTGTACAAGCATTTTGGTAAAGATGGCGTTTCTTTTAGGAATGTAAATGACAATATGACAAGATTTTACTAAAATGACTGGGCAATGTTACACTGACTTTGCACAAAAAAAAATAGAAATACGCTGGGCTATGGACCACAAATCTCTCACGTTGCTTGTACTGCTGGATTTAATTTCTCTTCTTCTACTGTTGGTTGGTTCGACTCCTATCTTAAAGGCCACTCGCAGCGGGTTCGTCTCGAAGAGTCTTCTGACTGGTGTTCTCTTACCGCGAGTGTGCCTCAGTGTGGCGTTCTCTCTCCTCTTCTCTTTTCTATTTTCATTATTTCTGTCACCAGAGCCATCTCTTCCCACTTCCATCTCTATGCCGATGATTTGCAGCTTTACACTTACTTTTTAAGGCAAGATGCGGAAGCAGTATTGTATGCCATGAACAGTGACCTGGATTTGATTAGCGAGTGGTCGCGGTCCTTTGGACTGCAAATAAATCCTAAGACTACCCAGGCCATAATTATCGGTAGAAGGTTTAAGCGGAATAGGCTCGATGTTGCGTCACTGTCTCCACTCTGTCTGAATGAGTTCAGATTGAATACTGTTAAAAACCTGGTGGTGGCCATGGACTCTTACCTATCGTGGATTGCCCATGTTGGTCAAGTCATTCGTAAAGTGCACTACACGTTCCATTCGCTGAAATGCCTCCAGAGCTTTTTGCCCCTGAGTACCAAAATCTCCCTTGCTCAAACTCTCATACAGCCCCTCATTGATTACGCTGATGCCTGCGATTTGAATGTCACCGAGGAGCTTTAATAAACTTGAACATTTGCAAAACATCTGTATTCATTTTGTTTTTAACCTTCAAAAGTATGGCCACGTTTCTAACTTTCGCAAGATACTCAAGTGGCTCCCTATTCGACTTCGCAAGAACTCTCGGATATTATGTCTGCTATTTAAATCCTTCACAACCCTAAAACGCCATCCTATCTACGGGAACGCTTTTCCTACGCCCGTCCTTCTGATGCACCTTGCAGGTCGCATCTTATAAAATCTCCTTAAATGCCCTCCCAACTCCTACTCCTTCAGCGTGCACGCGGTTCGGTTGTGGAATTCACTTCCGCCTGACATTAGGGACTGCCAAACTGTTGCAGTTTTTAAAAGAAGAGTGAAATGACACTATCTTTCCACTTCGTCGTAATTGCATATTTTGTATTTATTATTTTATACTAAATTATAATTAAGTATATATATTTTATTGATATTGATTTTAGAAGTATGTATATAAGTTTATTCTCATATTGTATGTTCATACTCGTAGTTAAATTTGTAAATAATTAAGTGTTTTTCTTTTATGTATTTTATTTTCTCTTCTATTCTTACACACGTTGTTTACATCTCTTTAACTACTTTCCTATCGCAGGTATGCTGGAAGAGATTTCTATAGAAATAAGCACGTCCTTTAGACGTATTTTTCTGTTCCTTTCTTCTTGTCTGTTTAAATTTTATTTATTTAGTTAACAGTTAACTAAATAAATAAAATTTGCCCGCAAAAACACGCACCTCATTCGAACAGTTCCAACAAGCTACTAAGCGAAGTTAGCAAGAAACACGATAGTCAGTATTGCCATACATATAACCTACTTTCCACTTGAGTCAATCAATGTTGCCATAATATTAATATATTTGCACATCAAAGATATGCTTATAAATGGTTCTTCGGGCAAAGTTTCCCTTGGGAGCAATATTGGCATATTTCACGGTACTCCACGGATTTCTGGACAATCCCAGAGTCCGGAATATGGTCAATGGGCATCTTACTGGAATATTTCCTTCCTCCGAGTACGTTTGCTCTTGCAAATCCCCACTCAAACCGGCCAATAAAGGCAAGAAAGAGGTGGGAGCTCTGGTTCTCGTCAGTGTTCACTCCAGCCGGCCAAAAAAAGCAAGCCAGAGGTGAAGTCAAAGTCAAATCATTTATTTCAAATAGACCCTTGCAAGGCACTTTTGAACGTAAAAATTACAAAAAAATTAATTGATTCTAGTCGCCCCTTCCAAAAGGTACTTTTCGTATGGAGAAGAATGGGCAAGAAACTCCACCGTTACTCTTTTAAAATGTTTAACAATATTTTGTATATGTAAGTACATTAGTTATATAATTATATGAGGGGACGATGCATCTAAAAAAAAATATTTTTTACTGTACCACAATAAGTAAAAATAATTTAAAAAAAACATGTGTGCAATTCACACGTGGTAGAAGTGAAACCTTCAAAAATTTAGGCCCAAGCAAACTCCCACTATGCCTTGGTAAACACGAGTGGAGCGGGTTCGAAGCAGAGCACAAAGAGAACCACGAATATAAGAAACACTGTCTAATGCTTCCAATCTCATTTTCTCCCACGTTAAATCTTATGAATTTATGTGTCTGTCTCTTTTTACTGTCGCTTTTTCGTTTCATCGACTTTCAAATCACAACGATGCTAAAGAAGTTTTCACTTCAAAAAGCAACAACAGATAAATTAATTACTTATGTGATAGATATATGGTTCTCACATATTTAGAAACATTGTTAAAGTAGACGATTTCCAAAAAAAATACAATTCAATAAGTCAGTGTGTGACGAAGTAATCACAGAATGTAAAATCAATGTCATATAATAAAATATAATCATTTATACAACTTATATTAGCAAACAGATACTTATATTAGATTTTGTCTAGATTCTAGATTATCCTATGGAGCAGGAACAGCATATGTTATCTATGTTATCTTGGATATAATCCTCTAATTTGTAATATGCTTGTTTACGAAGTGTACTTTTAATATGAGTATTAAATTTTCTTTCATTTAATTGTAATAGGAACAAGACTTCTCTCAGGAGATAGGGTCCGTAGGGTCGCTACTGCCCAACAGCTCGCCACATGCTGCCCTGCGGGGTTACGTATCTCTTTTGGTCTGGCTCCTCACCCTAGACCAGTACCCTAATTTATACAATAACACTATCAATCACAATCAGAATGATTTTGAAGGATATTGCTAATCCATTGCTTCATATGTTCGAAAATTTAAAATTAATTTTAAATTTGCTCAGCAACGTAAATAAGGCAATGAATGTTTATTGAACTGTCAAAATGAAAGCCATTGCTACTGTAAGTGTGTTACGCGATTATCCCGCAGGTTTCCGCACGATGTTTTCCTTCACCGATGTCAAAGATAAACTTAGAAAGTACGTATGAGTTGAAAAAGTCACATTGGTACTTGTCCGGATTTGAACCTACAACCTTGAGCTACTATGCCTATGCACAATTATGCCGCTCAGCATTTGTACCAATTATTGCAAATAATATATTTCAAATAAATCAGTGTTTATCGAACATTGACGGTGGTTGGTTTGATTTCATCATCCCAATAGAATCGCCTCGTTATCAAATCACTTAGTGTAGGCATCCCCTACATTTATTTTTGGTCCTTCGAGCCGGATGCGCATCATCTGCTTACATCAACAGACGGTGAAAAGTATTCCTGTGTCCCATATTATACCGAAATTTACTCGAGTCGTTGAGCTCCTTAAGTTCTGAGTAGAGCTCCACGATTTCTGACAAATGCTTGCACTGACTGGACAGGTCCACTCAAATCTGTGTGGCTTTCCTCAAAAGACCATTTCAGACACTAATCTACATAGTCCTCATATGGCCTGATCAAGATTATGTCTGGACTTTAAAAGAGACTGCGGCCTCTGAATTTATTTCGGCCTTTCTTTTCAGAGTAGTCGAATAGGACATGCCGACCTCATCTAGCTTATTTTTAATATTCTTTCATGTGTAAAAGTGATTCCGATATCCTATTTACAGAATAAACTATTTCATTTCATTACAGTAGATTAAAACACCTTTGATTATGGCAGCTGGCAAGAATATTTCAATGAAAGGAGTCGCAGCAAAGGTATATGGTATGCCACTATACAACCGACCATTTTTACAAGACATCACATACGGACAAATTAAAAGTCGAACTGACTACGTGCAACTCCGGATTTTTTATTCGTCTATCTGTGATGTCTTCTTTATACCTTTTTTGTTGACTTCTTTGTCGTAAATGGGTTTTAGTTTTTAAAACTTTTATTTTTATTTAAATTATTTTGGGGTTATAATATAATTATATATATTTGAAATGTGCTAGTTTAGCCCTTTCATTTGATATCCAACATGGCCCAATCAAAATGTTTAGTTGATGACTTCATTTCTTCTAGAGGGCGCCATATTCAATTTAATGTGACGTCACATAGCCTATAACCAGCGGACGATCAAGATGCCTCTAACGATAATCATCTCATTTGTCAAATTATGATGAGTAGTTTAGAAGTCATGATCGGGAACAGATGAAGATACATACCTGTTAAAATCATAACCCTCCTTTTTGTTTCGCCATAGTTGGGTAAAAAGTACGTGGGTAGATAGTGCCAATATGCGAAGGCAGACAATCATAACAGCCCTTCGACTTCGCTCCAGACACATACCATTAAGGCGACTATAACTGACTTTTAATGATTTTATACAGAAGATCAAATCTAATCGAGTAGTGTTAATGATTTGGAAAACATATATGTTAAATAAGAGCATTTTCTTAATAACATAGAAATTAATATTTTAGATTAAGTTTATTACATAATTAAATTAATTTGTAAAGTTATGTCTAACGCGTATAAAAAACTGAGAATTGCACAAAATCTATCAAGGGTTTCTGAAACCTTCACCATTTTCAAGATAGTTTAATTATTGATCTTTTAGTATACATGTTTAATTAAAATACCTTTTTTTTATATATAATAAATTAATAATGCGTCTAATTTAAGACATCGCTCCTTGATGGGCAAGTCCAAATACTGGCTGGACGTACGACGCGTTGCGTGACCTCAGTACAGAACACGCAAGCTAACCACTCAAGGTCACTGGCATATGGCTGCGTCTTAATAAATTTGCATTCCTAATGGGTAAAGTTGAGTAACCAAATTGTGTAAAACTTAATTAAAAATGTTTATCATATCTTGACGAAGTCCGGAACGAGCCGAAAAGACGAGATTTATTAATAGTATATAATAATAAACGAGACTGAACTGGGTTATGTAATAACGTCCTTGCTGCTCCTGCTTTGGAAGGAGCCAGGCTGCTGTACAGGCAGGACATTGGAATCAATAGTAAGGTAAATAGTAAAAGAAGAAGAGCAGTGATAGCCTAGTGGTGTGACCGTCAGACTGCCAAGTCATTAGTCTCGAGTTCAGCCCCAAGGCATGCTCCTCTGACTTTTCGAATTCATGTGCGTATTGTATAATTATCACTTGCTTCAAAAACGGTGAAGGAAAACATCGTGAGGAAACCAGCATGCCTGATAAATATTTCTCGACGGCATGTGAAGTCAACTCAGCGGCCCATGGGAGGCTTTAAAACTCTGACACCAGCTGGTTAGCACTAACCACACGAAGGAAGACGTCACTAACCACACGAAAAGAAGAAGTGTAAGATAATTTTTAGTTGTGTGGTAGTATGTAAAGTTGACTTGTTACCATGAGAGTGGCATAATCTTCCTAAATTAAAACACTCTTTAAATAAAAATAAATAAAATTACATCTGCCTAGCCTTTTCTTAACTGTTTTGGGGTTGGCTTGCAGTGTAACCGGATGTAGTATTTTACATGGAGCGACAGCCTATCTGACCTCCACAACCCAGCCATTAGGAATTATTGTAAAGGATTATTACATATGTAGTTAATCCGGAGTAAGGTCAAATTACAAATAATGCATGTACGCAGTATTAGGAAGTGTATGTTGTTGGTACATCCTTGAGTGACATATTGGTGGGATAAAAAAACCGTGGAGAGTTGTATGGTGTAAAAGATTTGAAGGAGCTTGTGAGATGGAGACGGGATTGTATTTATGTCTTTTGATTTAGGCTGTACCTAGTCAGTTAGTAAGTTACCCAAATGGATTTTTATTTTATTTCATGACTAGCTGCGCCCCATGGATTCGCCCGCATAAGTCTCGATCTCGTGGGAATATCGGGATAAAAAGTTTCCTATGTCCTAATCCAGGTCACACATGTGCCAAATTTTATCCGAATCCGTTCAGCCGTTTTAGCATGAAAGCGTAACAAACTAACGAACTCACTTTCGCATTTATAATATTAGGTAGGATTATATTATATAAATTATATATTATATTATTTTATAAGTTAGAATTGCAACATGAAATCGCATTCTAATAATAATATCGATAAAAATTAGATTTTCAAGTCAAATACCGAAGGAAAACGTGTGTTTCGAAAAAACTTACTTTTCTTTTTTGCTTATAAACTTTAATACTTAATAAATTGATCTACTTATGAAATGAAAACCCGATTATGAATGCAATGAATTAATTTATTCATTGCATTCGTAACGCAAAGCACAAATCATGACGTCGTTGAAAAACAATAATGTCAAGTCTACTCCACGCCATATTCTGTCCCAAATCTCATTACACCTTGAAACATCTTTTATGTCGCTAATGAGCATCAATTTTTCATCCCCAAACCTTTTGAAGACAAGTCGTATAAAAGGTAAACCCAAGATGGCGACAGTATCATTTCAACGAGTGACATCTGTAGATACAGACTTACTTTCGACATCAATTTTGTTATAATCTTTACAATATGAAGGTATTATTTGTTTTAATATTTTGGAAATATCACAGTTATTGGATTGCAGTGTTTAACGTTGCAGGACCAAGTTCGAAAATTTGGTCCTTATGGTTTGAAATTCTAAGTGCTGCCCTTTTCACACCATCAAGCGGGCTGTCAATAGAACAAAAACCTATTTATGAAGACAATTATTACAAAATATCTTCATTTAATAATAATATATCCTCTTTTTTAGACCATCGCAGCTGTGGTGCTCCTTGTGGCGTTCGCTTCTGCCGAACCTCCTCCTTCAAACAGGTGAAAAAAAATCCTATCCATGTTAAATACTGAAATTTTGCTGCATCCGGTTAAAGTAGAAACCGACCCAACATAGTTGGTAAAACGCAAGGCAGATGATGACACTATGCAACTTTAAAAAAAAAAAAAACTATTATTGTGTCGATTGAAATTTTATGTTATTACGAATATATATTTTATAATGTTATGAAATAGGTCTTATCTAAAAGTTGCAATCGTTATTCCACGAGAAAATCGCTTTTGAATTGTGCTAAGTGTGCCTATACATATTAGTGCTTGTGACTGTACTTATGACATAGCAGCCTTTTGCAAGCTTTGCAATATCAGCACGAATTCTGTAATTCCGCAGTTTTTTTTTTTTTACAAACCCCAAGCTTAACAACATTTTTAATCCATATTGATAATTTTCCAGTTACCTACCGCCTTCGTCTTCAAGCCGCGGTGCTGGCTACCCACAGGGCCCAGCTAATCAGAACTTTGGAGGTGGACCTCAGATAGTGGCAGCACGGAACCTGGACGGACCTCAAGGACACGCTGGAGTAGGGGCTCATGGTGGAAAGAGCGGACATGGATCTCAAGTTAATACTTTTGGAAGGTAAGTAACAGGGCAGGGACATCGACGCACGAACTGTTACTATGGATCCAGTACATGATTCTGAACAGCGTTGAAACTTTTCGTCAGCTATTACAAAAAAAAATTGCTGTTCCATACATTTTGACCGCGTAGGTATTGCACTTTTCTATAGAACCACAGCTTTTTTTTTAAACCTACGAGAAATGACTACGCTAGAGGGTCTAGAACAGGGATTCCCAATAGTGGGGCGCACCCCCTCGGGAGGCGTAGTGTGATCAATGGGGGGGCGCGGCGGATCCAATGATTAAGTATAGATTTATTAAATTTTATGTTCTTGGTATTAGAAAAGATTAAGAATAGTTTCCAAAACCCAAACGTTTCATAATACTTACTTAGGTGTTGTAAATTGAGGTTCAGCTTTTCTGCATAAGTTGACAAAATAAGTATTTTTAATTTTGTTTGAATGGACTAAAGAAAACCGAACTTATCCAAGGGGGTGCGATTATTTAAACTCTCGACTTTCGCTCGCTTTACATTCTTATGATTTTCTGGTTAACTCAGGAGCGTCGTGATTTTAAATGAAAGTTAGGGGCCCCCCTAACTTTCATTTAAAATAGCATAGGTCAAACTCAAACTCAAACCCAAACTCAAAGCATTTATTTCAAATAAACCAATTACAGGTACTTTTGAATTGTCAAGGGGTCGGTCAGTCAGAAATATGAAGCTAGTTGCCCATTCCAACGCGTAGTAGGTTCCTATGGAGAAGAACGGGCAAGAAACTCCACGGACACTCTTTTCAATCAGAATATTTTCACAAAATATTGGTTACATCATCCATTTTTGTAATTATACATGTGAGAACAATGTAAAAAGACGTCAAAAGGTTGCGAACCCCTGGTCTAGAATCCTGTGCTGAATTCATGGTTATAGTTTGCGCGTCGATGGTCCTTCCACCTGAGTAATTGTGCAGACGGCAATACGACACAGGCGAATTCGATGTTAGGATTTATTTAATAGTTTCAAAATACTCCTAATGTATTTATAAATCCTAAAATCGATATTAAAAAAGTGAGTTCTTCAAACAAACTAAATATTGCAAAGTGTTGTGCTGACTATGGGTTTTGCTAATAATCCGTCTAGCTATAGTGACCTATAACTATTGGATATATTTGATTGAATTTTTGAGTACAGTGAATTTTTGGAAACATCGTTAGATATACAAAGTTTAATTTACTGTCGTATTTTTGTACGCTTGTACAGTAAGTTAGCAAGGTTTTGGCGTATCGGGAGTAAGTTTACGGATGTCGCCTTAAAGCAACAAAAAAAATTACACTTTTATTACATGTCTATTCTATGGTTATTGCCATAATTTATTTTTGAACATATCTGTGGAGAAAAACAAACGAAAACGAATTTTACGCATCTATGATTCTTGCCAAATTACGTGCCGGCGACTATACAAGGAGTATTTTAAAACTATCAAGTAAAATAATATCCAAATTAAACTGATGAAAAGGCGGAGGTTCTCAAGTCAACGGAGATTTTTTTTATTTTCAGACATACCTAGTAGAAATGATAGGCTGAGTTTTGTCTGGGTTTTGCCGATCAGCCGACTAGCTATGTGACTTAAACTATTGTTTATTGTCGTATTGACAGACAGACAGACAGCTGTGCTGCTGGGGAGTTTTTGCGCCACTTCTTCTTCCTAGCTAAAGCACTAAGAAGTGGGGAAGGGCGGGCGTTTGGGGGATCGTCTTATGTAATTATGACCTTTGAAAACCATCCTAATTTGAATAAATGACTTGGTTTTTATTGTCGCCTCCAAGTCGTAATTTTTATTGCGAAAACATTATCAGTGTCTTATTTTTTAAATTAATTGGTCCTCAGGTCCGCTCCTCATGAACACGGCTCTGGTGCTCACGCTCGTCTTGGTGGTGAAGAGCCAGCTGGCTATGCCAACAACGCGGCTGACTACGGCCAGAATGCCGCTGCTTTCGCCAGGAATGCCCTGGAAGAAATCAATTCCGTAAGTTGAAAAATGTATTATTAAGTGGAAATTACCTATGTGAAGAACACGATTTATGGAGTTGTTTTTGCGTTGTTGCACTAGTTCTATTTTTTTTAATTACTTTAATCTATTGATAAGCAGTGACAGCCTAGTGGTGTGACCGTCGGACTGCCAAGTCCTAGGTGTCGAGTTCGAACCCAAGGTACGGACCTCTGAGTTTTCGGATCCATGTGCGTGTTGCATAATTATCACTTGCTTCAAAAACGGTGAAGGAGAACATCGTGAGGAAACCGGCATGCCTGAGAGATATTTCTCGACGGCATGTGAAGCCAACTCAGAGGCCCAAGGGTGGCATAAAAACTCTGACACCAGGTTGGTCATTAACCACACGAAAAGAAGAAGATCTATTGATGATTTCGAACTGGTCCTTAGCAGCTTTAAACAGAGAGAAGTGGAAAGAGCGTAGGGAGGCCTTTGCCCTGCAGTGGGACATCACAGGGTTTTAATAATGATAATATCGATGATTTTATTCAAATTATTTGTACATTAG
Organism: Agrochola lota; assembly: GCA_947364205.1. Taxonomy (NCBI): domain Eukaryota; kingdom Metazoa; phylum Arthropoda; class Insecta; order Lepidoptera; family Noctuidae; genus Agrochola; species Agrochola lota. The sequence goes on along the minus strand of OX376244.1, from coordinate 4,325,986 downwards.
TTTTGACCTATATGAAAATATTCTGCTATTATTTCGTATTTCTGCTCATCCCAGCTCTACCCATGTTCGGTGATTAAAAAATCTATGGGGTAAGGACAGAATGTCTGAGCTAGAAAATGCAAAAACAAACCCCAGGTTGTGAATCCTATAAGCAAAAACGAATTCTTAAGCCGTAACGTTGTCAATACGATTGTACTTACACCGTAGTAACGCCGCCATATTGTTTTGTAAATACACAATGACAGTGGCAATTTCAGACACGCCTTGTGTCACGCCCTTCAATGTCATTCAGGCGCCAAAAGATCCTTGCAGTGCTCTCCATCTGCCCAGACTTTTCCCAACAATATTGTGGTCGGCTTCCAGTCTAACCGGATGCAGCTGAATACCAGTATTTACATGGAGCGACTGCCTATCTGACCTGCACAACCCATTTACTGCGTAATACCCCCCCCCCCCCCCCCCCCCCCCACCCCCCCTCTGGTTGTCAGACTTACCCGTAACGATTGTCAAAGATCTACGAGCGACTCTAACCTTATGATATTCTACAGGAACCGGCGAACTACAACTTTGGTTACATGGTGAATGATTACCAGGAGGGTACTGACTTCGGACACCATGAGGAGAGGCAGGAGGAACGCGCTCAGGGGGAGTACCACGTTGTGTTGCCTGATGGCAGAAAACAGGTTGGTAGTTCATAAACATAACATGTAATATGGAATCATGCCTGGGTAAAAAAAAATGAAATTCTAATTAGTCCGTCAGTCAGATAATTAAAAAATATTAGACAAATATTTTTTGCTTTATCATATTATATTAATAACAAAATGCGATTAATAGAAATAATTAATGCAGAAGATATAACAGTGCAGTAATAATTTCCACTTTCCTCATGGCTTTCTGTTTGGCAGTGAAAACCGCGTGCATTGCACTTTGCACCGGCCTTACTTTACAATTCTCATTTCATAACAGAAACAGCAGCAGCTTTCATTTTTTGTGTTCCGTACCTCAAAAGGAAAAAACGAAACCCTTATAGGATCACTTCGTTGTCCGTCCGTCAGTCTATCAAGATCCCTTTTCTCAGGAACGCTTGGCGGTATCTAGTTGAAATTAAAATCAAATACTTAAGTGTGTTGATGTCTGTGTGCGCCAAGTTCCCTTGGCGTTAAAAAAAAATCAAGCTTCTAAGTCAACTCAATAAAAAAATACGGCCATTTATGTGACATATTTTGATACTAGCAAATAAATCAAAACCAAATAGTTTGGCAGGAAGCAAGGTCTCACAGCACATATAAAGGAAAAACTCCTTAAATTGTGAATTTGTAGATTACACATACAATAAAAAAAAATGCGTATACAAATTTACATTTGTAGTTGGAGAATTGACCATGACGTATATCGATGTATGGGAGAATATTTTTTTTTTCAACAATGTCAAGTTTGTTTTTGGGATACATTCATCCCAACTACGACATCCTTCATTGTGCATAGTCCGACACGCACTGTGCCGGTTTTTTTATTTCCCGTTTAATTACAGTGGAAACCCACAAAATTGTATAACTCTTTCATTATTTGTTTCAGACCGTAAGCTACGAGGCTGACGAACGTGGTTTCAAGCCCCAAATCTCTTACGAAGATACTGAAGATCTGGCTCGTTCAGGAGGCTATGGCAGCAACGCCAACAACGTTCGCAGCAACCAGGACAATGGTTACAGTAACCACGCTGGCCACGACAGCGGTTACCAGAGCCACGGTGATAGTGACAACGGTTACTCTAGCCACGGAAATGGAGACAGCAGTTACGCAAGCCATGGCAAACATGGCAACGGGAACGCGCGCTCCAACGGTTACTGACTACAACATGGCCGCCTCGTAGACATAATTCTTTTTTTGAATTGTATTTATTGGCACGTAAATTCTTTTTTTTTTCTTTTTGGGTAAATATGGAAAATGTATAAAAAAAATATGTCTATATATTGGTTTTAACGTAACTTGTAAGCTTTTACATATAGCTTTTATAAATATTTATTAATAAATATTATTTCATACATAAATACTGACATTTTTATTTTTCGATAATAAGTAATAGCGATGAAGGTCCTCCGCTTAATTACCTACCATGTAATAAAAGACGAACTGCCATAAATGGGGCACAAACTCGCAACTCAAGAACCAACTCTGGATCCCAAGCTCAACAATCACGCTAGCCAACCTGCAACAAGCAAAAACGTAGGTTTTGTTGTGCGTCAGGCTAAATTTTTTAATAATCGACAGACCATTATCTTATTATATACAACTCATATATCCGCAGTTTGCTAGAAACCAACAGTATAATCTGGAACCCTCACGAAAAAAAAAATACTTTGGTCCTTTAAAGGGTACAAAAGTCGTTTGTCTGCTACCTTTACTTTAAAATGTATGGCTATTACCCGTATATGTACATGTGGGTCTCCATAGCACAGCATCATGCTGAGTGGAAGCCTTCTTGTCACAGTCATGACGTGCCAGCAGCTGCCTACTATTTCTGTTTTGTACTCGTTATTGTATACGTATTGTTATTGTTTTGTTACCTACTCGAGTTTTTATTATTTTTTTATGCACGTGTTTCTGTAACGAATAAAATTATTTTTCTTTCTTTCTTTCTTTACCCAACACCATTCATACTGGGTATGGTGAATTACCAGAGCTTAGAAGTAAGGAGAAATATTGCAACCGTCAAATATTTCTTCCGTCTAGTCCGTGGTTCCCTATTCTTATCTATTGCAATTAATTTCCTTTTAACGTTCCTTTACCCATTCGACATACAGTTCGCCCACGACAGCGTCCCCTTTTTTCAATTCCTCAAATCAGTTCCGTGACCCTTAAAACAAGTTCGTTGTATGCAGCCCTTACATATAAACAACATTTTACTATTTGACGAGTTCTTAGATGTTTTCGCTAGTACTGAGCTGAGATTCCTGACCACTGCTGGACGTTACCTTGAGTCCATAGCTGCACCTCATTGCATTAGATTAACCAAAGCTGCTATATATTGATATTTGTATACTAATTTTAATTGAACACTATTAATAATTCCCTCCTAATTCTATTTAATTTCATTTTGTATAGTTCTATTTTATTTGTTTTAATGCTATTTAATTTTGTATAATTGCGAGTTTTAGTTTTGTCTTGTTTTAATTTCATGATTGTCTCTTATTAGCCTATAACTTGTATGTTTGTTGTCTTACTACTGTTAGTGCAAGTTATAAATAAATAGCAACCACTAGATATACGAGGCAATTAGTTTTTAAACGTATTACGTCACAAATCTTAACAAAACAAATAGTTCTAAGTCAACAATTATTAGCAGAGCGGAAAACGACTAAATATTTAAATAATATATATATTAATATAGATCTAATTCTTGACATTGGCCTTGGTCTAATGTATTGGCTTACATTTCCGTGGAACACCATTAGGCGACATGTTTTTTTGCAGGGACGTACTCGTAAAGTAAATATGGTTTGTTTGGAGATAAAACAAAAGACGGTGTAACATACTCGTAGCTAAGAGTCTTTGATGTGACCTACTTCAAATTTTTTAAAGTAAAATGATAGTTCGCCGTCAGCATGTATGCCATGCCATGGTAGTTCTGAGCCCTACTTCTGAAAGATAATAACATACTTCACTAGTCAGCTCCATGGTCTAATAAAACAAGGTCTGGCATTCCGGGAATAACACATGCTTACGTCACTATCCAGTTGCCACTCTATTGCAACAAAACACGATTAAGGAAAGATTTTCAGAAACCAAAGCTTTTAAATTGTCGTTTCGTGTGTCTAATCAAACGAAACAATTCAATTTAAACATAAACCAACGTAATTGTTAATTAAAGCCTCATTGTTTTATCGGATTCGCACAGGTAATAAAGGTGGTTGGGGAGTTATTATTACAAACTTCTGGTAACACAGATGTGATGACGTAGACTTGAGTCTCCCACGTGACCACTGTGTTTCGGAATGCCATACCTGGCGAAGTATATTATTATACCATGGTCAGCTCTAAAGAAAACATGATCTTACTGCACTTGTCCCACTTGTTACGTGGGGCCGTCGCAACACGTTTTCTTCTTTCACTCTCCCCTGTCAACCGTCACGCCCGTCATTCACTTCCTTCTGTATCATATGATTCCTCACACAATCCATCCATCTTTTCTTTGGCCTTCCTCTTCTTCTCCATCCATCAACATTAATATTCATCACTCTTTTAATTACATGCGTTTCCTCAGCTCCTAAGAAAACATATTTTTTTTAAATGTAAACCTTAACTGATCGTTAGAATGTTACCTACATTTTAAGAGGTTTTATCCTAAAAGTCGGCAACGTAGCAAATCGCTGTCAAAAAGTTACCTGTTATGATTAATTTGGCAATATTACAGTATGAAAATAAGAAATGTCGCTAACACTACTTTTTTTACATCTAAAATTAAATATTCGTTGTTACGATATTTAATGATTGCATTTTATAATCAATATCCTAGTTCGCTAGTTAGCCACATTTCCTATTTCAATACAGTAATATTGCCAAATTAATCAAAATAGCGAAATACACGATTATTTTTAAATCGTTCTGGAGCCAAAACACAGTGACACCAGACGATTAATAGGTACTATTAGCATTGTTATTGTTTTTTTAAGACATCTAATATAGAAGTTAGAAATGTATCACTTTTATTGTGTCATTCGAGTTAAATCTTAGTAGCGCTTACACTATTTCATTCATAAACGCAAGATCGTACGCGATCCGCTCGGTGATGAACTGATGACGTAGCGCGGCACAGCTGTGCGTGTGCGAGTCCGGCTGCAAGTAAGTACCTGCAAGTAGGTATTTCATTTCTGGTACGATAGGTTGGTGTAAGTTCATTCACCTCGTTATTTCTCGTTTGTATCGGAAGCACGGCACGGTGTTTACCACTATCACATCTCCTCGTAAACGAGAGAAACTAATTGAAATTTCACTCACCACTCTCGCATCACGAAATCACTAGTACTCGTACCTTTTCAACTAGACACGACGAGTACGCTTGGGAGTTGTATTTAAGGCCTTGAATCGAGTGTCGACCAATCGAGCTAATAGGTACTTAATAAGCATACCTACCTACCATATTTATGATAAATAAAAAGAATACTGCCTAAACCAATTTTTATACGACAATGCTTGCTTGCGAGTAGCTACGCGGCTTCTACAAAGGCAGGCAATGTAAACAGAAAAAATGAATCGTTTTATCTGTCGAATAGAGTTCATTATAAGATGGTGGTGCCCTTTTCTATGAAAATATTGGACCGAATTAAGACCTTATTGTTATACACTTAACCGCGGAATTCGGTTGTGCATCCTTTTGAAGTCCGGTCGGACACTTCTCAGAATAATTTTAGTAAACTGCGTACCTACTTACCTTGTACCTAGTTTGGTGAATTTTCTATTTGTTACCGTTTACAGTTAAGAAATAAAGTCTGAATTCGCTTTTCGTATTTTTATTTGTGTACCTATTTATCTATTGCGTATGTGTTTTTATGCTGTCTGATCGATGAATGGATTTTTCAATGGGTACCGTTCGCAAGTGTTGTCGTTCGTCGATACGTTTTACACACACATGCATTCATCGCAGTTACTTCGAGTTCTCATTATTTCACAAAAAAAACAATAAATTAGATTATTCGTGTTTTTTTTAAATTGTAATTTATTGAAAATAATAGTCCCAATCGTTTCGAGTTCAATGATCGAGTTTATGGCTTTTCGTTCCAGAACGAGCTAAAATTAACCGTGTATTTGACGTCTATTTCCGACGTTGCCCACTTTCAGAATAAACGCTCTTAATGATCATTCCCAAGTTGAAAATTCAGAAATTACGAGTATTTAACATGCGGGTGTGTTGTGATATAAGCTTATTAAAATTGGGCCCATATCGATAGGTTACAAGCCAAAGTTAAAATCAATGAGCCAAATTCTATAAAATCCATCACGAATACAGACATTTCCACAAAATGTAAAGGAAACTCTTTTTAAACTAACTGAACCAACATAACATAATCAACGTAGGAACACAATTTCACTTATGTTACACTTGCGCTCTTTAGAAATTAAACTAATTGATTCATAACTGACTTTAATCCACTACCCACAATAAACAAACAAGGTAATCGTATTTGTTACCTCCCCCCTCTTTCCTACTCATAATGAAACAGATTTAAGTAATCTACCAACACCGGAAACGGATGAAACAGTCGAATTTTAATTATATCCACTAATAATATAAAAAATCATTGTATATGATAATCGTAACGGTTAATGGCCTAATAGCGGCGAGCCTCGACCAACACCTCACGAGGCTCTTATTGCGCGGCTGGGTCAAGGGCTTGATTCAGAAAGCAGTAGTTCCTCTCTCTATAGTCCTGACCGCCGGCAGCTTGGACTCTGTTCCTGATGCCGATGGGCAACTATTTTTTATATGTTTAATGAATAATGTGTAAAAATGCAATAAAGGCAAACAATCAATATTATGACTATTATATACTTGTATCAAACTCAAAGCATTTATTTCAATTAAACAATTTACAGGCACCTTTGAACTGTCAAGAAGTCGGTCAGTCAGAAAGATGAACCTAGTTACCCATTCTAAAGCGTAGTAAGTTCCTATGGGCAAGAAACTCCAATACAAAAATAATAAACGGAAGGAGGTAGTAAACTGTAGGTACATATTGAAATCAAAATTCTGATTAAGTGACAGCCGACAATCTAAACCTCAAACTCAAACTCAAAGCATTTATTTAAATTAAACCATTTACAGGCACTTTGGAATTGTCAAGGAATCGGTCAGACAGAAATATGAAGCTAGTTCCAAAGTAACTAAAGCTCTCATTAAAATATCTACTCAATACTCTACCTATCCCATTAAACTCATCAAGCAAATGATAACACATGACCTTCACAACCCATCAAACAATTAATTCACATTAAAAATTGCACAACACAATCTCAATCAAATTCCGTTCAACCAATATTTGAACTAAATGTTGATCAAGGCCTAAAGCATTGTTTGATTTATTTTAGTATAAAACTGGGATCTTTTGAGGATAAAGCATCATTCGAAGAATCAGTTCTTTAGATCTCATACAACATGAAGGTAAAACATTTCTGGTTTATTAATAAATTATTCCCTTCATATCTAAGTAAAGAGTTCAGTTAATTGGCTTATTAAAAGTGTTCTGCTCTAATTACCTACTACGCTAAATATTCAATATTAAATCATTCGATTTATTACTTTTTACTTTTGTGTCAGCAGTTTTCTTCTTTTTTACTTTTTTTGTTTGAACTATCGAATTTACCCATAAAAAAACAATAGCTTATTTAAAAAATATTTTTTATTAAGTATATTTAGGTATATAATAATAATTTGTATTTTTAAATCTACCCATATAATTGCCACTATGATCTGTTTAAAAGCTTTCATTTCATCCAATGTGGGTACTTCTTTTAAACACTGCAAATCATCAGCGTTTTGTTCATCTTCATAGACCTTTTCATCTGTGATATCCAGGTCCTCATCGCCATTGTTTTCGCCATCGGCTCGGTGTCGGCTTTGGGCTCCGGACCCTACCTGCCAAGTGGATGGAGGCCGCAGGGTCCTAGCTTCTACCTGCCTTCTGAAGTTTCGGTAAGTAGCCACATTCAATCAAAATACATCAACATGATTATCAAATTAGTTTGCATTAAAATTAACAAACGGAATAGAACATTCAGAAAGGGAGACCCCTTTTTTACTCTTATTTCGTTTTGCTAATTTCTATATAAACAACATATCCCGGAGTTAACGCACACCACCAAACAATCCCATTAGAATATTATGTTATAATCATAATAAATACTTATACAGAATTTTTACTTTTATACATATATAAAACATTGTTTATTTATTAATTAAATTGGTTATACTGATTATGGGACAAAATTGTGGTCACATTACAAATCTACCCAAATACACAGTCACACAAGCTTATGAGTTTAGTAGTTTACAGTACAGCGGAAGTGTGACTGTAATTTACGTAACTTTAATAATTTTTGGGATTAAAAATTATCTATATTAAAAATGACAGAAATCGATTCAGTAAACGATTCTGTACCAACTACTTTCATAATGTGCATTAATCAGTTACACATTTTATAATTCCTATTCAAAATGTATCTATTTATACGAGTAATAAAATTCTCTGCCAGATAGATTAACCATAGCATACCACGAAGTGGTAAACCAGGCTTGTAAAAACTTAAAGTTTGACATTCAAATTAATGACTAAAATCATACTGTGTGCTACGGCGACTGGGAAGAGTGGCATAAACTGAGTTGATTGATTGATCATACCTTACATATCTTTAACCATAAATCTTTTCACAGAAGCCATCAAACAGTCCACTCAAAGAGAACCTCCTCCAAGAGACTGAAGCTTCCGGTTCCGATGCCCTCAGGGAGTACGGACCTCCGAAGGTCGCGGAAGTTGTCCAGTTCAGCGTCAACCAGGGTCTGCCTGATGTGGCTACTGAACAGACCTTCTTAGTACAGTCTTTGGCTACCCAGGAATTGCAGTCCGCTGTTGAGGAATCTGTTGCTGTTGAAGGTAAAACTTTTTGCCATCATATTTTTGTATGAATAGTACATAATATTTTGGTTCAAATCCTATACTATTAAGAGCAATAATTGTATTTGCAATAAAGTGCTCGAAACGCCTCTAAAGATTCGATGAAAGTTGCAACATAGAGAAAAAAATTGATCTAGCTAGATCTCATTTCTAGGAAAATTCGTTTTCTCCATTTTCACCCGAGCAGACCTACCACCAGAATAAGATTGATATGCTTTTAATGTATGACTTACAAAACTGTTATAAAAATAACTGTCTAGAAATGTATCACTCTGATTTCTGCTATTACAAGTTCTGTTCTTTTATATCTTACCACACAAACGATTAAAACCATTAATAAACCATCTTAAAAATCTAACTCTAATGATAACTTATTTTAATTCACAGCAAGCACTGAACAAGCCGCTGCTTACATCGAAGAAGTAGCATCAACCACCGAGGCCCAACTCGCTCAAATAGGTGCCGTAGAAAAAGCTACAGAAACCATATCTGAAGCCCAGCCCGCCTTCGAAGCAACACCCCTAGAAGTTGTAGCAGAGAACGTTGAACAGACTTCTGAAGCTGTCCAGACTGAGGAAGCAACAGAGGGGGCAGTACAGGAAGAAAACCTTGCACCTACTGCAGTTTACGCCGCAGAAGAGATTGTCGCTCCTACTACTGCGGCACATGAAGAAGTTACCGCTGTCGTAGAGGAGGCTGTAGTACCCACGGCTGCTGTTGAAGATATTGTAGTACCTGCTGCTGTTGTCGAACAAGTGGTTGTTCAAAAAGTAGCAGAGGGAGTCAACAACATTGCTGAGGCTTTGGTTAGGTTGGAAAATGAAGTTAAGGCTGCTGAGGTGAGACAAAAGAAAATGACTTACAAACATTAAAAACTAGAATATAACTGTGATAAGGATAGTTAGATAATACCATAAAATTGAAAGTTAACGGTAGAGCATGAATATCAGGAAGAAACATCTGATCTCCATCACTTATCTTACGTGAACTTTAACTTTTATCAACAATTATACAAATGTAAAAATATTTAATTTTTTTGCTATATCGTTCATATTGTTTTCAGGCTCTTGAGTCTGCTGTCGAAGTCAAATCTGAAGTGTCAGGGTAAGTGCTATTTAGACTACTTCGGCTACCAGAAAAGCGACTTTGGTTTGCCAAATGCCTACTATTCGCATGCAACACTAATTAAGAGGCTTTAGAATTCATAATTCATTGTGTTTACAGATCCCTGCAACAGGCCCCTGAAGGTTTCCTTGAATACGGACCCCCCGGCTTCAGGGAATACGGACCCCCTAAGGCGGAAGACATCGCCAGGTCTGCTGCAGTTCAGGTATATATTCCAACCATCATCAACATCATCAACATTTCAGCCGAAAGACGTCCACTGCTGGACATAGGCCCTCTCCCAAGCGTCACTACATCGACCGGTGCTGTGCTTCTCGTATTAAGCGAATTCCTGCGTCCTCGGGTTCGTCGGTCCACCTTGTGGGAGGCCTTTCAACTTCCAACTTTCGGCCCCATCGCTCATCTGTTCTGCGAGCAATGTCCAGCTATGTCCAACCAATCAGTACCTAGTTCTAATTTGGACAGTTTAAACTATGGCTTCAGTATCATCATGCAGCCGTAAAACGTCCATTGCTGGATAAAGACCTGCCCCAAGTTCACAACGGCCACTTTCTACAGCCATTAGCTCATTATTTGAATTATCCATCAAACAACCAATAACAATACAGAAACCACCAATGACGGATCACAGTGATTTCGTGTACATCAATCAGGCTTAACTTACAATAGTGTAAAAACACTGGCTGGTTGTGTCTCTTTCGTTTAGAGTTCGTAGTTCTTGATTCAAATTCCTTGATTTTCAATTGTTTTCTATTATTGTTAATAGCTTTGCTTGGTGTACCATCCCTACACAGTTTTCCAATGGTGCTCGAAAATATCATCAAAATATATTTAAACGCATGTATTTCAGGTGGCTCCTACCAGTGCCTTTGACAACAACGAAGTCAGGAGGAGGCGTTTCTCACCCAAATTCAAGTAATATTTTTTTACTTATTTTAGCCACTTTTAATAATTATCTTGAGGGAATTAGCTACTCCGCCCTTTATATGGTGTGCAATAAAAAGTATTTAAATGGCAAGGCCAATCAATAATACAGTATGGTATAGAGGGCCGCATGGGTCGATTGAAAGTTAAGTTACGCTTGCCGCGGTCGGTTCGTGGATGGGACCATCCAATACATACCGAGACCCCTCCGTGCTTCTGTCTGCAGTCATTCGTACATCGTTGAGAGTAGTTGCGAGAATCAGAAGCCCAAAAGTCTGACAACCAGTCTTACCAAGGGGTATCGTGTTACCCTGTAACCGGGTTGTGAAGTCAGATGGCAGTCACTCCATGTAAAATATTGTTATTCAGCTGCGTCCGGTTAGACTGGAAACCGACTCCAACATAGTTGGGAAGACGCTAGGAAGAGTTTTTTTTAATCTACAGTACTAAATAAATATAATTTCGCTTTCAGGTCGGGACACAAGAAACACTAAGGTCATAAATAAACGGAAAGCAACACAGGACCAGTGAACAGCGAGAAAAATGGACTTCGTAAACAACACTTTTTGAAAGGCAATTATAATAAAACCCTTTTCGCCATTCAAGTTATTTAAAAAACTTTTTGGCAAAAGTGATCAAAATATGAATGAAGAAGTGAATCATGATATTCCTACTTAAAAGTACAATGATAAAAATATCTTATAACATGTAATCAATGGTGGAAAATGATCTAATGTGATAATTAAATAAATAAATGAATTTGATGATTAACATAATGGTTTACTTTATCATTCCTATAATAATACCAGCCTATTATTGTCCTAATGCAGGGCGAAGGCCTTGTCTCATACAGAGTGTGGCGCTATCTACATCGCCACATGCGCACTACGCATCAAAGACTTGACGACACACAAATCCTGCATCGCGCAATAAGAGTTTACCGCGCGAACACCACTATAACTTCCCCGACATTCGTTGGGCAGTTGCCCGCCCGACACAACATCCGTCTGGTCGGAGAATCCTTCGTTTTCTATCGATGAGTGAACTTTACATCCTGTTCCTCATACCTATAAAAGAGAAGGCATGAAAATTGATCACCACCACCACAAGGCGGGTTGGCGATTTCAGACTTGTATTGATTATAAGTTCAGGTTTCATCACGATGTTTTTCTTCACCGATATCGTTACACCAAATTCCTTTAATTTTGCAAAAATACACGGAATTTGTATGCCGTATGATCTGTTGTTTATTTCCATTCTTTGCTCCGAACCTTTCCTTCAAGTCCACTGCCATTTAACTTGATTACTCTGCAAGCTATGTACACCCTTCGTCAATTTGCGTGTTATAACCATTTCATACAATTGTCATAGAAGTAAATTTGCGTAACAATTAATTTGGCTGACTTTATGTTGCTAGATCCGGTCCTTTGGATTGTTTCAACTTTCTCACATTTCTGAACACCGTAAGCACTTTTTGAACGTCAAAATTACCTAAGAACAGCTCTTCGCAAATCCCTAGTAGTATAACGGGGAAGAGGACGGAAGATAAATATGTGAGCACCATGTATCTATCACATATTTAATTTATCTGTAATTGCTTTATTTTTCATTCTTTTTTACCTATCGCGGCATAGTAATCTTATTCTAGATGCATCGTCTTCACATATAATTATATAATTAATGTATGCAAAATATAGTAAAAACATTTTAAAAGAGTAACGGTGGAGTTTCTTGCCCATTCTTCTCCATACGAAAACTACCTTTTGGAAGGGGCGACTAGAATCAATTCTATTTTTTGTAAACTTGACGTTCATAAGTGCCTTTTATGTGCCTAATTGAAATAAATTGTTTGACTTTGACTTTGAGGAAGAGGCACATAAACTCCCCAGCAGCACAGCTGTCTGTTAAGTGAGTAAATAAATAATAACAAGCAACATATACTCTTGGTGGTCATATATTACCTAGACTTAGTACTATTCGTGATCTGGGGATTCATCACGATTCCAAACTTATATTTGATAAGCATGTTGATGCCATCGTCGCTAAAGCCTCAAAATCCCTTAGTTTCATAATGCGGCTATCCAAGCGCTTCACGCAAGCTAAAACGTTAAAAATTCTGTACTGCAGTTTTGTTAGAAGCCACTTGGAATACGCATCTGAAATATGGAGTCCACGCTATCACAAGTATATTGACTGTATTGAGCGCGTACAAAAAAGATTTATAAAATTTTTATGCTTTCATCAGAGGGTACCGTATCAGTCCGAAAACTACCTCAGTTTCTGTAAAAAATATCATCTCTTACTATTGATTGATCGTCGTGAGATCTCTGACTGTATATTTTTGTTGAAGACGTTTCGAAGTGACATAAAATGTTCTGATATTTTGTCAACTTTCTATTTTAACGTTCCTAGCAAATCCAAACGGTTCAATCTACCATTACGGGTGCCATTTACAACTACTAACTACAGACAAAATTCGTACGTTGTGCGTGTGAGTAGGTATTTCAATAAGGTGTGCAAGCATTTTGACTTTGATCTTTTTAAAACAAGTGTGACCTCGGCAAAAAAGTGTTTAGCAATGAATTTCTTTAAAGCTTAAATTCTTTAGAATTTGTTTTCTTTTTATTTTTAAATTTAATTTTTAACATCTTGGTTCTCATGGGAAATATCCTGTCGCAATTATATTAGTTTCTACATATTTTAGGTGATGATCTACCTGCAAATTTGATTATTTTTTATTAGATTTTTTTTTTTTGTTTTGGCAAAATTTGGCAGTGTGTATATTTTGTTCCACAGTACTTTTATACCAGACAAGCTCTAGACGCGAAGACCTGTAATTGGCTGTCAGATTATCATACTGTTATTTATCAACATTGTATTTAGCTGTAAGTCTTCCAAAGTCCTTAAATAAATAAAATAAATAAGTTTTTTGTACAAAGACAAACACATAAGGTTATTCATGATTGTACAGCAGTTGTCAATAGCAGGTTGAACAGATGGCTTTTGAATTAAAAAGATTCGTTGAATAAATGAGAACTTTATTCCATACAATAATATGCAAAGTTTACATTACAAAACATTATATTATATTATTTGCCTCTAAATATGTGACCTAGTACAAGCCAATATAATCACAAAAACATTGAAAACTATACTCAAGCATAAAAATGTAAACAGAACTTAATACCTTACCTTCCTAATTTCCAATTGCAATGCTGGATTATGTTCATAGAGCTACAGCTAACCGAAGTCACTTTTATAATTTATCAGTTAATTACTCGTAACAAAAACATGGTCAGCAAGACGACTAGTCACCACAAGCAGCACCCGTGCACAAGCACAATGCAAAGATCAGCCATTACCCCTACTTGAGGGACAGAGGTATGGTGGCATCTAAGAGAGCATGACGAACTTGCTGCTGGTTGTTCAGGCAAGAATAAGATGATGATGATAATGAATCGAGGTAGCTAGCTGACAATATATTGCAATACAACTCATTAAAAAAAGAGCAAACCTAACAGTAATATCATTATGATGTCTAACATCTCACATCTCACCTTGGTAATCCAAAATCCAAAATATTTTATTTCACATAAACCTACATGGGCACTTATGAAACGTCAGAAGCTAGATGCACGGTTCCAATAGGTCGTTTCCTATGGAGACGAGCCGGCAATAAACTCCATGGTTACTCTTTTAAAAATAATTGGCCTTTACAATATTTTCAAATAACATTATTAATAGGTATGGGAGGACAGTGTAGGTCTTTCAATAAGTACCAGGTACTTAACAAAATAGAAAATGATCAATAAATGTACAGTCCACTAAGCCTACAGCGTTCTCACATTCACAAAATAGAAAATAATCTATACAAAATATAAATAAATTAATAAAAATAAAAACCTATTTTAAACAAAATGACATGATTGCTATTACAACTGTAACAAATCTGAATAATTACCATGTACACAAGCATGTATAATTATCATGTATCATGAATAATAAGCAACATTAAAGAAGCGGGACCTCGTCAAGGTCGTTTCTGACGGCCAACTCTAGCACCGCACACGCCCTTTTCACGAAATCACTCCCACAGGTTTGATTATTCAGATTGTAGGAAAGCAAGAGGAAAGATGTTACACATCAAATAGTAATGGATTGAGTAAGTCAATAAAAGAAAATAAAATGACTTGCACTCGTACAGTCAAATAAATTAACTAATATTAAGAGAAATAATAAGATAGAAATAAGCCTGAAATTGTCAATGCCATTTTTATTACCTGATGTAAGAGCGTTTATCCTAAAAGTTGGCAACGTCGCAAATAGCTGTCAAATATTTACCTGTTGTAATTAATTTGGCGATTTTACTGTATGGAAATATGAAATGTGGCTAACTAGTGAACTAAAATATTGATTATGAAATGCAATAATTAATATCGTAACACCGAATATTCAGTTTTAGATGTAAAAAAAGTATGTGGAAACTTTCCAAATGCCTTTTTTTCACCTAAAACGGTTACAACATCAAATTCAATGTTATAATTGCAATTCATTATTAATATTATTGTTCACTAGTTAGCCACATTTCTTATTTCCATACAAGTAATATTGCATAATTAATCAAAACAGTGAAATATTTGACATCTATTTGCGACGCTGCCCACTTTCAGAATAAACGCTCTTAAATAAAGGTATGACTTTACTGCTCTTCATAAGGTCAGAAAAAGTTCGTAAATCAACACATTTATTAAAAGTTACTGCTAAATAGGAGGCTACGATGTCTATTATGTTACTATGGAGATGCGCCAGTAATCACCAGTGTTTTTAGAATTAAATGTGTTAAAAACATTAACTAACACCACGAGGTGTTACATTTTCGAAGCTAAATAAGCGACTACATTTAGACACACTACTATGCAAAATGTTTTCAACTTTAGACGGGGACGAACTTAACGATCAACTCATAGTTACAGGTAGTCTCCTGTAAGACCACCGTTTAGGGCCAATAGGGATATTGACTGGAGAAAAAAAAAAATAGTCCGTCAGTCAGATAATAAAAAAAATATTAGACACGTATTTTTTCCTTTATCATATTAATAAAAAATGGTTTAGATAAAACACATTAAAGTTGGGGAGTGGGGACTCGCTAAGTCACAAGTCAGTATGAAATCTAACGGGGAGTGACGTCATGCCACATTTTAACTCAATGTATTGCCGTAATCCTTTGATTACGTAAAAAAATAAAAAATACGTGTCCAATATTTTTTAATAATCTACCTGAAGGACAAAGAGGGTTTTTGTTTTATAAAAAAATATTGGACACGGATTTTTTTGTCAATTTTTTTTTTCAACATCCCTATTGTACTCATCGCATGCATCTCGACCTAATCTCGAAAATGAGGATTCCAGAGCCACTTTAACCCGCTATTTCATGGCAGACCTACCAAAAGTCAGCCAAGACGAAATCGAAATTCTGAATGCGGGAGGACCTCCCCTATTGAAAGAGCTGCGGGAGCTCTTCAACTCTGTCCTGTTCTCTGGAAGAACTCCAGAAGCGTGGCGAAGAAGCGTAGTGATTATTTTCTTAAAAAAGGGTGATAAGATGCTCTTAAAGAATTAAATACAGACCTTTTCACTCCTTAGCCACATATAAATTGTTTTCAAGAGTCGTCACGAATCGTCTAGCTAGATCAGTGGTCGGTAAACCGCGGCTCTTCGGCCTAGAGAGTGCGGCTCTGTACAAATCTCGGTGAGTGCAAACGTAGATAAACGTGGGGGACAGGGACTCGATATATTAAGTTTTATTCAAAATTCAAACTATATTTTAAAGATTTATTTCCGAAGTACTTCAGGGGTATGACTAACAGGGTCTAAAGTTCACTCATCCACCATAGAAAAGGGAGGATCCCCCGACCAGAAGGGTGTCGTGTGTGGTGGGCAACTGCCCAGAGGTTGAAGTCGGGAGCTTGTATTGTGCTACGTTGTCCATCGCGCGGTAAACTCTAATTGCGCGATGCAGGATTAGTGTGACGTCAGGTCTTTGATGCGGAGTTCGCATGTGGCGATGTAGATGCCGCCGCAGTACTTTCACCAAAAATTAATAGGACATCGAAAATTAATAATTTCAAAGCTTTCCATGGTTAATTTGTTAATAAGTAAGATGCCTTCATCATATTATTATCAGCCGACATGATGATGATGATGAAGGCATCCTACTTCTTAGCAACTTAATTTTAGGAAGCGTTGTGGAGTGAGAGGATGGGAGTTTTAAGGACTAAGAAAAGTGTATTAAAACAGTGTGGACACACAGAAAGGATTGGCTCTCATAAGAAATCTTAGTCGATATAGTATTTTTATTTGGCTCTATTCATTAATGAGTTTGCCGACCAAAGGTCTAGACTGAAGACTCGAAGAGTTTCAGCCATCGGAGCAGACTGGGTTTCGAGGAGGATACAGCACTATACACCACATCTACACAATGCCACAAATTATACAGAAATCCGAAGAGTATAATCGGCCCCTATGTCTTGCGTTTATGGAATGTGGGAAGCCTTTTGAATCTATCTAGATCAACACAACCACACAACCGCTCGATTCGCTATTCGATTCGATTTTTATGGTTCGTTTAGTGGGAACGCTACAAAACGGTAACTTTTAATAATTATTATTGGAATTTCGTAACATAGCGTAAGTACTACTATAAAATATACAGTATAGAATGATTAATTAAACTAGGAAACCTGCAATTATTTAATAATAATAATACCAGCCTGTTACTGTCCCACTGCAGGGCAAATGCCTCTTCTCATACAGAGAAGGAACGAGCATTGATCACCACGCTTGCTCAAGACGGGTTGGCGATTTCAGACTTATATTAACTGTAAGTCCAGATTTCCTCACGATGTTTTACTTCACCGATGTCAGTAATCTCCAAGATAAACTCAGAAAGTACATATGAATTGAAAAAGTCACATTGGTACTTGCCCGGATTTGAACCCACAACGTCGTGCATGAGAGGCGAGGCCTTAACCACTGGGCCATCACGACTTACGACTGACTTAAATTATTTAATTAAATAAATAATATTATATTACATTGTTCTTATTTCAAATAAACTTGCTTTGTAAACACTATATCGAAGGAATCCTTAGCTCTATTCACAAAACGAAAATCGAAAAAAAATTACAGCTCAATCGATTCGAATCGATTCAAGTTCCGTTCAACAAATATTTGAACTAAATGTTAATCAAGGCCTAAAGCATTGTTTGATTTATTTTAGTATAAAACTGGAATCTTTTGAGGCTAAAGCATCATTCGAAGAATCAGTTCTTTAGATCTCATACAACATGAAGGTAAAACATTTCTGGTTTATTAATAAATTCTTCCCTTCATATCTAAGTAAAGAGTTCAGTTAATTGGCTTATTAAAAGCGTTCTGCTCTAATTCATTATTTTATTTGTCATTCTAATCTCCAAAATTAAATCAGAATCAGTACTTTTCTTATTAATAACTTTTTTTGTTTATTAGAACTGCCGAACCCCTTTCTACCCTATTTTACAATTTGTGCTCCTATAATTTTTACAACCCTTTTCTAAACTTTCAATTTTCAAATCTGCTCATTTATTTTCCACAGTGATGTATTGAAAAGCTTCCATTTAATCGAATCTGTCATTCAATGTGTATACTATCATCATCTATCATAAACTTCAAATCATCAACTTTTGGTTCATCTTCATGTAGCTTTTCATCTGTGTTATCCAGGTCCTCATTGCCATTGTTTTCGCCATCGGCTCCGTATCGGCTTTGGGCTCCGGACCCTACTTGCCAAGTGGATGGAGGCCCCAAGGTCCCAGCTTCTTCCTACCGTCTGAAGTTTCGGTAAGTAATCAAAATCTTCATAACATTAATATATATATATATATACATATAATTTATATAATATATTTATTGTAAAGATCATAACTGTAAACTGATTTCATAATTAATAGGTTTGTGCCCGGTTGATGGCAATAGGCTCGCCCCAAATTACATGGGACTTAAACATAACTGGCGAAATATGGGTGTACTATAGGTACACCCCTGCCTAACCCCTCGGAGAATACAAGCGTGGTATTATGTGTGATTATTTATTTATTTATTTATTTAACAGTTTATGTACACACATTATAAATAGACAAGAAGAAAGGAACAGAAAAAAACGTACAAAGGTGATGCTTATTTCTAAAGAAATCTCTTCCAGCATACCTGCGACAGGAAAGTAGTTAAAGAGATGTAGACAACGTGTGTAAGATTAGAAGAGAAAATAATATACATAAAATAAAAACACTTAATTATTCGCTAATTTAACTATAAACATACAATATGAGAATAAACTTACATACATACTTCTAAAATAAATAACCCTAAAATATATATACTTAATTATAATGTAGTTTGTAAAATAATAAATGCAAAATATGCAACTATGACGAAGTGGACAGATAGTGTTAGTGTGTGTGTGTTATGTTATGATTTTCAAATGAAAAAAATATTGGTGTCCCAATTCAACAATTCAATAGATTCAATTGATTAAGTAGTGTATCAGAAGTTGCCAGTTTAACCATTTCTTGCTTATCTTTAAACATAAATATTTTCACAGAAGCCATCAAACAGTCCACTCAAAGAGAACCTCCTCCAAGACACTGAAGCTTCCGGCTCCGATGCCCTCAGGGAGTACGGACCTCCGAAAGTCGAGGAAGTTGTCCAGTTCAGCGTCAATCAGGGCCTGCCTGATGTGGCTACTGAACAGAGCTTCTTCGTACAGTCTTTGGCTACCCAGGAATTGCAGTCCGCTGTTGAAGAGGCTGTTGCAGTCGAAGGTACGTTTTTGCCATCTTATTTTCGGATAAATAATACAAAACATTATAGTTGAAATAAATAAGAAGCAAAAGAGCAGAACTTAATAGCGATAAAGTTACACGCCAACAATTACAAGGAAAAACATTATAAATAATTGAAGTGCTTTTGAATTATTGTTTTCAGAATTGTTATAGAAATCCCTGTCTAGAAATGTCTCGCTTTGTTTTTTACTATACAATCTGTTCTTTCACTATCTTACCATACAGACGATAGACATCTTACAAATCTAACTCTAATGATAACTTATTTTAATTCACAGCAAGCACTGAACAAGCCGCTGCTTACATCGAAGAAGTAACATCAACCACCGAGGCCCAACTCGCTCAAATACCTGCCGAAGAACAAGCCACAGCAACCCTCTCTGAAGCCCAGCCTACCTTCGAAGCAACACCCCTAGGAGTTGTAGCAGAGATCGTTGAACAGACTTCCGAAGCTGTCCAGACTGAGGCAGCAACAGAGGGAGCAGTACAGGAAGAAAATGTTGCACCTACTGCAGTTTACGCTGAAGAAGAGATCGTTACTCCTACTGCTGTGGAAGATATTACCGCGGTAGTAGAAGAGGCTGTGGTACCCACTGCTGCTGTTCTTGAAGAGATTGTGGTACCAGCTGCTGTTGTTGAACAAGTGGTTGTTGAAAGAGTAGCCGAGGGAGTTAACAACATCGCTGAGGCTTTGGTTAAGTTGGAGAATGAAGTTAAGGCTGCTGAGGTAAGATAAAAACATAATGACATACCTACACACATTAAAACTAAAATAACTGGACTAGAAAAGCTAGATAATCCAAAATTATTGGAGGATAACCATGGAGCATAAAACCAGGGGATAATTTTTGCTTTTCATCACTTCTTATAATGATACATTAACTTTTAGTCAACAATGAAACAAAATGTTTTCTTTTGTTTTCAGGCTATTGAGTCTGCTGTCGAAATTAAAACTGAAGTGTCAGGGTAAGTGCTATCAATGCTACTTTTTCTACAACAAAAGCGTATTGTCCTTGGTTTGCCTTTTGCCACCATCCGCATGGTGTTAAACAAAATGGTGAAAAACAAAAAACGGCATAATTCATTATGTTCATAGATCCCTGCAACAAGCCCCTGAAGGTTTCCTTGAATACGGACCCCCCGGCTTCAGGGAATACGGACCACCCAAGGCGGAAGACATCGCTAGGTCTACTACAGTTCAGGTAAATAGTCCAATCATCAGTAGTTCTAATTTGTTCAGTGTTAACTATTACTTCAAAGTATGTTTGAGCAGTCAACTCATAGGTCTCGGACCCAAGACACGTACCTCTACTTTTCGGATTCATGCGCGTATTCTTTAATTATCATTTGCTTAAAAAACGGTGAAGGAAAACATCGTAAGGAAACCAGCATGTCTGAGAGATATTTCTCGACGGCATGTGAAGCCAAGTCAGAGACCCATGGGCGGCTTAAAGACTCTGACACCAGGTTAGTCACTAACCACTCGAAAAGAAGAAGAAGTTGAAAGCCGTCCACTGCTGGATAAAGACCCGCCCCAAGTTTTACACAACGGTCACTTTATAAAGCCTTGATGTACACGAGATCATTGCTCACTACTTGATAATTGGTGATGCATCAAACAACGAATGACAAACAGAAATCATCAATGCCGCATCACATTGATTTCGTGTACATCAGGCTGAACTTACAAGTGTAAAAACCCAAATGCGTGTCGGACCACGGACAATGAAGGGTTCCGTAGTTGGGATGAATCTATCCCAAGAACAAACTTAACATTGTAGTTGAGAAACATTTTCTCCCATACGGAATGTATGGGAGATCATGTTTTTCAAACCGCAAATTTAAGTTGGCTGATTATTACTCGTTAACCAGTGCAGCCTACATAGCTCTGATAGTTTTCCTTTTAATTTCGTTATGCTACTGCTGTGATTTTTTTCACAAATCCAAGTACAAGCGTTTAGCTGGCGGGGGGGGGGACACTTGACCCTAACAAAAAAAATCTGTTAAAAGCTTAATATTTCGCAAACGGATCCCTGAATCCAAAAATGGTTCAAACTCACAATACTTTTGAACAACCTTTCTAACGATACCCCACAACACGGGGTAGATGAGAAAAAAAAAAACATCCCCACTTGACGTGTAGGGTAGGTACCTACCCTAAAAACAAAATTCTACCACTTTGTCGGCATGATTAATATGTATACATATGCCAAATTACAGCTTTCTAGTACTGTCTCTGAGCTAAGCCGCGAACAGACAGACGGACATGGCGAAACTATAAGGATTCCTTGTTTACTACGGAACCCTAAAAACGCTGGCTGGTTTGTGCCTATTCGTTGATTTTTAATTGGTTTCTTTCATCCCTACACCCAATGGTGCCTAAAAATATCATCAAATCATCTTTTTCAATATTACGTATATACAATTGTATTTCAGGAGGCTCCTACCAGTGCCTTTGACAACAATGAAGTCAGGAGGAGGCGTTTCTCACCCAAATTCAAGTAATATGTTTTTACATATTTTTGCCACTTTTAATTATTATCTTTAGGCAAATAGCTACTCTCCCGATCCTATATAACTCTCAAAAACTCAATTGTAATTGATTGAATACTAGTTTTCGCCCGTGGCTTCGCCCGCGTGGATGTCGGAAATTATCTCACGGGAACATACTAACGAGATAAAAAGTAAATAATATGTTAATCCAGGTTATAATCTATCTGTGTGCCAAATTTCATCCAAATCCATTCAGCGGTTTTTGCGTGATTGAGTAACAAAAATCCAAACATACAAAGTTTCAAAAATATTAGTAGGAAGTAGGATAAGGGACCCGCCCCTGCATCGCACGGATGCCATGACGACATGTCAAAACATCCATGATGGCGCCAAGCCCGTGGCCGAAATCTGGGCCGAGGCAATGTAGATTGCCATTGTCACGCTAAGAAACATCGAGATTTCTGTGCTATATCTAGGTTAAATATGAATGTACGAGTATTATACACATGCATCTTCCGGAATTAATTCTTTAAATTATGGTGAAAACCTCATCAAAATCCATTGTGTAGTATAAAAGAACTTAGCGGTCACACAGATAAACACGCAAAACGACTTTGTGTTATACTATGTATGGATTTTTGAGATGGGCCAGTAAGGACAGGTACCTTAACCGTTGTGGTTACAAGAAAACGGTCTTAGGAGGCTGTCCTAAACTTTTTGATACATTTTGATCTGAATTCACAGATTGTGGCAAAAAAATACAGTCTGCAAGCAAATGGGCAGGTTTCACAAAAAAAAAATTTGATACCTATCGATTGTGTTACATAGAAGGATCAAAAAAAGTTGGGTTAGAACTGAGGTTTGAGTACTCAAAAAGTCAGAAATCGCAAAAAAAAATTCCATGCTTTTGGTCGAAAAGAACTTACTTTTTTATGACGGACTTTTTATGCTCTATACTGTTTGAGGTATTGTTTTCCAAAAAGTTAAGCACAGTCTCCTAAAACCGATTCCTTGTAACCACAACGGTTAAGGTTGCTGCCCTTACTGCCCCATCTCAAAAATCCATCCTGTATATATTGATGGTGTACAATAAAAACTCTTCTATCTATCTTCTAAAGGCCAATCAATAAAACAGTATGATTTCAGTCTACAGTACTAATTAAATATACAATTTTGCTTTCAGGTCAGGACACAAGAAACACTAAGCTCGCAAATAAACGGAAAGCAACATAGGACCAGGGAACAGCGACAAAAATTGACTTCGTAAACAACTCTTTATTTAAAAAACCCTTTTCACCATTTAAGTTACTGACAGCAAGTCGCCATCTTTTCTTTTTCTTATTTGAAATTGGAATGAATTTACCGATATAACTTTTTCACAAAAGTGATCAAAATATGAGTGAAGAAGTGATAAATCATGATATTCCTACTTAAAAGTACAATGATATCACTTTTGATGATAAAAATAACTTATATCATGTAATCAATGGTGAAAAATGTTCTAATGTGATAATTTAATAAATAAATTAATTTGATGATTCACGTAAAGGTATAATTTAACCTATTCATTAACAATATGCCCATACTCTCAGACACTTTAAGCTTTGCAAAAGAAATAAAACGATAAATAATATGCCATCAAGCCATAGTTTAGTATCCACAAATATATTAAATTTACTCCGTGGTATAAGTATTTTGTAGGCATTAGTGCCGATTCTCTTGTACACCGAACTAAACTATCACTAAAATTTCTTACTTTTGTCTATGAGAATCTTAGAGCTATTCCGCAAATAAAATTCTCTAAACTAAAAAATAATTTTGACACAACTAAAATAGAATTTGACAATCGCGAATTCACGTGGTACCCGTGGTTTGCCCTAAAGGCTTGTGCAGACCAGCGCGCCTTGTCGCGCGACGCGACACCGGTTATTGTTATACTATGAAGTTTTCTTAGAAATATATAATATACATCTAACACTAAAATATATAAATTATGTGCAAGTATACAGAGGAAATAAAAAATAAAAATAAAATTAAGGAAGAACTCATTGGGCATCAAAAAATTCATCCTCATCGCAGTCAGTTGGAAAAGTGCCCAAAAGGCTGGCAGCATTGCCACGTTGGATGGCAATGCTGATTCTTAGAAATTGTATTGTTCGTGTCGCGTAAAGGGAAGGAATAAAGAAAAGGGAAGGTAGAAATTTTCATTATTTTTGCGATAGGACGCACCATTTTCGAGATATAAGCAAAAGAAAAAATAAATACAGTACTGTTTTTGCACGTGAAGTCGAGATGTTGGTGTGAATTTTAGTTCATGAAAACTTATTTTATCCCACAGCTTTTTAATCGCGATTAAACATTGTCAGGTTTAGTCTGGTTTGGTATTTTACAATCAAAATTTTAGGTGAAAAATGTCAAATTCAGAATAGCAAAATTGCCATTTTCACTAAACTAAAAACTCAGTACTATCTTAGTGCTGTCATCATCATCATTTTCCTGCCCTTGTCCCATGTTACTTGGGGTCGGCGCAACACGTTTTCTTTTTCCACTCTCCCCTATCAACTGTCATGCTATCATTCACTTCCTTCTCTTTCATATCATTCCTCACACACTCCATCCACTTTTTCTTAGGCCTTCCTCTCCCGCTCCATCCATCAGCATTTATATTCATCACTCTTTTAGTCACATGCGTTTCCTCTCTCCTCATCACATGCCCATACCAGGCCAAACGATTTCCTTTCAACTTTTCTGTCACTGGCGCAACTTTTAAACTTCCCCTTATATACTCATTTCTTACTTTATCCAGTTTCGTTACTCCACACATCCATCTCAACATTCTCATCTCCGCTACATGCAATCTTTTTTCATCCGTCTTCTTCAGTGCTGTCAAACTAAAATATAGTTAAGTTGTGTCACTTTAGTCTATTTCAGAATGGGAAATCGTCGTTTGACAGGAATAAACGAAATTTTAGTGATTTTTAGTCTAGTTTAGAGGCATTTGTGACAAGAGAATCGGCACCATTATAATCTTTTTCTTTCTTCATAGTAATCCTTTCCAACGAGATCTGAAACGGAGTCTTTTTATCTATATAACTCGAAATATCATGCGAAGAAGTACATACTTTTATGTAATTTATTTATAAACAGAGGTATTTTGATATCAGCTGCTCTGAAGTTTCCATCCGGATCAACTCCAGCCTCGCCTTTTTCACTGCGACATCTATTTCTAAACATGTTCAGTGCCACGACCCTCCTGGAGGGTTCGCCTAGTCGTATGTGGGACTTGACAAAATCATTTAAATAAAAAGCGACTCTTGTTACTACACAATAAAGTGCAATTCAGGTCGCACAGCGCTAATTACCTACTGTTATATTCACCTAGATGTTGCCTCTCATTCTATTGTTTAAAGATCGTCACACACTTATAAGATAATATAAAATATAGGTATAATATCTTTACTATATCGCTCACCGTACAATTTAATGGACTACCACACGCAGTGAAGATAATGGTGCGGATTCTCTTGTCACAAAGGCCTCTAAACTAGACTGAAAACACTTAAATTTAGTTTATTCCTGTCAAACGACGATTTCCCATTCTGAAATAGACTAAAGTGACACAACTTAACTATATTTTAGTTTGACAGCACTAAGATAGTACTGAGTTTTTAATTTAGTGAAAATGGCAATTTTGCTATTCTGAATTTGACGTTTTTCACCTAAAATTTTGATTGTAAAAAACCAAACCAGACTAAACCTGACAATTTTTTATCTCGATTAAAAAAGTGGGATAAAATAAGTTGTCATGAACTAAAATTCACACCAACATCTCGACTTCACATGCAAAAACAGTACTGTATTTATTTTTTCTTTTGCTTATATCTCGAAAATGGTGCGTCCTATCGCAAAAATAATGATAAGCTCGACCCCCTTTATAAAAACCTATAAACTCCTAAAACTCAACATGTAAGTAATATTTTTTCATATTTTCCATACAAAAAGTGAAAAATTCCATATAAAACACGTCGAGGCTGCAGCACCCGCGCGCCTCCGGCTCTAAAAAAAACACGGGTTAGGGCAAACCACGGGTAGGTACCACGTGGATTCGCGATTCTCAAATTCGATTTTAGCTGTATCAAAATTATTGTTTAATTTTAGAGAATTTTATTTGCAGAATAGCTCTAAGATTCTCATAGCCAAAAGTAAGGAATTTTAGTAATAGTTTACTTAGTTTAGTTCAGTGTACAAGAGAATCGGCACCAATATATATTTTACCTCAAAGGATTTTTAAAGAGTTTAGTTCACTATAATATATATTATATCTACAATGTGTGTGATGAGCTTAACTCTTATATTTTCTGAATACGTTAGTAGAGTTGAGTAGTGACTCACTGAATAAGCCTGACAAGACCAGCCCGCCGCGTACTTGTAAAACTCATAATTGGTAAAAGTAAAGAAAACATCTGCATAGACACCTCGCACATGTAATGGAAATTCTAAATATCAAAAAAAAAATCACAAACTTGTAAGGTTTACTCAAAAACACGTATTTCCTGATACAACTTTTTACACACTATTTTTCGTACAATGTTATCGCGTTCTCGCTTGTTTGTTAGCAGTTCTCACTTGCGCTCGACGAAACAACAAGCTTTTCAATTATGCTCGTGTTGACGATAGACGGACCGGGAAGGGCCCCCTTAAGTTACATTTGTTCCATTGAATTACTTTTTCATGAAGTCATGACATTTGAGAACAAATCTAACTTAGAGAAATGTATTAATGATTGTAATGATAAGAATTCTGTAAATACATAATTATTTGTTATGGTTGGGAATCAGATTTTGATCTAGATACAACCTGACAGTGTCAGATAGCAAAATACGTATTGATTTGAATTTCGCGAGCTACCTTTGCGGATCTTCCTCAATAAATATTAATATATTTATTTATTTTAGTGGCTGACTGAAAGTTCGGCTTCGGCTTCGGTTTCGGTCTAGTTTAGGCAAAAAACGGATTTCGGTTTATTTTCGGTTTCGGCGGCAAACCTGCCGAAACTACGACCGAAACCGAAACTGCATTCGGGAGTTCTCGCGCTGTGCTCGGTCATGTTCGGCGCGGTAAATAAAACTGAATAATTATCATAACGTTTTCTCTATTTTTCCCTCAAAACATGATCCTTGTAAGGAAGTTTCGGTTTCGGTTTCGGCCGAAATTGAGACCGTTGCCGAAATTCGGTTTCGGTTTCGGTCGTAAAAACCAGTTTCGGTCGGACACTAATTAATTCGTCTTTTCCTGTAAAGCAACTTCAAGCATAGCTTGTTCCATATATCCGGGTGACCTTGAATTTGTGTGCCAAGGACCATCACTTTTTGGTACAAGGGATAAACATGACCTGTCTCCGTCGTTAACGATTAAGCTCAACGGCAAAACACTCTGTCAAATTATCTATCGTATAATTTACGGGATTGTCTGTGCATAAACAATGTTTTTACATGAAGTAATTAAAGTGTATTAAAATATTAATACCGAAGCCGAAGGGGAAAAGGTACCCATCTGTCAGTCTGTCTGTCATCGCATCACACAAAAACTACTGCGGGCATTGCAATGCTTTTTATTTTGACAGTTCAACAACATTCATTGTCTTATTTACGTTGCCGAGCAGACATATTTTTCAAACATATGAATCAATGGATTAGGAATTTATTGTGAAAAATGTGTGTTCCGTAATTTGAGTGCAGGATAGTTTTCGATGATACTGTTTAGCCTGGTGATACATAGCTTATGTTTCGAAGCAACGAATAAGGATCCGGGAAACGTAAAGGTTAATCATAAATAAAAATAAAAGAAAGAAAGAAAATCAAAACAATAAAAAGTTGGGGAAAATATGCGTCACATCCACGCAAAACGGCCATCGCTCAGTATAATGCTGCGACCCTATGTGAGACAGAGCGAACTGTAAGATATTTGAGCTGCAAAGCAGAACGTTAACAGAGTGTGCTTGTAGTTTGTGGCCGGTTTTTTTCCAGAGAGATCTACGTTTAGGAATGGACAAATATCTTCAACTTTCTGAATAACTGACCTTCTCTTCGACAATTCAAAAGCGCCTGTAAATGGTATATAACATCATAAATAAATAAATAATAAAAATTTTGAAGAAAACTCGACGTTCCTTTCCAACTTTCACGCGGACAGAGTTGCGATCAAAGCTAGTGAATCAACGTAGTCTCGGATTCTCTAGACGCGAATATATTATCGAGATAATCTTTAATAAATAATAATTGTGTCATTATGAAATTACCATTTATAAGACTTCGAGGTGTCTGGTAAGTATATAAATGCTGGGCTAGACGATATTAGTACATTGAGAAAAGAGAGTCCGTTTTGATAACATCATGGAACATTATTTCATTTTGAATTTGTTTTTGGCTGTCACCATGTTATCCGTGTAAGTAGACATCCTTTCCTATCCTTTACTATTAAATGAGCAATATTTGTAGATATACAGGGTGTTAGGCAGACAGTTGAACATACGACAATGGCGGATCCGTGGGGCCGTCTGCTTCGTGTTTAGGCCCTATTAATATGACTCAGGCAGCACGGATTTTTTTTAGGTTTATTTGTTCAATTTTATTCCTAATTAGTCATTGCTCAAACTTCAAACGTCAATACCTTCATTTAAAAATAACAAAACTGGCATATGTTTCATCAATATTAACTGCCTGGACCATTTTTCACGGAAATCTACATTTGCGAAAAGTGAAATACATTCTTGACAAAAAAAAATGTACCAGATGAAAATTAAAACAAAATGTTGCCAGTTGTGTTATTTTTAAATGAAAATAATGACGTTTAAAGTTTCAGCAACGAAGAATTTCTAATAAAATTTTAATAAGTCATTTAAAAAAAAAACCGCGTGGCATCTTGTTATTGGGCATAAACACGTAGCCGATGACCACGGCACGGACATTTTCGTATTTTCCACCGTCTGCCAAACACCCTGTATATTTCTAGTCACGTTCTCGAAAACAGCTCTAACGATTTCGATGAAAGTTGCAATATAGGGGTTTACGGGGGCGAAAAATCGATCTAGCTAGGTCTCATTTATGGTAAAATTTGTTTTCTCTATTTTCACAGCCTCGGGAATATTATACAACGTTGGTATACCTGGACGATATGTTAATCTATTTTCACCAGACCAGAGTTCGGTCGACCTACACGCGTAGCATGTCCACTGTAGAAAAGGGTTTTGTCGACGGAAGAATAGACAAAACGACAGATAAACAATCACAATCTGTCATTCTGTCTATTATTCTGTCGACAAAATCCGTTTCGTCGTTTCGTGGTCATGCTACGTGTGCAGCTAGTTAGTTATAATTAGTGGAAAAGAAACTGGGGTGCACTGAAATATATACAGTGGTGATACTTATAAGGGTCACCATTTCGGGTGCTCAAACCAGCAGTCTGCTCAGCTGTCATTCCATCTGACAGATTGACACTATTGACAGCGGACTTCAAGCTAACCTCACCGAAATTTTCACAGTTAGATTTTTAGGTACAGAATAGATGGGCTGCTCTTTGCCACTTCAGCAGATGGCCACTCGAGGTTTGCCAGTGAACAACACGGTGTCTCGGTATTAAATTCACATGATGAGCACCACCACAACTGTCATTGTTAATTTATTCATTACTTCGAGTTAACAAAACTGAAGAAATATGGGTGTACTACACCTCTGTCTAACCTTTTGGGGAATTCAGCCGTTATGATAATCATAATTCAGCCTAAAGACGTCCACTGCTGGATATAGGACGCCCCCAAGCATCGCCACTTCGACCGGTTCTGTGCTTCTCGCATCCAGCGGATTCCACTTCACAGAATCATCACTCATCGGTCATGTTAATTTCAAATCTGGGCATGCCTCATTGATAAAACATTTAAATATTGGACAGTTCGAAATCTCTTTGTAGAAAGCGGCTACAGTTTCTTTCCATTTCAGATGCTACCCCACTGAAGTTCAAGGGAGCTCGGACTACCCTACTAGAGGCTTCTACAACTACCCCTGGCGCAGATTTAATCATCTCAAGAGAATGGATACTGGTGTAGGGCAAAACGAGATGGCATCAGACGGGCAGAACATGTGGAAGTGGGCCCATACAACGTGAGTTGTCACACAACTGCCCAAAAAGGAGTGTGTTGAAGTTTTCAGGGTTATGTATATAAGTTGTATCTATGTGATGTGAGTTTCTTGTTTCGCCTAAACTTTTAAATGCCTGAACAGATTTGGATGTATGGGTATTGTTAGAATCGAGTGACGTAGGCATTCTTAGTTCAATATGGCGGCATTATGGCTCCATTTTCAAAAAGAGAAAAAAAAACAATTATCACATTATGGGTATTCAATTGAAGGACTGGATCACATTCCAAAACTATATAATTTACTTTTAACCGACTTCCAAAAAGATTCTATGTTCGTAATGTTTATATGTTTTTTTATGTATGTCCACCGATTTATCCGAATCGCGGACCGATTTTTTTATTTTTTTTGTATGAAGCCTTATGCTCTAAAGTTGGTCCAATATAAATTTTATTAACTTTGCTTGGATAGTTTTTGAGTTAGCTTCAATAATACGTATTTTTCCCACTTAGTATTTTTATAAAAAGTTTTTATTTTTCACTTTCTAGTTGTGGTACCTACCCCACACAAATTCGAATAGCACTACCTGCTATGTAAATAACAGTAACAGGAACTTATAACATCATCCACATAGACTAAGTGGGAAAAATACATATTATTGAAGCTAACTCGGTAGCCCTCTTGAAGGGTTCTTCAAGAGGGCTACCGGCACTGAACGTGTTAAAAGTAACAAAGAACTTTGTACTTACAGGGATAATACTTCAAATACTCCCATATTTTATAATAATATAGATGTGCCCGAAAACGAAGTCGATCTTAAAAGCAAGTCTTCAACTAAAAAAAAGCGTCTCAATAATGTAACATCTGTAAGTATTTAAAAGGTAATAAAAAAACCAAGTCATAGCGCTGTCAACGACGTGAACCCGCTTTCGTAAACATGTGTGCACTTAGTGACGTGTAGTTTGATTGTAAATGTGTGCGTGTGAGCGTGTATGCACAGAGCGGCGGTGTAGTTTTGGCATGCTTCACTGTATTGTTCGCAGCGCTGTGTCTCGGTTTTTATTTGGTCTGAATGTAACTCATCATCATTGTCTTCCCTTTATCCCAATTTATTATTATTATTATAATATGTCGTCATCTCGATAGTCACCCCCTTTCTAGTCATATCATCTTCCTCACCGTCCATCCATCGTTTCTTTGGTTTTTAGGTACGTAACTAATAATTAAATGTGAAAATCACTACATGCCAAGTAACTGAACGCAAGCCTTCTAGCCAAGGTTATCTGTTAAGGCGCGGACTGACTACGATTTTAAACGCTACAGCTTCACTCACACAACAGCGTCTGCGCGCTATACGGTAGCCCGACGACTAAAGTATGACCGCAATATCCATTTTCACAATTACAGAGCATTAAATAAGGTTGAAAATCGAATAAATATTTGGGTTGAAGATGTGATTAAGCTGCGAATGGGCATTTATTTTACGGGTTTTATTTAGATTATTCGGAATATACACATTAAATTAAATAATTGTGTGGTTAAAGTTATAAAATACTGTTTATTCTATTGAACTCTTAAAAAAAAAATGTTGTTATCGCTGAAAATACAGAGATGTTCGACGCCAAAGTTTCTTTTTGTGAAGTATTTTTTATTGAAAGAAAGAAAGAAAGAAAAATACCTTATTTGGGACACGCACAGGAAATACAAACAGAAAAGTAAAGACCTGTGCGAGGCCAAAAAAGGCCACTATACTATACTATTACTATACTTACTATACTATTGGGAATATCAAACTATTTTCTACTATTCTATTCGGTTAATTTTTTTCTTTAAGCCCTTCTCTGTCCACTGTATTTTTTGCGTCGTATATTTTCATTGCGTTACGTCATATTCGACTATCCAAGAAACCAGTTTTTTGTGAATATTGAGGTAACACCGCGCCTTAAGAACATCCAAATGTTGGCAACGTCGCAAATAGCTGTCTAAACGTATAATAATATTTTAAAGAGAAAAGATTTGATTTTTTGTATGTTTGTTCGTTTGTTTGTAATTAATAAACTCAAAAACTATTGGACCGATTTAAAAAATTATTTCACCAGTAGGTAGCTATATTATCACTGAGTAACATAGGCTTTAATTTATAAAGATATGACGCGGGCGAAGCGGCTGGCGGAAACTAGCAATCTAAACTAATATTAAAAAACTAAAAGATTAGATTTTTCTATTACTTAGATCTAATCATTTACGCTTTCACACTAAAAGGGCTGAACAGGTTTGGATGACATTTGACACATGGGACACGTGGGAGTAAAATACTTTTTATCCTGATACTCCTACGGGATCGAGATCGAGTTACTAAATAAAATGATTAAATATCGTTCTGTAGTGCACTAAAATAATTATTGAAAATTCCAATAATAATTTTGGTTTAACCTGGATCTGTTCAGGTTAAAAAAATTATACAAAACTTATAAGTGACTATATGTTTTGTTTACATTTTCATCAAATACTTTTGGAACTGACCATAACCATACCACCTACGAATAGCAGTCATTTTGTGTACAGTGTTTCGCAACTATGACAAGCTGAAGCTACGGTTTTATTATAACATTACGCCTGTATTCCCCAAGGGTCAGGCAGAGGTGTATCTATAGTACACCCACATTTCGCCAGTCATGTTTAAGTCCCATGTAATAGGGGGCGACTCTATTTTTACTATTATATATGAAGTTTGAAAATAACGATTAATATTATTTTCCAGCGTTATGGAATCAGAGTGTTATATGGTCGTGTCCCTGGTACTGTCATGATCTGGCCATCGACTCTAAAGACT
Source organism: Agrochola lota (assembly GCA_947364205.1). Taxonomy (NCBI): domain Eukaryota; kingdom Metazoa; phylum Arthropoda; class Insecta; order Lepidoptera; family Noctuidae; genus Agrochola; species Agrochola lota. The sequence continues at coordinate 4,292,931 of OX376244.1, read as the reverse complement.
GATGATGACCTCTTTTGAAACCGAATGGACTCGCTCCCTCCAGCTAAAACCAAAGACGTATCCTGCCGTTATTTTATTTCTAATATTTTATTATTTTACAATTATTGCTAAGATACAAACAAAAGTACTCTAGTAATAGGGCAGCTGAATAAACGTATAAAAAAAAATACTTGCTATTTAATTGTGTCAATACCTATTCCTAAATTTTATACACATTGCACTTTTTTTTTCATGCGGAATTACTATTTCGTCAAGCCGTTTAAGCTACAGAGCGTGTTAAGGAAATATACATAAATATGTCGCAGTACCCGTGATATAGTTATATCCCTAGGGAAATATCTATATACCATTATATAGTTATATGAAAGCGGTTCCACAGACCAACCCCGGCAAGCGTAGCTTAACCTGATGGATCGAACCGTGCGGCTGTTATTACTTAGCTACGAGCTCCTCCTAAATCTAAATTCATAAGTAACAAAATTAGTATTTCTAACAATAAAATAAAACCTGTGTGGCAGATAATTAAAAAAGAAACTGGAAACACAAAACAGCGAGATCAGAATGAATTGTCTTTAATAATGGATAATGAAACCATTTCAGATAAGTTAAATGTTGCTCAGACCCTAGAAAATTTATTTTCCAACATCCTAATAGAGGTTATGAAATCTCTCCCCTCATCATCTATACTAGCTGAATCTCTTCTAAAAGAAAACTTCAGTAAGGACATTCCAAGTTTTGAATTCAAGCCCATTTCTATTGTCACATTTAAAAAAGCATTCAAAACTCCTAACATAAAAAACACTGAAGACTTATGGAGGATTTCCGTTAAGGTTCTTGGAGAAATCATTGACACAATTGCCCCTGTCCTAACAGGCATATTTAATCAATGTTTAGATAGCGGAACGTTTCCTGATTTAATGCAAAATAGTAAAGTAGTACCAATTTTCAAATCGGGTAGTAAGAGTGATCCCTCTAATTATAGACCTATACAAAAGCTACCAGCATTGAGTAAAATATATGAAAAAATCATGCTAGACCAGATGTTGTCTCATTTTAATTCAAATGGGATTTTACAGAGTCACCAGTTTGTTTTCACGAAAGGTAGGTTCGACGACTGACGCAGGAGTAAAACTCATCAGTCACATTTTGGAATCCTGGGACAAGTCCCAGGATGCAATTGGCATTTTATGTGACCTCTCAAAAGCGTTTGACTGCGTTGACCACAACACACTAATCTGTTAATTACACCACTACGGAATTCGTGGACAAGTTGCTGATCTTGTTCTTACCTATCTATCAAACAGGCAGCAAAAAGTAAACATTAATGGGGCGACGTCCTCGGGGTCTCTAGTTAAAATGGGCGTGGCTCAAGGTTCAATTCTTGGCCTTTTCTTATTTATTGTTTATATCTATGACCTCCCTTACATGATGGATATCTTATCGGATATAATTCTATTTGCTGACGACACTTCTCTTATTTTTTAAATAGATAGAAATGATACAGATGTCTTTCATGTCAACGATAGTCTGACTGTTCTTTCGAAATGGTTCGCAGCTAATAATCTTTTACTTAATGCGAAAAAAACTAAATGTAGGTTCTCATTACCAAATATACCTCAAGTGGGTCTAAATCTAAAACTTGATGGCAAAAAACTAGATACAATAACGGAAACTATATTTTTAGGAATCACTTTTGAGGATCTGTACTGCCATTTTATGACGATAGGTGGCGCATCGGTGACATGGCCCTTGAAAGCTGTCAATTCCATACATTTTGTAACCTATCATTCAGTAAATTAAAATTTTCTCGTAATTTGCTTAAGTGTGCTGAACTTTTATATTATAATATTAAGAATGAATTAAGACTGAAATTAGAAAGTGCCAAAAGTACAATGTTTATTGATCTCTTTAGCAGTTAAAAAATATATAATTTGTTTCTTATTTTATTACAAAATATTGTAGATACCATAATCCTAAGATAAAACATGTGATTTAGGTTAAAGTTAAAAATTCAAAGCAATTAAAGCTCATTTTCCAAACATTTGTTTTATTTAATAAATCCAATGTACATATATATTTATATATTTACACATATTTATTTTATACACGTCATAATTTCCTTGGATAAAATAAAATTTGTGACTTCACCTTTTATACACAATATATAAAATGTCACGTCCATGATTTGAAGCCATTTCCATGGTTAAAAAAACTGTATGGAAAGTCACTTCCCTGGATTCAGTGTCACTACCATGGACGTTCGAAATTTTATTGGATATTTCTAGTAAAACTAAAGAGTTGTAAGCTCGGTACATATTTTTATAGTAGATTATGACCTAAATTATTGATATTTACAGCTATTTCACGTAAACTTGATCAAAATATTTTTTTTTGTTTTCGTCGTCAGAAGTAAAAAATACCCATATGACTCGCAAACTCTTGACCAGGGCAATTCTATCGATTATCCACCTGCCACATCAATCCCTTCTCCACCCAATAATGATTTTTCAATATCTCAAGAGGCAGTATGCAATAAACTTTCCAGACTTGACCTGTCAAAAGGTACAGGACCTAGTAACATACCCCCAATATTTTGGTTACGATGTGCTCGTTATGTATCCTCTCCATTAGCAGATATATATAATACTTCACTAATAACAGGTGTCTTCCCGAATACCTGGAAACGGGCACGAATAGTGCCTATTCACAAGAACGATAAGCGTGAGGTGATATCTAACTATCGACCAATTTCGATTCTTTGTACTCTGTCTAAGGTCTTTGAATTACTAGTGTACCCGATATTTTACAACCAGGTTAAAAGTTACCTACCTTAGTCACCTTCTACGAACACAAATCTTGTCACTTATATCATTGAGTTAACATCCGCAGTTTATGATGGTCTACAAGTAGATGCAATATACACTGATTTTTCAAAGGCCTTCGACAGGGTAAATCATGAACTATTGTTGATTAAACTTCAGTCCCTAGGTATTACCGGTGCCACATTGGATTGGTGTAGGTCATACCTTAATAATAGGCCGTCTTTGGTTGTCATAGATGGTGATGAGTCTGACCCTTATTTTGCAACCTCAGGTGTACCACAGGGGTCCAATTTGGGGCCACTGTTTTTCGTTGTGTTTGAGAATGATATTACAAGTGTACTTAAATATACTCGCCATACCTATTTGCGGATGATCTGAAGTTGACACGCATAATTCTGACTGAATCTGATATTCAGTTGCTACAAACGGACTTAGATAACTTAACTCAGTGGTGTACGAAGAATAAAATTTATCTAAACTGTACCAAATGTCACCACATCAAATTTACCAGAAAGCGGAATAAAATTCAATCTAGCTTCAATATTAAGGGAAACACATTAGATGAAGTGACAGTTATCCGAGATTTGGGAGTGTATTTGGATGGTGATTTGAGATTTACAGAACATATTGACAAAATGCTTAATTCAGCATCGGGCTCTTGGATTTATACTGCGATCTTCTAAAGAATTCTAAAAACCATCCACTACAATTTTGTTATACAATAGAGAAGTCAGTTGGAATACTGCAGCAATCCAACATACCAGGTTCACACAAATCAAATAGAAAGAGTCCAGAAGAAACTTGATCGTCACTTAGCTTTTCGGTTTAGGGTTAGGAATCTGAGATCATATGCAGACAAGCTGAATTATTTTAAAATCATTCCTCTCAGGTCTCGCCGTACAGTCTCTAATTTAACATTCTTGTTCAAGTTGCTTAATAATAGTATTGACTGTCCAGCCAGAATGCCGCGTTATCCCCGCCCATTACTCAAAGCCCGATACCGAACAAATCTGGGTAAACATTCACCGGTTTCCAGGATGACCCAGCAGTACAATGCCTTATCATGTTCATTAGAAGACATAGACATATTTCCTAATAATCTGTGTGTATATAAGTCACTAATCCGTACGCAATTAAATGATAATTACGAGTGTAAGTGTTGAACTGCCTGCCTAGTAATGCATTGTTCGCTATTTTTATTTGTCTGTAAGTACAATTTTTTCTAATATTTATTCGTTGCTTTTTAATCTTTATTTTTAGTCAATTTAAATTCAGATTATTAAATTTAATTATGTACTAGTATAACCTTAATAATACTATATAATTTTAACTTTCAGGGCTGCTTCCATTTAATATATATATATAATATTTTACGACACGGTTGGCGCAGTGGCTGAGCGATCGACTGCTGCGCAACGTGTCGCGGGTTCAATCCCCGCACGGAACAAATATTTGTATGATCTGCAAGTAGTTGTTCTGGGTCTGGGTGTTAGTGTATGTGAGTTTCTATGTTTGTAAACGCACCCACGATACAAGAAGAAATTCTTAGTGTGGGGCAACGTTTTTAAAAAAAAAAAAAAAAAAAAAAAAAAAAAAAAAAAAAATATATATATATATATATATACTGTTTGCTTGTTTTTATTGCATGATGTGGTCTCCTATAATTGAGGGAGCACATATATTGTTGTTCTTGTCTTTGTATTATAGCATGTAAGGTGTATTCTTTGTTGGAGATCTTCAGGATCACCTGTACGCGTAGTATGACAACCATAGACACCGGTTTTGTTGACGGAAGAATGGACAAAATGACAGATTGTGATTGTTTATCTTGTTATTTTGTCTATTCTTCCGTCGACAAAACTTGTTTCTATTGTGATCATGGTAAGCGTGCTGAGGCTAGATTAGTAGTAGGTATGGGTCGTTACGTGATTTTCGCGAAACGTAACGTAACTAGTTACTTCGAAGGCGTCACCTGTTTTGAAAATAGGTGATTTTAGTAACTAGTTATTTTTAAAATTCTATTCGGTGATTCAGTATTACAGTTATTTGCGAAACGAAAATATAAATGGTTACTTATGTAATATGTTACATATTTATAGCTTTAAGTTTTTGAACGAATACGTTTTTGTAGCTACATAAGTAGTTACATTATTAACGTAATACTAATACAAATGAACTGCATAGAATAATGTATTATAATAACGAAAGTTATGCAGGCGTATTTAGAAGTTCATTTGATTGTTTGTGTATACACAATGATTTGAAATATTTACGATTCGATTTTTTTCTATTTACAGTATTTCAATAGTCTAGTTGGTGCACGGATTTAATCGTGTCACCACTTGGGACTTCAGGAACTCTCGGCTTGCTTTGCCGGTCGGTCAGTACTAGTAGGCTAGTAACCGGTCACTTATTACGCGGGAAAGAAACAACATGCGCTCGCAAAGTTTTTGTTTCGTTTCTCTTTTCATTCGATCACTGCATTGCTATGTAACTAGTTACAAAAATCACGTGTTTACGTGTAACTCGAAACTAGTTATTCGGTTACATGCCCCGTAGCCAGTTATTGTAACGAGTGACGTGAAATAACGCCCATACCTAATTAGTAGTACTTACTATAGTCCAGCCGTTAAGAGAATGCGTTCTTGACACCTGTCAGTTTCATACTAACGAATATGTGTTTTATTTATATAAGGACAACCAACAAAGCATACACTAAAAATACATGTTAAAATACCCATATTATTTTTACATTTTGTAGTGCAGCCTTAATTAAAGGCTGCCACGGCATGCATGTAACTGTTTTGTAACTGCATTTCCTAGTCCTATGTTCAATAGGAGTAGGAAATGCAGTTACAAAACAGTTACAAAAAAATAAAAAAAAGTTACAAAACAAAACATATTTTTTTTTACTAAACATTTTTTTTAACTAATTACAAAAATCTGTTCCCATCATTTCGTAGTGATTAATCAAAATAATATATTATATATACTTATATATTTTCTAACTGCATGCTGTGTGTGAGAAGGACATATTATTATACATCGTATCGTCATTACTTTCACTATTCGTTGTTAGAACCATTTTTTTTTTTTTGAGGCACAAAATTGTAAAGTTTTGACACACCATGAGACACACTATGTCAGAAATAGACTGCAATGTACAAAGTATGAAAACTAGTAGTTACAATTATGTGTTCAATAAAGTAGTTTTCCCTATAAATATGTAAACTTACACTAAAAATGTAAAATTAAAATGTTTATTAAATGTTTGTAAATTTTTCACAATAATAAATTTGTAACTTGTAATTTTTATTAAACAGAAACTTGTAAAATTGTAGCCTGTCATCTATAATTTCAAATTTTATTAAATAGGGCCCTGGCGTATTGTTTTGTTATGAACATAGGCTGTATCTCAAGGAACGTTTCCAGTTTCTTTGCGACTCCCACACGAAATTTTTAAGGTCATCAGATAACTTGAGGCTTAGAATGCCTATACATTCCACAACTTTCTTCGACAAATCCTTCACTGTCCAGGCTGCTCGTTTATGGAATGCATTGCCAGTTGAAATAAAGCGTGCGCAATCATTACCTGTGTTTAAGAGGCTCGTGAAGGAACATTACTTGTCGTTGTGATCTTGTTCTCATAACTGTAATTATCTATAGTGTTCGATTTTTTTCGCTGCTTATATATTTAGTATGTATGTATTTATGTATCTATTATTTAGGATATGTATTTATCTATGTATCTATTCTAGTATATTGTATACTTATAATTTGCACCAACGACAGCCCCATTTTATGTCCAGGTAAATCACTGTCCATTCTATGGTTGCCTGGAAGAGATCGCGGAAAGCGATAAGGCCGCCCATTGTAATTTTGTAGTGTTTGATTAGTATTTTTTTTGTTATGTATTTTTGTGGTGTACAATAAAATATATATAAATAAATAAATAGTCCTCACGATAACCGGGTACTGTGAACAGCTATGAGAATATTGCCATTTGGAACGAAATAAAAATAAATATCAATTTTCATTTACATAAGATATATTTGGATATAATCGTTTTTTAATATCTTCCTTCCTTTAAATTCGAGCATTACATTTATAATAAAACTCGGGGACAATACATAGGACTACAAAATCATCATTAATTTATAATACTGGATTTTATTATTAGTATTTTTTTTTATTTTAAGCAATATAAATTAAGAGCGTTTATCCTAAAAAACTAAAACAATATACGCTTTGACTTGAGAACCTCCTTATTTTATTCGTCGGATAAAAAGTTGGCAATGTCGCAAATAACTTTCACATATTTACCTCTTTAGCTAGCCACATTTCTTATTTGCATACAGTAATATCGCCAAATTAATCAAAACAGGTAAATATTTGACAGCTATTTGCGACGTTGCCAACTTTTTGGATGAACGCTTTATCATTCGTTCTGATAAAATTTAAAGAATCTTTTGACTAATCGCTCTTAGAGCTCATTAAATCTAGAAACAGTAAACATAATAATTAAATAAATACATAGTTACAATTATTTAAAACAACAGAACTAGTCGTTTTCAATTTTCATACTTTAAATGGTAATGATGAATTTATTTTAACGTATATAATCTGCAGTGCGGATGCACGTTAACATGTAAAAAATTTCATCTGTAAAAATCTCAGCGTGAAAATTTAGGTGAAGTGGGTTGACACTATTGACAGGTCATTTCAAATTCACTTCACATCACGGTGAGATTTTGACAGAACAACACTACAGTTCACAGATCTATAAGTAACAAAATAAATGGGATTCTGTGCTAAAATAAAAACATAATCGTATACGTGATTTTGACTATGCAGTAATAACTACAATACGGCCGATATAACTTAGCAGTTCCGAACTTCGAGTAGAAGGCTGCGCAATTATTTTTTTTCGGAACCAATTGGTGACATGCGGCGAGTGTGAGTGAGAGAAATTGCGCGGAAATTCGTAGTGCCTATGTTCAGACCTGCCAAGTTATAACGGCCGTATTGTTCCTCGGTATTTTTAAAACATAACACCTTTGTTGCTGGATGAGAACAGAATAATGTGTTTAAAACAGCAAATGTCAAACGAAACAGTCTATATAATACGTCATTTAAATTTTAAATAAATACAATACTTAATATTTGCTAACACTATTACAGGAACTTGAAAAAAGAGAGTTAGACAAGACAAGTAATTTTATGATTACCTACACAAAATAGATTGCGCAATGCATTTTATAAAATATTCAATTTTCCTGTGTATTTTAGTACCTATTTAATAAATAATAAGTAGGTTGCGGATAGTGCATGAGTAACCTAGAGATGTACTAAACAAAATAGTTTCCTTAAAATAATTAAAATAATTTATAAATTCGTTCACTCTTATCACAAAAAATGGCTGAATGACGCATTTTGCCTGTAAAATAACATCATCTCAAATGGGATATTAATTATTAATTCGAGCCCACACTAAAAAAAGATCTATTTTTAGCCATTTGGCTACGGAAACCTATAAAGTAACAAGAAGTAGGCTTGCGTTTTTCTGAAATCAGTTTTTAGACAATGTATATAATATATTTTCGACGAAACTGATTTTGAAATGAATACAGGCAACGCCAATTAAGATTTTTATTTATTTTTTAGGCTAGTTAAAAATCTGCCTTAATAACTTAGCCTGCTTTATTCCAAAAGTTAAAATTTGAAAAAAATACTCTGCCATGTTGTCAGCTGGTTTATTCTGTAGAAATCTCACGATGAAAACGCGAAGTGAGCTGTCAATGTTATTTTTTCAATGCTGATGTCAAAAAAACAGGTCTACGACGTAGTCTAAGTTCTCCAAGACATATATTCCCGTTTAGGTTTGTCCCTAGCCTTAACTATAAAAATATATTTGTAACTAAACCTAAATTAACTAATACGAAACATAATAAAACTTTAGTATTCAAATTGACTAGTACGGACAGCGAACAGTGCAATAACGATAGTTCTCCAATGAATCGGGCGAGATCATGAATTCTATCGTTGTATTGCAGAGCTTCACAAGCATTCGATACGCTTCCGTGCCGAAACAAACATCAATCTATGTTACGAAAAGAATTCACAAATCCAACACCCGAAAATGTTGTCAGTTTAAATCAAATATACAACCGCCATTTTCCCGACAGTTATTTGCTACCGGAGGCAAAGCAAATTATATAAATGATATTTATTTTATATATAGAAATTATATGAATGATATAAAATGTATCATTTTCGATGCGACGACCTGTCGAATAGTTGTGAATAGCTATGTAAGTCCGCAAACTGTGACACATTTTATATGACGACAAACACTTTTGGTCCCCCGTGATTAGTTCAGGAAAATTAGACATAAAACATGTACCTAGATAAGAACAAGAATTGTACTATGCTGGATTTCTGGGTCACGCTGTAGTCATGTTACGAAAATATCTAAGTACTTATAATTATACAGAGTTTTACCTTAAATGGATCCGAAGCATTTTCCTTTTCTACTTATTTTTTGTTAAAATTATTTAGTCCTATGAAAATAATTGTTCCAGGAAAATATTCTTCAATAATATTTCCGTTATTTTTTTCTTCTAAGTTCCGTTAGATGAATTGTTACGTGATTTATTATCAGTAAAACTGTTTTTTTTTATGACCGTTATACCTCCTAATCATTTGAAGAAACCAGTGTTCAGAAGAATCTGGAAGTCTATAGGACTTGCAGGTGATTTGAATTCCCCGATAGCAATGCGTATTTTTAATCCAGACCGAATGTTTTTTCCTTGTATGCATCATTAATAATTTCTTATCAATTTTATTTTTATTTCTATTTTTTCTATACCTGAATTACGTAACACACTTTCAATAACAATGACGGAAATGACGATGCTATTGCTTCATATGTTTGAAAAATTCGTCCGCTAATTGGCATGGCCATTGGAAGTGACTGTGTTCAATCATGTGGGACCAAAAATATTGTACCTACTCATACATAATACTTAACTTATTTGGTATATCAACATACTTAATCAAAAATATTTCATTCGGACTTCAAATGACTAAAATAACAGTATTATTGAGAAAGTTTCGAATAACTTTATTTTACAACTAGTGCGATTGTTACCACACTTAATTATTTCTGGGAAATTATAAAAAAACGAGCGACCCTTACAGTAGTCGCATATGATGTGTAACATCTGACATCTGACCTTGGTAATAAGCAACATTGTTGGATCGGGGCCTCGTCAAGGTCGTTTCTGACAGCGAACTCTAGCACCACGCGCGCTCATTGGTCAAATCAAATAACGCGCGCATCCCCGACTTCCTGCTACACACTTCCGTTCCTTTTCACGAAATCACTCCCACAGATTTTTAGGGTATTGGTATATTGTCATTTTCTGTGTACAGATTGCAGGAATGAGGCAAGATGTTACACATCAAAAAATGGTTATTCCGTTACACCCTGTTAACACTAAAATAAATAATAAAATTGTGTAAATCTAACAAAATAAAAGTACAACGCTACAAAAAAAGTCGGGAGATATCGTTGGACGTTCCTTTCACCGTATATTATGTATTAATACTTTTCTTTCTATTTTTTAGCAAGCTTAAAAATTATACTAGATGGGTCTCTAAAAGAAAAAACTTTTGACACTTGAAACTGACTTTTAGAAATGGTCTCGTAACGAAAAAGCTAAAGCTATATCGGGCGGGTGGAGTTTCTTGCCCATTCTTCTCCATACGAAAACTACCTTTTGGAAGGGGCAAATAGAATCAATTTTTTTTTTGTAATTGTTGACCTTCAAAAGTGCCTTCCAAGGGCCTATTTGAAATAAATGATTAGACTTTGACTTTTGACTTTGGGCATAAATGCCCGAAATAGCTTTTTCGTTACGAGACGATTTCTATTAGTTTACTCGTACCGCAAGCCGCAAAGCACAGGGGGCTTACCACCATAATATTACCATAATATTACTTTAGTGGGGGAAAGAGATAGAGCTATACGTCCTGTAGAGCTTCATCTCTTTCCCACACTAAAGTAATATTGCCCCCTGATTCTTCGATACACATAGACATCCTGTTTCTACGTTTTTATATTAATTATGCATAAACAACAACTTAACATAAAATATTATACTTATCAAGTTATGTTATATTAAGTATTTTGTCTTTTTTCTTTAAATAAGTACAATAAGTTAAATAAAGGTTTTAAAACATTTAGTCTTGGTCTTGACTTGGAGAGTAACTTTTCAAAAGATTCCCATTTTTTTTAGAGTCGTGATGGCAGCGGCAAGATGATAATTGCAGCAGTATTGTGTGCAAAATTGGTGCCAATTTCGTTATCCTGAAAAGAAAATTGACAAAATCAATTTTTAAATTTTGACTAAAGAAAATAATGGAGCGAGATTTTTTAAATTTGTGTCCTTCTGAAATTCCAGAGGAACTGTTAAAAGGAGCATGGAAACAGAATACATGTGAAGATTACAAAAACACAACCAACTTTTTTTTGTTTTTTTTTTTTGTTAAAAACTTGTTTTTTCTCTCTTTGACTGTAGTACTTGATAAATAAATAGCAGTGACAGGAAGTTATTGAAGCTAACTCAAAAACGATCAATGGAAACTTAATAAAAAATCATATGGGACCGCGCAAGCTTCATCAACCAAATGGAAAAAGAATTTTCGAAATCACTCCACAATTGATGAAAATATCGATGACCATAGATTTAAAAAAAAATACATACGGACGAAAAATAGCCCCTCTTCCATTTTTGAATTCAGTAAAAAAAGTAATTCGGCCACGAATAGCTACTTTGTCAAACTTACTTGTTGTCCATTGGTTAATAGAACATCTTTTTCTTTTATTCCGTCAGTCATTGGAACTATTTTCTCATCATCTCGTTTCTTGCCATCGGTGACGTCATTCCAACTCGTTTCATCGTTTTGATAATCGGTTGACACCTGATTGACTGATTCATCATATTTGTTGATAATCTCTTGCGGGGAGGGGGTGCTGCAATTAAAATAAGTAATTTTATTTTACTTTATTTGAACATACAGAGAGGCGATTTCGTTATCAAATTAAAATAGTGCAGCGGTTAACTCAAGTTCATATAGTCTCTTCTTCAAATAATAAAATAAATATTTAAGCTACAAAAATGCGTATTTCAAACAAGATAAATAGTAGTAGTGTTAAACGCAAACCTTATTGCCTAAGCAATAAAGTCGAAAAGTGGTCAGGCGCCTGTGTCCTCGATAGTACCTACTCATCATTATGAACCACTTTTTCTACGGGGTAAACCCTGAAACTGCGAAAAAAAACCAGCTTGTCCCTTCAGTTTGTCGAGATGTGCGAACTTAAATGTATAGAGTAGTTGATTTTTTTTTTTCACGTCCTGGCGCGTAGAGGACTGTGATAATGATTTCGATATCAGCAAAAATGTTTAGACCCTGCTGGTACACAGGCCTACTCTCTGTGAGAGGGAGCGAGACCAGTAAGGGTGGTGAATTACACATTTCTGCGAATAACAAAAGCTCATAGCTTCGTTGTAAAATAATATTTATACCAGACCCTAACCCCTTCTGGTTACGGAGATATTGAAGGTCAAAGTTCCAAATTACTTTTTACTTTTTTCACGAAAACCTGTTAATGTTATAACTAAACTTGAAATACCCCCACAATACCTGTACCACTGAATGTTTTGCGTGTGTTACATTGCGCGCTGCCATAAAAAGCGATTTGTCACACCAAAAATAAAAGTAAGTCCCCAGCAATAATTCTTGCTCAATGCTACTTAGTTTGATGTACAGAATGCGTAGGTAAAGGTTTGTAATGGGTCTTTTTACACCCTGAAGCTATAATAATGATTACGTACCCTTGATTATTTTCGGATCCATATATCAAATTGCCGTCACTTTCCAATTCTGACTTCAAGGCGTCAGTCCTTTTCAGTTCGTTCTGTCTCTCGGCGTCACTCATTGTCGGTTCTTGCCCTTGATCTGACAAGTCTGACCAGTCTGGCCAGCCAGCAACGTATTCTTCAGCAGGGCACGTTCTGAAACAAACAAATAATAATATTAATATAATTAGGTCCATAACGTGTCTGTAAGAATTTTCGCAAAACAGATTTATTTATTAATTTTGGAATCCTCCAACGAATATTCACTAAATTATATAAAATAAATTTAAAATCTATTAGTATGGTGAATTTGTCACTTTATGAAGTACATAGCTTAGACACAAATAAAAAAATACATACCAATTAAGAGGTTTAATTACGTGTTTAAAATAAACTAACTTATTTTTTGTTACAGTGAAAGATAAATGAGAGCTACTCTACCATAGGACGACAATATAAAAGAAAATACAGAATCATACATAAAATTAATTAATAATAATATATTAAAAGTGATTATTATACGTAAGACGGCTGCAATAAACGTGATCAAATGTTATGAATGGTTGGGGATCATAAGTTTTTTACGGTAGGTATTGGTAAAAAGTGTAGATAAAGATGTCAATGTTGCTGCTAAATTGAGCACATTAGAAAAAAAAAAAACTAAAACTAAGTACACTACTAGTACTAGTATACTAGTATAGTATACAAGGTGAAATTTAATTCGAGACCCCTCAAGAGGATGCAATCGAATTAAATTTAATTGTGCTCATCATTATGAACAACTTTCACTATGGGACCAACCCTTTTTTTTTTTGAGGATGGGAAATGATCAAATAACTTCTCCCGCTCTGGGCGGAGGGACGGGGAGGGTGTCAGACTTTTACTGACTAAAACCCACCCGTGTTCCTTCCGTTGCCTGTGTGCCGGGGCCGTGATATCCCTTTCGGACAAACTCGCAACCCCGGATGGGACCAACACTGAACTAGCGAAAAAAAAAAACAGTTGTTCGAACATAAATGTAGGGAACAGCTGATTTTTTTTTTCGCTATATCTTCTATTAAAAGTCATCATCAAGTTAGTTTTTATTCTCATAACAACGGAGTTCTATGCTGTCCCTACTGATATGACTGTTCCAGTATTCCTGGATGGGGTTTCCCCGACTACAGGTCAACGTTACGAGGATAATATTGAAAGATAAGCACTTTTAGAGTGACAACCGTCTGACCTATTGATACACTATGGATATTAATAGTTCACACTGATAAGACAAGCTAAAATGGGACTGGTTGCAATTTTCTGGATTTGATCAGACTAGCCAACTACGATTATATTCAGTCACAATCTCATTTAAGCGACAATCAATGTCAAAAACTTGCAAAAACTCACGTAACATCAGAGATATTTTTGGCAGATTGAGAAAATACGGGAATTACCTCGTACCTCACCGGGACGCCATAGCGACGTCGCCAGGTCGCGCTGGCAACTAAATGTATACAGCTATATGGTGAGTGGCTCACCTGTTGTCCGCTTACCAAACATTTTGTTGCCGACGCGATCTGGCTGCGCCGCCATGGCGCATGGCGTCCCGGTAAGCTATGGCTCTAACCATCTACATAATTTTTCCTTCTATAAGTACCTACATCTCTAAACATCACTTTGAAATTCGAACGGTGTCTCGCTGTGAATCCGCGATAATTTACTCCAAAAACCTTTTCACAAAAAAAATTACTACTGACTTCAAAAAAAAAAACACTACAAAGTAAAAAATCACTTCAATTTCGGAAGTCGGTGTCTTTGGTACTTATAGAATTTTCGTTTTTTCCACCGTCCTTCGAAATCCTGATACCATTACCTGCTTTGTAAATAATAACAGTAACGGAAATTATTATACCATCAGCGACATATAGTAAGTGCGAAAAATACGTTTAATTGAAGCTATCTCAAAAACTACCCAATACAAGTTATACATGGGACCACCGCGCAAGCTTCCTCTACCAAATGAAAAAAGAATTTTCATAATTGGTCCACAATTGACGAAAATATCGATTGAGATAGATAAAGAACAAAACAATCAGATTTGGAAGTCGGTTAAAAACAAATGAGTTCACTTTCGAATTGTGTCTCACTTGAGTGAGGTTCCAAGTGAACTTTAATGTGCAGCATTACACGTTTTAAAAGAGTAACGGTGGAGTTTCTTGTCCATTCTACTCCACACGAAAACTACCTTTTGGAAGTGGCGACTAGAATCAATTAAATTTTTATTTTATTTTGACGTTCAAAAGTTTATGTGCCTAATTGAAAAAAATAAAATATAGGTGCCTCATTTCATTAAAAACATCTAACGGGTCTCTGCGAGTTGGCTTCGGCCACTCCGGCCGAGATATGTGCAAGACATTAAAAAAAATATGATAATAATAGTCAAATGGAATTACCTCCAGAAGATAGCTGGTTGAGAGAGAAGCTGGCTGGTTTTCAAGACGTAATAATTGTGATGTAACTTAGGAGAGTCCCGTGTCCAAATGTGCACTGAGGACCGCCCGATCTAGCATCAGCTTTAAATACTAATTTTACGGTTTTCCTCCACGTCAATCCCGATTAATAATGCGTAATAACGGAAGTGGTTTCTGTCTTATCAATTCTTTAAATTAAAAATGTTCTTATAATGAAGGCTTACTTAAATGTGGGTCTATCCTGTAGATAAAAACGATTGATTGTATTTTCATTTTTGGAATTTTTGCGGCTTTATTCGTGGTGATATCGTCATCACACATTGTATGTTGGCCTAATTAATTTAACACACCGTTAAGACTAGTGGCCAGTAAACATAAAAATAACCATATCCTTACATATTATAAAACAAAGTCTCCCGCCGCGTCTTTCTGTCTGTCTGTCTGAACGCGATAAACTCAAAAACTACCGAACGGTTTTCACCAATGGACGGACGGAATGATTCGTGTGGAAAGTTTTGGTGCATATTTCATCATGGTATTGTGTAAATGGGATGAAATATGACGACTATTGTCGAAGGTGTCGGAAAAAATCATGCCGACTGGGAGCTTTACTGGCGTGCGCCGCGTAAGCCGTATGAGATACATCAAATGTATGTTCTACAGGATTGAAGATCTTAGAAAGTTCAATAAAAACGTCCACGATAGCATATGTCTATCTTCTAAGGTAGACCCACAGTAACCATTCTTATCTTTCAGAATAAAAAAAAAATTGCATTGTAATTTCTGACGCTATTTTGACCGGTATCATATTAATCCATATCCAATAAAATATGTTATTTAAACTGGGAATTCAATTTACATTAAAATATGCCTTGAATCATATAAATCAAATGATATCACAGATTCAAAATTACGCGTAACAAAATAATCATGGTTGACGACAACGCGGGCGCAGTGTTAGGAGTCAATGACCTTTTCCTCGACTATTAGGTATGTAATCCCGGTAGTATGTTGCCGTGGGATATATTCCAACATCCACGCGGGCAAAGCTGCGGGCAAAAGCTAGTAATAATAAAAGAATTAAGTAATAATAATAAATATAAGTAGTAATAATAAAGTAATAAGACAAAATAATTCAAAATTGAAAGATTAAAGTTTTCAAACAACCAAACATTAATAAAGCCCTCATTTTCCTTGAATTCGGCTACTCTTTGCACGTTATTCGTTTTAATTTCATTGATGCGATGTTATGATCCGTGACTCCGGAAAATGACCCCTGCGCTACAGTTAATTAAGTACAGGTTGCTCCAAGACGCTATTTTAGAAAATTGTAAATCAATCAATAAAATGATAGTAACGTTTAATGAAATTAAAATAACCCCATATAACGTAAACGAGAAACCGTATACGTGTGTTAAATTAATGTCGCCATTACGAGGCACGCTGCATAATGTATATCAAAAATTCGTTAAACCGAACGATCACATCACCAAATGTGAAACATCGGCTAAAATTACACGCCTGCGTGTTGTTTATTTAAAAAAACAATATTGGAAGTAGGTACACGTAATGACTCATGACCTTTATTAAATAGGTATTTCTTACAAGAGCGTTCACCCAAAAAGTTGGCAACGTCGCACATAGCTGTTAAATATTTACCTGTTTTGATTAATTTGGCAATATAACTGTATAGAAATAAGAAATATGGCTAACTAGTGAACTAGAATATTAATAATGAATTGCAATTATAACACTGGATTTGATGTTGTAACCGTTTTAGGGCCTGTGCACACCACGTTTTTTAAACGCGCCGCCGACGCGCGTTTTAGAAACACGCGTCGACGGCGCGCTTTTATCCTACAGACAGGTGTGCAAAGGTCCTGACTTGCGTGAGTATCGCGTCTGTATCGCTACAAACGCGCGTCGAGGGCGCGTTTAAAAAACGTGGTGTGCGTAGGCCCTTAGGTGTAAAAAAGGCATTTGGAAAGTTTCCAAATTCAATTTTTACAACTAAAACTAATTATTCGGTGTTACGATATTAATAATTGCAATTCATTATTAATATTCTAGTTCGCTAGTTAGCCACATTTTATATTTCCATACAGTATTATTGCCATATTATTATTATTATTATAAAAAAAAATAAAAAAAAAATGTATTAATCAAACACTTCGTGTGTTACACGTTGTACAGTAAATATTTGACAGCTATTTGCGATGTTGTCCACTTTTAGGATAAACCCACTTATCGAGCTTTACGGCGCACGGAGGGGTCTCGATATTTTTTTTATTTTTTTTATTATTCCCAACACAACTAGCATTACATACAGGTAACCCCAAATCGGTAGCGTGGTCTTAAACAATATTTTTTTTTCCATTACAGCTTATATATGTTGGTGTGTGTATGTGTGTTTATATGTGATGGATGGATGGCAAGCGTAGTAAAGTTACTCATGTCAATAATTGTTTTTAACTGTCATAAGTAATGTCAATAAATCACACATGATTGACATATTTATGTCACGATTTGCACATTGTACCCGCATTTATCGATTACCACATATCTGTCTTCATGTCTTAAAATTACACTAAGAATTACGGTATTTAACAATAAATCAACCATTGTTTATAACGAAAGATTTCATGAAAATTATTTTTTTCGAAAAAAAAAACTTAAAAAAAAAAAAAAACAATTTCGGATGTTGGTCGGTTTTGAATTTTCCTTTTTTGCCACCGAATTCCGAAATTGAAGTTATTTTTCACTTTGTAATGTTTTTTTTTGGAAGCCGGTTTTTTTTTTGTATAAGTTTTTATTTTTCACTTTTTAGTTGTGGTACCCACCCCACACAAATTTGAATACCACTACCTGCTATGTAAATAACAGTCACAGGAAGTTATCATCATATCATTAACATATTCTAAGTGGGGAAAAATACGTACTATTGAAGCTTACTCAAAAACTATCAAAGCAAGTTAATAAAATTTATATGGGCCCAACTTGGGAGCATACCCTTTCATACAAAAAAATAATTTTCAAAATCAGTCCTCAATTGATGGAGAAATCGGCGGACAGACATAAAAAAAAACATACATATGCGACGAACATAATAACCTCCTCCTTTTTGGAAGTCGGTTAACAAAATAAAAAGTAAACTACTTAATAAAAAGAAAGCGAAAACACTAAACCTACCAACTGAAAAACGAAGTCTTCAATTTACATAGCACGAAATTATTTAAACTTTACACAAAATACACAATTGTAAAAATTACGATATTTATAACAATTTTGTCGTGCAACACGTTTATATACTCGGCTACTGAACGGATTCCTTCCGAATGACGATCGCCTGCATTCACACTGCACCTCTATATGTATATAGAACTTCAGCATACTGAAATGAGTAACAACTATAATGGCCTTGCCAGCCAATCAGCTTCGTTTTCGTTCGGCAGTCTCCGCCATGCATACCAAACGGAACGGTAACCGAGCGCGATGTTGAGTGAAAATTCATGCATTGATACATGTCCGCGCCAACACTCAAGTTTGATAGACGCGGCGCTAGTGTCTATGTCATTGCATCAAATTGCGTTAAAAATAATGTAATTCGACAATTTTCTGCCGAATTTTAGTAGTAGTAGGGGCGCCGACACTAGGCCAATCGATCTTTATTACCGAAGGTCGTGTCCCTGTAAGGCCTTCGGTCTTTATGAATTATGTTCTTCCACTTCGTTCGGTTCTCGGCTTGTCTTAGGGCGGTCATAATAGAGAGACGGGGGGCTTACTTGGTCTGACCAGCTGTCGACCGGCCGCGAGGTCTTTTCCCTTCTACCTTGGCACCATCTTTTCAAGGTCAGATTCTAAAGTATGGTAAAACACTTTTCATCCTACCGATATAGACAAGGGTCTTAAAATTTGGTCAAAGCTCTCCCATTATTTCAAGAAATAATACTTGCATGTCAGGGATCACTAGCCCCCAATAAGCTATAGAAAATCTTATTGAAATGGATAATACCTTCAAGTGTTAAGTAGGTAGTTAGGTAGGTAGGTAGGTAGGTAGGGAGGTTAGCAGTGTTGTTAGCGTAAAATAATTTTTGAAAAAGGAGAGCATGTCGCGAGAATATTTTGAGTATGAATGTGGCTAGAAAAAGACCTAGGAAACGATGAATAGATTCTATCAATGGGGGCCTATACCCTATATTACGGAGGAGATGACGAATGAAAATATTATGGAAGGATAAAACCACAGAACACAGTAACTATAAGCTCTGTGGACACTAAAATAATAAGAGATAAGGTTAAGGATATCCCAATAAGAACATTTTAGGATATTGACTGAAGAAAGAGTTAGAAACACTGACTTCCTTACTAATAAACTTATTATATCAGGTGAAGTTACACACCGATTTCTCTTTCAGTCGTCATCAATTTGACTTTCGAAAAAATAAAACAAAGTGTGTATAACTATATAGACGCTATACAACGTTTAATAGTAAGCAGGTAGAAATAAATATCTTGAGGTCTAGATGCAAAAATTGAGAGCTTTGGCCGCAGCTTGTATTCATCACCAATTTTTTTAAGGAAAATGTAATTTGTACAGATTTAATTAAGAAGAAAATGAGTACGATTATAATAATGACACAATATAGTGCCGTAATTAATACTTGTAATCTGACGCAGGCCTGGCACTGACCGTGAATATGAATTGGCAATTAACGTGCTAATGTAACGAAGTCGATGAACTCTCGGCTTCCTTTTCAGGAGCAGACAGTTCTACAGAGTAAAATATGACATACCTACTAACTGTTGCCCGCGACTCTTAAGTCTATTTTAAGTTGAGTATGCACTAGTATTTTCTTGAGCATTTTCATGTAATGTAAAGTTTCTGCGAACGCTCGACTCGGTATTCAAAGTAATGCTCACGGCGACTGAGCATTTACCAGCAACATTTCCTTCTATTTTTTGTTAACATGTCATTGAATAGTCGGATCTTCATATCGAGTGTGATGCGTTTATCTTGCTCGATGAAATGTTACACAAATTTGCTTATTTGTTTGCAAAATAAAATTGTAACAAAGCGTCGAGCGTCGTACTCCTTGTTTGGGTTGCGAAAGGTTGACACAAGCAGCTCGATGTTTTGTTTCAAGTTAATGCTCTATACTCTTAATTTTAAAGTCAAATCAATCTGCCTGCAATTGTAAATATGTATTGGCAATAATCTGCCTAGCCTTTTTCCAACTATGTAGGAGTCGGCTTTTTCACGCGAAGGTGATGGTGGGGTCACCTACAAGAATATTCAGTGTTTTATCTCGACCCCACGTCGAGATAAAACACTGAATATTCTTGTAGGTATTGATAATGGTGTTTTAGGAGGTGGGTACATGTTTTATGCACACACGGTGATGCCTGCGGATATTTTTTTTTTTTTATTATTATTTATTATTTTTATTTTATTTTATAGGTTCACCAACAATTGTTTACACTGGATTAATGCGAATGGGTAACATACAAAAATGTCTATTCAACAGTACAACAATCATTACAGGTAAACTCCGCATGCATAAAGAAGTTGTACAATTTTTTTAATTAAATTAATCTAGTTTTAAATTAAATTAATTATCCAAAAGTCTTGATAATTAATGTAACAATATGCTATACTTTTATATATATATATAATTATATATAACTAAAGGTTGATCTATTTGGGAAGATACTTAAAACAATGGCTTTCAATTTGCCCAAACTTTCAAAGTGCAAATCGATTTGATCACTGCAGCTATTTACAACCTTGCATAACCTTGCATAGGGGGAATTGGCGCCTAGAACCGTTCTTCTCTGTGGTGGGCAGAGTGGTGTTATTGCACTGCGAGGAATTCTTGAGAGGGCACGGAAGTTAAAGGTGTGTAATATTTGTGGGCAGTCAATTCTATGGTGAATTACTTTGCACACAAACATTGCATCATTAATGCGTCGGCGATTGTCTAGCGAAACCATTTTAAAGAGTTTCAGTCTGTTACTTTACGAACTTACGTACTTTTTTAGTTATTCCGCTAGAAAACGCCAGGTGCCATAGAAAACGCTTTTGAACGCGTTCTAGTCGCAACGAGTGTGTGGCATAGTGTGGACGCCAGATTACGCTACAATATTCTAACGTGCTTCGGATTAAGCAATTGTGAAGCATAATTTTACTTTTACAACACCTAAGCTGTTTGGAATTTCTTGTAACAAATCCCAGAATTTTTGAGGATTTTTTTATTATATTATCTATCTGTGGAATAAAAGTTAATTTCCGATCAAAGGTAACACCAAGGTCCCTTATAGTGTTTAGTTCAGCAATTCTTTCTCCTTCGATATAATAGTCTTTATTATTGGTTGTATGGTAACATTTAATTGAGTTTAGATGCATTTTATTGGTTTGACACCATCGCACAAGCCTTTCAAGATCTCTCTGTAGTGTAGAGGCATCATCTTTAGATTTAACGATTTTAACAAATTTTAAGTCGTCTGCATACATAAAGATAACAGACTGATGAAAATAATTGGGTATATCGTTAATGAAGAAATTAAATAGCACGGGCCCCAAATGAGATCCCTGTGGAACGCCAGACGAGATGTATCGTAGGGCAGATTGGAAACCGTTGATGACCACATAGAAAGATCTATCCACGAGATACGAACTCAACCATGAGAGTAACGGTCCGGTGATGCCATATGCTCGTAATTTGCTTATCAAAATTATGTGTGAAACCTTATCGAAAGCTTTACTGAAATCAATATATATGACGTTAGCTTGGTAACCTGAGTCTAGCCTTCGTTAATAATTCAGTGAACAGTATCAAGTTGGTAGTTGTGGATCTAGACTCCACGAAGCCATGTTGCTCCTCGCTTAGGTACAGCTTTAAGTGATTCTGAATGTGGGGGCAGATCAGAGACTCATTTTTTTTTGCAAAGGTAGTTAATATTGATATGGGTCTATAGTTAGAAACCATGTCGTCATTATTTGACTTGTGTATGGAAACAACCTTCGCTACTTTCCATTTTGAAGGAAAAACTCCAGAAGTCAAAGACTTATTGAAAATAAGTGACAATGGTATAATCAACTCGGTGGCACACTCGTGAATAAAAATAGGTGGTATTCCATCTGGCCCTGCGCCCTTATTGCAGTCCAGGATTTTTAACTTCTTGTGTAAAGCATCAGAGTCAATAAACAAATTTGATAAACATAAACTATAATTTTGAAGATTATGTAACAATGGGTTGTTTTGGAAATTGCATCAACCTGAGCAGGGCTATAGACAGAAGAAAAGTAAGATGAAAATAACTCGCATATTTCTGTTCCGTCAGATGACGTAGTGTTACCATCTGTCATCGACCTAGGATACATGCTAGACCCCCCACGTTTAGCTTTTATATAAGTCCAAAACAATTTGGGGTTGTGCGTGACTTCGTCTTCCAAGTTCTTTATGTAGCTATTGTAGCAGACAGTTGCAAGGTCATCGCAGCGTTTACTGATTATTTTTAATTCTATTTTATCTAGTGGGTTTTTGTAAATATTGTAACGTTTTCTGATCTTATTTTTAGAATTTAGCATTTTAATAAGGATTCGGTTAAACCATTGTGGGAATTTGCTATTTTTGGGTACTTATATGTTATTTAATCATTTTATTCATATTATTGGTTGTATAGTAGCATTATATTATAAGTACTATTTATTTTATATTTATGTATAATTCATTAAATCTGACTTGGTTTCTGGACGTCTTTTCCGGGTGACCACTGAAAATCAGCGCTGTGCTGTGGGTCCCCATAGCACAGCATCATGCTAACACACTGCACACTTCAGCTATCTAATTACGAAACACATTTTCGATTTGCAATTGAGTCAAATTGGTTTCGTTTGACTAGAATTGCTTTTAATTTACAACTTTTGAAAGCAATTCTAGTCAAACGAAACCAATTTGACTCAATTGCAAATCGAAAATGTGTTGCGTAATTACGTAACAGGTCTAGTTGAAAACCAGCGTCAGGCACTAATCTGGCATTTTTGCTGAACTAGGCCTATTTGGCGCAGCCACAAGGCACACTTTCCTGCTAATATCTAAGAACGCAATTTTACACTTTTAATTTGTTTTCTTTCTTTTTTAATGTGGTTTTTATTTGTAGTACGATATGTTGTGTTGTGTGCCTTTTAGTCTGTGCTAAATAAATGTATTTTCTTTCTTTTCTTTCTTTTGTTCTTTCTGAGTAGAAGCCTTCTTGTCACAGTCATGACGTGCCAGCAGCTGCCGACTATTTCTTTGTTGTGCTCGTTAGTTTATTTAAATGTATTTTGTTTTATTTTCTTGTTCTACTCGAGTTTACTACCTTTTTTTTTATGCACGTATTTTTCTTTCTTTCAATCTAACGAGATGCAGCTAAATACCATTGTGTTACATAAAGCGACTGCCTATCTGACCTCCACAACCAAGTTACTGCGTGACACGATACCCCTTGGTAAGACTGAATTTTCCGTCGTGCAAATTATTAATCTCAAGTTGACACACATCGCGAGATATTAGTGGTAAGTTATCTTAAAAAAAAAAATAGAAAAAGAATTTATATGCCAGTTGATTATTTGATATGGAGTCATTCATACCCTAGAGTTATGGGATAAAAAAAAACATCTTGTATATTAATAATGAATACCATATTTGGTTCAAAATTAATTAAAGCTTCGGTTTTCTCGTTTTCCCATAACCAAACAAGGACAGAAATAAATACGTAATATCAGGTACTGTGACGTTTTCTATGAGTGCAACTGTCACTAAGGTAAATTGAAATTTGAACAATTAAAATGTAGTAAACCTCAGAAAAACTTTATTATGACACGTCACGTTTGGCACACGGTTTGTGACACGTCACGAATTGAAACGTGCCTATACTAGTGTCAGGACCATAGTAATAACTAGTGCCCTAGTGTAATTAGTGTCTAGGGATTTTACTTTTGCATGCCTTTATAAAAGCACACAAAAGTAAAATCCCTCAAGGCTATTTGGCCCGGTGAGTGGTGAACTGGTGACTGGTTACTGTCAGTAAACAAAAAATGACAGAACAAATGTCTTATTAAGTGTTAATTTCACCAACGATGACACTGACAGCTCTTGAACGAGGTTTAGATGTGCGGATCGCGTTTAGCTTAATTGGTGAAATCCGCCCTAAATATTTTCATAGTTAAGTATTTCGGTTATTTTCCATTAAGCCCACCGGGCCAGATAAACCTGAAATCACTATACTATAGTATAGTTTCTTAATATTATGTTTGAAACAATATGGAATGAATATTATTGAACTGTCAAAATGCATTGCCATTGTAAATGTGTAAATCAATTAGATTTCAGGTTTATCTGGCCCGGTGGTTTTAATTGGAAATAACCAAAATAACTATGAAAGTACTTAGGGCGGATTTCACAAATTAAACTAAACGCGATCCGCACATCTAAATCTCGTTCAAAAGCTGTCAGTTGCATCATTGGTGAACTCATTGGTCTAGTGGTTGCAAGCGTTACTGCTGAGCATGAGATTCTAGGTTCGATTCCCGGGTCGGGCAAAGAGTTATTGGGTTTTTCCATCTAGAATGTCTAAGCCCGGAATTTATAATTAAAAATCAAATACTGTTCGTTGGTGAGCGCTTCACTTGAGAACAGCTGGATCGATTGGATATTTTTTTTTGTTTAAAATGTTGTAATAGTCTGAGTTAGGTTTTTATGAAATGAAAAATTGGAAATCTTTCAAATTCGGGTCAAACTTAACGTCCTTTTTTCTATGGGATTTTTGTATGAATTATGGGGAAATTTCGACAAAACAACTACTAGATCTGTCGGGGCAACAAATCTACACACTAATATTACAAAGAGAAAAGATTTTTATGTTTGTTCGTAATGAATAAACTCAAACACTACTGGACCGATTTTAAAAATTCTTTCACTATTAGAATGCTAGATAATTAATTGATTCAGGCGTGACTTTCGCAAATCCATTATAAAATACAATAGACGACGTATATTTAACCTAATCCGCTTAACTATTCTTAAAGAGTCATAAAGAACGATACTACGAACTGAAAGAAATCGACACGTGTTTCTGCTCTCGACGGTTGACGTGTCCGCACTTCGGGTCCGGGTTCGCAACAAGTCAATCGTCATCCTTTTTTTTTGTGGTTGGGAATTTTCTTGTCAGACTCTTACTGACTAAAATCCACCCGTGTTCCTTCAGTGTTGCCTGTACGTTGCCAGGGGCCTCGGTATCCCTTTCGGACTTTCCCGCAAATGTCAATCGTAATCCTGAAGATGCCTCGTTGAGAAGTGAAAACTCGTGTCGATTTCTTACAGGGTTCTTTATGACTCTTTAAGAACAGTTAAGCGGATTAGGTTACTAAATGTATGTCGTCTATTGTTTTTTTTATTTTTTTTTATTCTGTGCTATACTATTGTTGAGTAACATAGGCTATAATTTATAAAGATATCTCGCGGGCGAAGCCACTGCCAGGAGCTAGTAAGATATATATTACGTATGTTATGTTAAAACAAGAAATATCAAGCATACGAAGTTGCGCGCAGAAGCTAATCAGATATAATTAGAAAGAAAGAATGAAAAAGTATTTATTGAGACTCGCACAGTAAATCACAAATACTAAAACCACACTTAACATAAATAAAAACAATTAAAAAAAAGTAACATTAAAATTTTAAGAAGGAAGTCCTGTACGAGGCCAAAAGGCTCCTATCTCAGCATGATGCTGCGACATTTAAAATGTCGCAGCTCTGGTATTCTGATAGGTCCCGCAGTGATGTCACGGACAGATAGATAATGAATTAAACAAATATAATAAAAAATAAAAATAAATAGGTGTGTGAAATACAAAAATAAGTAAAATATATGTAATCCGCGTGTCTGCATCCGACGTAACATCAGTTACTTGTCTATGCCTTTAGTTTCTGTGGTACTCTATGGTATCAATTAATCAATCAATTAATTAATGTTATGATTATTTTAATGAATGAACTGGTCAAAATGTGTGAAACACATGTCGTCAGTGATAATTATATTTTCCTTTTATGACGACGTAATGGGTTACAGTACGATACAACATATATGTAGCATACATTTGAAAATTTGAATTCATTCATTTCAATTTTACGAATGAATTTGGTTATATGACTGTACAAGTTATTCCGTTTGCGTAAAGATCATTTTTACCTAAAGCAGTAATAAAGATTGGTGATTTTGAAGGCGCACTCAGTTCGGATGGGGATCGGTTTTACGAAATTTGCCGATGCTACATGTAAGTTGTGTCGTACTGCACCTACGAAGTGAAAACGTTTTAATAATTATCTATTGGAAAAATAAAGAAACGGAATTTTATAAAAGCATTAATACTAGGAAGTGGTGAAGAGCAGGCGTTTTGGGGGACTCTTATATAATTTTGACGTTCAAAAGTCCAGATTCTCAGTATAAATAATTTGAATAAATGATTTTGTCAAACTTTTTATTTTCAAACAAGATAACATTTACATAATATAAGCTAACAGTCTTTAAATGATAATAATAATATTTATATGTTAAGACTCATAAAAAAGGAGAGAAAAGAATCATAGGACATCAAAAAAAATATTAGAAAATCCAAAAGTGCACGCTTCATAATGCTCATCAAAAATTTTACCCATCAATTTGGGTAAAATTTCTCACCTCGCAATCTTTACGTACTGTCACAGACTATTGAGACTGTATAAGACGGGATTTTTTTTAAAACTATTTATATGTTTTTGTTTTCGTTTCTGCTGCATTCTTTTTTTTTTTTTTTAAGAATCTCGATGAAATTATCTATACAATGGTATATAATTTAAGTAGCTCCTGTGTACTAGCAGGAGTGTTACAATAAAAACAGTTGCAGAAAGGAGGCAAAACAAATTTTTGATCGTAACGCACTCGTAATGCTTCGCAATCGGAGTCGTGAAAAATCGTCCGCGTCGCGGTCAACGGATAAATGATTTTTGATTTGATGTTATCCGGTGACAAAAGGTCCATTACAGCCATAGAGTATATCTACGATTTTTTTTCTGAAATGGAAAGTAAGAGAAGTAGAAAACTAGGTACCTACTTGTTTTACGTGATTCTTCGGTAAGACTTTATTTTTTACATCTTTGCGCTGCGCAGACCATGGACACTTGACCGCGAGACAGAACGTATACCTATTCGTTCTAAGTGTGCATTATTGCATATATTTCCATACTTCTATCGTCTGAGGTGGATTTGGATATTTTGATACGTAGCCATGAAAAAATTATACAATAGACATAGATATATTTAGTATGCCAAGCGCCTGACGCCGAAGACTCTACGTCAGCGCTCGGCGTGGCACGTCGTGTTCGGGTTCGTGACAAGCCAATCGTCATCCTGAGGATGCCTCATTGAGAGGTGAAACACATGTTTCTTACACGGTTTTGTATGACTCTTTGGGAATAGTTAAACGGAATAGGTTACTAAGTATATCTACGTCTATTTTATAATGGATTTTCGCAAGGTCACGCCTGAATCAATTAACGCAGTAATGATTTAAACATATAGTATAGCATACATAGCACACATATATATAGTGCAATAGCTGACCGATGAGTCCGAAATGTTCAGGAGTGGCGACCGCGTACCAGAAAACGTAGTGTTGGAAGGCCTCCCACAAGGTGGACCGATGATCTGGCGAAGATCGCAGGAATCAGCTAGAGATGCGTGAAGCACAGAACCGGTCGAAGAGGCGGTGCTTGGGGGAGGCCTATGTCCAGCAGTGGACGTCTTTCGGTTGAAATGATGATGATGATGGGGATTTCGTTTAAGGAAAACTTTCATCAAACGACATTGAAACATTCTTCATAACTACGT
The DNA here is from genome assembly GCA_947364205.1 of Agrochola lota. NCBI lineage: Eukaryota > Metazoa > Arthropoda > Insecta > Lepidoptera > Noctuidae > Agrochola > Agrochola lota. The sequence goes on along the minus strand of OX376244.1, from coordinate 4,264,827 downwards.
TCTAGTCATCAATTAGCAATCAGAGGAACGTTAGCGGTCTGTACGATGTATGTACCATAAGTTTAGTACATCATTGTTTTCTTTGAAAATGATACATCGATTTCATTAATACGTTCCTTCGTCGTATCGATGATTTCATACATCCAGCTTCAACCAGATTCATACAGTGGGAATACACACCGTGCAGTTTGATTACATGATTAATTTCTCTAATGGATGGCGTCATGTCGGGTTGTCCGAGATCCATTAAACGGATGCAAGCCATCCAATTTGTATGCCATGAACATGTGGCTTTATGGGTTACGTCACACTGATTTTTTGTCTTGAAAATTCCAAAGTGTCTGTAATTGATTTAATTGGATTAAATGCTTTGAGTTAGTGTCTGCATTTCAGTCTTCATTTAGATTGATTTTATTCTTCAAGATTGTGCTAGAATTGCCATGATACAATGTACACATCAAGTTTAGCTTTTATTTTACGTTTCGTTCTAAGTTATCTATACTTATTCACTAGGGCTTGTGGCTACGTAATAACAGCCGCACCTATCGATCGATCAAGTTAAGCTTGCCTTGCCATCTTGGTCTGTGGATGGGTGACCATCTTTACATACCAAGACCCCTCCGTGCCTCGGAATGCACGTTAAGCTGTTGGTAAAAATCAATCAATCTGCCTAGCCTTTTCCCAACTATATTGGGGTCGGCTTTTAGTCTAACCAGATGCAGCTGAATACCAGTATTTTACAAGGAGCGACTGCCTATCTGACCTCCACAACCCAGTTACTCACCAACACCATCATCATCATGCTGAGTGGAAGCCTTCTTGTCACCGTCATGACGTGCCAGCAGCTGTCTACTATTTCTGTTTTGTACTCGTTATTGTATACGTATTGTTATTATTTTGTTACCTACTCGAGTTTTTATTATTTTTTTATGCACGTGTTTCTGTGACGAATAAAATTATTTTTCTTTCTTTTCTTTCTTTCTTTTACTGGGTAATACGACACTCCTTGGTAAGAATGGTTGTCAGACTTTCGGGCTTCTGACGACCCGTAACGACTGTCAAAGATCCACGAATGACCGCCGGGACCAACGGCTTAACGTGCTTTCCGAGGCACGGAGGAGTCTCGGTATGTAAAGATGGTCACCCATCCACAGTCCAACCCCGCCAAGCGTAGCTTAACCCGATGCAACTGTTATTACTTAGCCACGAGCTCCATAACATTTGCATTTGCTCCATTTGCAACCATAATCGTGAGCAAATAATAAAAAAATCAATAAACATCGCATGATGGATCGTGCATTGTTCGTCCATAAAGAAATTAAAACATTTGCTTAATATGTAAACCTGTAGTACCTACCGTGGTAATTATTACTGTAAAGAATTAAGTGTGTCTTTTATGATTTTTTAAAATGATTAATAACTAGCTTCTATAATTATTTATTTTTTAAATATATCTTTATAAATTATAGTCTATGTTACTCAGTAATAATATAGCATTCCACTGGTGAAAGATTTTTTTAAATCGGTCCAGTAGTTTTCGAGTTAATTCATTACGAACAAAAATATAAACATACAAAAATAAAAATATTTCTCTTTATAATATTAGTGTATGTTGCCATTACTGTTAACCCCAACTTCGCTCAATATTTTGTGACATATACGACAGTGTCTCCGAACCATTTGTCTGCGACAGCGCTGACATTCTGTTTGTGAAGTCTACGAGCTCTACGAGTAGTGTCTGCGCTAGGATATACAATGTCCCCCATGGGCATGTGACCGCCCGCATTTTTTTGAATATTCATGACAAATTATCGAAAATTAACTATAACAGGTATCTCAATTATTATTATTTTTTCACCTTTTTTTTAAAAATATAACCCTATGATTTTATGGACTTGTGTGGAAATGTCTTCACCTCCGTTATTTTTTCATAGACGATCAATTTTAACAAAAAATGTCAGTTAATCCGATAAAATAACTCATAAGCTTTTAGAAATAATAAACAGAATGCAAATCGATCCAATATCATCGGAGGTATGGCAAACGCAACACAAAAAATAAAAAATTTAATAAAGAAAGAAAGAAAGAAAAAGTAGTTATTGAGACTCGCACAGGAAATCACAAATTATACTAAAAACACACTAAATATAAATAAAAAACAATAAAAAAACTAAGTATACTTAAAAATTAATGCAGTCCTGTACGAGAACAACACACAACAACACATGACGTACACATGACGTGACTTGAAAAAATTAACTTTAAAAGGGGGGGGGGATAATCTTTAATATTATATTAAAGATTATCCCCCCGTTTTAAAGTTAATTTTAGATAATTTTTCATGAATATTCACAAAAATATGCCCATGGGTGACATTGTATCTTTGTCTACGACACTCCCTAGATTCTGTGGATTTCAGCTCTAAGAGTGTCTGCGAATTATTTCTCTAATGACAGTTCCTACATTCTATGGGTCTACGAATGTCTCGAACTTTTTGTCTACTCTCTACATTCTGTTGGCCTACGCGCTTTACGAAGTGTCTACGACATTGCTACGTTCTTGAGGTCTAAGCGCTCTACGATAGTGCTACGTTCTACGCGTTCTACGAGAGTATCTACGCACTCGACTACGACAGCGCTAACTTTTGTAGATCATCGCACCCTACGAGAGTATCTACACACTCGACTACGACAGCGCTAACATCTGTAGATCTAAGCACCCTACGAGAGTATCTACACACTCGAATACGATAGCGCTAACATCTGTAGATCTACGCACCCACAAGAGTATCTACACACTCGATTACGACGGCGCTAACTTCTGTAAATCTACGCATCCTACGAGAGTATCTACACACTCGACTACGACAGCGCTAACTTCTGTAGATCTACGCACCCTACGAGAGTATCTACACACTCGACTACGATAGCGCTAACTTCTGTAGATCTACGCACCCTGCGAGAGTATCTACACACTCGACTACGACAGCGCTAACTTCTGTAGATCTACGCACCCTGCGAGAGTATCTACGACAGTGCCTCCATTCTACGGCGTTGACACGTAGGAAAGACGGTGTCTAAGTGCCTCAGTAGCAGACGCTGATGCTGCAAAACGGTGAAATAAACTAGCTTTTGGGAACCATAGACTCTTGCACACATATTAATGGAAGTGCCTGGGCGACCGCGCTCTGGTGAAAATAGAGAATGCTCATTTAATAGTACAGGATAGGTCATACTAATTCCATGCTGCCATGATAGTAGATACTTACTAATCCCATGATGCCATGATAGGTGAAAATAAGGAGAAAACGAATTTCCCCAGAAATGAGACCTAGCTAGATCGATTTTTCGCCCCCGTAAACCCCTTAACCCCGCAACTTTCATCGAAATCGTCAGAGCCGTTATCGAGAACGTGATTACAAAAATTTCTAAATTGCTCATTTAATAGTATAGGATAATGTAGGTACATTCAACGTTCAAAATAATAGTTTGGCATTTGTTCATGTATTTCCCACAAGCAATAAAGTACAAATTGACAGCTGAATGTACTATTTTCCTAATGGTTTTGTAGAACATCTAAATATACGACTACACGTCATGTATTTGCCATAACACTGACCTATTACACTATTTTATGCAGTCGTTCAAGGTTTCAAGGTGTTATAAACGCGGTGGCCCAGATTAATAAAGATGCAACAAAATCCGCTAAATTATTTAAATAAATAAAAAGCGACTCTTGCTACCACATAGTAAAGTGCAATTCAGGTCGCACAGCGCTAATTAGCTACAGTTACATTCACCTAGAAGTTGCCTCTCGTTCTATCGCGTAACTCTTAGATCATCTGACTACGTTACACTCACTGAATTGGCCTTACAAGACGGGCCCGCCACGTACTTGTACCTTCATACCTAAACTGTGGAGTGTCCCATGTGTAATCATCTGTGGCGGTGGGCCGAAAGTTAATTTATTTACTAGCTGCCCGCTCCGGCTTCGCACGGGTAGCACTATGTACTTCTCTACGGCGCACCTACCTACCTACCCTACCTACTTACCCTACCTACCGTACCATGCCTACCTACCTACCCTACCTACATAAATATCTAGCTACATACCTACCTACATACCCTACCTACCTACCTACCTATACTACCTACATACCTACCCTACTCTGCTAAATTCACATTCATCAAACGCTTTTACTGTCCAACGCGCGAAGTTAAAATAGTCGTTAAGTTTTCTGAAACTTTCCGATTTTCTGCGCAATTTTCTTAATTTTTCTTACCGTAAGAACCTTCTCCTTACAATAACAAATACAACAAAAAAAGAATTAGCGAAATTGGTCCAGCCGTTCACGCGTGATACCGCGACCAAGGGAAATAGGGATTCTTTTTTATATATACGAGTATATAAAGTCAAAGTCAAACAATTTATTTCAATTAGGCACATAATAGGCACTTATGAACTTCAAGTTTACAAAAAATAGAATTGATTCTAGTCGCCCCTTCACAAAGGTAGTTTTCGTATGGAGAAGAATGGGCAAGAAACTCCACCGTTACTCTTTTAAAATGTTTTTACAATATTTTGTATACATTAATTATATAATTATATGTGAAGACGATGCATCTAGAATAAGATTACTATACCGCGATAGGTAAAAAAGAATGAAAAATAAAGCAATTACAGATAAATTAAATATGTGATAGATACATGGTGCTCACATATTTACAAACATTGTAAAATTATACGATATTCCTAACATTTTAACAAGTAATACTAATAAGTCAGTGTGTGAGTTCAAGAAATCACAGAATGTAAAATCAGTGTTATAAAAAATAACAAATACATAATTAAATAAGCAACCAGTTTGATTTTGTCTAGACTCTAAATTGTCCTATGGAGCAGGACCAGCATGTTTCCAAGCATTCTTATCTTGGATATAATCCTCTAATTTGTAATATGCTTGTTTACAGAGTGTACTTTTAATATGAGTTTTAAATTTTCTTTCATTTAATTGTAATATATCACAAGGTATTTTATTGTTACATTTAACACAGTACCCCATAAAAGATGTATGTACTTTTGATAATCTGAAAAATGGTTCCGCGGACAGACAGACGGACAGTCAGATTCTGTCCGTCTGTCTGTCCGCGGCTTAGCTCAGAGACGATTAGTACTAGAAAGCTGTAATTTGGTGAAATAAGTAAAATAACCGTAAAGTAGTACCTCCGCTACACGTAAAGTGGGGATGTTTTTTTTTTCTCATCTACCTCATTTTGTGGGACATCGTTAGAAGGGTCGTTCAAAAATATTGTGAGTTTGTGAATACCATTTTTGGATTTAGGGACCCGTTTGCGAAATATTAAGCTTTTAACTGTTTTTTTTTTTTGTTAGAGTCAAGTGTCCCCCCCCTGCCAGCTAAATGGTTATACTTGAATTTGTGAAAAAATTCACAGCAGTAGTACCTATATATAACGAAATTAAAAGGAAAACTATCAGAGCTAAGTAGGCTGTACAGGTTAACGAGTCAAACAACAACCAACCAACCAACCAACAACCAACCAACCAACTTAAATTTGCAGTTTGAAAAACATGATCTCCCATACATTCCGTATGGGAGAACATGTTTTTCAACTACAATGTTAAGTTTGTTCTTGGGATAAATTCATCCCAACTACGGAACCCTTCATTGTGCGTGGTCCGACACGCACTTGGCGGGTTTTAATTTCTGACGTCGCGTCGGCGTCGGTGGAAGTCGGCTGTTTTTTTTACCGTATTTTTATGTAACCCCCCACACAAATTCGAATGTCATCTCTTGCTAAGTAAATAACAGTGGAAAAATACGTATTACTGAAGCTAACTCAAAAACCACTCATCCGAACTTCGACCGAAAAATGGGACCACCCTATTAGTATACCTACCCTTTCAAAAAAGAAAAGAATTTTTCAAATCCGTTAAATGACGGAGTTCTGCACGCTCATCATGACCACAATAGAAACGGGTTTTTTCGACGGAAGAATAGACAAAATGAAAGATAAACAATCACAATCTGTCATTTTGTCTATTCTTCCGTCGACAAAACCCGTAGAAAATCCGTTTCTGTGGTTGTCATGCTACGTGTGCTGAGGTAACAAATATTATAGTTAATGTTGTAATGAGTTAGTAAAGTTATTTAGAATTGAAACAATATTACATCAACATTCTTCTCAATCTTGTTACAGCCCACCCGAGAGGTCGCAGACTATAATACCATTTTAAATGAACTCAAGAGTCAAGGTTAACAATCAATGTAATATAGATATTATATAGTGTCTATAAATAACTATTTAATATTATGCAATGCTTAAAATAGATCAAAGATTACACACTTGTTATGAGTTATTTTTTATCGCAGGTTGCGTTCTGACTGAGCTTTTAAACGTCGTGTTTTTTTCGGGTTTTTCTTAAAACGGGTTGACAGAGATGTTTTTGTTTACGAATTTATTCAACACATGAAGACCCACAGTTCGATTAATGCTGTCAAATAGAATAGGTAGCATACAATGAAGATTGAGAGTTTTGTTATTTAATTGTTCTATAGTTAAAAAATTATGAACTTCAAAACTCGAATACACAGTTGAATTGTTCTATAATAATATTTAGAATATTCAAAGCTTCGACTTGATTTATACATTTCACAAAAAGAAAACGCCAATAAAACTTTTGATTCAAAGTTTAAAACCCAAGACTAATGATTCTAATGACACAGTTTATTGGAATTTGCAAATTTATTGTTGAAGTTTGTATGAAACTGTACCCTAATTGCGTAATAAACGATTAATCTGAATGTGAATCGTTTTGAAAAAGATTACTAATGCATTATTTCATAAATTCGAAAAATAAATCTGCTCAACAACTTAAATAACGCAATGAATGTTGTTGAACTATCAAAATGAAACAGATTAGTCGTAATCGTATACGAAAATTATTCCGCAGCCATTTAATTACGCAACATGCGTAATTAAATGAAAAAAAGAGAAGAAAGAGAGAGAGAATAAAGAGTTTGAGTTTGAGTAAATGGCTGCGGAATAATTTCAAACTGGGTTGATAAAATGTCTATCACGCGTTCTCATACTCCAATAAACGCACTGAACAGTAACTAACAGCCTAGTCCGTAAACACCCTTATTTTTTGCATATTACAAATGTAAGATAGTGATTATTTATAATATTATAGTTGAAAATATATGTATTATAATTATTTCTGAGAAATACTGGGGCATTTAATTAATGTTATCAAAGTTATTAACTTCAACTTACTTCGGATGAGGTAGATTAGCGGGAAACTTGGACAGATAACCTACTCCATGCCAGACGCTTGTCATTTATTCAGCAGTCTTCCACAGTAAACTAAACCAAATATAACCATGTGTAACAATGTCTGTAATGTTTATTTATTGTGGTGAGAAAAAAAAAAAATACTTATTTATTTATGGCCGAACCATAACCTATCTATCACCAGTTTTGGCATTCTGGAGATAGAAAAACCTATCTATCTATGGTTTTGACGTCCCAATAATCTGTCAGAGACTTACGTAATTATGGAACGACATTCAATGACAGATAGAATTATATTGTCTCCAAAGCGATGTCTATTACTGAACATAGGTTATTGGTTTCGGCCGTTAGGCAATGACGACCAAAAACTGTGGGACAACACGACTGACGACTCACAATGTAATTGTTTAGTAATGTTAAGTATAAAATGATATAAGCTGAGCTCTCTCATAATTTTGATGTTGGCTTCGACCTTTTCATTATTAATAACTAAACTAATCGAAAAATTTATGGTAAATAAAGAAAGTAAGATATAAATTGTATAATATAATATATATTGTATTTGCTGGGTACTCACACAGGAAAAATAAAAAAAACAACAGAAGATAAGAATAAAAAATTAAAATAAATAATTATGTCCTGGACGAGGTCAAAAAGCTATCACAGAACGGTGCTGCAATCTGAAGCTTATAAACCTTACTCCGCGTATAATTATTAAGCGTCTAAGAATTATTATGTCTTCGTTTATTTGAGATTTCGTCACTAGAGCGTTTACGCACTGCATCCAATCCAAGTTCAGGAAATGTAGATTGAAAATGGATATTTGTATGATTGATTTCTGACTGGATATGAACTCCGTTCGCCCAATTGAGAACATTTTCAATTCAGATTCCAATCGAATGCAGTGCTCAAAAGCTCTTTGCGACGAAATAAAATAGTAGGTCAGTTCTAGTATACGTATGGATTAAGGAGCCATCAAACTCAAGCTCAAACTCAAAGCATTTATTTCAATTAAACCATTTACGGGCACTTTTGAATTGTCAAATAGTCGCGTCAGTTAGTCAGAAAGTTGAAGCTAGTTGCCCATTCCAAAATGTAGATCTTTATGGAGTAGAACGGGCAAGAAACTCCAAGGATACTCTTTTAAATATAGAAAATTACAAAATCCTGGGTACATTCTTCTTGTTACTTATATATGTGACAAAAATATCCAAAAAATAATCAAAACAATTCAAAATATAAGATTAAAAATAAGCCATGGCCCATAAGAGATGACCAGTCACAACTGACGGCGCCCGTTCACGAACATGACGCGTGGATCAGCACCATCCAGCTCAACTATTTTGTAGGGAACCGAATGATCCAACACACTCGCCACCATCAGCGAGACATTTAAGTGAGTATGACATACTCTCAACTGCCATGCTCTTTCAAGTCAACATACATCTTATCTTAATAACATAAAAAAATAAACGGCTCCATGGTACTCACATTTACATTTTTTTTTTAAATGCTTCTAAATTATACAAAACTAATTTGCAATGTATTTGAGAGATTAATAGAATGTTACTACCAAAAAGAAAGAAAATCATTATCCATTGGAGTATTCAACAATTAAAACTTGTTTAAATAACAAATAAACATTAAGTTTGTAATGTCAGAATAAATAAAAAGGGGAAGCAACTCTTCCAAATATTAAAAAAATTAACTAGTGAGCCCAAGTGGCTGTGGAGCAGGACCAGCATTAAGCCAAGCATCATCATCTCTCATATTGAAACGGAGTACTACCAACATTTAATAGGTAGTAAATTAGCCGATTTTGTAGGCCTGGAATTTGTAGTAAAACCCTTAAAAACTTACAAGACGTTTAAGGTGGCACCCCAATTCAAAGGTCTGAATTGAGGAGCCACCTTAGAACTCGAAAACTAACTGACGGATATTTTTGAAAATTTGGTAGGATTTAGTAGTACTTATGCGTAATCTCTTGTTTGTTAAGGAATGTGTTTATTTTTTTTATATCTTTTGAAATACTGAAAGTGCAGGATGTTGGATTACGCCAATATTTAGTAAAAAAAACTACTAAATATTGTTGCTATTGTTATCCGATTTGATCAACTACTTTAGTAGCTACGTACATATATATTCTATAGACCGTCAGGGTTCAGGAGGTTCCTGGTTTTACTTAAAATTTCAGAATCGGGCCTATAAAATCGGCTAATTTGCTAAATATTGGTAGTACCCGCGTTTAAATATGAGACACGGCTCCTCAATCCATACGAACACCAGCTCCACCAGTTCAAACCAGTTAATATGATAAGGAAACGAAGTAAAAATATCAATTAATATGTCGTGCGCCCCCTTGACCGCATACTCCGAGATCAAGAGGTGTAGACATCGTTACCCAGCCTATAGACAGAACTCAATCTAATCAATCGTTAGAGTCATTGGTCAATACCCGCTGTACATCATACTTATATGCCTAGCCTTTTCCCAACTATGTTGGGATTCGCTTCCAGTCAAACCGGATGCAGCAGAATACCAGTAGCCACTGCCTATCTGATCTCCACTACCCAGTGACTAAGTAATAACGACTGCCAAAGATCTACAAATGACAGAATAAATAATATAGTGACAAAATAATAAATACAGGTATTCCTCAAAAATTGCCCTTTTTAATTACTGCACACATATTATTTTGTAATTTACGAGTGAATACCTGCGAAATTTCTCAATGGTGCATAACCTTTTAATTATTCGATATTTTTAATTCATATTCTTTATGGCACCTCTTTAAGTCATGAGGTATCCGAATATCAAAAAATATTCGGCCTTGGTCTTACGGGGGAGGCGTGAAAATTGATTCGCTGTTAAAATGTATTTAATAATAGAAATATACAGTAATGTTCAATTCCTATGAAGGCAATAGGGAGCAAATCTATTGACATTTTTCAAACACAAATCCATACTCCGAGCTGCTACTAAAAAAACTTGTGAAACAACTACTGCTGCATCAGTGATTGTGTAACATAACTACTGCTGCATCAGTGATTGTGTAACATAACTACTGCTGCATCAGTCATCGCGTAACATAACTACTGCTGCATCAGTCAACGTGTAACATAACTACTGCTGCATCAGTCATCGTGTAACATAACTACTGCTGCATCAGTGATTGTGTAACATAACTACTGCTGCATCAGTCATCGTGTAACATAACTACTGCTGCATCAGTGATTGTGTAACATAACTACTGCTGCATCAGTCATCGTGTAACATAACTACTGCTGCATCAGTGATTGTGTAACATAACTACTGCTGCATCAGTCATCATGTAACATAACTACTGCTGCATCAGTCATCGCATAACATAACTACTGCTGCATCAGTCATCGTGTAACAAAACTACTGCTGCATCAGTGATTGTGTAACATTACTGCTGCATCAGTCATTGCATAACATAACTACTGCTGCATCAGTCATCGTGTAACATAACTACTGCTGCATCAGTGATTGTGTAACATTACTGCTGCATCAGTCATCGTGTAACATAACTACTGCTGCATCAGTGATTGTGTAACATTACTGCTGCATCAGTCATCGCATAACATAACTACTGCTGCATCAGTCATCGTGTAACATAACTACTGCTGCATCAGTTAGTTTAGCATTTGCAAAAAAGGAAAATCCTTGACGACTCATTATAGTTTCTTGTAATGTAAACCACCGTTCCTACAACTAACATAAAACCTAATAAAACATTTCAATGAATGGGCTGCACTCAATGACTATATAGCCTCTGCACACATCAGTCACATCATCATGAAGACGTGGCAGGCCATGCTTTATGTTTTGTTTTTTTGTATCATGCAAGCACGTGTTCTACCTGATGACAACTGCAATAAGTATCACTATCATGCATGGCAGGTGCATTGTCATCTCTGAGAGAAAACTGCGGGGTAATTGCGTAACACATTTATAATGGCAAGGCCATTAATTTAGACAGTTCAACAAGATTCATTCCGTTATATATGTTGTCGAGCAGACACATTTTCCGAACATATGAAGCAATGGATAAGGAATATCCTTCAAAATCATTTGTTTTTCCTGATTTCAAATCGGTCGCACATTTTAGACGCATCCGTTCATGTAAAGTTATGGAAATTCTTGTTAAAGAAATGGACTATCAACTTTCTTCTTTTCATACAATTAGTCTTTAACAGTTGGGAATGAAATAGCTATGACACACGGTGAATTGACGTAGGGTGCAATTTTTTTATTAATAATTTCGCAGACTTTACGTCCAAAGCTCTATTAAGGCTTCCGCTGACAGGCGAGACGCGACGGTAGAACAATTTCCATGAAGTTTTCATAGAAACTGCTCTACTTGAGTTGCGGCGCGCTGTCGCGTCGCGCCTGTCTGAGCCTTTAGTGGTTTTGCCACGTCCCTGACATAGAACTGATACGATGTGCAGATAGGCCATTCATATATTATGTACATCAATTACAAGAATTGATACAATAGTTTTTTGCATAACATAGTCATTCATGATTCATGCTTGTACGTTATAAATTAATCGGGAATTTTGCATTACAATGCCTCCCGTATCTAATAACGATCTTTTTCCTGGTCAATATCACTCCATAAATGGGTGCCATTGTTAATTGTGGCAACGCAATACCACAAAAAGTGACAATACATAATTGGCCGCCGCTAAACCACCGTGTATTAATAATGATACATCCAACCTATAAAACATTGCAAAGGGAATCCCACAGGTGACGAATGGCAGAAACTATAACGGTATTGAAATTCAAACTTTCTGCTAAAATTCGATTTTCTCCATTTGAAATAAGATTAGAAATTTAACTAAACATTTTTAACAGTCCGTTCAACTGATTTTGACTTCTATTGCGTTGGTGGCATGACAAATGGCAACTGCAATAAACAGTTGGTATTGCAACCACTTTTTTTGCTTTTAATGCCATTGTTATGCCTACGGAATAGAAGTCAGTATCGGTTGACCGGACTGTAAAAAAGGTTTTTTTAAATACATATATAATCTTATTTCAAATGAAGTATATGTAGGTACATTGTATGGAAGAAATATATATGATGCGCCGACCCGAGAAAGTAGGGATAAGGGTAGGATTATACCTAATGACGATGACTTAGTGTAGGAAATCAGAACGGATACAACAAGAATACAAGCAGCGTAACTAAACGCTAAGGGTACCCCTTGTGGGGTTCGGAGGTACAGACCTCGGCTTAGGACGTTGTTGGGGGAGGACAGCAAGGGACAGGCTGCACGCATATCACGACCGCCATAGAAACGGGTTTTGTCGACGGAAGAATAGACAAAATGACAAATGACAGATTGTGATTGCTTGCGGGATTTAGCTGCTCTAGAATAGTCGAAATAAAACCATTAACTGTGATCCATAGGGAGAGGAGCTCGTGGCTAAGTAATAACAGCCGCACGGTTCAATCCATCAGGTTAAGCTACGCTTGGCGGGGTTGGATGAGTGACCATCTTAACATACCGAGACTCCTCCGTGCCTCGGAAAGCACATTAAGCCGTTGGTCCCGGGTGTCATTCGTGGATCTTTGACAGTCGTTACGGGTCGTCAGAAACCCGAAAGTCTGACAACCAGTCTTACCAAAGGCTATCTTATTACCTAGGTGTTGGGTTGTGGAGGTCAGATAGGCAGTCGCTCCATGTAAAATACTGTATTCAGCTGAATCCGGTTAGACTGGTAGCCGAGCCCAACATAGTTGGGAAAAAGCTAGGCAGATTGACTGTGTGTCCATAGGTTATTATTATTTAAATATTATTATATTAATACGTGAAGTAAACCTTTGTACCCCTTTTTACGAAAATTACGCGGACAGAGGAGTATGAAATTTGGCACAGTTAAAGTTTATATGGAGAAGGAGTGCAGAAAGCTAATATTTTTATATAATATACATTACAAATAAATTAAATTAATAAAAAAAAACATTACACACACTACCATGCGTTTGAGACAAGATGGCTACCTTAGAATCATGACATGGCAGCATGGAATTAGTATGTACTATACAACTTAAAATTTAAATGAATTATGGTCGAATTTCGACCTCTGGGCGACCACTAACTTACAATTTAATCAGCCAGGAACGCTCACAAAATTGTACGTAGTAGATTGGTACAATCAGAAAAACAAGTGATAGTCGCACAATAGAAATAGTGTAAACCTGGATTCATATTAAACCAAACGCCAGAAAAATAACCGTCCGAGCTTCTGTCCAAAAACGTAGTGATGTGTCACTATCGTAGGGCCGTTACTCATTCTGATGAACGATGTGTTCATCACCACATGTTTATCTGTGGATCTGGATCGAGTTAAGACCTTTAGAATGCAATGACATTTGCTTTTATACCTTTCTACATCTAAAAACTGCAAGTAGCCGATTCCGATTAACTGTCGATTTCCCTTTAGAAGGCGACATGGGCATACACAGTTTTTGGTCCAGAGGAGGGCACATAAGAAATTTCTTAATCTTATGGACATTTAATGAATATTTTTCGTCACCTAGGTTTGGCTCCCTCAAAACATGTCAAATAAATGCAATTCATGCAAGCTGCTCGGGCTCGCTTATCAGCCGACTATACGAGCGCTCAGTCATGCGGTAATCTTCGTCTGTCGTCCGTCGACCTGGGGCGGCGCGGCGGCTGGCGAACGAGCCTAGTGCTTGCTTGCTGCGTTCGCATATTTTGTATGACACAACATGACCGGCCGCGCAGCGTGGCTTTTTCTTAAATTAATGCAATTTATTGTAACTGTAAAGTAAATCTTAACGTGATTCTAGCATAACTTTTATCAACAACAGCAGGTACTTAGACATTCAAAATCCAGGGGGGGCAGTTGCCTGGAGGCGAAAGTCCTCGCGCAGATGTGGGAGTTGCGCGAGGAGGCGAAACGCCAGGGTGTAACTCCGCTGCCGCGAGAGATCACGGCACAGCGGACAGAGCTCCGGCGGGATCTCATGGCGGCATGGAGTGTGCGATTGTCGCAACCCAGCGCTGGGCACGCCACAATTGCGGCGATAAGTCCCCTCTTTGAGGAGTGGCTTGAGAGGCGCCATGGCGTCCTCACCTTCCGCCTGACGCAGGTCCTCACCGGACACGGTTGTTTCGGGAGGTTCCTGTTCCGCGTAAGGCGGGAGGAAACGCCCGGGTGTCACCACTGTGTGGATCGCCCGGAGGACACGGTGGAGCATACGGTGGAGGTCTGCCCGGCTTGGGCGGAGCACCGCCGTGTCCTCACGGAGGCGATCGGCGGCGGCGATCTCTCGCGTCCGGCCCTGGTTCAGGCCATGGTTCGGAGCGAGAGTGCATGGGAGGCCGTCACCTCCTTCTGCGAAGCAGTTATGCTCGCGAAGGAGGAGGCGGAGCGCGCGAGGGAGATGCAAGCTGCACGCCCTCGCGGCCCTAGTCGCCGCAGGAGACGCCCCGGGCGTCGGGAGTCAAGAGCCGACTTCCGGCCACCGTAGGCGCGGGCCTGCGGACGGTGAGCAATGGGCAGCTCGCCGTCCGATCAGGACCAGGCCCGTGTCGACGGCGCGTTGTGTTCCACGCGCGCCTCAAAGAGATGTCAGCACCAACCGACGGGGTCGAAAGACCAATGCCTGCTGGGGTTGCGGGTTTGTCTGAAAGGGATATCGCGGCCCCGGCACACAGGCAACGGAAGGAACACGGGTGGGTTTTAGTCAGTAAAAGTCTGACACACCCTCTCGCTCTGCCCAGAGCGGGAGAAGTCATTTGATGATTTCCCATCCAAAAAAAAAAAAAAAAAAAAAAAGGGGGGGCAGTTGCCGTCCCCTGGCCCCCCTGGGTACGTCCATGGAAGACGTTATCAATAAAAATTATATTGTGTCTCTTTACTAATAGTTGAACTCTTATGTGGCGCCAAGGAACTTCCGAAATAAAATATTATTTTAATCAAGTTTGCAATCGACTTCCGTTCACTAACCGGAGCCGGTATTTATAGCACCGGAAGTTGGTTGCAGGAAGTGTCAAATTATAAATAAATAAAACATTTATAAAATAATCTGCACCCTATCCTATAATCTGTACCTACAGTGTAAATGATTATGTACGTACTTAATATGAGCTTTCAGTTCAGTGGTCAAAGTGAAAATACACTAAAATAAAAACTTTGTGAACACAACACAAACTCGTGCGTTTTTCTCATCGGGCGATTTTTTTTTTAAATAAAATAGCGTACTGTGCTTAAGCTGTCATTGTGACCTTACTAAGAGAATCCAAGAGCGAGCGAGGCGAGCTAGAAAACTGACTCAGATACTTTAGGTTTTCATTGAATAACGAGCGAAGCAGATTCGAAAATAACTAAGCATTCTGAACCGGGATTGGTTGATTTCATTGGAATCTTACGAAGAAAATGCAAGAGCGAGCGAAGCTCGAAATTTGGAGAATCCTGACTTGGATAGGTTAAGCTGTCATTACCATTTAACTAAGAGAAAGTAAGAGCGAGCGATGCTAACTCGAAAATTGGAGCATACTGATTCGTACGTAACATTTTCTGTGTGATTTTAAGCCATTTTCATATTATATTATTGATGAGGAGCCCGTAATGAATGAATACCTATTCATTCATTACGGGTTCCTCATCAATAAGAATTTGAGGTTTTGGATAATATTGTACGATTTTTTGCTTACACACCTGTGGGCCCCTGTAGCTTGGGGGCCCCGTATCATTGATACGTCTGATACGGCGGTAGCTACGCCGTTGGCAACAAGCAGTGGAGGGGTGTGGAATTTTAAATTAGAGTGTTCGCAAGATATGTTTATGTTCGGCTTATTAGTACTATTATTTATTCTGTGGCACGGCTGTAATCGGAACTAATCGTATGCCGCCGTCGTGTCGTTTATGTAAGGTCAAATTAAATATAGAATGATTTAATTAATTAATATTAATGTAAGATTAATAATATTATATATTATATTATTATTATTATTATATATATATATTATATGTATACAATATTATAAATATAGATTTAATCCAGTCGCGCGCAGACTTAGACACTAGAGTGCGCTCTAGTTGATCACTATCTAGGTATAGATACATAAACATTAATACAATATTAAGGCTCCCGCGGACAGTTGCGACGCGACCGTATGACGCGATTTTGGTAGAACAATTTCCATGCAGTTTTCATAGAAAATGTTACTAGTCACGTCACGCTGTCGCGTCGCGCCTGTTCACAGGAGCCTTTATGGAACACAAATTGTAGACACTCAAATGAATTCTTGTCGATGTTACATCTTTTTTTAAGGGTTAATGTAAAATGGTTATATCAAAAATGACACAAAAAATATACACGGCAGGAATATCTACGCGTAAACTGTTATCTTGGATTCAGTATATGATTCTGGACCCACATCTTATGTTTTAGTCCCTTTTCGGTTCACCGCCGATAAAAGTACAAAATCTCGTGAAACCTGCTAGTTAATGTTAGTAACCACAATCTAACATATCTACTCGTATAAGTATATATAAAAATGAATACCTATTTCCCTTGGACACGCCATAACTTGCGAACGGCTACACTAAATTGGATAATTCTTTTTTTGCTACGTTCGTTATTCACAGCACAAGGTTATAGATAGGTAGGTAGATAGGTAGGTAGGTAGGGTAGGTAGGTAGGGTAGATAGGTAGGTAGGTAGGGTAGGTAGGTAGGGTAGCTAGGAAGGGTAGGTAGCCGCAGATAATGACTTACCCGTACGAAGCCGGAGCGGGCAGCTAGTTTTAATTAACTAAAGAAGAAATTGTTTAGCATAACCTCCGTTACATCGAAAATACTACCTAGATTAACAACAATATTTTTGTAAACAAACAAAACAATTGTTGTTAACATAGGTTAACTAAGAACTCAAATAAGGCAGGTATCCTATCTACATGACTTGTTATTTTTGTTTAAAAAAAACATTTTAATGTTGAAATTAAGATTTGAGCAAGGCGACTATTTACCTGCTTCATGTGAAAATAACAAAAACAGATTTAATGATAATTAATTTTTTTTTATTTTTCAATAGAAAATTTCATTGCTTCACTGGGGGTGCTTTTGAGAGGGATAAAACCACCCTACTTATTTCAATTTTCGGAGTGAGGCGGAGGTTAGTGGTGATGAATGTTCCTGAGGGTCTAAGGAATCAAGGAAAAATGTTTTTTTTTTTTTATTGGAACTGTTCCACCACTTATCCAAATTTTCCGGCTTATTTACTGGATTAGATAGCAGATGAGTGAGTTAATAGGTACCTAGTAGAAACAGGACTTTTCAGTAATTACCACGGCTGGCATGGTCGTTGCATTATTGTTTAGGTAAATTATACAAAAATTCAACGCAGGAGTATAAATAGGTAAGGATCGTAGCAGGCGGCGTTCTGTTGTTTCTGCCTACCTCTATTTGGTGGGACGTGGTTTTAATAAGTATATGTATTACACAAAATAATGTAAAATGAAGAAGAAGAAAATACTTACATTAATTAGCACAGACTAAAAAGGCACCTAACATAGTCTACAAAATCGTAAATTATTATTACTACCAGTAAGTTACGATTACATTTTCACATAATTAAATCCTATTTCCTACTCATATAATTATGATACAAGACAAGTGTTACATTAAAAAATGCTCAAACTTCACGTCAGTTTTTAAAACATACATTGAATTTCGCGGGCGAATTTAGAGCTCCAATCAATGTGAATTAAAAAGTTGACAGCTATCAAAATAATTTTAAATAACCCTTTTTTTGCACATAGTTTTAATATTAAAATTTATTCAATGCACGAAAATTAGGTGAAAAAACAATATTTTAATCAACGAAGGAGGAGAAGGCCTTTAGGTACTTGCTCAATATATATTTAAAAGAAATAAATAGATTTTATTACGACAGTGCTGCTATATTAAAAAATAAATAATTTAAAGTAAGTACTTACATTAAAAATAATCCGAAAACCACAAGCTGCAGAAGACTGGCAATGAAACTGATGTTATCCATAATGTTAGTATCACTCCACTTTTTGGTGTTAGTGCTACCGAACCAAAAGCTTATCACAAATTGAAGCTTGTTTGGTCTAGTCCATAGTTTTTATACGGGCCGTGTCAACAAGATCCACCCGAAACTTGAGAATCTTTGCAACTCATAAAATATTATAATCTGGCAATAATTATTTATTGAGAATTATTTCGGTTCATTTGTAGTCAATAAAAAAGTCTCTCAATATTGTATAATTTTCTTATTATCTTATTATCATCACTTTTCCATTTTCTATCATTGAACCGTGGCGCCCCGTCAAAGGTCATCATTATTTTCATAAATAAATTGATATTCTCTTACAAAATTATCACAGATGTCAATGGGAAATCAACATTAGTACGTTGGGCTATGTACTAAAATAGAATACAGAAGAAGCATTTAAGTAGTAATTTAATCGTAATTAATTTGTTCTGCAGTATTCTAGGTTACCGCGATAAACACGTTCGAGACAGACGAATGCCTCGTAACTTTATCATTATGAAGTCTCATTTGCATTAATAAAACTCCTAATTTACTCCCTCGCTTCGTCATCAGTGTGTTTTCCCAAAAGTACTGTAACTGAAATTCAGAGCCTGTCGTATAGCACCCACTAAGAAAAGCGCCATCTATTATGTCTTATTCGAATCATCAACTGTTAACGTTAGTACTTTTTGTGTTGACAGATGTCGTTTGTGCGCGATGTAAAATCATAAACAAAAACCGGCGTTTACAATGTGACATAATAATTTTATTATTTTGAGATTACACTAATTAAAACCGGTAAAAACCCACTTGTTTACAAACAGAGTAGACAAAACAGTAGGTACTATTAAAAAGTGATCCTTGCCAATTAAAATAATGGCACTAATTATGCCCTTTCACTCACACATTCAATTAAGGAACACTGGGCGAGTGAAAGGGCATAACAAGCGCATTTGTTGGCTGCCACTTTAAATTCGTTTCGTAGCGCGGGTTAATAAAGTATATAATTATGTAGTAATAAATTAATTATAATATTATCAACTGTACTTAGCACGTTGCACTAAAGCGTGAAAACCAGGCAACAAGTTATCGAGAGTTATCACAAGGCCAGGACCTAACCTGGGCAAGTGTTTGTTGTTTTCAATTATATTGGATGGGAAACAAATCGGCAATAATAGAATAATAATAAGCAATACCAGACATCACAAATGCGTTGCCATCCCAGAGACGAAGCTGGAAAATGCATCGGGTGGTAGATTCTTAGGAATGTATAGAATAATCAAAATATATATATATACGAGTTTAATGACCAATCTCTGCCCACCCTTTCGGAGAATACAGCAGCGAGACAAAAAATCAATTTTTAATCAATCGAAAATACAATTTTATTGGTAAGAGTCAACATAACTTTTAATATGTGGCAATAAAAATGATTTTGAAACCGGGCGTCCGCGGTAGGTAGTTCATGCTATCTCATAAAGGCTGAACCACATGTATTTCTTCCTACCAAAAGCGTATATTGTTAAACTAAGAAAAACAAAATGATACATAATAATCTACTGAAATAAACGATGTTACGATGATAAAATAAACATTTTCAAAAAAAGAGTTTTATTGATCGGTTTATAATAAAACAGCAGAATAGTAAAATTCCTTGGACACTTAAAGAAACAGTTTTGCCTGAAGGTTGGCTAAACTAACTGTCAATTCTGTGTTGCCGTTAAATAAACAATGACAGAATCTAGGGACACAATATTTCTAAAATATGTAATTATTTAAACTTATTCAAAGATCCGTGGCGCGTACTGTAAAATTTAACTACGCCAATTTTAAAGGCTAATAAAAGCACAGTCACACCACCACACTATTAATTTTTAACTTTTGCGGCCCGCCCTAGTTCGCACGGCGATTACCGCATATACTGATGTGGCTACGTGTCAAAACATCGGGATTTCTGTGCTAGGCATATGATAAATATACCTTACAGAATATGACCTCTAAAATGATGGTGATAACCGCATAAAATCCATTGTGTAGTTTAGAAGATTTACGCGGTCACACATACCGACCGATGATACGAGTTTTTTTATACTATGTACACCATAGTAAAAATATGAAAGGATATTGGAAACCACATAAAAAAACTATTTGATTTTTTAGATGTAGTACTTGGTAGATTTTAAATCAAGCTATGGCAACCCAGTAGACTCACGTCATTTATTCCAATCAGTTCGAAGTTCGGTACTAATCGGTGCGTCTTGCTTGTTTGTTTTGTTTACGTTTTATTTTCAATTAAAAACTTTTCTAACGCCGCCGTCCTTTGTTTACATTAGTATACTAATTAACACGAGAAACGTTCAAGTGTTGTGCATAACTGTGATATCTTATGTAATTGTATTGCAATTATTTGCATGAGTTTAGTCATCGTTCGTGAAATTTATGTTCTGGTTTTATGTTATTGTGAAATTTTTCGTGAATTTAGCAATTTAATGCGACTTCCGCATTGATCCAGTGGCGAGTGGAGGTTAGTGTTGTTTTTTTATTGATTTTCCGATAACTGGTATTGATAAAACGTGTAACATCCAGCGTCTTGTTCTTGCTTTTTTTGTTTTGTCATTGCATTTTTTTTTCTGTCGGCGCGGGTGACCTCGATTCTCTTTTTAAAAGTTAACTTTTCTGATATGCTGATTACGATCTTAAATAATCTGAACGTGTTTGTTATTTACCAATATTGCGTTGCTGCATTTCGAAAGGAATGAAATTGAAGAGAAACTATTACTATTACAAGATTTATAAAAAGTTGTTTTTCTGAAACTTGTTATTTAAGTTGATCAAAATAAAATATTGTCTTAGAATAAAAACCTTTGAATGAGACTAGCATAAACTTGAATGCACAATTTCTATGGTTTTAGAAAATATTCATATTTTAGTCATGAGAAAATGAATTTTCCCAGATATGAGACCTAGCTAGATCTATTTTTCGCCCCCGTAAAACCCAATATTGCAACTTTCATCGAAATCGATAGAGCCGTTTTCGTGGACGTGATTACGATATACAAATATTGACATTTAATAGTATAAGATTTAAAACTCACAAAATAAACTATTTTCTTTTAAGAAAAACATGGCTTAAGCTACCACATAAGTACAAAAAATTGAAACAAATAAATTGACCCACATGTAAAATTAAATTTTCATCTCAAATTAGAAAAACAGGTGTGAAATAATAGACGAAAAATATAAAAATCCTTTTTTGTCAAACTAAATGTTTGAATTTATTATAATTTTAACATACAAAGCGCATTTAGATTTTATTGCGCCAGCCTTTCTATGTATGGTGTTGGTATAGTGGGTGTAAAATTATGTGCCACACTGCATCCTTGACAACATCTGTCATATTCACAGTTAGGTTTATAAAATGACTGTTATTATAGTCTACTTTTTTAGAACTACATTTGTTGTATTGTCGTGGGAATGAGTTTTTATTTTTGAAAGGATTTGTACAGTAGCTTTGTTGTTTTATTAACGGAATTCCAAAAAGGAGGTCATTCTATTTTCGTCTGTATATTTTTTTTTAATGTAGCCTACTTAATTTCATTGCCCCATTTAAGGTAGATTTAAAAAAATAGCGACCCACCCCTCTTCGCACGGTTTATAAAACTTGACAAAACATAGAGATTTCTTTATTATATCTAAGTTTAATATGAATGTATAATACATTCATATTAAACTTAGATATAATAAAGAAATCTAAAGCACATAAACATTTCGGAATAAATGCTTTATATTGTGGTGAAAACTGCATTGAAATCTGTTGAAGTCTTACACAGTCATGAAATTCGATTTTAAATTTAAAATATGTAAGTATTGGTGTACCATACTATGTAATTATCGTGATATCTTTCAAGGTAGATATTAATTATTGTATTTAGCAACCCATTCCTGACAAAACATCAAGATTTCTTAGTTATATGTAACTTTAATGTTAACGCATAAACCTTCCGGAATGAATTCTCTAAACAATGGTGAAAACCTCATAAAAATCTGTTGCATGGTTTATAAGAACAACACGAACATACAGACAAACACGAAAAGCAACTTTAATTTATAATATGTATTTAGATTACTTTTAAAGTTCAAATTCAACGAAAACAAGTAGGTATTATATTAATGTAATTTACTTGATTTGTGTTTTTTAGTTGTGAATCACTCTGTTTGTTATTCTGCACTGTATTTACATATTTCAAAATGTGTTGTTTTATGAATGAATTTATACCTAACTTAGTAACCACAATATATTTCAAAGTAAATATGTAAGTAATAAATTATTGCAATGAGCAATCTAAAATGTTTGTTTACACACATTTGCGTAGCAATTACCTATTTTTATTTTATATATATAAGTTTTTTTTTTTTTGTGTGATGTTCTCTATTAGGCACTTAGGTACTTATCTTAATACTTTTTTTTATTTGTTAATACAGTCGGTTATTATTTTATAAAACTTCGAACAAAATCCGACGACTGACAAAACACGAAGTTTTCCGAGGGACATTAAGAAAATAGTTGTACTGTAAGTACATTGCTTTTAATGACACGAATACAACATGCATGTCAAGAAAGCACGACATTATAAGTTGGTCCTTAGGGTACGAACTAATACCACTTTGAAATACAGTGGGTACTAAGATTATACAACCACTCATTTCAATTCCGTTAGTGCACTTTGCTTTTCTGCATAGTTTTCTACTAGCCAAGTACAGAGTACAATGTAATTATCTTTCTTTCTTTATTTTTCCTGTGGTTAATGAGGGACTAACCTAGTGTCAGAGTTTTTATGCCGCCCATGGACCTCTGACTTGGCTTCACATGCCGTCGAAAAATATCTCCCAGGCATGCCGGTTTCCTCACGATGTTTTCCTTCACCGTTTTTGAAGCAAGTGATAATTATACAATACGCACATGAATCCGAAAAGTCAGAGGTGCATGCCTTGGGTTCGAACTCGACACTTATTCGACTCGGTCATGCCACTAGGCTATCACTGCTATAAATAATAATTATCTTTCTGAGGATATAAAGTTATAAACTTAATTACTTAATGCCCTTCGAATTTTCGTAGGTGAGAATATGGAGATTCTCTGATGTCAAGTTTCACTATAAAAGGCCAATTCTGGTACTTACGGTGGACACGAAGGGTTCTGTACCACCGTACATTTCGTATATTTGGCAAAAAACGCCGGAAAAAAACAGGTTTTTTGTCCCCCTTTCATTTTTAACTTTATTTTATTTTTATTATTAATAGAAATACACAATCTGTGAATATTTCAAATGTCTACCTATTACGGTTCATGAGATACAGCCCGTTGACAGACAGACGGACGGACAGCGGAGGAGTAATAGGGTTCCGTTTGGTACCCTTCGGATACGGAAGAATTCGAATCTCATCTCAGCCATAATCGAAGTCAAAAGCCTCTTCTCATAGAAGACATTAGTATTGATCACCAAGTACAGGTTTTCAATTTCACACCACTAAAAGTCCAAGTTTCCTCACTATGTTTTCCTGCACCATCATTCAATGTTTATTTACCTAGAAATTACACAGGAAATACAAAAAAATACTTTGGTACTTACCTGGTTTGAACTAGATCCCGCAACCCGCCACCCCATTCTCGAGTAGCGGCCACCTTAACCTCTGGGGCATTACCACTTCTGCAACCGTTTATAGAGTCGGTAGGTAGCCATATTGTTTGGGCCACATTTCCCCAAAGCTCCTTCAAAAGAAGCATAAAGTATTTAAAAACTACCAACTTCCCGTACAGCCGGAATCAGCTGGATGCGAGAAGGACCACAGAACCGGTCGAAGTGGCGATGCTTGGTCCCTAAGCCTATGTTCAGCAGTGGAGCTCTTTCGTCTAAAATGGTGATGAACTCCTCCCCGGACATGGCATGTACCTACCTTCCTAACCAATTATAAATTTAAAACACGCGACCTGTCACTTTCTTTAGTTTCCGACTTGAATGTCGTAGTGTATTCGTGACAATGATTAGCATTGCTAATTGTTCGTTAGTTAAGGAAAAAGTACAATTTACACTGCTTTTTCTTATTGTTTTTTTTTTTAATACTTTTCACATGGTATCAAGTTCTTCAAAAGATTCTCGGAACAAAGGACCAAAAATCAATCAATGTGCCCAGCCTTTTCCCAAATATGTTGGAATCGGCTTCCATTCTAACCGGATGCAGCTGAATACCAGTATTTTACATGGAGCAACTGCCATCTGACCTCCACAACCCAGTTACTGGGTAACATAAGGACCAAGAAAAGCTATATGCATAAATAATAAAATTTGTTGCATCGACCTCACCTCATCCTTGTTCTCCTATCGAAAAGCTCATTCCGCGGTGATTCTAATTACCCAGTCAGCAAGGTCATAGCGGGCCTGACTGCCCAGGTTCTAATGACTGACGTACATTGAAGTACTTATAAATGGTAATTTTTTTTGCACCCCAATATCTAACTCAACATCCTGATTGACATAAGTTCTAGCTGATGTCAGTTATTGTAAAGTCATCACACACATCGAAGATAATATTATACGAGTACTATAGCGCTTAAAGATACTTTAAGGTAAAATATATATTATCTTCAGTATGTGTGGTGGTCCATTAAATTGTACAGTGAGCGATATGTCGAAGATAATATATATTTTATATTATCTTCAAAGTGTGTGACGAGCTTAAGACACTGGTTTATAAATTTACGAATTTCTGACCATTAAAAATAAATCCTTCCACGTTGTAGACCATCTACTAGGTTTCATATCTTTTTAATAGGCATAAATAAGACTATTTCTAGTAATGTGAATATCTCCATTTCAAATAAAAATAAACAAAATAAGGAAATTTACATTAATTAACTCGGTAAAACGGCGTTTAAATACAATCTGCATATTATTTTAATTACTCAGTATAATTATACGAGGTACGATAGCTAAATGATTGAATATTAAACGTATGTAAAATATTAGTTTATTTTTAGTTTACTTTCCATACTGGATTGGATGAAAATCATCCAACTCGTGTAGTTACTTATCATCCCACATGGTAACTGATAGTTTAAGAGATAGGAGTTAAAACATAAGCAATATGCGCTCAGCATTTCATTTTTTTTTTCACAGTCATGACGTGCCAGCAGCTGCCTACTATTTCTGTTTTGTACTCGTTATTGTATACGTATTGTTATTGTTTTGTTACCTACTCGAGTTTTTATTATTTTTTTATGCACGTGTTTCTGTGACGAATAAAATTATTTTTCTTTCTTTCTTTCTTTCTTTCATTTTGCGTAGTATACAATGTGTTACAAAATCCCTGTCCGATCCGAAAAGGGCACATAGGTACAGGCACAATAACATTACCAAAAAGTAATAAAAAAATATTATTAAAATAATAAAAAAAGTTATTGCTATTTAAAATTCACATTTTTAGTACCAAAATGATAGGTACCAATTCCGTGAAAAATTGGTAAATTGTCACCAGGGTTATAAGTTATGACTTATAGACATTATGTAATATAACCCAGTAAAATATCCCCATTGAAAAAATATGCGGCGATATTTTTTTCTGTTTTCTTGTTAATTGTCACATTATAAAAAAATATTATTAAAATAATAAAAAAAGTTATGGCCATTCAAAATTCACAGTTTTGGTACCAAAATTATCCCAATTCCATTAAAAATTGGTAAATTTTCACCAGGCGTCATAAGTTGTAGACACCTGCTTAACGACAACCGCCCGTGCCCCATGTAAAAACCCGGTAAAAATTCCCTATTGAAAAAAGATGCGGCAATTTTTTTTTCTTTTTTCCTGTAAAATTACCACATAAAAAGACTCTCAGTATGATTGTTAACAACAACCTCACCGATCGGACAGGGTTTTTGTTACACGCTGTATATAATACCAGCTTATTATTGTCCCATTGCGGGGCACAAGTTAATTAAACAAAAAAAGGTTTCTATAAAGATAAAGATTACTTAGACGAAAAAAAAGGCTTGGGACTACTTAAGCTACTCCAATGCCCCCCACCCCCAAGCAACAAACAAATGTTTTAGAATCAACGACTACATCACACTATAATGAGCTCATATAATTGTTAAGTTTATTTTAATTGACTGTAAGTACTAATAAATAGAATCAAGTTATTCCAACTGAACAGACAGCTGTGCTGCTGGGGAATTTGTTGCGCCACTTCTTCTTCCCAGCTTAGCCCTAGGAAGTGGTAACGGCAGCCGATTTGGGGGGACTGTCTTATGCAATTTTGACGTTCGAAAAGTGCTGAATCTCAGCCTAGTTTCAATAAATGACTTTAGAATTTAGTTTTTTTTTTACTATTAACTATAAAACCAGGTTTCCTCACTATGTTTATCTTCACCAATATCAGTTATATGTCCAAGATAAACTCAGAATGAACATTTGACTTGAAAAGTCATAAGATGGTCTAATCTTGCACAGGTTCAAGTCTTGTCGGATCTATGAAAACACGCAGCGCTACTTGCAACCAAAGTTGTCTGTACAGAGGTCCTAACTTATGTAATTAAACCTATTACTTACATACCTAATCCTTTAAAGTTAACTAAGTAACTACAAAAGAAAGTTCCTCAAGTAACTAACCGCTCAAAGTTCGAAAGAGAACTCATTTTATTTTAAAGCAAATCATTGCAAATTAATACCTCAACACCGTTCACATTTATAAGTGATGCTTAGAGCACTACTGAACTGCTAAAATGCAATTTGTTTGGCAAAATAGGCCCATAAGTTAAATATATTCCAAAAGTACTTTATGCGCCTCTATTTCCTAGTCTTAGTTTTGAAATACTACATCTTCCTACTTCGCCACGACTCTATAATTAACAGAATTGGGTTCCAACGCATCCTGCAGTCGCGGCCTAGTTTCACACGTGTTTAGGATATCAAATCGTTCTCAATTGAACACTGTTCCATTAGTGTTGTTGCGAGAAAAAGGCATTGGACTTAAGATGATGTGAAGATTTGATTGGATGTCTCGTCTTTATTGTGGGATAATGTTCTTCTGCTTTAAATCTTCATCGTGGAAGAGCAAGCTTATTGGAAGCTCGCTCTTCCACGATTATATTCAGCTTGACTTATTTAAAATCTGCAGCTGCAGAGTTACTTTATTCTTATTGCTCTGATACTGAATTATGAGCCTCCAAGGACCAATAAGATGGAATAGTCTAATAGCCTTGCTTACCTGTATAAGCCAATTTGATGATAAACAGTTGCGTGACCACTGTTAAAATCAGGAAATTCCATATTGCAGGAGCCTATTTTATCAATCGATGAGGCCTTTTTATATATTACGAGTATATGCGGTCTCCAATCACTTTTTCGCAAGTACCGAGGTCAAGACGACTAACATTGCGAAAGTTTGCTTTCTGCTTCAATCTTCTCAATTCTACCCCTTGATTGTCACCTTCTTTAAGAGTAATTAATCAATGCTAACATTCATATAATGCTTCTACGTATGTAAAAAAGCCATTAGAAAAAAAACATATCCCCAAGAAACATGTAAATTGTAAGCAAAAGCAATAATGAATTCAACCAATATAGATTTTGCGTTGTTTAGCATACATTTGAATTGAAACCAGTCACGTTTTCAGACGGAATGGCGTTTAAACAAATTGTTTTAACAGTTTCCTTCATGCCTTCATCAGTATCGATTTTAGGTCTTTGGAAATTGTGCTTCTGTTTTAAAATAAATGTTTGGTTAGCTTGTTTGCGATTTTGATTAGTCTCAATGGAAGCTGTTAGTTCTTATAAGTTGTACAGTTTCTAAGTTTTTTATTGCCTAATCGGCCTGCTCTCGACCTCGATCTCGCCTGATGGAAAGCGATGGATGGACGATCGTGCCCAGAAGATCACTCTTGCTTTGAAGATGGAAGGGAACACAGAGGCTGGCAAAGAGTTCCACACTTTGGTCGTGCGCATAATAATAATTTTAACAGTTTACTTTTGGCAGTCTCAAAGCATCTTGGGACATCACGCTTTAGCATCATAGCATTTTTTTTAAAAGTATACTGAAAGCTGAGACACTGAGAGGCTGAGACACTTCAAAGTCATGGCAAGCTGACATCATCCGAATTCCATTCCATAAGCGTTAGCTATAATTTAGGTTTTCCTTTTCGGCAAAAAAGTTTCTAAAAGTTAAAGATTACTTAGACGACAAAAAGGCTTGGGACTAATTAAGCTACTCCAATGCAACCAAGCAACTAACAAGAGTTTTACAATCAAAGACTACATGATATGACACTATATGAGCTCAATTTTTAATATTATTTTATTTGACTGTAAAAGTAAATTTATTTTAATTTTATTTTCATTTATTATTGGCATAATCTACTCATTACAATGTTTTTATTTTATGAGTTGTATTACAGTTTGTGGTAATGTAAATTGTTCTTGCATAAGTACTATTATATTATAGAATCAATTTTTTCTAACTGAACAGACAGCTGTGCTGCTTGGGTGTTTGTTGCGCCACTTCTTCCCAGCTAAAGCACTAGGAAGTGGTGAAGGGTGGGCGTTTTTGGGGGACTGTCTTATGTAATTTTGACGTTCGAAAAGTGCTGATTCTCAGCCTAGTTTGAATAAATGATTGTTGAATTTTGAATTGGCTTATCTAAAATGGACACTTAGGAAGTTTGCCCATAAAAAGTCCCATGAATCTTCAGGCCCCTATCTCCTTTATTTCGTAGCCCTAATACTTCAACACGTTAAAACTTGTACACCGCAGAGTCTAGACGAGTCATGATGTCATCACATAATTGCCTGCACGCAGATAAATCGAGACCCTGCAGTCTTAACCCACACCACGAGCCACTCTCACTCTTAAAACAATAGCTGTAATGGCTTATTTGGTTTGTTGGAACCGCAGTGGGCGTTAGAAAGTTAAAACTGGCTAAAGATGGTTTCTGAGGAAGATCAGGGGCATTATCTTGACGTAATGATGGATAAGTTGCGAGTTGTGAATTGTATTATTAGCCTGCCTAAAGGGGTATTTTCTGTCTCATCAAGTGCATTAGGTTTATCACTAATTTGTTTAACAAATGTAGAGCACAATGGGTTCATTAATAATTTAAAACCATGCACCAGCATGTTGGTCTGCATATTGGAAATCTTAAGTTAAACATGGCGCAAACCTTGTTTTTAGGCTTTTTCTTTAGTTCATCTTATTGCTAGTAGGTGCTTGCCTTTTGCTGTAATCGTTTGGAAAAGTGAGTGCGCGTTTTTTTTTTTGGAAATGATTCAAAAAGACCTTACCCTGTTGATTCAAAATTGTACTCACGATGTAAAATATGGTTTTTCCCTTATGCTACAAGACATAGCAAGCAATTATATCGATCTGATTACGTATGCCAAGATCGTGGTATGTTTAAAGACCTTACAATAGTCAATAAATACATCAGCAATAGATTGCTACACCTGGAATTGGTATTATTGTGCGAAATTTAATGCATTTCATTTTCATTTTGGATGTTATATCAATCTTACTGAATACTAAATCTCGAACTGACGGATACCACGCAGTCATACGCAAAAAAGTTGCTTCACTGATGCATCGAACCCGGGTCAGTAACAATAGTATCCTGAAATTAGTGGCGGCTCCTTACTCCCTGTTCTGAGGCATTTTGTGGAGAGGATGGTCAACTAGGTAGCTGATCTCTTGCTTGACCGTTCTCTGAGCAACCTGCCTCGGACACTTAATTCGTTATATGTTTCCGGTGTTGATTGTATGTTTTGTATTACTAACATTAGCTATACTTAAGGATTTTTTTTCACTAACAAGCTGGACTATATTGTTGTCCGAAACTGAATAAATAATTAAATAATAAAAATAAATAGCAAGTCGTTATGACAGTAATTGTTTTTGTTGGTTTTATTGTAAATTAATTAAGTGTAAGACAGTTTAAGCGGAAAATACAGTCTTCGGTGGGAACAAAATCGGACAACAGTATCGAAGGACCAAAAAATAAACCGATGTTCGGTTTTAAGGTATTTCCGAATGCCCGATAGTAACCGCTATACAAAAATAACATCATAATGAATGTAAAATATAACCGAAGTTATCAAGACTAAAAAAAACAAGTTCATTTTGTAACTGATACTGGTAACCCAAGCCGGTAACACGAAAACAACTTTATGTCAACATTATGTTTAATTCCATACGTAGGTACGTAATTATGAGATATCGGAAATTTGCCATCTTTCTTTTATTCTTCTCGGTTTGTAGCGGTTTGTAGCGATATCATCGGGAATCAGGGAGATGACCATTACCACGAATTAGGATTGCCCGGGCAACGGAATCTGACCAGTTATCTAATTACGTAAAATATTTTCGTAAACGATTACGACTAATCTGTTTAATTTTGACAGTTCAACAACATTCATTGCGTTGTTGAGCAGAACTTTTTTTCGAACTTACGATGCAATGGATTAGCAATCTGTTTCAAAACGATTCAGATTCTGATTGATCGTGTGTTACGCAATTAGGTTACATTTAAGCACTGAATCCTATGGTTGTTATTAACAATGGTTTCAAATATTTGTTTGTGGCATGGTTCTGACCTCCTGCTGTGTTTTTATCAACTAAGATTCCTGGTTATGACGCCAATTATTGGTCGTTGATTACAATTGCAACATTATGTGGACACACTACTTCAAAGTTTCCAAATACCAAAGCTTCTATCCCCAGAATTTTAGGTAAGGGCTGTTCTTACTCAATTCAAAACTGTTAGAAATTCTGCATTGCAAAACATCCGCTAGCTCTTAAGAGTCTATAATACCTCAAATTGCTCAGCATGATCCTCCGTTATATCTAAAATACTGCAGTCAAACCGCTAGTATTAAAAAATTACTTCAAATTAGATCATACAACTTTGCATAATAACTGAACTAAATATAAAGCATACATCATTTTTTTATTGCCATTATTTTCACCGTAAAAATAAATTAGCAAAACTATCGGCGCCTTGGAGCCTTCTCTCCGCCGCTTAGTCTCGCTCTCACTCAGCGAGATAAAGAGTGAATTTGAGCTGAGGTATTATGAAGTCTTATGCCAGTTAAGTAATTCATCTCAGCCTACTCTACAGGACAAAAACAAAGAAAATAACTGCTTAACAAAGTAGGCGTTTAACTTTGAATAAATAGTCATTGTGTTTAAAGATGGGTGCCCCAAATTCTTGACACTCGGGCGCTATTGTTTTAAAGTGAAACTTACTGATTTACTTTGTCTTTTCGAAAGTCGGTGACTTGATAATTAAATGCCAACGATTGGTCTTCTAGTTAATCTCTGTCTGTCCTATCGCAGGTATGTTGGAAGAGATTTCTTTAGAAATAAGCATCACCTTTGTACGTATTTTTCTGTTCTTTTCTTTTTGTCTGTATATATGTGTGTACATAAATGGTTAAATAAATAAATAAATATGAAATATATAGTAATTACAGTTACGAGAACAAGATCACAACAAGTACTAATCCTTCAGGAGTCTCTTAAAACACAGGTAAAGATTGCGCGCGCTTTATTTCAACTGACAGCAGCAGAAACGAAAAAAAAATAGTAAAAAAAAAATCCCGTCAATCAAGTATGAAACCTGAAACATTGTAGCTTGCGAAAAATAAATTAATTGAGTAAATTTTAAAAGGTAGTAAAAAAAGATTTTCGAAGTGAATATTTTGCAAAGAAGCTAAGTTGTAACAATACACTGCTATCTGTCATCTGACACACTTGTGCGATTGTTTAATTTTAATAATAACCACTTTTGAAATTAACTGTATTTTGTATGGTATCATTTACTCTTTATTTAATTACTTATTACTTAAATTTTCGTATTGTTGAGTCTAGCTACACGAGATAGCAATCCTAACTGGAAAAGTTAGGATCAGAGTTATTTTTTACGCTTCATCATTAAATATTTCAATAGTCTACAGTCCGCAACAATTGTATCGATTTGTATCACAAAGATCAGTTTTTGTCGCGAATGCAACAGTCTCGTCATAACAGATGACGTCACAAAATCACGCAACCAAGAGCCACGGCTTGTATTTTTTAAGGTTCCGTACCCAAAGGGTGCCAATGGGACCCTACTAAGGCTCCGCTGTCCGTTCGTCCATTCGTCTGTTTGAAAAATTCAAAAAAAAAAAAAAAATGATACTAGTGATTGGAGCCTCCTTTTAAGCAAATAAGCCTGTGTTAGGAGAATCCGCTCTTCAAATATCTTAAATACATATAAAATGTACTTGTTTTTATTCTTATTCTATACAAGTTAAGATGCTAAATGAAATAATGATATAACGAAAAGAGAATTAAAACTAAAAACGCAGCCCGTATGCAGGCATGCAAGTGTGTGAGTGAATGTGAGTGTGAAGGTGTGTGAATGTGAATGAATTAGTGTATGCGTGAGGTTCAGAGTGGTGCGTGGAGTTACTTTTTAATCCAGCAGCGCCTCCGTGTCGTCATAGGTCAGCGGTTTTATCCAATTAGATACAATTTGAATTTTAAATAAATAAATAAAAAATAAATATATTTTTTTAATTCATTTGGTTTCTTATTGTATACATAAATCTCTTTGGTTAGTCTATTATACAGCTGAGCAGCTATTTGTCATTGGGCTGTATCTATTGAACCGTAATAGGTACGTAGACGCTTGAAATTTTCAGTGTTTACTACTGTGGCCGCTATGATAACAAATATTAAATATGAAATAAAGTAAAAATTTAAGGGGAAAGAAAACCTCGAATAAATCTTGTACTTATACAAGTACAAGATTTTTTTCGAGGTTTTCTTTACTAAATTATAAAAAAAATGAGTAGTGTTAAATATTGTCCAGTGGTACGAAACCCTTCGTGTGCAAGTCCGATTCGCACTTGGCCGCTTTTTTATAATTGCATCGCACGGCCATTCTGAAACCTAGTTGCTGGCCGGATCGAATCATACGAGTTTTTCCCAGGCTGAATAAAGGGAGTTCCACGGTCAATTCTTTTTTTTTTTCGTAATTCGAACGTTCGTGATTTCAAAAAATATGACAATGACGGACTAAGGCGGATTTTACATTATTTTCGTCAATTAGTTACAATGCATACAAAGTGCACGTTTTTCATGCTGAGAAAGAAGTTGCGTTAAATCAATGAATTAAGGATTGAAGAAACGGGGTTGTTTACTGTAAGTAGGCATTGTAGTCGCTGAAAAATTGCGTTTTGACTAAATTGACCGTTTTCTAGAAAAACAGGAGCCGCCATATAGCGTCTGCAATTAACCGACGAATGACGTGACTAAAACGTTAGTTATGAAAGTAGTTATGTTGGTGAGTTTTCCTAAAGGGCGTTTTTTGACATCGTAAAGTCAAACCCCGCTGTGATCATTTTAATGACAGCCGTCAGTACGGCCGTTATGTGGCGGCCACCGCTCTTTTAGAAAACGTAGCTTTATACTTCCTCTCATTTAGGTAATGTATAACATGCACTATTTTTATTACATTTGTGTGTGAAATTTGATGATTTTTCCATCTTTCTACTCTATTGAATTTATGCAGTAAAAATCAGTATTCAGTACCAATACAGCAGTGCAGTCTGGCTGGATACAAGTCCATACCAATGCGTATAGTCGTCGCATGGCTTAGAGCCAAACAAATAACACACATTCTGTCTAGCTACCATTTCTTGGTAGTTCTGTTACTCCTAGTATTAGCACTATTAAAAGGAACAACGACCACCCTGAAAGAGACATTTTGCCGAATAGTAATAACGTTGTGGTTACCGAGGGGCCTACTCTAGTCCGCCAACGAAAGTACGGCCCGACAGAAAGTAGTTCAAAACTTCAGAGTGAACCCTACACCTGATTAATTAACTTTTTCGGACGAGCAAAAACACATCGGGAGTAGGGACAACTGTCAAATCGTGGTGTTGAAACTGAATGCGGTGCCGCGTTGTCTAGAACGCATCCTGTCAAAGGCTGGACTAGTTTTCGATAAAGTAGACGTGTGAGCAAGCCCTGCAGAATGTTTAGGTACCAACCCACATAACAGCTAATTCGAGAAGCGTGACGTCATTGTTGTTGTATTAACAAGTATAATGTACTTCCAAGTATACTATAAGTACTTATATTAGCATTGAATTTACATAGAAACGGCTGCTAGAAGATTTCTTTTACAATGTATCCTGAAATCCTGGAAATAGAATCTACCAGATCCTCGCGTAGATTGCAACATAAATGAATGGCTTATTGGTGACTCGCCCGGAATGTGGTGTGACTGACACTGGAATGGCCACCATCAGGGATTTTAATTTTGATAACACAAAAAAATTGTCGCGAATTAGTCGAAATTTGAGACAAATATCAGAATTTGTCGGTCACTGGTTCAAAAGTTGTAAGGGGTGGCCGATCTGGGGAGCATCCCAGCTTGGCCCAATAGGGATGACGACAAAAAAATTTTTTTTAGGTCATCATGGAGATTATTAAAAAAAATTGGACACGTAGTTTTTATTTTTAACGTAGGTAATCTAAAGATTACGGCGATACATTGAGTTAAAATGTGCCATGACGTCACGAGTATGTAGATTTTATACTTACTTATGACGTAGCGACCCCCCTCCCCAACTTAAAATGCGGTTTATCTAAGTATTTTTGTTATTAATATGATAAAGCAAAAAATATGTGTCCAATATTTTTTTATTATCTGACTGACGGACTAATTAGAATATCTTTATTTTGACCCAGGCATCATTCCTATTGAATCTCAAAAGCTCTCTCAAGAGCTAGATCGAAGAGTTTACGAAAAATCTTCGATATAGCTCTTGGACTATACTTAACAATTTTTTTTTTGTTATAATATCCAAAAATTCCTGATGGTGGCCATGCCAGTATCACACACAAGAATTTGGCTGTCCGAATGGAGACAAATCACTATCTCTGTAGTCAGTCCCTAATGTCTAAGGATCGTGATCAGATCACTCTGGCCAGCAGTGTTTAGCATTTCAGGGTCCGTCTCCATCTGTAACGGTCCCAAAGCTAAAGAAAAAATCTCGAACCTAAGAAAGTTGCCTTATGCAAAAGCCACGGAAAGAAAGGCGTCGAAATTCCAGACAATCACCACCGCTGAGGAGCAATCAAGCAAGAATAGCCATTTTAAATCACTTTAATTAAATAATCTCGGTCAAAGTCTCGCCATACTACTTAAGAGACAGAATCAGAACAATGCGTGAAGATATTATCATTTTACTGAGACACTTTCCTCGTTCTTGATACCGAATTCACTTTCGTTATGTCTCGCACTTTTTATTACTAATACTGACATTACATATACAGTGGATAATGCAGAAGTATTGTGTTATGTTCCGGATCAGAAATGAAGAGATCCGTAAGAGAACCACACAATCCTCACCTTTGAAAACTTCATGAAAATCAATTTTGAGAACGCCAAAAAATTGTCAAGAAATATACATTAATAGTCACCAAGGTTAAACAAATAGTCGCATTATGATTCCGAAGTTATACTATAAGTTGGTGAGGATTGTGGGGTGATCATCTCCACACAATCTTCACCTAAGTGCAAGCAAACGGCTGTGAGTATTGACTTCGTTTCAATTCCAAAAAATAGTCGTAACTCTATACCAAATCTCGAAAATAGCAATTAAGGTATTCCAGAGATATAAAGGTGTCTTGGTGAGGATTACGTGGTGAGCCTTTCTCGCCACAATCCTCAACTGATTACCGCGGAACGCTTACGTTTTATTATTTTAATTTGGTATACAAAAATTGTCAAGAAATAGTCGTCTCCAACCATGACAATTTCGACCTGGTTTACTATGTACAAATTTATGTTAAACTTATTGATTAACTTATGGGTAAAATCAGCCTGTGACTCCAAAAGTTACATGAATCAGCAATAAATTCCTTTTAGACAGTAAGTAGAGGAGCCAACAAATTAATATCATAGATCCTCATTTATTACTAACAGCTTATCCAAAGGCAACTAGTACCACTGGTATAAATAAACACTTTGTTTCAATTAAGACTACTTTAACTTATCTGTGTAACTATCAATATTTCAAAGAGTACACTTACTGACTATGAGACGAATCCTTTACATTCAAAACCTTACATGTATTAAGTTAGAGTTGCTATTACAAAAGCAGAAACGGCTAGAATTTTGCAGATAATGACTCCGTTGTGCCTTCTTAGATAACGATTATAGTTCTCTGTATTTCGTTGAGTGGAAAAAACCGGTTACTGATTCAAGTACGAATATATAGCGTTTTGTTTGTATTCATATGTATTTGGTTTAATGTACCTCCGTGAAAAAAGTGGTGGTTATACTTTTGGTTCATGTTATATTTGATGATGATTTCCGTATTGTTCAGATCTCAGTGAACAGCAGAAAACGTCACTGTGCGTTGATTTAAATTAAAGAAGTGCAAAATCAAAACTGACTTTAGTGGAAGGTGGATTTAAGGATGGAGTCAAGATGTTAATTAGCCCCTTGATGAAATAATAAGTGGAGATTTAAAAAATATAGTGTAAAGCTACGGATTCCTAGACTAGAAGAGCAGAGGCCGCCACATAATGGCCACAGTGCCGGCTGTGATGGCAGCAGGGTTTGAATTTACC
Source organism: Agrochola lota (assembly GCA_947364205.1). Taxonomy (NCBI): domain Eukaryota; kingdom Metazoa; phylum Arthropoda; class Insecta; order Lepidoptera; family Noctuidae; genus Agrochola; species Agrochola lota. The sequence continues at coordinate 4,227,774 of OX376244.1, read as the reverse complement.
ACACACCAACTTACTTTCATACGTTTCAGTGATGTAAATTGCAGACGTTATGTGGCGGCCACCGCAATGAGTACATAAGAGGCAGTCTGAAAGTGGCACCGGTGACCGAAAAGTTGTATGGGTAAGTATGGGCATGTGATGCCCTCCGCATCACATGCCCATACCATGGCATCCGGCAATGAGGAAAATGTCGTGAGGAAAGTTTTGAGTATGAATGTCGATGGCTATAAGAGTAGGGGAAGACCAAAGAAACGATGGATGGACTGTGTGGAAGATGATATGGATAGAAAGGGGGTGACTATCGAGATAACGACTAATAGAGAAGTATGGAAGAAAGGCCCATGTTGCGCCGACCACAAATAAATTGGGATAACAGCAGGAGAATGATTATGTGGCGGCGACTCTTCAAATCTGTGGTCAAGTCTCGTGTAAAAATGTAGACTCCGACAATAACTGATAGAACTATGGAGGAAGAAGAAGATATATGCTGCGCCGACTGTAAATATATTGAGATTAGAGCAGGGAGCAAGATAATGATAATAATAAGTTTATTTACTTTCCCCCACAATGGCTTTGGACTAACGGTTTTGAACTATAAAAATTCACATTGTGAGAGCTGGAGCCTGAAGTAGGTTTTAGAAAAAACACCACTTAGTTGCCACTCATACAAATAAACAGGCAGGTAACATATATTTCAAAAAACAATTGAAACCAAAAATGAAAAGAAAATAACACAACAAAAGCAGTCAAAGGAAAGAAGAAAGAAAGAAAATACGTTTATTTGCGGTACACATGATGCAAGGTAAGAACAAAACACGAAAATAAATAATTCGGGGGAAAATAATAGATGTTGGTCTAATCATAAGAGATTTAATAAGATTCGATATCAGGTTTTCAGAAACCGTAGCTTTAAACCTAGAACATATCCTAACAATAGTGGCAACTACAATAATCGTAATCTATAAATTCCGAAGCCAAACTAAATTCCGAAGTATTAGTGTTCAATCTGAATTCCTTGTCGTTTTATGTATATTGCTTGTTTATCTAAGTTATTTACGGCTTCAGTTTATGCGAAGCGTGATTGTCTATCAATAATTCCTTGGAAATTGTTTAATAATTTAGATTTCTTGACTAAATTCCTTTTACAGACAGATTAATGTAATGTCCTAGTTAGTTATAATTGGTGGAATGATTCAGGCCCAACAACTTCATCGGAGGACCTTGACAAATTGACATTCTATCAGCGATATCGATGATGGAATAGTCATAAATGTATTAGATTGACATAAACTACAGAAAAGCTATTAGAAAGTCGTTGTAGAAATACGAAATTCTTTGAAAGGGATCTACCCTATATAGCAGAACTTTTTATGTAATAATATTATTTTGCATAACAGGGAATAGCATAAACTTCATTTCGCAGAAAATCGTTTGGCTTACTTACACTCATTTATAATACATTCAAAACCATAATTTTGTGAGTCAGAATCATCTTTAGGCATAAATTTCATATCCATAATAATTAAAAAGTAGAACCATCATATCGCAAACAAGCACACACCATGCATGCCGCAGGCATGGTTTCTGTCACGGCTCTGACGCTGCCAGATAGAGGGAACCCCTTTGAAAGTTGTCAAGATGGTGTTAAAAAGATTGTCCCTTGTCTAGGCCCTCTGGTGAACCCAGCTGAAGACATTCTTCCTCTTGCTTCACTTTATGTCCTTTGTAAGTTTGTGGATAAAAATATGCAAATTCTGCACATCCTAAAATTGACTGCATGACAGATATCTCTGATTGCGTCGAAACCGCCCTTTGTATATTATCATTCTCGGATATATCCAATCGTTTATATTCTGTTCCCTTAAATCTATTTGGAACATTTTCAATTCATATGTACTTTCTGAGTTAATCTTGGGCATTACTGACATCGGTGAAGGAACAACATCGTGAGGAAACCTGGACTTATAGTTAATATATTAGTCTGAAATTGCCAACCCGTCTTGAGCAAGCGTGGTGATCAATGCTCATTGCTCGTCGTTCTCTGTACGAGAAGAGGCCTTTGCTGTGCAGTAGGACAATAATATTATATTATTATTTGCAACATAAATCTACTCTTGTTCTACTGGCTCTTGTGTTAAAACCTGGTTGTAGTTTGAAATCCAAAAGCCCCTGATGACATTGTGGCGGCATCTACATCGCGTCACGTCAGGTCTTTGATGCGTAGTTCGAATATGCTACGCATCAAAGACCTGACGTGACACAAAATCCTGACGTCACACAAATCCTGCATCGCGTAATTAGAGTTTACCGCGCGAACGACATATAAAAGACTACCCAACATCAATCGTTGGGCAGTTGCACGCCAGACACGACACCCGTCTGGTCAGTGGTCGGAGGATCCTCCCTTTCCTATAGAGTATGAGTGAACTTTACACCCTGTTCCTCATGCCTCTAAAACATGATGAGCCTTCCTTATTTACCTAATGGAAAACATGTCGGCAGTCTTTGATCACCTTGTAAGGTCAAATCGACCATACATATATCTAAACACAAACAGCGATATCTTAATTAATATTCTAACCTCGTAGACTTGTACGTATGTATCTTAGTCATCTGTTTATACCGACAAATGTGGACCGTGATATATTTAAACTTCCTCTATGTATATAGAGGAAGTTTACTTTGACGAGAATTCCCCTGAGACAGTTTGACTACATGTGTGTGATGTGTCATGTCTGTTCTTTATCCAGAGAAGATACGCAGAAAGCTTGACAAGGTCAACAGCTTTCCGACACATAATATGAATCTAGATGCTTTGTCAGGCATCACATTGTCACGTATCAGATTCTGGAAATTCTTCCATTTTCTGTACTCTGTCATATTCTTGGCATATGTTTATGTTTAGCTAGCTTCTGCCAGCGCCTTCGACCGCGTTTCGACTTTTTCCACCGACTCACCCGCCACCCCATCGCATTGCTTTGCCTGTCCGCACTATTACTTCGTTTTCGCTTAGAGTTTTTCTGTTTGATGGTAAATAGCCTATAGCTTTCCTTAAAAATTGAGCTATGAAATGCAAAAATATTTTTTCAATTCCGCCTAGTAAATCGTTAGCCCGTTCAAAAAAACAAACTCTTCCCTCTTCAACAAACTTCGACTTTAGCATTAGTATAGATTTAGGAATATTTTCAACGAATTTTCTCAATTTTCACTAGTTTTGGGAACCTTACAAGTTCTGCCTTTGGTATTAACCGTTCGACTATAGCAGTCTACTGTTCTACTAAGAGATCTCGCTCACTAGACGGCCAAGACTCCGGCCAGTCGTGACCGTCCAGTGGTATTATATATGGTCTGCGGCTAGTTGGCCGTTGCGATCAACTGCGCGATTCGCATCGGTTTCTATAGTTTACCTGGTCGCTGCGACCACTGGTTGTGGTCCGTCTAGTGCGCGAGATCCCTTAAACGTCTCCAATGCACACGAATAAGATCTCTTTAATTTTTTTTTGCCTTAGCCCAATCTTCAGTCGGTTTCCAGAGCTTTAAAATTCTCATAACATTATGCCCTCAATTTTCCGCCATAATGTTCAATCACCGACACAAAAATCCATTAAAATAAGTAAGTCAGGTTTAAAATCTAAATCATGTCAGTGTTTTATATCCTATACGATCGACCTAAGTTTCCTAGAACATCTCGAATGGTATGCTAACATAAACAATCGCTCGTAATCGTTCAGGAGCCGATTCGCAGAATCGAGTTGCAGTGCAATCGAATTTTAATGGATACCTGATATGTTTGGACTTTGAGTGTGAAGATTTGTTTCTCATCGTGTGTCATATATGGGCAGACGTCGAGGTTTATGGTCCATTGGCAGGTTTCTTAAATAATAGGAAAGTGTCTCTATATATAGATTGATCTATTTGAATGTTTGTGTTCGGGAGATTTAGAACTGTTATTCAATGTTTTTTATATACAAATAAGAGTTTGCATGGTCTCCTTGTGAATATCAGGAGCCTTGTTGTTAGCAATATAATAGTGTTTGACAAATAGGAAAGTTATCTTAAGGCAGTATATTCTATTCGGAGAGACAGCCAAGTGCCATCAGATGCTACGCTACCACCCCGCCAACTGTTATTAACCAAATAAAAAACCAAGACAGAGCGCTGTCAACAGTGAAGTGAAGCCGCTGTCGTAAACTTATGTGCACTTTATGTGGTGGAGTTTGATTGTAGTGTCATTGCAAAAGGTTGTAAATGTGAGCGTGTATGCACAGAGCGACGGTGTAGTTTTGGCATTCTTCACTGTATTGTTCGCAGCGCTGTCTTGCTTTTTATTTGGTCTCAGAACACTATATGTATTCTCCAAATTATACGAAAATGAAAACAACAAAAAGTATAAGTACATACAATTTTAAATACTTACCACATCACGCACGCATCTAACGGCTCGATTGTATCAATATTACAACGCAACGCATGTATAATGTATAAATTGACTAAATTGACCATATTGTGATCGTCAGTACTTTCTAATGCACGTGACGAATGTATGGGTTAAGTTAAGAGATGGTTGACTGCTTTGTCTTAATAATAACAGCAATGCTGGGTAAAGGCCTCTTCTCATATAGGCAGATAAGCATAAGCATTGATCACCATTCACTACGCTTGCTCAAGACGGGTTGGCGATTACAGACTTATATTAACTGTCCTTCACCAATGTCAGTGCTGTCCAAGATAAACTTAGAAAGTCCATAGGAATTGAAAAAGTCGCATTGCTACTTGCCCAGACTTATTTATTTTTACCCCCTTGTGCATGAGTGTCGATGGCAGAGCCATCACTTTTTCTTAATAAATTGTACTTCATATTTGCTAGTGTTTTATGCTGCATTTCGCGTTTCGCCCCTTCTTCAGCAATCCTTCAATGCTGAGGATCGCCACTCCAAACTCGTCTTCAATATATGCGGTTTAGCGTTGGCTGCTTTGTTTTATTTTCCTTTATTTTGTCCCCAGAGTTCTAAAAGTCAACATTAGCTATTAACCTGAATGTATGTAAGAAGTAACCACATAAAGTCCTGGAAGTCTCATTGCTTACAAAGACGTCTCTAGCCAGCCAATGGTATATGGCTAGAAATCGAATCATTTAGTCGGTCTTATTTGTCTAACTTCCGTCTGAAATAACTGCATATATCATTTTACAAATAGATTCTTCTGCACTTCTACCAATATGTTTTCTCGATTTTTTGTAGCTTTAAATCCCAGAATATCCTTCCTTAAGTATATAAGTGTCTTCCAGATAACGTAGTTATAATCTCATAACTTATACCACCCGCCATCATTGAATACAGTGACTCAGCGATATTTAGACCATTGTTCAACTGACGAACTCGATCTACCTTCATCAAATTATGTATATCATGGACTGTATTCTTTATTTCTGCGTTAAATAGTACTTTTAGTACGAATTAGTTTCAGCTTTCGCTGTGCCTGTATGTAATACAGAACGTTAGCGAATGTCTAAATGATTCCATTCATTTCTTTTAAACTAATAATTTGGTATAGAGCAGTACCAAAGTAAGACCCAAAGAGGTGTTTCTCACTAACCATAGTTAACCAAATGACAGCACTTACATTGCCAGAAAATCTATCACTAAGCTATCCAGATTGGATCAACGAATTATAAGAAGCCACAATTCCCACAATTTTAGTAATCTTTATGAGGAAAACAAAACCACAAAAATATCGTTAGAATTTGTTTTTACTACTCCAATGTTATCACAAGTTAAAGATAAGGAGATCTTCATGAATAACATAACTATCTACTCAAATGATTTGCATGGAGAGCTAAACGACTTACCACCGCTGCCGTACCTCTCAAGGTCGTTACGCAATGACATATTATTATGTTTGTAGAGCGTCTGCAGTGATGTTGTTCTTTAATTCAGGGTTTACAACGTTATTTAGGTGAGTGTCAGTATTAAGATACTTTATCCATAAAACGTTAAACTGATTTTAGTCTTGATTCTGGAGAAATCTTCTACAAGTTATGTTGACGAGATCAGTCGCGGTTACTCCTTGGAAACTGTTTTGTGTGTCCGTTACATCGAATCCCTTTACGTGGAACGAAATGAGATTTAGCTTCTGTTTCTGATAAATCTCATTTCGTTTAAAACTGGCTTTATAACCAAACTTATCATGTAGATAATATTTAAACTTGCATTATTTTGTTGTTTCACCTAGTTGATAAGACTTGCTCATCGATGAATTTATCCCATAATTATGATTACAAAACTTCTTTTATATACATATAAAATAAGACTTGCTCATCGATGAAGTTATCCCATATGTCTTACAAAACTTCTTTTATATAGAAAACCACATCTTCTCCCATTATCATATCATCCCTTTCGGTATTTACTGCTGTAGATGTGAGCCTCCTTGAAGACTGCTGCTCACAATACACGGTCTTGACTCCATCATTCCTTGCTTTACAAACATCTATATCATCAAAACGTGTAGTAACTTCATGAATTTTCCATCATAAATCTCTTATCTCCACAGTCTGACGTAGGATTACGGTAAAACGGATAAGATCATTTGAACGTCTGATAAAGTTGACATACTATGGGTTTTGCTTACATTCATGTTCCGTAATGTTTACAGATTCAATGACCTAGTGGGGAAGCAAATATTGTGGTTGTAAATGAAGCATTGTTGGTAGATTACAGTGGGCTACTGGGTGGTCTGTCTGAAGTCAGAAAGAAAATTTAGAAGTGAAAGCAGCTGGGTTGTTTGTTAAATTAAATTAGCTTGTCGTGATTAATAGTGGGGCGTTACCCGTTCCTTGATTAGATTTTAATATTATATATTGTATCCGGTTTTTCGTCTTTAATATTTGTCTTAGCAAGTTGATCTTGTTTAAGTCTTTTGATATAATTTTCGTCTTAGTTCATCATATTACTTATCTGTTCTAATAGCAGTGTCAGTGTTGTATCTGAGAAAGTATTTATCTGAAAGATTTATTTCGTTATCCTTAATCAATGAGTACCTACTAAGATTGGATATGCTTAGACTTGACTTCTTACTCATTCTACATATACCTCTTTCCGCTAATTTCAACATTGTTTTACCTTGACCTCTTGCATGTTCCAGCTGATCCCAGCAAAATTCTCATACTTAACTAGTTAGCAACTACAAAAGCAACAGGATACTCCTTATTAGGTGCAATTCTATGATCTGGCGTCAACACCCCGATGCCGTGGATGTGCCAATAAAACGAGTTATGAATTCTTATACGTTCTGAGGAAACTTCATCCTCGCTGTTCTTCAGAGGCTAGTCAGCCCTAGTAATATATACATAAGTGTAAAACAAATTATTATCTTGTCCCCACTGTAGCCATGACACCTTGGTATGATATCTACAAATAATTGTACATATGCTTAAATTAACGTTGTCGTGGTATGTACTTCTATTTCTACCTGTATCTTAAGGGCAGATAACATCATACTTCAGCTATTAAACTCATCTAGCACTCGTCAGAACGCCATTTTCTGTTCATTGTGTCGGAAGCTCACAAGTTCAGAAATACTAGCCTAAGTGGATTTAGAACCTCACAAGGTCGTGAACTCATCCGCAAGCCTCAAACACCAGCCATTGAGGCCAGCAAACGCATTAACAGTACCACGATTCCACGAGGTTCCTCATAAAGTGACTTTGTATCTCCGTAACGCCTAATTGCTGTCTTAACAGTTGTTTTATGACCACTAAATGAGTTTTACGAGGCCTATGACCTGGTGTTCGGATAACCGGGGTTACTGGCGAACTGAGAAGCCCGTTTAATGCTAGACTTCCGAATCACCTATTTGCAAGGCGATTAATTAGGTCGTATACAATTTTGCTTAGATTTCCCGATTTGCATCTACCTTACCAGATTGGTCATGGACAAATTCAATTTCAAACCTGTCCTTGCTGACATAAGTTACGTTTTTCATGAGATACCATGGTAAGAACTCCAAAGGTCTAGATGTGTTTACTCGGGAAATAGCAAATAAAACCAGCTATTTAAGATAAGACACTAAAGAGTTATGGTAAAGCATTCAATATTTATTTCAAAAATATTGCACAGTTACATAACCTGTCATATTGCATAGCTAGGCTGGTGAAATGTCAATACGATCACTTAAAATTTACAAGAATAATACTAGTTTATTTCAAAACTGCGTTATGTAAAGCTGCTTTTGTTTTATTTACAAGTAACGCTTGATTTAACTTTATGAATCTATCATCGGAAACTATTGCAAAAACAGATTAAGTATTTCTTATGCTGATCTTGGAATTAATTTACCTTGTCTTGGTTTTTGAAATATCGTTAAGGAAAATGTGCGTCACAAATGTTTTCGTATCAGAAACCAGAAACAAGGCTAGCATCACTTTTCCGTATCTCAGTATTTACTGTTTATTATAAGTCTTTTTCTTGTTCAATTGTCGTTCAAATTTTCTTTATTCCATTCATATCAACCGCATCAGTCGCGTGCGTTACTACAGTTTCTTCTTATATTACTTATTATATTTTTATTTAAAGTAGTGTCCAAAAAGTTTCTTGCACGTTCTTCTACATAGGTACCCACTACGCTTAGGAGTGGGCAACCTTCATCCTACTGACTGACCGACTCCTTGAGTCCTTGACTATTCAAAAGTGCCTGTAAATGGTTTAATCAAAATAAATGCTTTGATTTTGAGTTTTTTCTTTTGTCCATTCCATTCCATTGTTCCATCTTAGGATTTGGATTTTTCTTATAGGCAATGTTATCAGTAACCACAAAAAGGCAAACATTTCCTTATTCATCGCCAATTTCTACTTGAAACTTGTGCTTAATAATAAAAGATGTCTATACACGTTTGTTTATCTTTTTTTTCTGTTCCTTTCGTAACTTCGAACCGGCTCTCTCAATATGGACCGTTGGATGTGGGTTCAATCCGTGTACAGTCAGCCTCGACACTGTATACATCTTCAAGAATTAATTTGATTGAAAGACCTACAATGTCCCCCCATACCTATTAATACTGTTATTTGAGAATATTGTAAAGGCCAATTATTTTTAAAAGAGTAACCGTGGAGTTTCTTGCCGGCTCTTCTCCATAGGAAACGACCAATTGGAACGTGCACCTAGCTTCTGTCGTGTGAAATAAAATATTTTGTATTTGAATTGTCTATAATTTGTTTTTTTTCATAATACTGTATCGATGTGTAGCTTTAAGTACCCAATGTGATGTTTTGTGGGTATAAAGATTGTGGTCAATTAAATTTGTTCTTATCGATGTACGTTTTTTCTTTTCTGAGGGAAACCTTAAAAAGACCGGGGCCTTTGGGGATAAGACCGGGGAGTGTGGGATTTTGACCTCACCAGAACCACCCCGGTGGTCACCTACTCGTGTAGCACCGTTATCTCTCAAAAGAGCGATCCGAAACCCCCTCAGTGCAACGCCTGTTAGGGCACATCCCTAAGGAGACTTTAGAAACTCAAACTCAACGCATTTATTTAAATTAAACCATTTACAGGCACTTTTGAATTGTCAAGGAATCGGTCAGTCAGAAATATGAGGGATTCTCCCCGAAATCTAACAATGCAAATGTTCAAGGTTGCACGTGACCACTGTGCGCCGTTTTCGCGTCGTCTTATCGTTGTACAGTGAGTGCTCTGCATAACCCGACCCCTCTCCCATTTTTTTTTCTTTGTAAGAGGGGTCAGGTAATATTCTGACCGTCCCTACATATACATCTTTTTGAGGCTGACTGTACAGTTTACTTCATGTTTAATCGTGTGGTTTTAGTTAATATATTTTTGAATCTCAGTAGGTGGTAGGGTTTGATCTGATTTGTGGCAATTTTGGTTATAGCTATAAGTTTATGTGGTATGTGGTTTCACTTTGAATGTGCCTCAATTTTTTTTGGGAGTGTCGAAACTTCGAAATCTGTAGAGGGATTTAATCGGTTTGATGGTCAGGCATTAGTGCGATCATAATTTGGTAGCTATGGTATATGGAGGATGGCTTCTTTAAACGAACTAAGCTTTACTTTCGTTAATCAATTTTAAAACTGTCGTATTAATTTAGATATACCTACCTAAAACTAGATATTGACAGAGACAGTGGACCTATGAATCTTCGTAAAACCGAAATCTATTTTTGCTAATTCCTCTTCACAATCATTAAATCTGGCGTACGAAATTTATGTTGCAATTTTAATACCCGGATCTTCGAAATGCAACATAACGCCATTTAAGATCACAATCCTCAATACACGAGCGATTACCCACTTTATAATGACGTGTATCATTCAAGTATGCGCATGAGTTTCGTAAGCTTGTTTGTCTACATCAAGTTCGCCATCAACTGTACACCATTATGATATGTTTGTAGGGTTGGCACGGAAGCCCTTCCATCATAATAAAATATATTTTATTACTTACTTCTTTGAAAGCATTGGTTGTGCCTTCATTACCATTTCTTTTCTTAATCAAATATGTCGCGAGAGTCGCGAGGTCTACGGCTTTTTGAAGGTACTGAATCTGAGCCTTCTATCCAGCCGCTTACAAATCACATCAACATTATTTATCTCCATCAACCAAAATACATACACTGCTGCATAGGCCTCCCCAATCATCGCCTAATCGACCGGTCCTGCGTTAACCATCCAGTGAATTCCCGCGACCGTCACCAGGGGCCTTACTATGACGTGTTAAAACCATGACTTTTCCGTTGTGAAATAAGGATAGTGCTATTAGTCCTGTATAGCTCCATCTCTCTCTCACACTGAAACGATGATTGCTTTAACAAGTCATGTACAGCCCCAGGTCCAAGTTGTGCGGGAATAACCCATGCTGCTCCTTCCGACAACGTTTAGTCTTATGAATTGTATTCAGTTTTAAGACTTTATTCCTATCTGTAGGTGGTCCCAATGAGAGTTTTCATGTAAATTCTCGCCACCAGTTGGCGCCACTTTGACAAGAGGTCTTCCATTTCGACAATGCGTATAAAATATATGATGACGTTCATCATTCGTTCGGCATTCATTTACGACTAAAGACAATATAGGTGCTTTGACAATTTGGATAGAAGCCCGGACCTGACGTCTCAGTGCTGCCACCTGTTGACCTTTGGTTTAAATTCCGAAAAAAATTAGTCTTTAAACTCTGTCTGCCAACCCTACTCTCAGCGCCTTCGCAAAACATTCACATAAACATTAAGTTACTTACGTCTGTTACACAACATTGACCTACAAAACGGCCACCATGACGTCACTGCCATGGTAATTAATTTAGCGATAGATCATAGAGAATTGACCTTAATTTGAATATGTTGGGTGCGAGTGCGTCTGCGCTGGGTGTGAATAAGGTTAAGTGTATGTTCTGATTGCTGGCTTGATTTTTATCTTTGTTTGACATTTGATTCTTTGGCCATAAAAAGATTACTAGATAATAAAACAAATAAATTGGGATAATTATATGCAAAAGATTTTTAGGTAGTTGAGTGTATTTAAAAGACTTGTAACGGATCTCGGAGTACGTCAGTTCCTTTAACAGGTTTCGGCGGGCCAGAACATCAAGTTTTTTTTAAACTGATACAATATTTTATCAAGATTTGGTTCAAGCGTTGATTTGGTATAAGGAACGAAGAGCTGTCACTTAAAAATCCACTCAGATTGCATACTCGTTTTATTAAAATAACTTGCACTAGTGACCATACCAGTCTCCAACCATTTGATTTTATCCTGCGAAATGCATAAACACCAAAAAATAAACATACTGTCGTTACCACAGATCATACACAACGAAACAGCTAAACCAGATTCAACTCCGACCTTGCCACAAACGAAAACAAAATTAACCTTTACCAGACAATAGTCAGCTAATATAACAGCTTTCAAAGCTAACCCGAGCAGTCGGTTCAATACTAAATAGACAATTATCACAATACTTGAGATAAACAAGACCAGACAGATGAACTCCATTTATTATGTGATCGACTGTTCAAGATCAACAGATGCTCCTGAATGTTGCGAAAATATTAAACAGACTGCCTTTGTTGGTGTAATTTAAAGTAGAGAATTGGTCTGATGTCAAGGTTTTGTCTGAACCTGCATATCACTTTCAGGGACAGTAAACGCCCATAGGCGTTATAACAATAAAACTTCTATTGTGTCTCGTTCAGTGTGAATGTCGTTCTTGAATGCGTTAAGAGCGTTTATTCTGAAGGTGGGCAACGTCGCAAATAGATGTCAAATATTTCGCTGTTTTGATTAATTTTGCAATATTACTGTATGGAAATAAGAAATTTGGCTAACTAGCGAACTAGAATATTGATTATGAAATGCAATAATAATTAATATCGTAACACCGAATGTTTAAAGTTTTAGATGTAAAAAAGTATTTGGAAACTTTTCCAATGCCTTTTTTACACTTACAACGGGTACAACATCAAATTCAATGTTATAATTGCAATTCATTATTAATATTCTAGTTCGCTACATTTGTTATTTCCATACAGTAATATTGCAAAATTAATGAAAACAGGTAAATTTTTGACAGTTATTTGCGACGTTGCCAACTTTTAGGATAAACGCTTTTAACTTGCAGTAGGGAAGTTAAGTTTGCCAGAGAATACAATTTATGAGGCGTTGTTACGTGATGTTGTGCATAAGAAAGACTACGTTTTCCTTTTATTTGTTTGAGAATTTGTGACAAGATACTGCTCTTGACTATACCACCAAAATGAAGAGCAATTAGTTGCAGAATCGCTCTTCAATTTACTGCGTATCTGCGATCAACAACCGAACTATTTGCTTACCAAGTTCATCCATAATTTCAGGCGAGAAATATCAACTGCTAGACAAAAGCCTCCCCAAGATTTTCCACAACATTTATTTTTACCTATGATGATAGAGAATTTCAATAGTTACGGGGCATCAGGAGCCCGAAAGTCTGACAACCAGTCTTACCAAGGGATATCGTATTAAGGCTTGTACAGACCAGCGCGACTTGTTGCGCGACGCGACACCGGTTATTGTTATACTGTGAAGTTTTCTTAGAAATTGTATTGTTCGTGTCGCGTCGCGCGACAAGTCGCGCTGGTCTGCACAAGCCTTTACCCAGTGACTGGGTTGTGGAGGTCAGATAGGCAGACTATCCATGTAAAATCTTGCATCCCAGTGAGACTGGAAACCGAGTCAACATAGTTGGGAAAAAGGCTTGGCAGATTGATAATTTCTACACGATCATTCATTGGAATCACAACTTTCTTAACGCTGAAGTGCATGTAAGTTGCGTAGTGTGGTGTGGCGAAAAAGTAAATGTTGACAAAGTCGTTAGTATTATCCTTGTTGACAAGTTTTACCACTTCATTTGGTCAGTACTGCAAAGAATCCATTCATGTTAATGGTTTGATTGTTTGCATCTGCTTTTGGGCATAGGTAACTTCTAAATAGGGATTTAACAAGCCGTTGCTTACATCCGCCTTTGCTGTCAATCAAATAAGAAGCCATTTATGACTAGCGGAAGTTACTTCCATGATGAATATGTAGGGACTAGTAATAGCTGCGAATTATTTTTATTTTATAGTAATATTCTATTCCATAAGTTTCTCGTATGAACCACCTATAGTGAGAGTGCAGTACTTATCCAAACTGTACAGTAAGGAAAGAGTGTCTGGTTCATTCGGTTTTAATTTATTAATTAAATAATTTATTTATTGACTATCCCACTGGAACGCCAAACAGCAATTACACCAACGGAGCAAAAAATTACTTCATGTGCTGTTTTCCATAAATCCTGTGCGCGGTGGACATCGAACGGGCGGCGATGGATCACGCACGCTCAAGCTGTCACGCAGCGTCAAGACACTTTTCCATAGTTCCATAACTCCATCCATATTGCGCACATTCTGTGCGATTTTTTAGAGACCCAATGAATTTTTCATAATAAATACATTAAAATTGCATGCCCGACAGATGACAGACAAAAAAAGAATATTCGCAAAATAATAACTAGGTAGGTACTTAAAGTCAAATTAAAACTACCCTTGTTTGGACGTATTCTCCGGATTTTTCCGAAACCTGAGCTTATTCGGCGAAACGGAAGCCCGGTTTTTATCTTTTACAAAACATTGTAGTAACGTTAACAGGTACCAATATTTGGCTCGTTTCTCCATATTACCATGTAGTCACTTAGCAATTTAAATGGTGTTGTTTTATGTGCAAACACAGTATTGTCCTCGTGTCATGTGCTTGTCACGCTGGTATTGCCTTTAACGTTGTAGGGCGAGGCATCAGATGTAGCGGATTCAGTTCGGTTTCACCTGTTATAATTTTTAGGTCGCTACGTACCATCGAAGAATTTCATATCTAAGCAATTTGAAAACAAAATCCCGTGAACGCGATGACCACAACTGTTACCGCCCCGGTTCTATGGCGGCCGAGCACTGCAAGCAGAAATAGTCCTTACGGTGCATAGATATGAACTTCTTCGATGGTACATATTAGGCGGTAAAGGAACTGGATGTCAGTCAACAAAGAAAGATGGCAGGTGAAGCGACGACAAGAGCTTTAAACTGGTTGTAATTTTAGTTAAATCTCAGACAACTTAGTCTTTAAGGATAGCCTATTCGAGCGTTCAATCAGGGGGCCTACTCCCTAAGCGTAATCCGTAGTTTTGGCCGTCGTTACGGGCGCTTCGTTCTCCGTCTCACTTACGGACATACCGTAAGTGAGAAGGAGAGCGAAACGCCCGTAATTATGGATTTGTTTAGGGAGTGGGACCCCAGCTTAGGGCCTGCCTAAATATGTGCACGACATAAACCTGTCGAAGGAAGACAAAACATGCGATAGTGCTCCATAACTAGTTATAATCACTGATATAATGTCTCCAACACCCTAGAGGTAACTAACTAATGTAATTAGATCACTAAGTATCTCATTGTAAGCGAACTGTTAAGTTCTTATGAGAAATAAAGTTCTTTAAACCTAACTAAAGGGAGTTGGAGAGACATCGTGGGGGGGTTTCGTTTCTCGAGCGGAAAGTTACTTAAAACAAGATCTCACTGAAAGGATCTCCCTATGATAATGCTGTCTAAGCGGCCAGCATGTGTAAAAAAGAAAGTTCTTGCCCCTCCGCTACTCGCTCCACTCTTGCACCTTCACAAACTACAAACTACGTGACCAGCCTGTCAATCCTCCTTGGCACTTTGAACCACGTCTGTTGTCAGCGCGTTATGACCTAAGATGGATGTTTTCGCTAGTCCTTGCAATGTTAAACATACCACGTTTTTGGTACTTGTTGATTCTTTGGGCATAATCGCCGTATTGTTTTGTCTAGGCGATGAATTACGTCACTTTGGAATTTTAAAAGTGATGTGTGATGTAATTGTTGGTAGAACAGACCTTTGGTTGGAACTCTGTGTTGTTTATTTTACATATCAACTAGCGACCCGCTCCTGCTTCACGGTTTTTGTTTTACGACTTCACAAAACATCGATATTTCTTAGTTATATCAAATCTACCTAGCTTTTTCCCAACTATGTTGAGGTCGGCTTCCAGTCTATCCGCATGCAGCTGTATACCAGTATTTTACATGGAACGACTGCCTATCTGACCTCCATCCCTTGGTAAGACTGGTGTCAGACTTTCGGGCTTCTGATCTGATCCACGAATGACAGCCGGGACCAACGGGTTAACGTGCTTTCCGAGGCACGGAGGGGATAAAAATTGTCACCCATCTACGGACAAACCCCGGCAAGCGTAGCTTAACCTGATGGATCTACCCGCGCGGCTGTTATTGGGGTCGTGGCTAAGTAGCCACGACCTCCTCGTCAAGTCGACCCACTATCTAGACTAAAATAACTTAAGTCTATGTATCTAAAAAAGTCTGTGTATCTCTCAGGTCTAAGGGATCTCGCACCCTAGGCCACGACCAGTGGTCGCAGCGACTAGGTAAACTGTAGAAACGGATACGAATCATGCACTTGGTCGCAATGGCCAATTAGCTTCAGACCATACAATACCAATACACGGCCACGAACACTGCCAGACGTGGCCGTCTAGTGCGCGAGATTGCTTGATGCTGTCTTTAGACCTCTTCTCGAATTATTTCACAAATCAAATTAAAATAGTTCCAACTTTTCTCTTTCGACATAAGGAGAATAATCCAGTCCATTTTAAAGCAAGAACTTGAATGAAAACCTTATCGACCATTACTGATATTATCAACAATTACCACTTATCGATTTCATTTCATAACATGAGATTACAAAGGCTGTACTTAGTTACCATAGATTAGATATTATAGGCACAGAAGTCACACTAGGCACACTATTAGAAAATCATATGAAATATTAAAAAAAGAAACGAAGAAGAGTATCAATCGAAGAAATAGTTAAACCTTTTTTCCAACTAGTAAAGATGATGAGGCATCTCTTAAGCAGAATGTTCTAGAATCTAGAGTAGGTAATGAAATGCCAGCAGCTCACAAATCCTGTCGTACCGAACCTTCTTTTTCTGGCAACTTTTCGTTTCTATCTGAAATGCCTTTTTTTTTTTTTTTTTGAGGGTGGGAAATCATCAAATGACTTCTCATGGGGTGATGGTATCATCGCTATGATCATTTGTATGTTACAGTTTCGGTTTGTTTATAGAGCAGCCTGTAATCATCGATTGGACGGGTTAAGTTCTGTCGCTTGAAAGTCCACGTTTTAAAGCTAGCAGAAGCAGTATATAGTAGCTAGTACAACAATGATAGCCTACTTGTGTGGCCGTCGGACCTCTGACTTTTCTGATTCATGTCCCTATTGTGTAATTATCACCTGCTCCAAAAACGGTGAAGGAAAACATCGTGAGGAAACCAGCATACATATTTTTTTTTTTTTGAGGTTCGGAAATCATTAAATGACTTCTCCCGCTCTGGGCGGAGCGAGAGGGCGTGTCAGACTTTGTGACCGTGTTCCTTCCGTTACCCGTGTGCCGGGACCGCGATATCCCTTTCGGACAAACCCGCAACCCCAGCAGGCATTGGTCCTTACGGACCCCGTCAGTTGGTGCTGACATCTCTTTGAGGCGCGCGTGGAACACAACGCGCCGTCGACCCGGGCCCGGTCCTTATCGGACGGCGAGCTACCCATTGCTCACCGTCCGCAAGCCCGCGCCTACGGTGGCCGGAAGTCAGCTCGTGACTCCCGACGCCCGGGCCGGGGCGTCTCCTGCGGCGACAAGGGCCGCGAGGGCGTGCAGCTTGCATCTCCCTCGCGCGCTCCGCCTCCTCCTTCGCGAACATAACTGCTTCGCAGAAGGAGGTGACGGCCTCCCATGCACTCTCGCTCCGAACCATGGCCTGAACCAGGGCCGGACGCGAGAGATCGCCGCCGCCGATCGCCTCCGTGAGGACACGGCGGTGCCCCGCCCAAGCCGGGCAGACCTCCACCGTATGCTCCACCGTGTCCTCCGGGCGATCCACACAGTGGTGACACCCGGGCGTTTCCTCCCGCCTTACGAGGAACAGGAACCTCCCGAAACAACCGTGTCCGGTGAGGACCTGCGTCAGGCGGAAGGTGAGGACGCCATGGCGCCTCTGAAGCCACTCCTCAAAGAGGGGACTTATCGCCGCAATTGTGGCGTGCCCAATCTGAAATGCCCTACGTTACGAAATGTTCCTTATGAAACGTAGTTTTACGCCTTTTGGTAGTCAGAAATTAAAGCACCTACACCTTCTGGAATTCCTTTATTCTGTGGTATCACAAGCAATACATGAGTTAATTAACACCTATCAACTTCATAATTGGTGTTTCATAAGCTCTTCTATAAAACTGTAAGTACAACGAAGTATGAAGTGTTGATATACCTCGTAGGTCGAACTGTGTGAATATTGCGATATTAGTTAGCGATTGCGCAAGAGTATGTTTGGTTCGTTAGCCCCATATTAGGTACGCCAAAAGGATCTCTGATTTAATTTTTCCACCTTTTGTTCTTTTCTGTTCCTCTTTCACTTTGGTTTGGTCTTTTTCAGCTTGTCCTGTGTGCACTAGGACTAGAGACTCCATTCGGATTATTTCAAGTCCAATAATTGTGACTTATCCTTCTGGGTTTTTGGACTAAAGTGTCTTTTAAATATATAATATTCCACTCAAAAACAATGCTCCTGACATAAAATCTCCACCGCTTTTGGTAGCCTGGTAGAGCATGCCTAAGGCGTTAAGTCCGCCTTTGTATATTTTATGGTGCATAAATTTTAATAAATACATGTTTTTATACAGCTCATACCGCTAGGATGATGTTGTATTCACTTAATTAATAGTAGTTGATGAAACCGATGCTGGAAAGTGTCTCAAGTTGCCGAATACAAAGAATAAGAAAGGACAACACTTCTTTCAAGATAATGTCATTGGTATTAAGTCGGATTGAGAAAGTTTTCCTTTCCATCCTCGTGACATCATAATCCTTCAATCACCATTTACGACGTCCACGGAAGATCCGAACTGTTAGTCAGTTCGGATCTTCCGTGGACGTCCATTGACGTTCTGTAATCCCTTCTCGGGAACAACATGGCGACTATAATTGGATACAATAGTTGTTTTCTCGTAACTTTCTTCAATCGTTCCGGCAATTATTTTTTATGACCCTCAATCAGCTGTAGTATCTAAGTGGATAGTGGTATCTTTGTTTATTCGCATCCCGCATAAAGTGATAATTGTCCTACTTTGGTTGTAAATAGTGAATTAGATGCTAATAGAGATAGAAATGGTAATGAAGATAATGTTACCATTGATAAAGAGAAAATTAATTATGAAAAGCCACAATCTGATAATATAACTCATGAAATCATGAGCTTACCGTGCCTCATTGATAATTATGGAAATCTGACCGATTAATATGAATTCCAGTAGATGTAAGTACAGATAGATCTCAAAACTTTTCGCTCCAACTGTGATTTAGATTTTAATTTTAGAAACTGTCGGTAAATCTATAGGAATGGCTACTTGTAATTTCATCCATATTCTATTAACATTCTCATTAATGCTTAAAAAAAAACGATAAATGTTAACGAGACCAACTTGTATGGTCCAGATCATGTAGGAAGGTATTTGCCAAAACTGGTACCAATATCTTATTTAAACAACATTAAGCCCACTGACCTTCGCATGCCTACTGCCTAGCTTATTAAGTAAAATTTTTAATAGGTATACATATCAAGAAATAATGACGTCTCTTGTAAGCTATTTATATCGTCACGATTAATTTCGTGGTATTCTATATTCTTAATTATAGTTAGAACAACAGGATTCATACCTTTGGTTTACATTTGAGAATTATTCTCATAAAGTGAGTAACACAGTTCTTTTTAAGGAGTAAATGCGTACCTAAGCTATCCAAATCCATCGAAAGTCTCTTCGTCTTCGGTGTTCTTTAACTCTGAACTCTCTTCCCTTAACGAAGCTACTGAGTTTTGGGACCCAGTAACTAGTTCTTTTATTTTGTGTTGAATTTGATCATTGAGTTCCCTTCAAAATGGTTGAGCTGAATGGTGCTGTTCCCTGCGTCATGGTCGTGAACGGGCGCCGTTAGTAGGGACTGGTCATCACGTAGCTGCCACGGCTTATTTAATTTTTTTCATGGTATTTTTCCGTACAGTTTCTTGCCCGTTCTTCTCCATAGGAACCTACTACGTTTTGAAATGGGCAACTAACTTCATCTTTCTGACTGACCGACCATTTTGACAATTCAAAAATGCCTGTAATTGGTTTATTAGAAATAAATGGTTTGAGTTTGCTGAGCAGCTTTTGCTAGAGCCTCCTCTATCACCTCTCAACATTTGACTTTAAGCCGTTATTCTCAAGCCTTCACATTTCGCCATTGACAGTATTAGATCAACTAATTTTTCCGAGTAAATATCCACCAAGCTTTTCATTCATCCATTTTCATCGGACTTTACCAATAACCTCGGTTATGAAGTAAGATAATGCTTTAACTTTCCCTTCGGTACTTCAAACTTGACATCTGACCTGTTGGCTCACGCAGCAAAAATATGTCGTTACTGACTCTAGTCTCTAATGGCTTCGTTAGCCAATCATCCACGGACATAGCAGTCATTGAGACCACTGTTATGTATGACTATTAAAATTTTGATTTAATCAATTTGACAGCTACGTTTGGTAGAATATAACATTGATGGCTCAGTGGTAACGGCCGCGACTTACGAGTTTTAATTAGTGGAACCCTAGACAGGCGCTTCGCTTTGTGTAAATAATTTCATCACCACTGCTCTCAAAACGGTGAAGGAAAACATCGTGAGGAAAGTGACATGTCCTAGAACAAAACCCAAGTGATAGATTACAGCCCACTCCCTCTCCAAGAGAGAGGCATGTGTTCCAAGAGTGGGAACATTATGGGATGATTATGTCATGCTTGAAAGAACATTATTATCACTCTGTCTTAGTTCAAACGCGCGATGACTTAAAATATTTACTCATTGCCCAGGTGGAGGTGTAGATAGATCAGAGTATGCTGGTTCAAATTAAGTAACGTCATTGGTGGAGGTTCCTTCAAGGTACAGCATATCCACTCCTGTATCCTGTTCACTGATATCATGATTGGTAAAACTATGGGTGTTAGAGTTCTTACGAGGCGAGGTAATCATTTTATGTTGGTTTTAAATTTGTTCAAGTGTGTTCCTGGCGCTATTGTGCCAAATAAACATTTTTCTTTATTTCTTCTTTCTTGAGATAAAAATCATAATTGCGCCGTGAAAATTGTCTCGTGCAAAACTACAAATTGGCAATGTTGGAGAATTTCGCGTAACCGACAAAACCATCAACGCACACAGCCAATTTAAATACTGATGATGCTCGGATACTGCTATGAAAATCGGATGACCCAATCTATCGTGTTTTCAATTCAAACATTCGGCTTGACCCCGAGCGAGGACGCGCTATCGCATGTGTAAACATGGCGTGTATTTTAGATCGGTGTGACGTAACGGACTAGCATGCGCACACGCCGCGCGACCGCGACGATGCGATTTATTTAAAACGCTGTGTGATTTTTTTGCGTTTCTGAATTGATTTGGTGTAATTTTACATAATCCGGGCGTTAATATGACATATCGAGCTTTAGGAAGAGATTGTCACACAGGTATAAGTTAAGTAAATAAACATTTACGAAGCTGAACTTACTTTAAACCACGATATGCCATATTAACGGCCGGATACTGCAATAAGAGGTTGTACGTATTTTTTTCGAAAATATTTATTTAATAAATTTAGCTGTTCATTAAGGACGTTGATAGGTTCTTAAGTACCTCAGGCATCAAAGTACAAAGTTGCAAGGCAAACTATAAAAGGCGTAACCACCATAAATTAACAAAGCTATAAAAGTTGGTAAGTAACAAAGTTGATTCATACTTTTTAAATCACCCACGCGGTTAATTGCAATTCAATTATGAATAAAACATTCATGTTTGACCTTGCATTGGCCGTTAAACATGCCAAAACGGGTGTCTGAGGTTAATGTTAGGCATTTAGTTACCATGGAAGCCATAATATGAATGCACCTGCCTTCTCTGAGCACCTGGTAAAATGTTTGATCATATCACCTTATAATTTTTTAAATATAACCCCAAACGGGTTGCTGGATATGGTTTCAAAATGCGAGGGGAAACCAGACAAAAATACCTGGCTGTGGTTTCGAAACCTCAAGGAAACTTCAATAATTTGTTGTGTTAACTAGTTAACAAATTATTAAATATCTCTTGTTACCTAAGTAACAGCACATGAGAAGGTATTCAACAGAGCCTAAGCTTTATAGATACAATGCACGCACACATGAAATTTTTTGATTATAAACATAGACATGACATCGAATGAAGACCGAAATGATGAGGATTTGTGAAAGATGATGTGACTAGAAAAGGGGTAAATGAATCCTGAGATGTATTATGAACTGCTTGACCCCAAATTAATTGGCAGAAAATGATGAACATGATACATACGCCATTGTGTTCATGTAGTAGTAGAAGCTGATTGATGGGCGGACGACACTGTTGTCATCGCTGGTAGAACCTGGATGAGGCTGGCACAGGAGCACAAGAAAGGACAGGCCTGTGCCGAGCAGTAGGTGAAATCGATTTGTGGATGTTGATGATGATGATGGTGGATTATAATGCGGAAATTGTATGGGGCGCGGTCTCTGGTGAATTATCTACTCATGCGGTAACATTTACCTGCTAATAACTTCACTCAACTTATGCAATTCCAAGTTTTACCTAATTGCCTAGAAAGTGCTTTACGAACGGACCGAGACGCATTATCCATCTATTATATCTGTCAAAATGGCCTAATCGTCTTGTAATAGCGGCTGGATATTGTTCTGTAACCAATTTAATGTTATCATCAGTAGAATATCGTGTCTAGTCAACTTAGACAGCCTTCTGGCTTGCAATGGCTGCATTTACTTTTAACACTGTCAACTTTTCACTTACCCGTGGAGCTCGTGGCTAAGTTATAACAGCCGCACGGGTTGATCCATCAGGTAAAGCTAAGCTTGCCGGGGTTGGTCCATGCCTCGGAAACCACGTTAAGCCTTTGGTCCCGGCTGTCAGTCGTGGATCTTTGGCAGTCGTTACAGGTCGTCAGAAGCCAGAAAGTCTGGACAACCAGTCTTTCAAGAGGTATCGTATTACCTAGTTACTGGGTTTTGGAGGTCAGATAGGCTGCCGCTCCATGTGAAATACTAATATTCAGCTACATCCGGTTAGACTGGAAGCCGACTCCAACATAGTTGGGAAAAGGCTAGGCTGATTGATTCAACTGTTCGCTTACTCGAAAATCTTATTGGTCGTGTATGTCCAAAAACTAATATCATGTTTAATGCTCTCGAGAATTGGATGCATCGGTATTAGTTCATCCCATGAATTCCCGTTCCAGATTCTTCTCGACTTTCACAGTCTGATGACACAATGCTCTGTTTAATTCAATATCTTGCTGTTCTACGCCATTCCGAGGAAAACAAAGACCAAGGCGTAAACGCAATAAATCGTAAGTGAACTTATCATATGAACACAGCTTAGGCAACAAACGTGTTAATAAAGTAACTCAAACTCAAAGCATTTATTTCAAATAAACCAATTACAGGTACTTTTGAATTGTCAAGGGGTCGGTCAGTCAGAAATATGAAGCTAGTTGCCCATTCCAACGCGTAGTAGGTTCCTATGGAGAAGAACGGGCAAGAAACTCCACGGACACTCTTTTCAATCAGAATATTTTTACAAAATATTGGTTACATCATCCATTTTTGTAATTATACATGTGAGAACAATGTAAAAAGACGTGCACGTTAAAAGCGTCAGTAATAAAAATAAAATCAAAAACAATTCAAAAATTAAAATAAATTCAAATAAGCCGTGGCAGCTAAGAGATGACCAGTCCCCACTGACGGCGCCCGTTCACGAACATGACGCATGCATCAGCACCATTTAGCTCAACCATTTTGAAGGGAACTTTAAGTACTTTTTTTTTTTTTTTTTGAAGTTTATCAAAACGTAACCGTACATAGGATGTGTAATAACGACGACAAGCATAAAGCATACGCATAACAGCCTATAATGTTCCCACTAGTGGGTCACAGGCCTCCTCTCTATAAGAGGGAGTGGGCCGCAGTCCACCACGCGGGCCCAGTGCGGGTTGGTAGATGTCACATTTCTTCGAATTTTTGGTTCTAGGACATGCCGGTTTCCTCATGATGTTTTCCTTTACCGTTTTGAAAGCACTGGTGATATATACGTAACGACGATAAGCATCCAACTAATTAAGACGCCATAATTATATCTACCTACGCTTTCTATCGGTGGGCTAATTTTAACCCGTAGAAGCGCCCGCGCCGATGAAATGTAGGAAGTTGGCATCTGAGGCAGTGCCAGTTATTGTGCGATGCAATTCCGGGAACAAGGAAATGCTTTAAGAATGCTTAAAAGGGTTTTTTGAAGGAGTGTGTTTTGTTGATTTTAGCTTTCGGGAGATGAAATGGAATGTAGGGCATGATTTCCGGATTTAACTGGTGTTAAGTGTTTAGCGTCTCGTTTTAGAAACGTGCATTGTTGTGTCTATGTTTTTACCAGATTAGAAATACTTATCTCCTTCAAGTGTTATTTCATACATCCTGCAGATATGACTTGAAACATTTGCACCAATAAAGTAAATTATTACCTGGCTTTTTTCAATCTGACTAGCCTTTTCCCAACTAATATGTTTGGTTCGGATTCTAGTCTAACCGAATGCAGCTGAATACCAGTATTTTACGTGGAGCGAGTGCCTATCTTACCGCAACAACCCAATTACTGGGCAACACGATACCCTTTGGTAAGATTGGTTGGCAGAGTTTTTGGGCTTCTGTCTACTCGCAACGACTGTCAAAGATCTACGAATGACAGCTGGGACCACCGGCTTAGCGTTCTTTACGTGGCATGGAGGGGTCTCGATATGTAATGGACGGTCACCTATCCACAAACCGACCGCGGCAAACGTGGTTCAATCTTTGATCGATCCGGCTTCATTATCGAATTAAAATACCAATTGATCTCCATACTAGATGACAATCATCTGATACAGATCACATAAAGACTTCTATGAACAAAAACAGGAAGCTATGATGAGTAATGAACGTAATGGATCTAAAGAATTAGGTCTAAAGGTCAGTGTAGTAGACCAGTAGTAACAGGTTGTAACCAGCGCCTACGCGCATCCTAATGACCTGTTTCCTTTCTGGGATAGTGACGAAAAACTTCAAACTTGCATTGAACGACAAGCAACAACACTGCTCATCTTGATTACCTACTAGGAAAACCTCATTTATTTAAATCGATTTATAAAGATAAAAATTGGATAAACCTGTTCTAAATAGACTGTCAATAATTATCGTTTAACGAACTCATTATAAAGGATTATTCAATCGCGAAAACTGGCTTTGACTTCGCGAACCCGAGAAACACCAAAACTTATAAATCATTTTTTTTTTTATCATACCTAAAACAGCGAAATAGTTATCGGAAAGGATATAAAAACTGAAGATTGCTAGCTGAACACGGGCTTTAACTGATCTGCATCTACTTATCGAGATATTGTGTCTTGAAGTTCCAAATGGGGATTCCATCGAGGCAATTCGAGTCTTCGAATTTGCCTGACACCGGTTGCATATCGTCCCATTCAAGCCCTAAAAAGCCGTTAGATCTAGAGTAGGTCATCTGCATCCAGCGACTTCTCTAGCCTCAGTATCTCTATGACACGCCGTAAATATGCAATTTAGGACATTCAGAGATAACTGGGACGCAGTCATAAAACATGATAGTTGATTGAATCAGCGTGTGTACTGATAACAAAACTGTTTAGTGTGCAGGCAGTTTAGACTTACTTTACAATTTCAATATCTAACTTTGAAACAGCTGTTTATCGTCAACTTCTTAGTTCATGTCGGTAACGAGAGACCAGGTCTTACTGTGATAAAAAAGAGTAGGGTTCACTAGTCTCTAGTACTCTTTTAATGAACCCCACGGTTACTATTTGTATCTCCTGTGAAATATTTCTAACTAGGTGACCCGTCAGACGTTGTACTGTCAAAATTTCTGTTTCGATTATTTAGCTGTTCCTTTGGGTTTTTACATATATTTTTTTCTGAAATTTCCTGTATTGAGACGAACAAAACAACAACATAATTTTTCAAATCAGTCGAGCCATTTTAAAGTTTTTGCAAGACTAATGCCCCGCCTTTGATTTTTTATAAAGATAGAACATTATTTTACCTGTGTATGCGTTGAGCAGTGGTAGCCCAGTGGTAGTGGCCCCGACTGACGAGTTGTAGGTCGTGGGTCTGAGCTCTCAAAACGGTGAAGGAAAACGTTGAGAGGAAACTGGCTTGTCATAGAACAAAAAAATCGAAGTCATATGACATCTACCATCCCGCGCTCTGCCCGCGTAGTACATTACAGCCCGCTCCCTCTCGAAGAGAGGAGGCTTATGTCCCAGCAGTGGGATCATTATAGACTGATTATGTTATGTAGATGCTTGGTATTTGCCTGCACATATAAGTCTTTCGCTGCGTGTACTTGCCCACTAGTCGTGAGACCTAATTGATGGTGCATCGACCTTACGCCTTTGTATACTAAATGCGTTCGTATGACTAGCTGACCTGTTCAGATTATGATGTCATCATCTATTAGATGTAGTCTTGTAGGATGATCTGTTGCTTAGCTATTCGAGATTATTTTCGGTCATTGGTGTAGCCTAGTATTCGGGAGGAATGATGATCCTTACCATATTTTGAAGTTATGGGCCCAGGCTTTCAAGTGTCTTTTGCTTTTCTTCTTCGGGAAAGTTGAGAAACCTCGGGGTTTATTTCATTCCTGCTCATTTTTTACAAAGTTGTTTGCTCTTTTTATTTGCAGATTGTGTTGTGTGCCTTTTAGTGTGTTAAATAAATGTTTTTTTTTTCTTTGTTTTATAATACATCGCGGAAAGATTATTCAAATAAGCAATACTGAATTACTGCTACATGCAGCTCCACTTTCCTAATGAAAAAACCGTGACCGACGCAACACAAGCACCTGCAGCTAATTAACATAATTTATAACAATATCCTCTCCAACTAGTCCATTTAACAGTTACATAACTGTCTTATATTACGAACCAAACTTCCTGCCTCCTTATACGATAAGCCAACGCACACGCCGAATTTTAATTCAAATATCCCTTTACAGATGATCCGATTGGTGATCCCAGCGATGCAATTGGCGGATACATCACCGTGATGACGCGAGCTTCGCTGTGATTGGCGGAGCGTGTGCTTGCTGTCCCCGGATTGGTGGAAAATGTCCGGATTGCAAGCGAGGACCGAGGAGCCGATTAATGGTGTCGATGTCAGGGAGCAGGGCAGCGCTTTGAGGTCAGTTTTTACTTTCGTTTTGTATAATAAGTTGGAATTAACGGTTCGCGGTTCAGGAAGAAATAAATTGTGGATTAAATTCACGCTCGCAAGTCTTTAAAAGCCAATAAATTATCAAGTTGGACAGTACAGTCTGAATTTATTGATTTAAAGACCTTTAAAAGAGAAATTGCTAGACTAAGGCGAAGATAGCGGGAGGAACTTGACCTCCGAAAGGGCTGGCAGAAAACAGAATTGTGGGAAAATGGAGAAGGGCCTTTGTCCTCTAGTGTGCAATACATGCTAATTAGATTAGACTTGTAATCCTTTTTGAGAGTCAAAAAGCATTTTCTCGTAATCCCCAATCTTTCCACCAACCTGCACTGGTTCTACGTGGTGTATGACAGCCCACTATCTCTCAGAGAGAGGAAGCCTGAGTCCCAGCAATGGGAACATCAAGCTCATTATGCTAAGATGCTGTGCTTATTATAATGAGTTACGTATGGATAACCGCTAGTATTACCAAACTGAAACTGCGCGAGCGCATCTACATCTAACTTCCTGCAATAAAACAACAAAAATGATTTTTCCTAACCGCAATAATTTGTTGGAAAACATTTTATTTTCTTTTATCAAGATTAGATAATTCGATTACATTAAAACCATTACATTCTAAACCCTATATCATTACCATAAGTACTGGTTTAGCCTGGCAGATTACACGGCAATCTTGCGCCGTATGGGGGGATAGTCAGTAGAGCGAAAAATGACTGACTGGCACACGAATATATTATTGTGGTTTAGAGTACATTCGTCTATCAGTGATGGTAGGATAGTGTTGTAACGGAACTTAAGTAGTCCGTTGGATGCGTTTGGTTATATTTCTTTGCGTGATTGTTTGAATTGGTTCAGTGTAAAATATGGTTTAGTTAGAAAGATAAATTCTGTAGGCTATTCGGGAGTGATATGAAGATTCGAATTACTTTGTTTCGACGTACGCTATTTCGAAAAAAAATGGTTTTTGGTACGCCAGTTCGAAAACACATTGAATCGAAAACCGCTATATTTTTGTTTTTTTTTTACTTACTTTAATTTACCTACAATTTTGATTTGTTGATTAAATACTTAACTCAAAATAATACTTCTCACTGCTCTTGTTACCCAAACCAAAGACGAGGCTTGCTGTGTCTCATCAGGGTCTTTAAACAGATTAACGCAACAGTGGATTTCGGATCGATTCCAAAAGTTTTTCGCAAACGCGTATTCGCGATAACGTCATCCGATACAGCGGTTTTTGAACTGCCGTACCACTAGCATTTTTCGCAAACGCGTATTCGCGATAACGTCATCCGATACAGCGGTTTTTGAACTGCCGTACCACTAGCATTTTTTTTTCGAAATAGCATGCGTCGAAACAACATCATTCGACTCTTCATATCAAGTGCCCAGGCTATTTAGCCCTATTCATTTGGTCTATCACATACGAAAGTTGAAGTCCTAGAGTGGAAACCGTGTATAGGCAAGCGTAGTGTGGGAACACCCCCAGCTAGGTAAACCGATGAAAAGACCGACCTACCTTAGAAAAGTGGCTGTGACAGACTGGATGCGGAAGGTGGAGTACAGGGTGTTGTGGCAC
The DNA here is from genome assembly GCA_947364205.1 of Agrochola lota. NCBI lineage: Eukaryota > Metazoa > Arthropoda > Insecta > Lepidoptera > Noctuidae > Agrochola > Agrochola lota. The sequence goes on along the minus strand of OX376244.1, from coordinate 4,199,202 downwards.
AGCCTAGGAGACGCCTAAGTCCAGCAGTGGACTGCTATCGGCTGAGTTGATTGATCCGAGAGTTAGGTATTGACCTATGCTCTTGATTTCTAATCAGATTTTCCGTTGAAGTCTAGTTTATATGAAATCTGTCCACCCCACGCTCTGCTTGAAATTCGGGTTGCTGACCGAGAAGTATTATTTAAATTTATGACTTTACTTGAATTTTTAAGAGTTTTATGCACGCAATGTTTTGAATGAATCAAGGCCCTTGGACTGCTATAAAAGGAAATATGTATTATAAATTAACGTGACTCCATTACCCCATTTACACTCAGCTCACTTCCACGGCAGTGAGCAGGGAAGTGGGCAAGACGAGAATGTAAACACGATACTTCTCTCGATCCTGCTACAGTTCGCGTCAAATACCTTTGCCGCTCTGAAGTAGGCTACAAATGACTGCGCAGTAGTCAATCTTCCTTATAAAACAGTGGCGCGCATGCCAGCGCGCATGCGCGCGCAACCTAACTTCAGAGCGGCAAAGTTATTTGACGCGAACTGTACGACAGTATTTAGGAAATTATTGCCAGCAGCGGCAGGGGCTGATTGTAAATGAGGCAAAAGTCACTACAATAGAACAAAGCTGGAACTGCCCGATATTATTCGGCAAATTAGTAACCATTCAACATCAGGCAATCTAGTTGACAACAATAGCATCATGAATAGCTAACTGGACTATGTTTAATGTTGAATAGTAAGTCATGATCGGCTGATTTTGCAATATCCTTTTATTTATATTGTTGCTGTTATACCTATGTATTATGTAACATATTGGCACGAGTAAATAGTCCGTGAACATGTCCGAAATTGAGGGCAATCGAACCTGCAAAATAAAGTGTGGTACTCTTGTCGGTACGAGCTTTATGAGACTACTAACTGTTGTCAGCGTGTATTTCATAATTTTTTGGATAAAAATATCCAGGAAAAAGGTAGCCTATGTTCTCCAGGTCCCAGGCTACCTATCTGTCAAACATGTTATTGATTTTGTTTTTACATAAACAATTCAAAACAATATTATGATTTTGAACAATACAGTTAATAACAATGAAGTGAAGAATTTAGAACAATACAGTGGTGACCCCTTTCTTTTTTTTGGGTGGGAAATTATCAAATAATTTCTCCCGCTCTGGGCGGAGCGGGAGGGCGGGCGTGTCAGACTCATACTGACTAAAACCCAACCGTGTTCCTTCAGTGTTGCCTGTACGTTGCCAGGGGCCACGGTATCCCTTTCGGACTTTCCCGCGACCCCGGCAGGCATCGGTCCTAGCAGACCCCTTCTGTTGTGCTGACATCTCTTTGAGGCGCGCGTGGAACACAACGCGCCGTCGACCCGGGCCTGGTCCTTATCGGACGGCGAAACACCCATTGTTCACCGTCCGCAAGCCCGCGCCTACGGTGACCGGAAGTCGGCTTGCTACTCCCGACGCCCGGGGCGTCTCCTGCGGCGACTAGGGACTGCAAGGTTCGACTTATGCCTCTCCTTCACGCGTTCCGCCTCCTCTTTCGCGAGCACTACTGCTTCGCAGAAGGAGGTGACGGCTTCCCACGCCCTCTCTCTTTCAATTTCAAATTGTAAAAATAGTCTCAAGTACTCCACGAGACAGGAGCGAACTAGTGTGGAGTCCACAAGTTAAAATATTAAAATTACGTTTCCTTTGTGACAATAAGTTTAGGAATAGTTTATTTGTATTAGTTTTAAGGAAATGTAAAAATTCTTTATTTGGTCAATAAACGATTATTGGTGTGAAAAGGTACTTTTGGCCAAGGCACAAGGCCAAACTTGTAGCAAAAAAGAGAGCATTTGCTACACTTAAGTTAAAGGTTGCCCGGGAGTCGAACCCGGCCCGGCATAGGTCATACAATGAAACGCAGTATCCAGGTGAAGAACACTAAGATAATGATAATAAAAAACAGAAAAAGAATTAGCACAAGTAAAAAAATTTGCTGTCAGCCTAGAAGAAGATGGTTTTATTTCGTATGGTTATTTGTTAGTTACTTCAGAGGGATTACATGAGGAGCTCGTGGCTAAGTAAGAACATCCGCACGGGTCGATCCATCAGGTTAAGCTACGCTTGCCGGGGTGGTCTGTGGATGGATGACCATCTTTACATACCGAGAGTCCTCCGTGCCTCGGAAAGCACGTTAAGCCGTTGGTTCCGGCTGTCATTCGTGGATCTTTGACAGTCGTTACGGGTCGTCAGAAGCCCGAAAGTCTGACAACCAGTCTTACCAAGGGGTATCGTATTACCCAGTTACTAGGTTGTGGAGGTCAGATAGGCAGTCTCCATGTAAAATACTGGTATTCAGCTGATCCGGTTAGCCTGGAAACTGACCCCAATATAGTTGGGAAAAGGCTAGGCAGATTGATTGACGTCAGAGGGATTACACATACACACAGAGTAACTTTCGCATTAATAATATTAGTATGGATAAATGATCAACATGGCCTGGGCTCTATCAATATAAAGTAGTTCAATTCAAGCACCTTCGACACGAAAAGACGATAGAAAAGAGATTAGCCATGCAGACAGCAAGGTACAGGGTGCACTCGAAGTAGTTGAGTATCTTCTACGAAGATGCTCTTTTGATGTCCCGTCATTGGAGCAATGAATGTGAGAATTAGGAAATTTCTCAGGAAATCTAAAAATATGATTATGACAAGATATAAATCGGTCTCGTTTCTCACACGTACGATTGCTGGAAAATGTTTTGATTCACTTCACAGTGCTTCAAATACTTTCCAGAATTATTCCCGAGATTTGTACAGAAAAAATATCTCAAACTCAAACTCCAAAGCATTTATTTCAATTAAACCATTTACAGGCACTTTTGAATTGTCAAATAGTCGCGTCAGTTAGTCAGAAAGTTGAAGCTAGTTGCTCATTCCAAACTGTAGATCTTTATGGAGAAGAACGGGCAAGAAACTCCAAGGACACTCTTTTAAATATAGAAAATTACAAAATCTTAGGTACATTATTCTTGTTGCTTCTATATGTGAGAACAATGTACAAAAAATAATCAAAACAATTCAAAATATAAGATTAAAAATAAGCCATGGGAGATAAGAGATGACCAGTCACAACTGACGGCGCCCGTTCACGAACATGACGCGTGGATCAGCACCATCCAGCTCAACCATTTTGTAGGGAACCGAATGATCCAACAAACTCGCCACCATCAGCGAGACATTTAAGTGAGCATGACATACTCTCAACTGCCATGCTCTTTCAAGTCAACATACTCGTACATCTTAATAACATTTTTAAAAAAAACAGCTCCATGGTACTCACATTTACAAAAATTGAAAAAAATAACTAATTTATACATAACTAATTTGCATCTAGCACACTGAATATTTTTATAAGTGTCGTGAATATGGAGTGAAATTGTCACAAACGTAAATATAACGTGATTCATTTATTATCTCAAGATAATCAATGTGTTTCAAGGTAAAGGCCTATTCATATTATGTTTCTAAGAACTTACTTATTTTGCATAATAATTAGTACAATTATTAATTCCCGGAAAATTTGTTTAATTTTCCCATCCATAGGGGGATTGATAAAGCTCCATTCAGCCCAATAAGGGTTCCAACAGGATTGAAGTTAGCCTTTCAAAAGTTTCAACATCTTAAACCAAGACTGCAACTGAAAAAATTATATGGGACCACCTCATAAACTTCTTCTACCAAATGAAAAAAGAACTGTCAAAACCGGCCCACAAAAACAAAAAAAAAAAATAATACGTACAGACGAACCCTCCTCTTTTTTTGAAGTCCGTTAAAACCCTGGAGAGTCGCTAGACGCACACAGACCAAAAAAGCCTGAAATAATAAAAGTGGTCCTCTTTTATTATTTCAGGGTTTTTGGCCAAAGCTTCAGTTCCTCGGAAATCCATTCCCTGGAAAATAACAGATTTGTATTACTACCTCAGGTACGAGTTGCTTATCAATATCTGCATTACCTAACACTTGATACCTAGGAGTAATGACATTTAATGAAGTCTTATCAGTTGATAAAAGAAATGATTTAATTTCCAATCCGCACTCAACTACAATAAAAAAAAAATACCAACAATACATCGTTTCATATAAAGGTGTGTCCAAACATTGAGCGCAATCGTGCGCGGCTGCGGCGCGTGAACGCTTCTGTTTACTTACCGCGCACAACATTTTTTAGGAAACATTCGTCACTAATTGTGTCTGGACGTATTTCTGCGGACGTATTAATGGCTAGGCAGATTGCTTTTGCCAACTGAAGTCTCGGATGTGCCGCGCAGTACTGCCGCGCAAACATTCGTCGGTTTGGTCCTAACTACATCGCGGCAGAAATGTGTACTGCAAACGCCTCGGGTTTGTGCCGCGCTCTTGCCGCTAAATGTTTGCATACACACCCAACTATTGAATAAATAAGAAATACATAATCTATACAAAAAAAAATGATTCCTCATGCCCAGGGGTCTGCGAAAATACCTCATGTATGTTCCGCGATTCTTTATAGTTTTTTTTTATTTCTCTTAAAATTGAGGAATCAATTATTTTTTATGACCTCTGTTTTTGGACCATCCTGTATACATACATAATAATAAAGCTGAAGAGCCTTAGGAGCCGAACAAAAAGAAGAAAAGTCATAAAGAACCCTAAGCGAAAACGAGCGGACGGTTAAAGCATCGTGCAGACTAGCGCGACCAACCGCGGTAATTGTTCTACCGCGAAGTTTTCTTAGAAATTGTTTTGTTAGAGTCGGGTCGCGCCAGTCTGCACGAACCCTAATGCGATGCCAAGACATCAGAATATCTATTATCAAATCGTGGGTCGGGGAACAAGAAATTTCACGCGAACTAAGTCGAGGGCAAAAATAATCGGTAACATTGTTTATAGTTCAATGGAACGGCTCATTCAGATATAGATCGGACTATCTATATCCCACGCCGTTATATCATTCAGGTCAATGACATTATGGTAAAGTGATCTTGTGTAACTAGCATAGAAATAAATCTGTCATATTTAAGAGCTCGTGAAGTGGGTTTTGACAATCTCTAATTGGCAAATTGCGGATTTGGACCCGATCAAGGAAGTACTATCAGCCCCATTTTGTGGCATCAGCTTTCTATCTTTCGATGTGCAGAATATGGTTGACGCTGACGGTGTAATACAAAGGCATGAAACATTCAACTTTATCTCTTAAGAATGGGCATAGGGTTGCCAGTCCCAAAAATAAAATCCGAACACAGATTCATATTATGCCGGAAATTTTGCCCTGAAAAACACGGGTTTTTAAAGAAAAAAAATGTTATTTTTATTTGTGTATTTTTTACTTCTATTAATTTGAGACTTGCTCTTAATTCTTATTTTTATGAATCACAATTTTCTCTTTCTATCGTGAGGATTGCGTGTCCGCGTGAGTCGGTCGCGCGCTTTCTTCCGGCATCTTTTTGATGGGACGGGGTTGACCAAAAAGGCTCGTGCAGACTAGCGCGACTTGGCGCGCGACGCGACACCGGTAATTGTTCTACCTAGAAGTTTTCTTAGAAATTGTTTTGTTAGAGTCGCGTCGCACCGGTTTGCACGCCGCTAAAGCCGGACAGGCTGGACTTGTGTACGCCAGATACATTTTGATTTTGACATTTTTGACATTTGAAAAATGAGTTTTTTTTTTTTATAAGCGACCAAAATTTCAGAAGAAGGTTCAGAATCATGTACTAAATCCATGGTATCAGTTTTCGCGTCGATGTCCCTGCCACCCTGTATATTTGGCCGGACACGATTGTAAAAAACTGGACATAGTGGGCAACATATCGGCAACGGGCAAAACCCAGATAGAGGCAGGTGTTACAAGTGGTGCTATTCACTTCCCGTCGGGTGGAGGTAGAACGTCTCTAGGAGGTAGTTTACCTATTTATTTATTTAATACCCCATGCAGATAAATATACAAAGGCGAATTTAATGCCATAGGCATTTTCAGTCAACCTTTGAGTGACGTAGAGCCAAACAGTGGTAGGTGCAATAGCGAGAATTGAGGAGTAAATATTTATTTAAATAGAATGACCATATACCATGTACCATGTTCCATATACCTATTAAAAACTATAAATATAATATATCACGTAATCATATATCAATATAAGCTCACATAAATATACTAAAACAAATAAGACAAACAATGGGAAAACATTACCTATCCACTTTCCATTTAGTATGTTTGTCTGTAACCTGCAGGAGGTTGCATAAAAAAAAATTTTCTTCATGCTCCGTCATAGTGATCCAGTCATTTTCCAGGCTTTTATCTCAGTGGTTATTAATTTGCAAGTTCATTATTATCAAAAAAACCTAAAAATAACTGCTTTTCTCTCGTATCGGTTCAAATACAAAGAAGGAAACCTAATTCCGTGGTAGAAATATTGACTTATATTTTTAGAGGTATGAGGAAAAGGGTGTAAAGTTCACTTGTCCTCTATTGAAAACGGAGTCGGTGTCGTGTCTGGCGGGCAACTGCCCAACGATTGATGTCGGATAGTCTTAATATATGTTGTTCGCGCGGTAAACTCTAATTGCGCGATGCAGGATTTGTGTGACGTCAAGTCTTTGATGCATAGTTCGCATGTAGCGATTTAGATGTCGCCACATATTTAATACTGAATGGCTACTCAGTCAGGCTGACTAACAAATAGCGGTACCTCAAGGTCTCCAACAATTTTCTACATTACCCATAACGTGGGTATATGTTTAATTAAGTATGTAGGCTTTACCACCCACTGTTAACACTTAATTGGTATGGACAGAAGTTAAACCGTTAATTTCGTCATAATGTCATTGATTTGTTAAGTTTTAGAACGAAGGTCGACACTACAAATATCATATTGATAAAAAAGTCATACGTACGAGTAAATGCGAAAGGTTCCGACCGAGGACCGAGGTTCTTATAGCCTGAACAGTGAAGTTCAGAATCCTGGGTGCAGTATTTAGATAGATGACAATAAGAAATCGGGTAAACTCGAGTCGGCTAGGAAGACTAGGGAAGGGAATCGGATATTAGGATTGTGTCTTTTAAATGATTGGAACCTTTACATCTGGAATTGTAACACCATCGTCATTCACCTGGACATTTTTTTTTTTGGGTGGGAAATTATCATATTGTTCTCCCGCTCTGGGCGGAGCGGGAGGGCGTGTCAGACTCTTACTGACTAGTAAAAGTAAAAGGAGCTTCAAAATATTCATAGGCTTGAAGAATTGTGAAATAAACCCCTAAAATAATTGTAATAAATAGACCTTGAGTTTAATAAATTAATTTTAATAAAAATATTGTTGAATAAAAATATTTTAAAGGGGGGTTAAAGTGTTTATAAAGAAAAACATTATAATCTTAATTTCTTAAATAATTTCATATTAATTACTACTTTATAAATGGTAATTATTATTTAAATCATTTAAAATTAACACAAAAATTTATATCTACCCCAAAATATTCGGGGTCGGTACAGTATGTCTTCTCCCATCCACATTAGTCGTCATCTCAATAGTTACCCGTTTCTAGCCATCATCTACATTCATACTCAAATCTTTCCTCACGTCATTTTCCTCTGGAACTGAAACATGAACCTCCCAATTGCAGCGCAGCTCGCCGTCCGATAAGGACCAGGCCCGTGTCGACGGCGCGTTGCAGTTGTGTTCCACGCGCGCCTCATAGAGATGTCAGCACCAACTGACGGGGTCGAAAGACCAATGCCTGTTGGGGTTGCGGGTTTGTCCGAAAGGGATATCGCGGCCCCGGCACACAGGCAACGGAAGGAACACGGGTGGGTTTTAATCAGTAAAAGTCTGACACACCCTCTCGCTCTGCCCAGAGCGGGAGAAGTCATTTGATGATATCCCATCCTCAAAAAAAAAAAAAAAGGCTTAAGACGCAGATATTTGCCAATGACCTTGAGTGGTTAGATTGCGTGTTCTCTACTGACCTCACGCAACGCGTCGTACGTCCCGCCAGCATTAGGACTCGCCCATCCAGGAGCGCTGTCCCAAATTAGACGCATTATTACATTATTATACATAAAACAAAAGGTATTTTATAATAAAACAAGTATACTTAAAGATCAATATTTAAATCATCTTTAGAATGGTGAAAATTTCAGAAAAATACGCTTGATAAATTTTGCGTGATTCTCAGTTTTTATCTGCTTTAGACATAACTTACAAATTAATTTCACTATGTAATATAAACATAATCTAAAATATTCCTATATTAAGTTATTAAGAAAATGCTCTAATTTATCATATATTTTTTCCAAATCATTTACACTACTCGTTTAGACGTGATCTTCAGTTTAAAATCATTAAAAGTTGGTTATTTCGCCTTAAGGGGTATTGCTATATTAGGCGGACCAGCGTCGTCCTGTCTAATACTTTTGACGAAAGTCCCTTATGTATTCGCCTTATAAACTATCAAGGGTCCAAGGTAGCCAAATTTTTGCGCACACAACATTGTTTTCACACAGTCCCTAAGTGTTAATTATATTCTTACGTGCGTCATGCAATAAATCACATCACATATCATCTCAAGAATAGAAACTGTCTTCACATTATCATTATGTACTTACATAACTGACGTATGTAATACATGCAGCATTGTCCAAGGCAGGCGCTAATTATTATGTAACATGACGCCAGTATTTTCCGAATGTAGGCAGATTTGTGGTGCTTACATTTCGCCAGTTATGCTTCTCTTCATAATCGGCCCTGAGTGCAGAAGCCCCAAATATCTCGAACCGATCTAAATCAAATATCCCGATTCTAAAGGATTCCTGAGAAGAATCCCAAAATTTTAAGGTTTAGCAGACCTAGATAAAAGGCCATCGCTCAAAGCGTTTGATATTTCTACAACGACTTTCAACAGAATTGGCATAAGCTTTTCAGGAGTAGAAGTCAGCACCATACATTTTTGAGTTTCCCATCATGGCTATTGCTGATAGAACCTCTCTTTGTCTAGGCCTTCTGGGCCATTCATGTGGCTTCTTGAAAAGATTCCGAAAGTCCGTAGGATCAGGTCTGAGCACCATTATATGTAGTTATGTTTAAGTAAGATGTGATAGAGAGTGAATCAGATTGATTCCTAGGTAAAAAAAAAATTATATTTAGTCCGTCAGTCACATAATAAAAAAATATTAGACACGTATTTTTTGCTTTATCATATTAATAAAAAATACTTAGATGAATGAATGAATGAATGAATGAAATGCACCGATCCCAGCGTGGTTTAACCAGACTCGATAAATCGAATGAACCCCAAGATTTGCACTAGCCCATGAAGCCTCATGTTTCATGGGACTGCAAAGGCCATTGCATATCTGGGAGTAGACCGGGGGGCGTTTGGTAATGATAAGGAATGAACGTGCCCTTAGGATAAGGAAGGATTTGAGAGCCATACCGGATATGCATCCTAGAGTAAGCATAGGAATAGTGGAGAGACGGTTGTTAATTATCTATGGATGGGCATCTTTTGCGACGTCTTCGTTATGTTGGTTCGAGTCGATCTTCACCGGTGAATTTTGAGACGGGGTTACGCTGCTTTCTCAGCTTTTTTTTTTCTCCATTGCTGCTGTGATGTGTTAAATTTTGCTGTGTCTAGGTCTTCGTCAGAGGCGTCGCTGCTATCCGTTTCAGGTTTCTTAAACGCATTAAAGTTGAGGAGCGGGAGTCGCTACGTCACAAGTAAGTATAAAACTACATACTCGTAACGTTATGGCACACTTTAACTCAAAGTAACGCTGTAATCTTTTGATTTCGTAAAAAAAGAAAAAATACGTGTCCAATATTTTATAATAATATAGATGACGGAGATTTTTTCTTCTGACTCTTGATTCTGACTTCGGGAACTAATGAGAACACTTTGACCAACCTGGGATCGAGTCCAGCAGCTCTCACGCTCAGCAAACGCACTAGACGAACGAAGCACTAATTAAAAATAATCATAACGCTGATTATTACAACAATTAACCATAACTACACATAATTATAATACTATTAGAAGAATAACGCAATACATAAAGTAATTACGCTTTTTTGTGTAACGTAATCTTTAGTGCATTAGCAGATAATGGATCTTTTTTCTGGCTACATAATTTTTTTTATATGATGAGGCAAGAATTCACACAATCTTTACTGATGTCGGCCGACATTACTTTCAAGAAATCTCCTAGACTAACATCCGTTCAATAAATCTGCCTAGCCTTTTCCCAACTATATTGTCTTGGTCGGCTTCTAGTCTAGCCGGATGCAGCTGGTTACCAGTATTTTACATAGAGCGACTGCCTATCTGACCTCCACAACTCAGTAACTGGGTAATACGATACCCCTTGGTAAGACCGGTTGTCGGACTTTTGGGCTTCTGACGACCCGTAATGACTGTCAAAGATCCACGTATGACAGCCGGGACCAACGGCTTAACATTCTTTCCGAGTCACGAAGGAGTCTCGGTATGTAAAGATGGTCAGCCATCCATAGACCAACCCCGGCAAGTGTAGCTTAACCTGATGGATCGACCCGTGCGGCAGTTATTACTTAGCCTCGAGCTCGAGACTAACATCCGTTATGATCTGAATAACATTTATCAGGAGACCTCGATTGAGTCTACTATGGTTAAGCATTGTATGCAAATCAATAACTTTAATCTCAGAATGATCTAATATTAGGACCCGATAAAGATCAAGACCTCGAGGTCAAAGATCATGGATGATTTCATAAAACATTCAAGGGTAATTAGAAATCATGACGGCGCTGTCATTCGTGGTCATATCATGGTGTCCCATGTGCCAGTATCCATGGTGTAACAAAACACGTCATACAGCTTCATATTGACCTATAAGAGCAACTGTTACAAGCAAGAGCTGCAGTTTTCGAGAGGGTTTTTCTTGTAGATTATCCCTCTGCACCTAATTCCCTCTCCAAAAATATTATTTTGGCGTTATAAGTAGAACCGTAAATTCGAAGTCATGTGACATCCACATTGGGTCCGCGTGGTGTATCATGGCCCGCTCCCTCTCACGGAGACTATAATGTACCCACTTCTGGGACTGGCCGGTGTCCCACCAGTGGGAACTTTAAAGGCTGATTATACCTTGTAGTGTGTGTTTTATAAATTATATAATAAAAACTGATAATACTTATAAGTCCAGCACGCTTAGCATGACCACAAAAGAAAAGGGTTTTGTCGACGGAAGAATAGAAAAAATACAGATAAATTATGACAATCTGTAATTTTATCTATTCTTCCGTCGACAATACCCGTATAGAACCCGTTTATGGTCTATGGTTGTTATGCTGCGCATGCAGTAGATATTCGGTCACATAAACGGCACTTTCGTCAGCGAAAATCAGCCACTCATTTAAATCTCAGCTTTACTCCAATTATACCCTGATTACTACATCATCCAATCACAACAGCATACGTGACATTAGCCGTGTATGTGTAGGGCTTCAGACTCCTAACCTTGGAGGGATGTCACTTATTGGATGAAGGGTCTCAGTGAGCATGAACTCAGATTATAATTATAGCAGATACTGTAATAATCGTTGCTTGTTTAGTAAGACAAGGTTTTGGAGATAATCTAGGTAAGTTGTTATGATTTCTTCAAGTTTCACAACTGATTTGAGGTCCTGCTAATACGTTTTTGTCCTTTATCCTTTACGTGTAGCATGACAACTATTACGGGTTTTGTCGACGGAAGAATTTACAAAATGAGAGATTGTGATTGTTTATCTGTCTATTCTTCCGTCGACAAAACCCTTTTCTATTGTGGTCATGCTAACCGTGCTGGTAGTGATTTCAAGTCCCTGATTTTTACATATGTCTGAATTTCGACGTCCTGTCTTCCTAAACCGGTACATCTACGTACAGGGAATATTGGCATTTTCATCATACTTGGCACATCAACATTTAAGGAAGATACTACTGCCCGTTAGTGCTTATCATCTGCTTAAATCTTCTTACTGCTTTGAAAAGAAACCACGGAAAGTAAAGAGACACTATTTGCTGCGCAAAATATTGTATTGCATGGTTTGGTATTTGTTGGTCACTAGAACCGTTATTATTTATGTGGTGGTTTCCGTGGTGTATTTTGGTGTACAATAAAGTATATTCTATTTATCTACTAGCTGCCCGCCCCGGCTTCGCACGGGTAGCACTAAGTACTTATCTACGGGGCACCTACCTACCTACCCTACGGTGCGCCTACCTACCTACCCTACCCTACCTATCTACACTACTTACCCTACCTACCTTGCGTTTTGTTTTACAATTTGTAAGAAACGAACGGCTAGATTAATGTTTTTTTAATTTTTATTGATTGACATCAATTTTATTACTTATTATCCTATTCCGGACGAAGATAAATCCAAAAACACAAAAATCATAAAAGCCGTTCTTGAGTTATAAATGGTGTAACTAACACGACTTTCTTTTATATATACGTAGATACCTACTACTAAAACATTGAACAATTTTAGCTGCTGCAACAAACTTGGGTTAAATACTACGTCCTGGCATGACAAGCGTCCAACTAACAATTCAGTCCATTACATTGTAAACTGGACCGCACTGTTCTGCCTACTAGCTCATAGGTGAATGATCTATGATTTCATGCACATGCTATGCTACGTAATTCCTGCTTAAGGTCCTGGGGATTAACTAAGATTATGGCGGGGACCAGCTATCTAATTACGCAACACATTTTTGATTTGCAATTGGGTCAAATTGGTTTCGTTTGACTAGAATTGCTTTCAAAAGTTGTAAATTGAAAGCAATTCTAGTCAAACGAAACCAAGTTGACTCAATTGCAAATTGAAAATGTGTTGCGTAATTAGATAGCTGTTCGATATGCAATTTAACTTTTTGTTTTTTTTGTCATATGGTTTTTTTGGTCAAGACGTGTCTCCAACAATTTAGGCTTGATCGTTTCCCTTCTTAACAGCATTTTTTGGTAATCTAGTCTTATGAAGAATTCCCCAATTTAATGTATGTTCCAAAAGTATCTGATAAAAGTGTAAACAAGTCCCGTTCAGGTTAATTTCTTACACAATCAGTCACTAATAGGAATTAGTAACACATTCATCTGAATTTGGAAGGTTCTAACTTTATATCGCACCACTTTTTACAATAATGATTGTTTGAATAACATTATTAAATTATAATTGAAAAAAAAGGGACAAAAATTGAGGTTATTGTAAAAAGAAAAACATATTTTTATTAAAATAAAATACGGGTATTATGTACGTCTTGAAACAACTTGTGACTCACGGATGCCCCTCCAGTTAAAGGGGAAAATCTATAAGTCCGTGATAAGGCCTGTCGTACTGTATGGATCGGAATGTTGGGCCGTGAAGAAGACGGATGAAAAAAGATTGCATGTAGCGGAGATGAGAATGTTGAGATGGATGTGTGGAGTAACGAAACTGGATAAAGTAAGAAATGAGTATATAAGGGGAAGTTTAAAAGTTGCGCCAGTGACAGAAAAGTTGAAAGGAAATCGTTTGGCCGGGTATGGGCATGTGATGAGGAGAGAGGAAACGCATGTGACTAAAAGAGTGATGAATATAAATGCTGATGGATGGAGCGGGAGAGGAAGGCCTAAGAAAAAGTGGATGGAGTGTGTGAGGAATGATATGAAAGAGAAGGAAGTGAATGATAGCATGACAGTTGATAGGGGAGAGTGGAAAAAGAAAACGTGTTGCGCCGACCCCAAGTAACATGGGACAAGGGCAGGAAAATGATGATGATGTACGTCTTCAGATAATCAAATCAAAGAACTCAATTTGTATATGACACTACAATTTGGCATACACAGTTACGTCTGCCGATCAATTTGTTTACATTTTCATCAGATATTTTGGAAAAGACCATAGAAAGAACCATCAATCCTCGATCGAATCTAAGCACATATATCTGCCGGAAACAATCAACTTTACCACAATTTCTAAAACAGTCCACTCACATGGACAATTTCATCGCGCCAAAACCAGGCCATCTATTCAGCAGTTATAAGCGTCACAAACGGATGAAAAGATTGGATACGATGCTGTCAGTATTACAAAACAGTGAACTCTGCAACTGTCTTAAATTTATGTTTCAGGAAGTAATATTTCGATGTCAACATCAAAGCCGTTTGGGAATTAAATAAACTGGCTGTCGCGCAGTTTAATCGGGTGTTTAGAGTTTTAGAGCATTACTTGTTAAAGTTTTCTTTTACATTGTAAAGCTGCTATTATTAATGTAGAAATAGGGTTAATGTTTTTGGGCGACTGCTTCTTTATTTAATCAACATTTTCTGAATATTTTTCTAAGTTAAGAAATTTGAAGCTTTTAGCAGACTCAAATTTTTATCACAAACCCCCGAATGGTTTCTCATTTACTTCTGTATCTTTATGAATGAACTTAGCAGCGTAGTTTAAGGTATTGTAGGGTTAAAAGGTGACACCAAAAGAAAAGCCATTTGAAGGATTCTAATAATACGTTTGTTATTATTTTCTTTATATATACATATACTAGCAACGTCCCGCGGTTTCATAATTCTCGATCCCGTGGGAATATTGAAATAAAAAGTGTGTAGTCCTATTGTTTTAAACCAGGTTATAAACTATCTGTGTGCCAAATTTCATCCAAATCCGTTCAGTAGTTTTTGCGTGAAAGAGTAACAAATATCCATCCATCCTCACAAACTTTCGCGTTTATAATATTAGTAGGATGGGAAGGTCTGTTTACTCCTGGTCATTGTTGAAAGTATTACGTTCAAAGCACGTGCTAATCGCTATAGTACTTAACAACTAAACACATCCTGTGATAAGTTGGTATTGTTTAACTAAACTGCCAACCCTACACGACTCTCGTTTTCGCAAAGCATGCATCACTAACCCCAACCATTCTGAGTTTCCGCTTTCCGGCAAAACACTTCCAATTTTATCCGATATTTATTTTTGAGTAAGCTCATCGGATTTTATTGTACTTCTTCTTTTCGTGTGGTTAGTGACTAACCTGGTGTAAGAGTTTTAAAGCCGCCCATGGGCCTCTGACTTGGCTTCACATGCCGTCGAGAAATATCTCTCAGGCATGCCGGTTTCCTCACGATGTTTTCCTTCGCCGTTTTTTAAGCAAGTGATAATTATACAATACGCAAATTAATCTGAAAAGTCAGAGGTGCGTGCCTTGGGTTCGAACTCGAGGCCTATGACTTGGCAGTCTGACGGTCACAACACTAGGCTATCACTGCCGCAAGGGCTGCATTGCCCCATTAAAAGACTGCAAGGCAAAAACCTCTTCTGATATAGAGTAGAAAGAAGTATTGGTCATCGTGATTGTTGTTTGCGTGTTGTCGAAATAATTTGAATTTAAGTTTTTCTTTATTGTCTTCTTACTTTTACACACTGTGTTCTCATCCCAGTCTCCTGTCGCAGGTCTGCCAGAAGAAATTTCTGTTGAAATAAACGGTACCTTTGTGATCTTCAATCTTTATCTATTTGTCTTTATTACCTAAATGTTTTTATTTAGGTACATGTATAAATAAATAAGTCAGTAAATATAAAGTACTTGTATCATTTAAACTTACCAGCCTTGCCTAATCAAGATGCGGGTCCCCAAACCAGGCCATTTTAATCGGTCCTTTACACTTAAATCAAATAAATCATCGTCAACGAGACGATCAACCCTAGCACAAACAATAATTAAACTAAATGAGGAACGATGCAACTATGAGGTCAACGCACCATCAGTTGTATTCCTGATTGCTGTCACAGAATCAGCTGTGAATGTGTGATGTCAGACCGGTCCAATTTTTGCATGACGGGGTAAACTCGGTGAGGATTTATTGCATTTATTTTACTTAGGGCAGAAGTGAGTCGGCCAAAATGTCACGGTGTTTCTTGGGAGAGCAGAATGTTTTACATATTATTTTTGTTAGGAATTATAGTCCAAATAAGGTAAATTAATGCAACTATGAGGTCAACGCACCGTCAGTTGTATTCATGGTTCTTGTCAAAGAAACAGCTGCGAATGTGTGATGCCATACAGGTCCAATTTCTGCCTGACGGAGTGAACTCAGTGAGGATTTTTGATATTTATTTTACTTAGGGCTGAAGTGTTTCTTGGGAGTGCAGAATGTTTTACACTTTTAGTTTTGTTAGGAATTATAGCACAAATAATAAGGTAAATTAATGCAACTATGAGGTCAACGCACCGTCAGTTGTATTCATGGTTCTTGTCAAAGAATCAGCTGTGAATGTGTGATGTCATACAGGTCCAATTTCTGCCTAACGAAGTAGAAAATAAATATCAAAAATCTTCACTGAGTTCACTCAGTGAGGATTTTTGATATTTATTTTACTTAGGGCTGAAGTGTTACTTGGGAGTACAGAATGTTTTACACTTTTATTAGGAATTATAGCACAAATAATAAGGTAAATTCATGCAACTATGTGGTCAACGCACCGTCAGTTGTATTCCTGGTTGCTGTCAAAGAATCAGCTGTGAATGTGTGATGTAATATTGGTCTAGTTTCTGCCTATGACGATGAGAACTCTGTGAGAATTTTTGACATTTATTTTTCTTAGGAACGTAATATGTAGGATCAAATGGCACGTTGTTCCTTGGCAGTGCAGAATGTTTTACACTTAGTTTTGTTCTCCTATGCATGACTGGAAATCCTGACTTAAATAGGAATATTATTAATGCGATAGTAACTCTGTCTGTCTGTTATCTTTTCACGCCTAAATGGCAGAATAGTTTAGCAGACAGATAAACCATGACCTGGGTTAGAACATAAGATACCTCAACACGGGCGAAGCTGCGGGCATAAACTAGTAATTTTTAATTTATAAATAACATGGTTGTTAGATTTGAGTATTATTTTTTTTACACAGAAAACCTAACCGAACCTAAACGTGTAACTAAATGGGTAGAATTGATTAAATTAATTAGACATTAAGTACTCAATTTGTTTTTTGTTTGAAATCTAATACTGTTTCAAGTAATCGGAGAATCAATTAGATTTGATTACATGATAAGATCAAGTTTGTAAATTAAGTGTTAAATGCGTTTTGACACATAAAAGCTTTTTATTGCTTTTGATAACAATACATTATTCACACGTTTTTGCAATTGTTTCAAAGCAATCGGAATTGATTGAGATATTTGCGAAGAACTACTTATGAACAGTGTTTTTTAGCCCAAGTGTTACTGGAGTGTTTATTTGTGCAGAATAAAGAATTTTTCATTCTTATTTTGAAATAAATATGGAATCTACAGCTAGGCCAATTCTGGACTAATGCATGGACTGTATTCGGAGATTCGGAGATCTTTGATACTCGTTACAAGTCAGAAGCCCGAAAGTCTGACAACCAGCCATCTCATCAAAACGACTACGACTAATCTGTTTAATTTTGGCAGTTCAACAACATTCATTGCGTTATTTACTTTGTTGAGCAGATTTTTTTTCCAACTTATGAAGCAATGGATAGCAATCTGTTTCAAAAAGATTCAGATTCTGATTGATCGTGTATTACGCAATTAGGGTCCAGTTTTACCACGGGGTATCGAGTTAGCCAGTAACTGGGTTGTGCAGGTCAAATAGGTAGTCGCTCCATGTAAAAATTCAGCTGCAGCCAGTTAGGCTGAAACCTGGAAATCAGGAAAGATAATGACGGACTGCCTCATCTTTTTCCCCACATAATCTTTGCCCTAGTCGAAGTCCCGTGACGAAGGAATGATAGTAAGAATGTGAGTGTTTATGTTTGTATATTTTCCTCGTATTTTATACGGAATGCTGTCTAATTTTATATTAGCGAGGCTCGAGGAGTGATTCATTAATTTTGTATGTGTATGAGGGAATGTTTGGATGATGGCGCGGTATTCTTGGATGTTTGTTGATGTTTTTGAGTGTGATCTGTGTGTTAGTATTTTTGGGATGTGACAAACTGACAAGTGTTTTACTACTATAGTTGACGTTTATTTTCTATGGTTAAAGCTTCTGTTTTTTTGATAAACTGGACGTTAGAGAAGTTTTTCTTATGTTATTTGTTGGTATAGTGGCGTGTCTAGCTGACATATAGCAAATAATTTAATTTAAAATGTTTTATATAATGCAATTTATTTTGCATAATATTGTATAGAATCGGGTATTTCCAACTGAACAGACAGCTGTGCTGCTGGGGAGTTTGTTGCGCCACTTCTTCCCAGCTAAAGCACTAGGAAGTGGTGAAGGGTGGGCGTTTTTGGGGAACTGTCTCACGTATTTTTGCCGTTCGAAAAGTGCTGATTCTCAGCGTAGTTTGAATAAATGAATTTAGAATTTTAAATTTCGAAACAAGCCGGTAGCCCATCTGTTTGTCATTGCCGCCCGTCTATGGATATCAGAAATGAAAAAAATTAAAATATATGTATAAAAATAAATGTGGTGAAATGGTACTAGATTTCAGAAATAATTTTTAAATTCATCTTTATTCCTCCTACTTAATAACTTCTACATCCTCTATCAAGAATGTCTGTCGTTATTGCTAGACCATAACTATCTTAGAGTGAATTTCACAAACTGTACCCGTTCAGCACATCTAAACCGAGCTCAAGAGCTGTCAGAGTCAAAACTGTTATGAAATATTGACACTAACAGCTCTTCAACGCGGTTTTTTAGAAGTGCTGAGTGAAGTCCGCAAAGTCATCTGACATGAACAACTCAATTGAAATTCTTGTAATTTTATAATCAGTTACATATTACTCTGGTGCTTCCAATAATGTTATATTACTCACAGTCTCTTGAAAATCCACACACTGTTCAATCAGTTTCATATTACCTTTCAGGCCTTCCCCATCTCCTAATATTAATAACCATGACTCTTTGAAAATCCACCCACTGTTGGCTTATTGGTTGACTCGCACGAATTTAATATATTTGTGGGCGAATCGACAACTACAGAAATACACATTAGGCAATTGGCAGATTTTGAATTTTATGTAGTTTTAAGAAAAATTACACTAACTTTCAATCTGCTTAGCCTTTTCCCAACTATATTGGGGTCGGCTGCCAGTCTAACCGGATGCAGCTGGATACCAGTATTTCACATGGAGCGACTGCCTATCTGATCTCCACAACCCAGTAACTGGGTAATACGATACTCCTTGGTAAGACTGGTTGTCAGACTTTCGGGCTTCTGACGACCCGTAACGACTGTCAAAGATCCAAGAATGACAGCCGGGACCAACGGCTTAACGTGCTATCCGAGGCACGGAGGAGTCTCGGTATGTAAAGATGGTCACCCATCCACAGACCAACTCCGGCAAGCGTAGCTTAACCTGATGGATCGACCCGTGCGGCAGTTATTACTTAGCCACGAGCTCCTCAAAAAAAAAGTACACTAACTTTACTGCATAATATTAAAAATTACCAATTGCCAAGTGCGAATCAACCAATAAGCCCCACTATTCAGTAAGTTTTATGTTACATTTCGGTATCTCCCCATCTCCGTATACTGAAGTCTAAGAATCTTTGAAAGCCCACCCACTATTTCATGCAATTACATATATCCCAATAAAATCCCATACAAATCAATGTCTGTATTTTCCATACCACTGTTAGACTTGTTAACCATTGTCCCTCTGACGATTAATCTCAATTGTACTACTTAATTATAATAAATAATGCTATTTGAATTAGCTAGAGTGCTCGACTGACATTGTGAACCCATCTTTATGTATTTACTGCGGACAGGCCACTCTGAATTTATGTGGGTCTGATTGAATTGTGCCAGTAGCTTCGATTTTCTCTCGAAACTTACTTAAACAACAAGTTAAAAACTGTCCGATCCCTGAGGGTGTTGGTAAGAATCGTATTCGGAGCCTATTTATGAGGTAATTTTAAGGAAAAAAGAAAAGAAAAAAATCTACATTTTTTTTCAATGGAGAATTTTGCCTGTTTATTACATGAGGCACGGGCGGCCGTGGTTTACCAGGTGTCTACAAGTCAAAACTTATGACCTCTGTTGAAAATTTGCTAATTTTTAATGAATTTTGGGTAATTTTGGTACAAAAAATCGGAATCTTTTGAATTATGTGACTAGGTACAGCAGGAACGGCTTATTGGTTGATTCCCACGAATTAACTCACCCGGACCGTCGAATCGTCACTTAAATAATATATTTTCTTGAGGCGGCTCGCACGAAGTCAATTTATTTGTGGGCTTTGTGGACTCCATAAATACGTATTAGGGAATTGGCACATTGAATTGTTATGCAGTAAAGTTAGTGTACGTTTTTTCTTAACTTTGTTGCATAAAATTGTAAGTGCCGATTCGCCCGATTCGGGTGAATAAATTCGTGTGAATCAACCAATAAGCCACAGGAACCTTACAGAAAGAAAAAACACAGTCAAACCACAATAACTAACTTCCCCACATCGCCACACAATTACAATGAATTAATGAAACATCACATCAACAACATGCATTCCTATTGCGACCCATTTACAAATGGATGCACAGCCACTGATTGAATGAAGCCGCCATTTTAGACAATTGTTCTGAATTGAACCGGCCATGTGTTTATAATTTCAATAAACGCATGGGATGTCCTATGTGGTATTTAGCTTGATTCAAGCGTGACTCGGGTTTTTTCTGAGTGACTGAGTCACCAAACTTAAAGGGATAACCAACAAGAGTGCACAATGACATTCAAGTCATTGATATTAAGGGTACGCTAGTCAGTAATTCTTCCATACAAACGTAGTATGGTGATCACTCGGCTGTTCGACGGTGTACGTTCAAAAGTAAACATTATATAAATTTTTCTTGTCATTCAACAGGATTGTAAAAAAAAATTGGTTGGGAAGTTATGAGCGCCGAAACTTCCATACTTCAACACTAATATTAACTCGTGTATGGGCGTAAATAAATAACTTATGTAGGAAGAAAACGGCAAATAGAAACCGTACAGGGATAGTAAATTTATTCAATAGTTCAAATAATAATAATAATATAATAATAAAAATTTTATTCAAGTATAAGTATAAAGTAAAATTATGATATAGATTAATTACAATCGAGGAAAATTAAATTCTAACTGTAATGTAGACCTGCCTGATCTAGGTTTATGAAAAACCTGTGTTTCAGGCCATCAATTTACATCAAACATTTAAAAAGAAGACAACAATAGGTTTATTACTAAGCTAAATTAAAAGAAGACATGATATTTTCAATGACTTAAAGAGTAACTATTTATTTGGGTATATTTTTTTAAGACTAGATTATTTAAGATATATTATGTTTAAATAAATTAACAAATAATATTAAAGTAGATAAACTGGACACTGTTATTAATTAGGTAAAAGAAGAGACTTAATATAGAGTAGATAGATAGAGATATTATTTTAAAATTTCTAGTAGTTTTTCCGTGTCTGCGTAATTGAGTTTTGACAAATATTCTTGTACTAGTAAGTTACACCTATTATAACTTAAACTATAAATCTTTAGCACTCTGTTAAGCTGGTTATACAAGTAGGGCCCTAAAAATAAATAAAATCGATTAGCAAAAGCATGTTTAGTCTGGGAGTTAGTACAAACCAAATCTTTTCTTCTCTTATCTGAAGGTACTGGGTTAAAATAGAGTTCAGTGTGTTGGAATAAAACTACATTCAAAACAAATATTTGACGTACTGTTAGCACCTTACATGCCATATAAAGCTGGTGTGTAGGAAATCTAAATGGGCGAAAAGTGGCAACCTTTAAAACTGCTCTTTGGGCGCGTTCTAGGTGGAGTAAAATTGATTTAGCGGCCCCACCCCAGGAGGTTATGCAGTAGGTAATAATAGATTGACACAACGCCAAATAAATCTGCCTAATTAATTTAAAGTCGGCAATGTTACGTAAATTTTTAAAAATGTATATTAGTTTACGTACCCTGGTGCATAATACATCGATGTGTTTGCGGAAATTCAGGTTTGTGTCAATCGTGACGCCTAGATATTTGATATGATCGGTTTTAGCTAAAGTGGGACAAGTGCATGCAATGTCAGCATAATGTATATTACAATTGTTATGCGCTTGAATGTTTAGATTAGTAAGCGTTGGATTAGTGTTTCTCATTGTAAATAATAGGTACTTGGTTTTATCTGTATTTAAAGTTAAGAGATTTTTATGAAGCCAATTTGACACAGTATTAAAGCCATTCTGTGCTACCTCATAGACCTCGGCCTTTGATTCAGCTGCAAACAGTAGAGCTGTGTCATCCGCATATGACATAATTACACCCTTTTGGAGTGTCAAATTGCACAGGTCATTTATATAGATTAAAAACAAAGTAGGACCCAAAATACTGCCTTGTGGGATTCCATAACAGCTATTCTTAAGTTCAGAACTCATCCATTGGCCTATTTTTACACACTGATGGCGGTCGGTAAGGTAATCAGATAATAGTTGCAATTGTATTCCCCGTATTCCCAGAATTTCCAGCTTGTATAAAAGCAAAGTACAAGAAATTGTGTCAAAAGCCTTGGCAAGGTCTAAAAATATCCCTATGGTATGCATGCCGTTATCCAAGTTTGTGCTTATAAAATTTGTCAGATGGTGAACAGCTTGGCTTGTTGATCTTTTAGGCCTAAAACCAAATTGATGATCAGAGAGTAATTTACTACTTTCAAGATAGTTTACTAATCTGCTGTTTATAATTTTTTCCAGAATCTTGGAGAGGCCTGTTAAAACTGAAATTGGTCTGTAGTTATTTAAACAATTTTTGTCTCCAGCTTTAAACACGGGGGTGACTACGGCTTTTTTAAGCAATTTAGGAAATAGTCCTTTTGTTAAACATAACTGAAAAATGTGAGTCAAAGGAGGGGCAATGACGTATTTAAATCTTTTGAGTATGCTATTAGGTATATCGTCACATCCTACGGCACACATTTCCTTTAATCCATTTATTATACTTACAACCTCATCAACATCAGTATCTAATAAGACGAAAGAGTTTCGTGCTGCATATGTCTTAGTTTGGCTTTGAATGGAAAAACATCTATTAGATAATAGGTTTTTTTCTGCTAAGTTTTTTCCTACGTTAATGAAGAAGTTGTTAACTTTATTTGCCGCTTCGATAGGGTTTAGCTCAGAAGATAAAAGATCAAGTGTCGTATCGGGATTTTTGGACCTAAAAGTGTTAGTTTTTATGAATTTCCATATAAGTTTACTGTTTTTACCTGCTTTCTGAAGTTGACTTTGATCATATTGGTTTTTAAGCTTTTTCAACAGATTATTACAGAAATTCCTATAACGTTTGTAAGTAGTTGATAGTAGTTCATTATCCGGTGCGTTTTTCGATTTTTGGTGAAGTTTGTCTCTATTTCTAATACAGCGAACAAGTCCTGGCGTAATCCATGGTTTAATATTACGATACTTTCTAGGTATTACTTTAGTAAACGTATTTTTCCTTATTGTAGATTGTAATAAATCGACAAAATATTGTAGAGAAACATTTGGATCATGTGAATCGTAAACGGGGTCAAAATTAATGCCGCGTAAGTCGGTTTCAAGACTCGTCATATTGAGTTTAGTATAGCTGCGCATGCAGTTATTTCTAGGTGAGGATATTTGTAATGTTAGTAAAACAGCTTGATGATCGGTTAGTGACGAATTAGTAACCAATGTTTTGGATGGACTTTTCGATTTTATAAGGATATGGTCTAGACAAGAGCCGCTCTGGTGGGTAGGGTGATAATGAGCTGGTAATAGTCCATGAAATGAGCAGATATTGAGGTAATTATGTGAATGAGTATCGATTTTTTCGGCAGCAATGTTTATGTTGATATCACCTATCAGTATAATATTTTTAAACGAAGATAATTTTCCTAAGTTACTGTTAAGCGAATCCAAAAACCCCTCAATACTTTGTGATGGAGGCCTATAAATAGCCATAATTACTGTATCAGGAATAATTGTAATTACTAAGCAGTTGCAGTCTAGAAAATAGGGTTCATCTACTAATGTTCTTAAATTATTTTTAATATAAACCACTATGCCATCATTCTGGTTGAATGTTCTAACACTTTTGTGAAGAGTAAAGCCATCGAGAGAGGGTATATTGGCCGTTTGTTTGGATAACCAACATTCTGTTAGAACGATAATGTCGCAGCCTATATCAAGATTTTGTAACAAAACTTGGAAACCATTAAAATTTCGGGTTATACTGCGTATATTTTGTGTAAGTAGAGTCAATGTTTTATCTCCAGTATATACTATGTTTTTGCACTCCTCAACATTACAGATTTTAGCTTCAGACACGGAAAACTCATCTAGATCACAGATTAGCTGATTGGTCATAAAAAAGTAAAAATATATGTAGAAGTTAACCTACTATCTATGTGCTGAATTGACTAGATTGTCGGCGGCGCTCCTAGGCGCCTTCATAGTCAATGGAATTAATATAATTGTCTTCTGCATATTTACGTGCTGGGCAATTTACATCACCAGTTGGATGATCATCTTTCCTCTTGAAGCGTTTGCAGGTCGCACATTGAGGCGGAGAACCTTTATTATTGCAGTCCTTGAAAGAATGTCCTGTTTCGCCACAGAGGTTGCAGGTAGGGCTCGTTTCTCTGCAAAATTTGGCTGCGTGTCCGAACTGCTGGCAGTTAAAACACCTGGTCACAATAGTGAAATCTTTCACTGGACATGATGTCCAATTTATAAAAATTCGGCCTTGGTCCATCATAATTTTCCTGATATTAGCAGGAACTTCCAATATATAATTACAAGTAGGACGATCTTTCTTTCCTGACTTATGGCTCAATTTTATACTTTCTAAAAAGGACTCACGAGTAGTGTTCGGCAATTTATCTGTCAAGTTTTGGACGTAAATGCAATCAAATACCTCTTTTTCAGTTAGGACTACGGGGACACCAATGACAGCAATCCTGGGACGGCGTTTGGATGGTTCTTCAACTGTAAGGCCTGAGGAAACTAGCTTCTGTGAGCTTTTTAATTTATTAATGTCGTCTTTGTTATCCGTTCTAATGATAACTCCTCCGTTTCTAATTTTCCTTAGACCACGAACATGGAGTTTTAATTCCTCTGGCGAGATAATTTTTTGTACCAACGACATGGTTGCATCACTGGTTTTGGTTTTATCGCTGGGATATATAGCGACCGAACTGAGATTTGCAGGGCGAATAAACTTATCAGAGCCTGTCTTCACCATATTAGCATAGGAAGTACTTTCTGGTACGGTTCGGCTCATCTTCGTTTCCACGACCTCTTTGAACTGGCAAAGGGATTCCGCAAGATTCTGCTGCACTTGAAGGTGCTGGATGGTTGTGTGCGCCTGGATGGACTTCTGCTTCAGGGATTGGTACAGCACGGCCATCTGAGACGTCCCATGGTTTACTTTTCGACAGAGATTGGTGACACGGAGTTTTTGGTCGGAATTCATTTTTCCGTCCGCCACAATTGAGCAAATTTCGGTCAAAATTGTGTCGATGGACCCAAGCCATCTCTGAAGCTCTGCCGTAGAGACGACTTCAGTCGGTAATTCGTTCTCCGTGGCTGCTGGCGGCGCTGGATCCCTTGTCTGGTTTTGATGGGCAGGCGATGGCGTCGGTGGAGGACTTCGTCGTACCAATTGACTGCGGCCGAAGGGGCTATCTCCTGGGTTAGACATACTACTAACACCGAAAACGTTGATTGTTTATAAACTATTTAGTTCATCTTTCAAAACAAAAAAGGTGTTAGTCACACTCATCACTTCCACAATAAACTGACTCCGCAAATTATAGCAATAACATTATTCGTAATTACTTAAATCAATATCGTTATAATCAACACAAAAAACACGTCTGCTTAGTCTCGTGGCTAAGAACAATTGGCAAAATAATTTTATTTTGAGTAAATACATTCACTAGTTTTTTCATAATATCTATACCTACGCCCAAAGGTCTGTACATGAAATTTTACGCGCTAGTTTTCGTTAAAATCATTGTTTATTTGACTAAATAAATAAATCAATAAAAAATTGATAAATTAATCTCAAATAAAAAAAAAACGAAATACATAATTAGACTAATTAGTTACGCCTACCAACGAGTTCGAGCCGTCGACTAGTGTATCCTTAAGATCCATATTAAAAACTAGCTTCCGCCGGCTTCGCCCGCGTGATATCTTTATAAATTCTAGCCTATATTACTCAGTGATAATATAGCATTCTACTGGTGAAAGAATTTTTGAAATCGGTCCAGTAGTTTCGGAGTTTATTCATTACGAACAAACATGAAACATAAAAAAAAAATCAAATCCTTTCTCTTTATAATATTAGTTAAGATTATACTGAGTCAAATTAAATTAGCTAGCGAAACTCCGCAGACGTGATGGGTATCGATATCTAAAAATGAACAAACAATATAATTAATTTGACGAGTTTTTTTTTTTTTGAGCATCAACCCCTGGTATTTTAATCTCTTGAAATATAAATTTAAAAAATTAGTTTTCTTTGGGTAAACTTCACAGACGTGATGGGTATATATCTAGACGATTAAACAAAAAAAATTGTAAACTCATACTACAAGTAATAATAACACCAGCCAGACCAAAAAAAAAATCTAATTATAAAAAACAACACCCAAAATAAATTACCTAAACCAAATCCAAAATTCCAAATTAAAACCAGTGTAAATGTTTGTAATTTTTATGGTGTACATGAATAAAATATATATAATTATCTATCTAAAAAAACATATTTTCTTATCATGCTTAGGTATCGATATACCCATCACGTCTGCGGAGTTTCGCTAGCACATTTAATTTGACCCTGTATATAAATCCGAAAGCAACTCTGTCCGTATGTCTGTTAACATTTCACGCATTAACCACTGAACCGATCATTATGAAATAAGACAGATACGCCTATCTGTCCTTGTTTTGGATGTCAGCACACGAAACGCGTGCGCGGGTCGGGCGTGGAGCGGGAGCCACGAGCGCGTTTTGTGTGCTGACATCCATATAATACAAGGAATTACAATATAGCGGGTTTACCAGGCGGTAACCAGCGTCAGACAGCATTTGTCTGGCATTAATGCTGAAATGAACCTTTTTGGCGCAGCCGTGAGGTACACTTATTGTTAAAATAGTACTATCAATTTTACTTTGTTTGTATTTTGTGTTTCACTAACTGTGTCCAAATAAACGTTTTCTTTCTTTCTTTCTTTTTCTTTTGTTTTATATTATATTACCCGCCGGACTGCCGTTCCGACCCGCGCCCGACACGCACCCGCCTTGTGTCTGTGTTGAGCTTATATACATATATTAATAGCTCTGTTACTTAACACCTGCAAAGAAAAACAAAATTTTAATTACAACACGTTACAATATAATTATAGGTCTTGCTCAACATCCAATTTCGGGTTTCACTTTCAAAAGATTTTCCCTAGAATTTAATCATTTTCTGAGTCACAGTGAAAGCGTTATGCTAATCCGAGCAGAAACCACTGAATCGACGCCTTCGTTAAAATAAATAAAATTCTCAATCACCGCAAATTGGTGCGTTTACCGTATTCGAAATGTGGTTTCTTTGTAAATATAAAATTTAATGCGACTGGTTTTTTTTTTTGGACCTTTAAAGAAATGTGAATGTAGGATTTGTTTGTATATCGGTATTTAACTTGGATCAAGTATACCGTTTTACATGCCACTTTTCCATGTGTACCTACTCTTAAAATTAGCAAACATAAAACAAATCTTACTTAAGAGGGCACCCAACGGACCACTCACACTTCTGGTGTACAATTAAGTATATATAAATAAATATATAAGGACCCTCGGTAAGTGTGTCTAGAATTTTCTAATGCCTTTTATAAAGTTTCATATTGACACATGAAGCAACAAAATTCGATCTAAAGAAAAGCGGCCACATTCCTCTATACTAGATCGTATTTTGTTGCTTCGTGTCTAAAAATTCTAGACACATTTACCGAGGGTCCTTACTAGCCGTTATTCATAATTCCTTCTCAGTCACGAGATAATTTTTTTTTAAAGGAGTGGCGCTAGTGGACAATTGGGTCTTAAGTACTTTTTCTGACAAATACATTTTTAAACCCTCTCTCTACAGTCGACTCGGCTACTGAGCTACTGAGCGATTTTATCATGAGTGCAGTAGCGTTCACCTGCCTCTTAAGATAGATGCAGGGTGGCGATTTAGACACCTGCATCCGTCAAAGGAGTGATTCTACCCGTCATACTAATCAACTTTCACCACCAATGAAACTCGTATTCGATTCGTGAAAAAAAATTCCTATGCAACAATAGACAAAGTATTTCGATTAATGGATAAAAGTTTTTTTTTTACGAAATGAGAATAATATCCAGCGTATTCTTTGTCTCCATACATCCGTTACCCGAGAATTACTTGCAAATAAAAAAGGCCACCCACACAATTTTAAAACCGATTTTTCATAACAAACCTAACATATTGCGAGATAATAAATCATCGAATGAATCACAACGAGTTCAGTGATCACAAAACACAGGCTCAGGTTAAGTTTATTGATCCTGACGCTCTTTGTACTCCAATAACAATGAAAGCTGTTTCGATAATGAGGAAATTGAAGTGTTCCGAATTGGAGATACTAGCACTTATCATGAATAAGTACCTGGGCGACCGAGCTCTACTCTGGTGGAAATAGACAATGCTTATTTAATAGTAAAGGATAATAATACCAGCCTGTTACTCTCCCACTGCAGGGCAAAGGCCTCTTCTCATACAGAGAAGGCACGAGCATTAGACACCACGCTTGCTTAAGACGGGTGGCGATTTCAGACTTATATTAACTATAGTCCAGGTTTCCTCACGATGTTTTCCTTCACTGATGTCAGTAATGTCCAAGATAAACTCAGAAAGTACATATGAATTGAAAAAAGTCACATTGGTACTTGCCCGGATTTGAACCCACAACCTCGTGGATGAGAGGCGACGCCTTAACCACTGGGCCATCACAACATTAAAAACACACCACACGACATTATTAAAGGATAGTTCATGCTAAATCCATGCTGCCATGTCATTATTCTAAAGTAGCCATCTTGTTGTAACCTAGGGCGACCGAGCTCTGCTCGGGTGGAAATACGGAGAAAGCGAAATTTCCTAGATATAATCCTAGCTACAACGACTTTTCGCTCCCGTAAACCCCTATATTGCAACTTTCATCGAAATTAGAGCCGTTTTCGAGAACGTGATTAAAAATATTGCTCATTTAATAGTAGGTATAGGATAAAGAGATGATGAGAGAGGAACTGATCAAGATCCTTCACCCTTCTGCCCTTATACCAATGTATTTGTGGTTGGCATTACATGTCTTCTTTATCCATACGTCTCTATTAGCCGTCATCTCAGTAGTTACTGTTTCTTCATCGTCATCTTTCAAACAATCCATTAGTTGTAAAATTCCATTGAGATTCAGTGTAAACTAGAGCAGACACCGCAAACAAAATATTTGCGCAAAATGTTGTAGTCCGGGACATCAAACGTCTCAGGTAGTGAAACCTGAATACGCATACACCGCGGTTGTCACATTTGACATCCACGGGATACATCTTTAGTTTGTAATAGCTGTTCTAGTTTACATTGAACCCAAATGTAAAATTCAGGTGCATTAATAAAGGATCGAGTCGAGTTGCAAATAACAAACACACAGAGATGATATATTATACCGTTTTTGAAAGTAAGCCTACAACGTTTTCTAGGAAATGTACCTAAAAAAATTATGTCAGTAAAGACATAAATTGGAATCGACATAGAGCCAGCAAACAATAAATTTATGCAAATTCCAAAGCCTGACAGTTACTTTGTCTTGGTCCCTGTTTCGAAGATAGATACTGACATTAGGCTGCAGACCGCTTAGCCGAATTTTAATCAGGTATACAGAACTAACAACTTAAATCCGTCTGGCACTGTATTCAATCCACGATCATTCACCAAAATATACCTATATATCACACCACCATCCCTCAATAATCAACTCTATCACCATTTCCCAAGGTTTAATTTGCTTGTGACAACAGAACACCAGGATCACCAAATATATCACACCACCATCCCTCAAATACCAACTCTATCACCTTTTGCCCAAGGTTGATTTTGCGTGTGACAGTAGCTCCTGAGTCACAAGATAACAGTAGACTGCATGAACAATGAGATAGCGACTTGACAAAAAACACAGTTTCTAGGTCATGATCTCGATGTGGAACTATGTTAATTTGTGGCTCATTTGAATAGCTTATGGTTGTAGGATTTGGATTGTTGGTCATGGTTATGGCGCCAACATCTGGTTCTTTTGCATGGGTGACAAACTCAGGGACGCTTTTTGTGAGGAGTTTCGGCAAGAGCGGTATATAGACTAGGAAGTAATATAGCCTTATTTCTTGACAAGGCTGTGTTATATGTTCATACTAAAGTACAGAGACATCCGTAGACACTCTTTAAAAAGCACTCCCTTTGAATAGCTGAGCTAGGCTTCAAATAATTGAATGATTGCCAAGCTACTGCATACGTATTTTAAATGTAACAAATTTTAGTTAAATAATTTCAGTTATGTGCAAATTACAAATACAACTAAACAATACTTTATTGACAAAAAGAAGCCTGTCCCATTAAACGATCTTATTAACACAAGTGACAAGAGGAAGAAATAGAAGATTCTCCTTTTAGGCTGACAATTTCTTCGAATTACAGACAGCGATTAGAGTGCACTGCCCGATAACGCGATCCACTAACCCCAATTAATTTATCAGTATACTTATAAATCTGAAGAGCTGGCATATCAGTAACAATTAGGTTTACAAGTGATTTGCATAAGTAGTGTGTTATCAGTAGCAAAAACAAATCATTTACGACATTAACATGTTCGACAGTCGCAGATTTATATAAAATATTGTTAGGTATTTATCAATAATTCAATTGACTTTTGATAGATTAAAGTAAAGGTTTTCAATTTCACTCGTTTTTTCGTGGTTACATATCATAGAAATACTGAATAGTAATAGTTGAATATTGAGATGACGTTAGACGTCATTTCAGTATGAGAGACACATGCGCAACATTTTCTCTTTATTATGTGAATGAAATTATGATGCCCTGCGCGATATCACAGCTGTCCGGGAAACCCATACAGATCGTCCGTACACGGGAGAGCCGTACGGGTTACGCCCGCAGTGCTCTGAAAGGAGGAAGTGGTAAGATACGCTGTACGGGCTCTACCCGGAGTGGGTTACGTACGGACCAATCCGCGTCGCTGTGAAACAATATTTTAGCGCATCACGTCTCTCCGTTCCGGGAGCCCGTACGGATCTCCCGGACAGCTGTGAAACCAGCCTAAGTAATAAGGCTAGAAGACTGGCAGCCACAGTCCCTCTATGCGTATCATTGTAATTGAATTAAACAATCGGAAAAATTAATTATTTGGATGTTTGTGCAGAATGTCATAAGTAGTATTTTCGATACAGTCCGATGCATCAACAGCCTATTTGTCTTGCCTTAATTCACCTTGTAACATACATTAACACCATTGTACACACCCACATCAGCCAGCACGACCTTAACACGATAATTTATTCAGTAAACTCAACCCGC
Organism: Agrochola lota; assembly: GCA_947364205.1. Classification (NCBI taxonomy): domain Eukaryota; kingdom Metazoa; phylum Arthropoda; class Insecta; order Lepidoptera; family Noctuidae; genus Agrochola; species Agrochola lota. Next base: position 4,167,545 of record OX376244.1, on the reverse strand, counting down.
ATCTTTGCTCCAGTTAGACATGACTCAATAGCCAAACATGCTGTTATCTTTCTGCACGAGATGATGTGTATGCCAAAGATTTCTTACTTGTTCTAAACTATTCCATTGTAAGATGTTTGTCGGAACTCGTATTATATTTTTAGTATATTATTATCTTGCACACTGAGCAGAAACAAAGATTTACCAATAATCTTATTTGTATTAGTTTATCTGTTTTTGCAACTATCTGCTCAGTGATGGCTGATTCTACATCCTACATTATCAACAACCCTGTCCTGATTTCTTTGTCTTTTTCGGCTTTCACGAGGTACTCGTCATGCAGGACTGTGATAACATCTGTGATCATTATACGGTTTACTTCTTTATTTATTACTATTGCGGCATTTACCAAATTATCAATGTATGTGTATGGCTTACTGTCAAATATATTTAGTGATTAAAGGTACCAACTATTATTATAATCGTCAGTAACTTTTCACAGAAACGCTCCATAAGTACTAAAATATAGTCGGAAATATCATTGTCGATATTCAAGTTTATCTACATATATACAGATTTGACCTCTGTAATCTCATAAAGATTCAGAGAACAAGTTTCCTTATTTCATGGGGATAATAATAGAAAATGATGCCTTCAGAACTACTTACAATTATGTACAATAGTTACAACTAAAGTTTATATAGTTATTTTATGGCGGCCGACCATCATCTTTATATTATGATCGCTAATATCTTCTAACCTATTAAAATCGTATTTGTATACGAAGAAAATATACTTGTTTTCTATGTTTATCATTATTCTAAATAGGCATTACGTAATTACTTTATTTATGCTTGTAAATAGGGAGATTTGTATTCGTTTTGTTTAGAATACATTATTTTATGGAAGCCTCCACGAGTAGCCATACATCCTGACCTCGGCAGTCAGTCCCGCTACCAGCTTGCTGATTGACTATTATTTTACCACGGACTTCTTACATAGTATATTATTCATATCGATACGAAAATAGGACCGTCATGTTCGGCTTCCCTACAGTAAATTGGCTGGCTGGCTTGGCTTGGCTGGCTGGCCAGTCACATAAATTGAAATCCTGCGCTTTTGAATTTTGCTCAGCAACATCTTCCTGCACATTTCCTAATTTATTTGGGGTTGGCGCAAGTCTTCTTCCACATTTCTCTATCCGCTGTCATTTCAGTACCCCTTTCTAGCTATTATCATCTAACACACAATCTATCCATCATTTGTTTGTTGTTTATAAGTACTTCCTCTATCCTTATAACCATTCTTTTCTCGTGTCCTATCCCTTTGATTCTGTCGTAGAATAGAAACCATAAATCACAGTAAACAATCCCTAACAAAATACCCTATTAACTATGAAGTTAACCCTCACCGCAAGCAGTGGAGCCTAAACGATAAAACCTCTAACATTACGCTCATTTGATACCTGGGTGAGTAATATGACACTGTAGCTGTGCAGGGTTGAGTTACAGCGCCTTATGATACTTGATACCTGGTTGATATGTGTGTTGCGTTATTGGTATTGGTTATCGGGGAGTGAAGGGTGGATTCTAGAATTTTTGCCTGCTGTAAGTACTTTCCTGTACCGCATTACTACTAAATATAGTTTTCTCTTTACCGGTTTCTTTTTTTCGGGTGACCACTGAAAATCAGCGCTGTGCTGTGGGTCTCCATAGCACAGCATCATGCTGAGTGGAAGCCTTCTTGTCACTGTCATGACGTGCCAACAGCTGCCGACTATTTCTGTTTTGTGCTCGTTATTGTATTGTTATTGTTTTGTTATCTACTCAAGTTTTATATTATTTTTTTATGCACGTGTTTCTGTGACGAATAAACTTATTTTTCTTTCTTTCTTTCTTTAAACATTTCTCATCTGTGTCCATTTTCTGTGGCTGCCACTTTTAAGGGAATCTAGAGCTATGGAACGCTACGTCATATATTTTGCCGATGCAAGTAATCTTCTCCACCACTGGTACCAGGATTAGAGCAGATAGGATGATTAATCAAATAGACACTGATCAATCGAATTTTTAACAAAATTATATTTATCACAAATTATTGTGCTAAGACAGGAGGCGAACTCAGTGTACGAAAAACTACTCTGCATTTAGTACCTACTGGACTATAGACTTAGAATTTGTCTGCCATTAATGCTGAAATGAACCTTTTTGGCGCAGCCGTGAGGCACACACTTTGTGTTTCACGAACTATGTTCAAATAAACGTTTTCTTTCTTTATTTCTTTTTCCTAGTACCTAACAAGTAAATCGTGATAGCCTAGTGGTGTGACCTTCGGACTGCCAAGTCATAGGTCTCGAGTTCGAACCCAAGGCACGCACCTCTGACTTTTCGGATTAATGTGCGTATTGTATAATTATCACTTACTTCAAAAACGGTGAAGGAAAACATCGTGAGGAAACCGGCGGCTTTAAAACTCTGACACCAGGTTAGTCACTAACCACACGAAAAGAAGAAGTAAATCGTGAATGTACTACCCCTTACTTAAACTCCACAGTCTGCTGTATTTATGATTCGTCGGGAATAATTAAAGTATTAGGCCAAGGTTATTTTCATACAAAATGATTGAATACAACCACCAGATTGAAGCTCCCATTTATCTGGTCGTAACCGGGAATAATATACCCAATTGATAGGTGAACAAACGTTATTGATGCGGGCGATAAAGACTGATGTTCAGAGTTACGCTTTACCCAGACGGAACTTGAAGTTGTCCTATCTAAAGACGTTTGCACCCGTCATGCAGTACTGCGTTTTTTGAAGGGGGTGATCAAAGAAGTTTGCCCGGCCCGTCATAGAGTACTGCGTGTTTGGAAGGGGGTGACCAAAGAAGTTTTGCCCCCCGTCATTGATTACTGCGTTTTTGGTAGGCGGTGACAAAAGAAGTTTGCCCCCCATTATGGAGTTCTGCGTTTTTGGAAGGGAGTGACCAAAGAAGTTTGCCGTCATGGAGTACTTCGTTTTTGGAAGGGAGTGACCAAAGAAGTTTGCCGTTATGGAGTACTGCGTTTTTTGAAGGGGGTGATCAAAGAATTTTACCCGCCCTGTCATGGAGTAATGCGTGTTTGGAACGGGGTGAACAAAGAAGTTTTGCCCCAGCATGGAGTACTCCCCGGTCCCTGTATGTGTAACTCCTATTAACTTAAACCCTACGGTTCCTCCTATTATCATGAGTCCGGAGATCAGAGTACATGTAAATGCTCCGCAAGTCTCCGACCCGGAGCTGGTCTGCTAGATATTTCAACCAATCGTAATCGCACATTTCCACAAGTAAACTTACTAATTCATTAGCTTGTGGTAGAAGTAGAATTGGGGTTAACCACACAAATTCAATAGTTCAACAAGTGTGGTTCGAACTCATGACCTTTTGTCCGATAACCCAACTAATTAGCCAGTAGGCTATTTCGAAACAGTAGCTCATTAATTAATTTGCTAGTTAAGACTAATCAGACAACGGATGACATCCTGCTACTGTCTTAAAAAATCCTAAAATCATTTTTAGAAACCACAACACTGGACAAAAAAGCAAAACAAAAAAAAAACTATATTTACAAAACGACACGTGAGTTTGTCTGCAGCTATTCCTGCTTACCACTACCCTATTAACCCTAGACAAACAAAAATGCTCTTTAAAACTATTTCAATAAGACCGAATGTAACCGCAAACGCATTGACTCACCCATCTTAATGTTTACTTAGTGAAAAACTTTGCTACAGGAATTTGAACTTTATTACGAAGGTATAAAGCTGTGTCTAAATATAGTCTTTAACACCAGTATCCCGTTAAAGGGACAGATGGATAACATTAGATTTAGTTTAATGATTGATGGTGAACAGAAAGGGATTCGAACCTGGGATTCGTCATCGTAATGTCAGATTCTTGTTAGCTTAGTTTTAGCTTTGTTTATTAAAATTACAGCTCCATTTAGGAGCATTTATTTAATCAGAGTTAGACTTCGCAAATATTTTTGATCGCTGTAGTTCAGTCGCAGTTCAGTGTATCCGGCACAAACAATACTAGAGAAACTGGTGAATGCTAGCCGAAAAAGTTCTTAGTTTTTGCTGAACTTACTTAAGTTTCGTCACGTTACATAGGGAGCCACTTTTAATATAGGTACCTCACAACCAAAATGCGAGTAAACGGAAGTTGCTTGATGAGAAACAAGTAGCCATGTTGTTAACGTTGCATGTTGAGGGAGGCCTATGTCTAGCAGTGGACGTTTTTCGGCTGAAGTGAAGATGATGATAATGATGAACCAAGGAAGAGGCGACTAGAATCAATTCTCTTCTTTTGTAATTTTTTTAGTTCTAAAGTGCCTAATTGAAATAAATTACTTTGACTTTGATCATGTTCAAGACATATATCCGGTTCTGAATTGTTTTTGTACTGTATTTTCTGAATTAATTTTGATCTCCATATCCTGTACTGCATTTGCTCTCCTGTGACCACTACTCTTAACAATCCACGTTAAGTACTACACTTCGCTAATAAACATTATACCAGTCTAAAAATTAATCAACGCGAAATAACGTAAACAGCACGCTTGCAAAGAGACCGACTGAAACAAAAACAAAGTGTGCACGCGCACCATGCGCGGGCGCCTCTCGAAATAGATTGTCGCTTCCTCCTGCACCTTATTAATTTTCACGTAAATCTGTAAGATTATATACTGTTGGTAGAATTCAAATCAGTACAAAATCATGATCATTGATTTGCATAAAATGCCGCAGATACAAGAGATGTTACATATACAATAGTGAATATGACAAACATTTTTTTTTAGTCCATCTTTGAGATTATAAAAAAATATTGGAGACGTATTTTTTGTTTTTTTACGTAATCTAAATATTACGGCGATACATTGAGGTAAAATGTGCCATGACGTCACGAGTATGTAGATTTTATACATACAAGTGACGTAGCGACCCCCACTCCCCGACTTAAAATGCGTTTTATCTAAGTATTTTTTTTATTAATATGATAAAGCAAAAAATACGTGTCTATTATTTTTTTATTATCTGACTGACGGACTAATTAGTTTTTTTTTTTACCCAGACATCATCCCTATTGTGTGTGCCTTTGCACTAAATGTCTTAATGAATTGTAGTATTAAATATTCCGCCATTTAGTAATGGCATGCTAATTGTAGATTAAGTAGGTATGTTCGTTGGTTCAACCACAGATGGAAACAGATGGGACACTTCGCATTTTAGGTATGAAGCTACAAGTAGTTATGCGGCGGCTCGACTTGTCGAATTCAGTGGGCGTAACGTAGTCAAAAGATATAAGAGTTCGCGATAGAAAGAGAGGCAACTTCTAGGTGAATATAGCTGTAGGTAATTAGCGCTGCGCGACCTGAATGGCACTTTATTGTGTCGTAGCAAGAGTCACTTTTAATTTAAATGATTTTGCAGTCTCCCTTAAGTACTAATCTGTAGTCAAACAGGAACATACTAAAGACAAATTAATAACAACTATTATTAATTCGGCGACAAGTCATAATTTTTCTTCACACATATGCAACATTCATGAATAAATCCAAAATTTTGGGAAATATTTTGTTATCTTTCGTGACTTTTTTTACAAATTGCGAGCCCTTTGATGTTATAGATGTCATAAAGTTGAGGTGCGGTAAGGACCGGTAAACATTTCCACTAATCGCACTGAAACAAAATTTTGATAAGTGCGGTACGGTGGAACAATTTATCAATATTATGGAGTATTTACACACAGAAACAAATGTCGCACCCACGGCACTTTATGACATCTGTAACATCAAAGGGCTCGCAATTATTTCGCAAAATTCTGGATTTATTCATTCCAACAGCACTTGTCCTTACAAGTGCTGTTGGAATTAGTGCTCTGAGTGGAATACCTCCATAAATCCAGTCTAGAGGAATGATGAAATAAAAACAGTCGTGCAACCTGGCGCCAATGAAGAGCTATGTAAAAAAAACAATTGTATAACCTGATAGCATGCCAAGACTGTCAACTCCTCAACTGGAATTGCAGGTCACAATGATAGTTCTCTTGGCTGAGTTTCAATAATCCAATATTGTATAGGCGCCACCTTCATTCGAAATAGATTGTTCTGATGATCAGTGTCATGAATGTGCTCCTATCAAATCGTGCGAAATGAATGCTGAAATCCGTATGGGAAGTCACAAAAAATCTCACCTAAACCTAAAAGTATGTCTACTACATACATCTAGAGTGCACAATAATAAGAAAATATACTGCTACATTCCATTCCATCTATCATCTTCTTTCTGTTGGGTTTTTTATGATATGGGTACTTACTGTTATGGTGCTCCTATTCCTTAACATTTTTTCATCTACCAATCGTTGTCTGTAAATCTTCATGCAGTCCAGGCTCTGTAAATAGAGAGGCCTACCTCTTATTTATTTATTTATTGCCTTTATTCAGAGTTACAGTTTTATTACAAAAACGTTTTATCTCAGTTCTGAGTCTCTGTGTACCTTTTGGCAAAAGCCTCCTCCATCCCCTTGACTTTACCTGTCTATTCTACGCCTTTCCTGACGTCCTCTCCTAGTCATCCTGTAATTTTTTTAAATGTTTCCCTTTTTTCTCTCTGGCCTCTTGTAGTAACGGAAATTATGTGTTTTTTTTTTTTTTTTTTTTTTGTCTTTGCATCACATTAGACTAAAGGCGACTTTCACCAATGAAACTAAACCGATCAGCACATCTAAACACGTTTCAGAGCTATCAGTGTCATCATAGTTGTGGAATATTGTCACTGACAACTCTTGAACGCAGTTTAGATATGCTGATCGCGTGTTCACTGGTGAAGTTCGCCAGAAGTAAATAAAGACCGTTTAATCTAACACTTATAACTTCAACACTTGCGCAGCTATTAAGCTGTAAACCTGTCCCCCTAGCTGCTCCAGTCACAACAAAACCAAGAAGCGTGTGCGCACGACCTGCAGGCGCCACTCGAAATAGATTGTCGCTTCCTTCCCATGACCCCGCCATGTAATGTGCTGCACTTCCTAAGGGTTTTATCGGCAGTTAAATTGCTAGCTAAAGAATATTGCGCCATTTTTGTTAAGTTTCCTAAAGAAAGAAAGAAAAGAAAGAAAAGTTGTTTATTCTGCACAAACAAAACGCATTAATAATGCTTTATCTGTTATGCAAAATGTGCAATGGGGATGTGTAATTAGACGGTAATAAAGTATTTTTTACTTTTTATTTGGAAACTGATGTGTCACGTATTCCACAGTCTAAGTGTTATGCAAGGCATACTAGCTAGACCACATTGAAACAAGTTCTCGCATGTTTTAAAGGTTTGTTTCCGACTATTCTGATTGTAAAACTGTCACAGCCTACATAAAGACCAGCAAACCACTTAGCCTCATCATCATCATCGACTTCACCCACTGCAGGCCACTCTTCTCTCCACGGTCCTGTGTCAGTCACATCCAGGTTCTTATCTCTTTAAATTAGCCTATTACAAGAACATTCCATTGCTGAACATAACCTTCTCCCCGAGTCGATTAACATCACAAGTTTCTCGACCTGAACGTAGAACACGCGACTATTATCCTCTATAGACTTAGTCTGTATTGCAAAGGATTGGCCGCAAAACGAACACTATAAAAGTGCACGCGTGGACCGACGACCGGCGCGAGCGCATCGAGATCAACTATAAATAGAATGTCTCGCGTCTTTCTTCCTATAATTATGAGTTATGATCCCTTTTCATAGTCAACTTGTAATAAAAATGCATGGATTCTGAACGCTAAATCAGTAAAACACTCAAATCCCAAGACAGATTTGTGACCAAAGTAAGAAAATCCACCACCTTTGTTGTTATCTAAATAAAATTACTGATGAATATTCAAATGTAAGTAGGTAGTAGGTACATACAAGTAGTAAGTTGATAAATAAATGGAGACTACCTTACACGCGATAGGGAATGATCGATCTTATGATGGTAATCCAAGCGACATAGATTTTGTTCCACATAACACTCCAAAAGTAGGGTTGTGTAAACAGCAAAAGGCGAGGCATTATAACAAGCTAGAAAATACCAATAAGGCATCAGACCTAAATACTTACACTCATTAAACAAGCTTATTTTACTCATGCAGATGTTAAACACAGTATTTTAATTAAGCGATTAGTTAACAAATCAATTTGCATTATCCAGAATGAGACTCCATTATTCATCATCTTCTTATGACATGGTTTTGAAGAAAAACATGTTTACCTTATAGCTCCCGGATACATTTCGGGATTGTCCAATTGTTTTCTGATATGTGCGACGGAACTCAATCGTGCAAACCCCAAGTTAATTTTATGAGCCAATGACGACTTGGGTCACCTTTAAAAGATTTATAATTTTATCATCATCCTCCTGGGTTTACCCCAATTTGAGTGTGGCGCAGGATGTCTTCTACAACCGTATTCTTTAACAATAATAAACATCAATCTTTCCCACGAATAAAATAATTAAAAAAAAAAAAGTTTTTTTTGCTTGGATCTACGTAAGGCATTTCATCATATTCCGATACGTGTTTACCTAGATGATGTAATCCCACAAACATCCGTCGGGATCATTCGTCGATAGTCGGAAACTCCTTGAACTAGCCAGATGGTGAAGCAATAACGCTGTTTAATGCATTACTCGTAACTTTGCAATAAAAGCCGCGTTGAGAATAACTGCGTTATATCTGTAATTAGTTTTTATATCGGTTCACAGTTTTATTATAGTGGCAAGTCGTTTGGAAATAGCTGTTTTGACTGGTTTGTTGATCGATGTGTTTATTTTGTTGTTTTATAACGCAAATCAATCAATAAGGAAGATATAACACTATCAGATTTCTGTTTGGTTGACATTGATTGGTCTTTATCAATTTATAGACTCGCGGGCATTCGCAAAAGATTCATTGATATAATAAATCCAACAACTGTCCTTATAAGCGAGGTAGGAACGAAGTTCTCGAAGACGAGGAAATAAATCTCCCTTCTGAGCAAATACACTTTAATAACCACGGTACTTGTACTACCGCGAAATGATGGACCTATCAAGCTGAAGCACCTACGGAGGAAGTCCATATTTGGCCCTAGACATTTATCAATAGCATGATGACTTGACTTGAACCATATCGGAAGACCTCAATTACAGCACTCTTATTTGTCCGTCTCTTCGAATTATATCGTTAAAACAACTTAAAGCCTTTGACGTATAAACAACATATATCAGGCTAAAAGGTCACGTAAGGCTATCATAATCACCATTAATGTGACAATCCTAATTAAAGATACTCGTATAAGGAAATATTTAAATAAGATGTAGAACCTTGCTGATCTTTAACTGGTCGGATTTTTTGTTGAGATTTATGATTTTGATGTGCTGGTTTTAGGAACCAAAAATTTGAAGACATGCGGCATCTAGCAACCCGGACTGGGCCCGCGTGGTAGATTACAGCCCACTCCTTCTCGAAGAGAGGATGCCTGTGTCCCACCAGTGGGAAAATTATAGGCTATTTATGATGAAGTGCCGATTATTCTCGTGACGTATTTTGGCATGGTAAACTTAATAAAGGCACAAAGTTCAATAGACTGTATTGTGGGGCTATAACAGAACTACTTTAAGTTAGAAAGATTCGATCCAATACGGTTGCACGTGTAAGAGATGCCAGTCGCCAGTCGTGCCAAAGACTGATTGGCTAGCTCGGCTAGAAGCCGTTAGTTTGTATCTGTTGTGCCATAGATGAATACAGATTTGTCACTCCGCATTTTAGGTATGAAGCTACAAGTAGGTACGCGGCGGGTTCGACTTGTCGAGTTCAGTGGGCGTTACGTAGTCAGAAGATATAAGAGTTACGCGATAGAAAGAGAGGCAACTTCTAGGTGAATATAACTGTAGGTAATTAGCACTGTGCGACCTGAATTGCACTTTATTGTGTCGTAACAAGAGTCGCTTTTTATTTAAATGATTTTGCGGAATGACCCATATATTAATCTATGGTTGTACTTCTATTGTTGAGCTTAATCCAATCACAATTTTCGCGCTATAACATAATATGAATCTCCATTGTTTAGGGTAACAAGTCGGAGGTTTCATATCACATTTGCGAAAGAATACTGTACTGTCGAAGAAAGTTGTATTAATTTGTGCTGTTTCTTCTTTCCAGGGTGGCGACGAATACTCCGCATCTGGTGAGCCTCGGAACAGGTCGGCTCAGCACTGCAGTCACCTTGCATCCTATCAAGCAAGGTATGCTTACTTTTATAAGTTTTCTTTTTTATAGAATTTGGCGTAAATGACGACGATACAATGAAATTGCGGATATTTTCAACCTAAGAAGCAATGTTTTCCGAAAACATTTATCTTATTTCCAATTTCATCAATCAATCTGCCTAGCCTTTTCACAACTATGTTGGGGTCGGCTTCCAGTCTAACCGGATGCAGCTGAATACCAGCATTTTACATGGAGCGACTGCCTATCTGATCTCCACAACCCAGTAACTGGGTAATACGATACCCCTTGGTAAGACTGGTGTCAGACTTTCGGGCTTCTGACGACTCGTAACGATAAAGATCCACGAATGACAGCCGGGACCAACGGCTTAACATGCTTTCCGAGGCACGGAAGAGTCTCGGTATGTAAAGATGGTTACCCATCCACTGACCAACCCCGGCAAGCGTAGCTTAACCTGATGGATCGACCAGTGCGGCTGTTGTTACTTAGCCACGAGCTCCTCGTCTTCTTTCCAATTTCATTTTCGTATTAAAAATGGCCTGATGACCTGAAATTATAAAATCTAGTGGCATTAATTCAAAATTCGAGGTTGGTAATTGACTTTGGTCTCACAAAATCTGCTGTATGTTGACTGTTTCTAAGATCTTTCTGCAACGTCTATTTTGATTAACAATTTTCATCTCTCATTTCCAGGTCGCGTCACCATTGGCTCGGATCCGACATGTGACATCTACGTAGTCGGCACGGGCGTGTCAAGCGTGCACTGTCGTGTGGAGAACTCTCACGGAGTCGTCACGCTGTACCCGCTCAGTGGCAGCACGCTGCTAGACGGACTGCCCGTCGACAAACCCACCAGACTGTCGCAAGGTGTGTGTATGTAGCTATACTAAGCACTCGGTAACGTGTGCTACGTGCTCTGTCGCGTGGAGAACTCTCACAGAGTCGTCACGTTGTACCCGCTCAGTGGCAGCACGCTGCTAGATGGAGTGCCCATCGACAAACCGTGGTGCTAGGTGTGTATTTACCCTTATTAAGGAAGAACCAAGTAACCACCTGTTCTGAATGCCTGCTTGGATTAGGTAACTAGGGCTTGGAAGAAGTACCAAATTAATGCACAGGTCCGTAGAATTTTTCTTAAGAGCGTTTATGCTAAAAGTTGGCAACGTCGCAAATAGCTGTCAAATATTTACCTGTTTTAATTAATTTGGCAATATTACTGTATGGAAATATGAAATATCGCTCACTAGTGAACTAGAATATTAATAATTAATTGCAATTATAACATTGAAGTTGATGTTTTACCCATTTTAGGTGTAAAAAACGCATTTGGGAAGTTTTTACATCTAAAACTAAATATTCGGTGTTACGTTATTAATGTTATTACTTATTGCACTTCATAATCAATATTTGAGTTTACTAGTTAGCCTTATTTTATATTTCCTTACAGTAATATTGCCAAATTAAACAAAACAGCGAAATATTTAACATCTTATTGCGACATTTCCTACTTTCAGAATGCAATGCACGCTCTTAAAGATATTTAAGAGAAAAAAAAATACCATATTGTTTCTATCAAAGTATGAACAACATCGACTCTGCAGCTAGTGACACTGAAAAGCTAGCGAATTGAACATAATTGTCTAAACAAATGAGACGGAAACAGATCAGTTTCGGATGTCAGCTGCGACAAATTGTCCAAATTAAAGTCTAGACAGGAACTGTTTTGACTTCCCTATTGTTAATTACTACTAAGAACAAGATGCCGATGGCCGCTCCACTAGGCTTTTTTTTTTGGGTGGGAAATTATCGAATAACTTCTCCCGCTCTGGGCGGAGCAGGAGCACGTGTCAGACTTTTACGGATTAAAACCCACCCGTGTTCCTTCCGTTGCCTGTGTGCCGGGGCCGCGATATCCCTTTCGGACAAACTCGCAACCCTGGCAGGCACACCACTAGGCTATCACTGTAAAAAGGAAAACGAAAAAAAAAAACTATTCATATACCAGTTGATTCATTGACATGGTCTCATTAATACTTTAGAGTTATAGGATATCAAAAGAAACACCTTCTATGAATAAACATGACATACTCAGACATACTCGCTAATATTGACCTAGCTCAGTAACATCAACGTGTGAACTAGAACATCGTGGTTCGTGACAAAACCATATTATAAATCTAAAAGACATCTTGTAAATATGTTAAGAACATTACGCAAGATTAAATGTCGAATGCATCCTTCTTGATTTCAAATAAAGAAATATACATTACAAAATTAAATAACACAATGGGGAACCTCTTGCCCTGCATCTTACCTGATGGTAAGTGATGATCAGGCTGAATGTGGAAGCGAGCTTTCACCCGGAATCCTCAACCATAGAGAAACTGGCTATCTTACCTCTAACTGCCGAAACACAACAATACTGTTAACATTGTTGTTATGGCGACAGACTTAGATTAGGTAGCCAGGCGGACTTAGCACAAGCCCTATCACTAACCAAACCGAGTAGATTTTTTTTTACCCCACTGGGAATCGAACCCGAGAACTGAGACAGGCGGTCTAACCTCTAGGCCACAGAAGCGGTTAAACCTAACCAGTTTCCGACCTGGGGATCGAACCCAGGACCAGGTCAGCACTAGTGCTGAATACCAACTATGCCGTCAGAATAATGCCCAAAGCTCAAAATTATGTTAAAACACCAAATAAATGTTTAGGGAAAATACATGCCAAAACATTGTTTATGGAATTCTCTTGTTGTATGGATTATTAACATAACAGAACATTACAACTTTCCCGAAGGGACAGGCAGAGTTGTACCTTGGATGAATTAAAATTCAAAATTCAAACGTCATTTATTCGAACTAGGCTGAGAATCAGCACTTTTCGAATGTCAAAATTACATAAGACAGTCCCCCAAAACGCCCACCCTTCACCACTTCCTAGTGCTTTAGCTGGGAAGAAGAAGTGGCGCAACAAACTCCCCAGCAGGAATAACAGATATTAATATTAAGTATCTGAAATAAACGAATGAATGATTTTTTTTTTTTTAAACGAGCGAGCCTTACAGTAGTCGCATATGATATGTAACATCTGACATCTCACCTTGATACTATGCAACATTATAGGGGCCTCGCCAAGATCGTTACTGACAGCTAACTCTAGCACCGCGCGCGCTCATTGTTCAAATGAAATAGCGCGCGGTTCTCCGGCTTCCTGTTACACACTTCCGTCCCTTTTCACGAAATCACTCCCACAGATTCGAGGAAAGCGAGAGGAAAACCGTTCATCATCAAAAACATCCCCTGAATCTATTTATCGTCGTCTTAGAGTGAAAACCTCTCATATCGACGGTCCCTACGTACATAAAGACATGTCAAAACCGGCATTTTTTTTTATTGCACAATTGGGTTTAGATTTTCCATAAGCACATACCTGTATATTTGTATTTTTTTAATATTACGTATTTTACGTCATTTACAAATCGTAATATGAGAACAAGTATTATATTTATAACGAATAAGTGTCGTAGATGCGGATATGTATTCGTACGGTGTTTTAAAATGCGCGTCACTCGGTGCGGACGCGGTCTTGTCTGACATAACGTCATTCACGGCGGGAGTTCCCCAATAAGACATGTCGATGCTTGTTCGCGTGTAGTGATGGGTGACTCATCATTTTTATATGAGGTTGAGGGAGTACCTCATTTTACCTCGCGAGGTCCTCAAGAGGTACCCCTCATTTGAGGCGAGGAGTCGTACGTCGATGTATTCACCTCACGAGCCGAACTCATTCCATAAATTCTGTACAATTATGAAAGTCGGTTCATTCACTCACTAAGCTCACTCAATACTCACTCGCGAGTACTCGCGTCAATAATGTCAATGTCAATTTTTTAGTGAGGTCGCGTGAACGAGTGAGTTGGTTCAATGTTGAAATTCGAGTAACTCTTTCAATTTGCGATCACGAGTACCTCAAACGAGGCACCTCATGAGTGAGGGACACATCTCTAAATATAATGTTTTGATACAGTTTAGATTTAGTGGTGTGTTTTTTAGTTATATTGCCTGTAACAATACTGTAAAACATGAATAATAGTAGACCATAGTTATTGGTAGGTATTGCAAACTCCAGAAAGAATATTTTATGCGTTTCTGAAGCACAAGATTTAATTAATTATATCGATGAAGCTAATGAGGGTAAGTAATAATTCAAACAAGTATACATTAAACGCTCAATGATATACAAAACCGATATAAATATTTTTATTGTTTTTCTAACCTAGAGCAGTAGAATATCAGTGTAAAAGTGGTCATATCAGACATATCAGCTTTTGGCGATCTTGGGATGTTTAACATATCCGTTTGAAAACAAAAACATAATTCTACGTTTTCATAAAACATTTTATTTAAATTCTATTTTGTAAACTGTTTTCTTCTTTCCTGCGTATAAAAAGGTATCATAGACATGTCTGACATGCTTTGATTTTAATATCAGCGTAGAAGGCATCTATCAGTTTTTCCAAGAAAATTTAAAAAAAGTAAATATGTATAAATACCATTATAAAGTTCCTAAAGCAAATAAATCATTATAGAAAAAAAATATTTATAATTGTACATAGAATTATTTCTAGAGCAGTTTGAACCTAAATAACGCTTTCCTGTAAACCTCGGTTTTTGACGTGTCTTTATGTTCGTAGGGACCGTCGATATGCGAAAAACTGGTGGGCAACTGGAAAGTTATATTGTATGCTGATAGCGCGGTAAAATCTGCTTACCCGATGCAAGATTTTGCGTGACATCAGTATGATGCGTAGGTCGTATGTGGCGATATAGATGCCGCCACAAAAATGCGTGTATTGCTGTTTTTTTTTTCCAAAAAGTCAAAGTTGCATTCCCCAGCTTTTCACTCTAATGCGCCGTTATGTATTCCTTTACCAATATTATGAAATAGTCTACTAACATGCGTTGTCTTTCACATTACAGGTAGCATGCTAACAATAGGGCGGTCGAACTACCTCCGTTTCAACCACCCGGCCGAGGCGAAGCTGATGAAGTCAGTGCTACCGTCTGCTCACGTCTCCATGGCGCCTGTCCAGTTCCAGCCCAACGACCAGTGTGCCGCAGGTAATAAAAAAATCAAAGATTTTTTATTTATTTATTTGACTCAGGTCAAATAAATAAGTAAATTTGGAATGCCCACAACAAAATCACAAATATCATCATCATCATCTGTCTAGCGTTTTCCTAACTATGGTGGGGTCAGCTTCCAGTCTTACTTAGATGCAGCTGAACGCCAGTATTTTACATGGGGCGACTGCCTTTCTGAACTCCACAACTCAGTTCCTGGGTCACACGATACCTATGAAAGACTTCATCAGAATATTTTGTTTTAATAAATAAATTATCGAAATCATTGATAAAAAGACGGTTTATTAAAAGCGGATAACCGTATATATTATTATACCGGATCGCTACCACGATACCATTTCGCCTTAAAAGCTTTTAGTCATCTGCAGCACCTATAATGTACAAGCACATCCACAATGACGCGCCCCACTCCACGATTACTGTACTGTGTAGCTGTCTAGCTTGTCCACTCTGAAATGACGCGCCCCACTACCTTATTTTACGCACACGATAAGTGTCCGTTCACACAGAGTACATTTTATCGCGTTTAAAAAAGTTTTGGGTCATTAAAATAAGGTTGAATTATTTTTAATTGAGTGCGTTAGGTCGGCTCTTAAGCATTTTCATTTAAAAAAACCGGTCAACTGCGTGTCGGACCACGCAAAAGGGTTCCGTAGTTGGGATGAATTTATCCTAAGAACAAACAACATTGTAGTTGAAAAACATGTTCTCCCATACGGAATGTATGGGAGATCATGTTTTTCAAACTGCAAATTTAAGTTGGTTGATTATTACTCGTTAACCTGTACAGCCTACTTAGCTCTGATAGTTTTCCTTTTAATTTCGTTATATATACTACTGCTGTGAATTTTTTCACAAATCCAAGTACAACCAATTAGCTGGCGGGGGACGGGTCACTTGACTGTAACAAAAAAAAATCAGTTAAAAGCTTAATATTTCGCTAACGGATCCCTGAATCCAAAAATGGTTTTCACAAACTCACTAACGACCTTTCTAACAATACCCCACAACATGGGGTAGATGAGAAAAAAAAACATCCCACTTGACGTGTAGGGGAGGTACCCTAAAAAAAAAAATGTTTTCTTGGTTTTATTTTACCATTTTGTCGACATGATTAATATGTGTACATATGCCAAATTACAGCTTTCTAGTACTAACCGTCTCTGAGCTAAGCCGCGGACAGACAGACAGACGGACATGGCGAAAGTATAAGGGTTCCTTGTTTACTACGGAACCTTAAAAAGAAGTGAAATGTAAAAACCAACCTTATTCCAATGACCCAATACTCTTTTTTAAACGCGATAAAAATGTACTGTCCTCTCCGAGCCGGTCTATGTGAACAGACAATAAGTCGGTAGTGGGGCGCGTCATTTCAGAGTGGACAACCTATACTTTTGTACAGAACGGAGCGAAGTGGAGCGCGTCTTCGTGGATGGCACTATCTACATAAATAATGAATTGCAAAGTATAGACACAAAAATTAAAAATACCATGGGCCTGGCCTTTGTTACCTTTTAATTATAACAGGATATTTGGTATCTAGGAAAGCAGTATCACCACACCTTTTTTATTCACAAATATCAATGTTTCTGATCGCATCCGTAATTTTTTTTTTTTTAGGTCTGAAACCTAAAAATATTTCACTTTAGCTTTTTACCTTTATTTACTTAAGAGCCCATAGTACCTCAGCTCAAATTCACTTTTTATCTTGCTCGCACCATACTGCTCGTGGACTGAGTGAGAGTGAGACGGAGTGGGGTGCTGGCGGCTCCAAGGCGCCAATAGTTTAAGTAATTGCTTTTTGCGGCGAAAATAATGAAACTTTAAAAAAAAATAAAAAACATGGTCGCTGTTTTATAGTTAGTTCAGTTATTATATAAAGTTTCATGATTAAATTTGAAGTATTTTTTTAAAACCAGCGGTTTATTATTCGATTTGGAGGTAACTTTCGATTTTTTTGTATCAAGAAAATTTTATGGAATCATGTTTTCATCAAACACTCTATCATAGATTCATTTCAAAATTAATGCTGCAGGATTTTCAATATAACTGAGGAAAGCAAAGCAATTTGAAGTATTATAGGCTCTTAACCAAAATTTATTTAGGATTGTCTTCTAACTTTCTAACAATATTTCCTTTTGTCCACAGCCTACGTCACCCACCACACAGAAAGTTACCAAACCACAAACATACAGAAGATATACAAAGACAATTCTCTAACGCATTTAGACCAAGAACTGGACATGACCCTCAAAGAAATGTCCCGGAAAAAGCCTCCAGTCGCTCCCAAGAAACCTTACAGGGACTTAGACCAATCTGACTCGAATTCAGACCAAGAATCCAGACCAAAAATGTCTGGAATTATGGCTAAAGTTTCCAAATTCGAGTACTACGCGAAGCAGCAAAAAATTGGAAGAAGTCAATTCTACACGTCAAACGAAAATGAAATATCTCCAAAAGTGTTCAGCTCGAATTCTTTAACAGTTAATACTCCAGCAAAAGATGTGCTCGGAGGCAAAACGTTACCAAACTACATGAATAAAATGCAAAAGAATGTGTTAGTAAGTGAAAATAATGCCGTTGACCCGAAAAACTGCTCTTACGCCAACGTAGCTATAAGACATAAAACTAAAATCGACGATATCGTCAAAAATTTTAACGAACCAACTAAAGACTACAACAAGTTACCGAAAAAAGTTAACAACGACCAACAGAATGACAATATCTACGGGAAAATTAACGTTGACAGAAAACCGGACGAAAAGCCGAGTCAAAACGGCTTAGAACCGGGCAAAAATCATTTAGAACCGAACAAAAATGTGATAGAACCTGGTAAAAATAATTTAGAATCGTATAGCTCGAATATGATGGAGAGGAATGAGGTCTACGGGAAGATTTCTGAAAGGAACATGAATTTATCGAAAGGAGTGTGTTTGCCGTCGCCAGCCTATGATAGAAATCCTCAATATTCGCCTGTGTATGCCAATAGTTATGACCGGAGTATAGAAGCTGAAACGAGAAGATTGAGGGTATGTATTTACTTTTTACTAGTAGTTTCACAGTGGTCGAAATTCGACCATAATTCATTAAAATTTTAAGTTGTGTAGTACATACTAATTCCATGCTGCTATTAGGTAGCCATCTTGTATTAAACGTGGGTAGTGTCCGTAATGGTTTTTTAAAATTAATTTCATTTATTTATAATGCATCTCCTCTCGTCTCCTTCTCCATATAAACTTTAACTGTGCCAAATTTCATACTCCTCCGTCCGTGTAATTTTCATAAAAAGGGGTACAAAGTTTTTGCTTCACGTATTAATATATAGATTACCTACTCTAATTAAGAGCGTGCATTCTGAAAGTGGGCAACGTCACAAATAGCTGTCAAATATTTCGCTGTTATTATTAATTTGGCAATATTACTGTATGGAAATGCAACTAATATTATAAATGTGAAAGTTTCTTTGTTTGGATGTTTGTTACTCAATCACGCAAAAATGGCTGAAAAGATCTGGATGCAATTTAGCACACAGATATTTTATAACCCGGATACTTTTTATCCTGGTAGTAGGTTTCCGTGGGATAATTCCCGACCTCCACGGGCGAAAGCTAGTAAGCAATATAGCTAACTAGTGGATTAAAATATTGATGATGAAATGCAATAATTAATATCGTTACACCGAATATTTAGTTTCAGATATAAAAATTAAGGAAACTTTCCAAATGCCCTTTTTAAACCTAAAACGGTCACAACATCAAATTCAGTGTTATAATTGCAATTCGTTTTTAATTTTTAAGTTAGCTATATTTCACACTAGCCGCGTCCCGCGGTTTCACCCGCATAAGTCTCGATCCCGTGAAAATATCGGGATAAAAAGTATCCTATGTGTTAATCCAGGTTATAAACTATCTTTTTGCCAAATTTCATCCAAATCCGTTCAGTAGTTTTTGCGTGAAAGAGTAACAAACATCCATACATCCATCCATACTCACAAACTTTCGCGTTTATAATATTAGTAGGATTTCCATACAGTAATATTGCCAAATTAATCAAAACAGGTAAATATTTGCGACGTTGTCTACTACCAGAATCATTCAAATCAAACATCAATTGTGTTCAGTGTAGACTCATTCTGCTACTCTCGTCAACTAAAATATAAAAGTTATAAAAACCCAACTACATACAATGACAATAAAAAATCCGAAGTCACACGTAATTTATGCCCCAACATGTGTGTGATTGTGGATTTTTAATTTGTCTCTCTCTGATGTCTTGTTTATGCCTTTTTAGTTGACTTTTTTGTCGTAGTTGGGTTTTATTGTAGTTTTATAACTTTTAGTTTTCTTTCAATTATTTTGTAGTTATAATATACAGGGTGGCAGGGACATCGACGCGAAAACTGTTACCATGGATTCAGTACATGATTCTTAACCCCCCCGAGTAAAAATTTTTCGTTGATTATTTATAAAAAAAACAGCGGTTCCATACATTTTGACCGAGTGGGTATTGCAGTTTTCTATGGAACAGCAGATTTTTTTTTATGTCCGATATTTGATATTATTATGATATTTTTGAAATGTGCTAATATACTCAACATAGCAGCATATTTTTTTTTGTCGCGATTTTTACTTTTAGAGCGCCATGTTCTATAAATGTGACGTCACCACATTTATCAAATTATGATGAGTAGTTTAGAAGTTATGAGGGAACAGATGAACATACATACATACCGGTCAAAATCAGAACCCTAAAAAAATACTTTAAAAAAGGCATGAATAGACATGAAACATATAATATTATTATCACTGACGAAGTAACACCTGTAATATTCAGTATCATTGTGCAAATTGATAAGATTATCAGTTATTTACGGATTATATTATGTTTGGTTAGAAACCTTCAAGATATCATACGTCCTTTGCAAGGTAACATTCTGTGTCACAACCTGAAAATGTCCACTATAAAACTTAAGAAATGCTTGATTAGTAGTCTTACCGTTTATCACAGTAGGTAAGGTGCCTCTGCATGTTTATCATCTGAGGTTTTGAAACAATAAAACCTAATAATAATTCGAATAAATCTCGACCAACACCCAAGGAGGCTCTCGTTGGGCAACTGAATAGGGATGACGATAAAAATGTTTTTTTAGTCCGTCATGGAGATTATTAAAAAATATTGGAATTTATTTTATTATCTGACTGACGGACTACTTAAAATTTCTTTTTTTTTTACCCAGGCATCATCCCTATTACAATTAAGCATTAATTTTAGAAAAAACTGCGCTGCGCTTCCGTCTTGTACCTATCATGCAAGGAGGAGGTTCTTTGTTCAGCTGTTTTTTGTTTTTTATTATGCATGTTCATCGATATTTTCGTCAATTGTGGACCAATTTCGAAAATATTTTTTTCGTTTGAAAAAAAAAATACAAAATCCGTCCACAATTGACGAAAATATCGATGAACGTTACTAAAAAAAAAACACAGACGAACATAGAACCTGCTCCTTTTTTATGTTAAAAATACGCAAACGCAGCAGCAATATCAAACTATGTAAAACATGTGCGGGGTAAAATTTCTGATTTGCCCCACCCTGGTTCAAAAGCTGGGTACACCCCATGCCTCTGCATATTTATCCTCTAAGGTTTTGAAACAATGATACCTAATAATAATTCGAAGAAATATAACAATATAGACAAATAATAACCGAATAGACAAAACCATCCACACTGACATATCATTTACAAAAAAATCTCAGATTACTAAACGCAGTCTTCGTCGACTCCACAAGTTAAAATATTAAAATTACGAGTATGTTTCCTTTGTCACAATTATTTTAGGAGTTCTTTATTTGTAACAGTTTTAAGGAAATTTGAGAATAATTTATTTATTTATTTAAACGATTTATTTTTATTATTTCCTTTAAATCATTATTTACATATAAATTATATTTTTAAATATTACAATAAAAACATGTAAAAATATAAGTAATAATAGCCCACCGATATCGGGAACAGGGTCCAAGCTATCGGTAGTCGGGGCTCAAGAAAAGAAAGAGGAACCTCCTAACAATGTGAGCCGGAAGTACCGCTTTCTGAATCAAGCCCTTATTAGGCATGATGCCTGGGTTGTAATATTAGAGTGGAATGTACTAAATTAATAATGCATCTAATTTGGGACCATGCTCCTGGATGGGCGAGTCCTATTACTGGGTGGACGTACGAAGCGTTGCGTGAGCTCAGTACCGAACACGCAAGCTAACCACTCAAGGTCACTGGCATATATCTGCGTCTTAAGATAAACTCTTCACCTTGATTAACAGTACCTACCCCCTAGAACAAAAGGCGTGTCATATATCTGTCAATACTGACCTTGTAAAGGCCGTATATTGACACTCTTATCACAAAGGTCGTTGAAAGCTGATAAGAGTGAATACATTTATCATGTTTATTTATATAAATTAATTTAATTTGACGGTTCAGCAATGCTCGACCCAAGTTAATTTTAGACCTTTGTGATTGGTTGAAAGAAAACATTGTGAGGAAACCTGTTGAATATAAACATTATTTTGTCAGACTGGGCCTTTATGAATCCCAGCCCTATCATGCGCGTTCCGGAGTCAGTCAAGGATCAATACTGGGACCGCTTCTTTTCTTGATAATGATCAAAGACCTTCCGTCATTTATTCATGACGCGGCACGCCAGAAGTCTATTTTTTGTATATAGATGATTTGAAACTCTTTTTCGCGCGATATTGAGGTGATATTAGAGTGGAGTGTTAAGAACAAAATGGAATTTAATTCTTCCAAATGCTTCCTCATGAGATTTAGTCGAGCACGAAACTTTATCACCTAAATTACTTATAAAATTAATGTCAGCGCTATTACTAGAACAACTGGAGTGAAAGATCTGGGTGTCACATTTGACATCAAGCTTACGTTTAATGATCACAAGGCATCGGTAGCAAAAGACTCATAAAAGCCAAGACCAAGTGGAAATTAACATATTACTATCTAATCTATGATATCAATATTTAACACCAAATACACGTGCGTTTGTCTGAAGCCACTAAGAAACAAATGCCGATATTAGATTGGAGATTAAAATCAATAAATTAATAACCCTAATCGTCCAACAGTCCAACTATAATGAGGACAGACCTACCTAATCTACGTTCGCAAATTATTTTCCAAACATGTAAACAAACACGAGTTCTAGGAAAAACAACTGTGTAATGCCTACACATAAGGTTCAGTTTGCGCTGCAACTTCATATTTTTTATGACTTTTTCAACAGTACTAGTCTAAAATCAACTTTATTTACACTTGTACAAAGTTGATGTTTGTATAAATGGCAATAACATCAATTGGAAACAAAGATTTGAATAGACCTTTTTTTTTTTTTTTTTTTTTTTTTTTTTTTTTTTTTTTTTTTTTTTTTTTTTTTTTGGATGGGAAATCATCAAATGACTTCTCCCGCTCTGGGCAGAGCGAGAGGGTGTGTCAGACTTTTACTGACTAAAACCCACCCGTGTTCCTTCCGTTGCCTGTGTGCCGGGGCCGCGATATCCCTTTCAGACAAACCCGCAACCCCAGCAGGAAAAGTTGTTTTAAACCGAATAGACCTTACTTAGTATTACGGCACGTCATACCTCTGTCTACCCTTTCATAGTTTCCTAAGCGTGATGACTTTGTTACGCTCAAAAACATGCCATTCTTCCACGAAGGAATAACAGAGAGAGATAAAAGACAAATAAAGGGAGACAGCAAATAAGTGTTGATCAATATTAATTTAAAATGTACCAAGAATGTTTCTATAGTGAATCTTGTGCAAACAAGTCTTACATCAGTTTGTTTGCTATAAGTTCGCAGAATGTTATGTAAAAGTGATAAAAGTTAAGGATACCTACGCGAAACGACGCAGTTTTAAGATCAATTTTATTTAACTACTAGAAATAAATGCCGTAATGGCCCAGTGGTTAAGGCCTCGCCTCTCATGCACGAGGTTGTGGGTTCAAATCCGGGCAAGTACCAATGTGACTTTTTCAATTCATATGTACTTTCTGAGTTTGGACATTACTGACATCGGTGAAGGAAAACATCGTGAGGAAACCTGTACTTATAGCTAATATAAGTCTAAAATCGCCAACCCGTCTTGAGCAAGCGTGGTGATCAATGCTCGTGCCTTCTCTGTATGAGAAGAGGCCTTTGCCCTGCAGTAACAGGCTGGTATTATTATTATTATTATTACTAGAAATAGTAGTCTAGCGGTCTCGAGCGCTACTGTTGAACATAAGGTCCCGAAGTGGTAACACTTCGGGACCTTATGTTCAAAAAATGTGTAAAAATGTGAAATTCCTGGTGAAAAAACTTAGTAATAAGTTTTTTCACCAGGAATTTCTCAGTAACAGCCCGGAGTCTGGATTTGTGCCCGGTTGATGGCAATAGGCTCGCCCCCTATTTATTTATTTATTTATTAAAACTTCATGCACAAGTAAAAAACTGTGTACAAAGGCGGACTTAATGCCTGAGGCCTCCCTATTACATGGGACTTAAACATAACTGGCGAAATGTGGGTGTACCTACTATAGGGACACCTCTGCCTAACCCTTCGGGGATTACAGCCGTGATGTTATGTGGTGTTGTAAATATTTTATGTTTATTACAAATAAATGACCAGGTTGATTTTTCTGCCCATGCTCTTGGCATGATAAGGTTGCCTATGGCATAACATCAATCTGCCTAGCCTATCCCCAACTAAATAAGGGTCGGCTTCCAGTCTAACCGGATGCAGCTGAATACCAGTATTTTACATGGAGTGACTGCCTATATGACCTAGTAACTGGGTAATACGATACCCCTTGGTAAGACTGGTTGTTAAACTTTCGGGCTTCTGACGACCCGTAACAACTGTCAAATATCCACGAATGACAGCCGGGACCAACGGCTTAACGTGCTTTCCGAGGCACGCAGGAGTCTCGGTATGTAAAGATGGTCACCCATCCACACACCAACCCCGGCAAGCATAACTTAAGCTGATAGATCCACCCGTGCGGCTGTTATTACTAAGCTACGAGCTCCTCACTTATGACATAACATAATATATTATAGATAAATAAATTAACATGTAGAAGTGGCTAGACTTATTTAGTTCAGCTAACTAATTACGTAACACATTTTCGTAAATGATTAAGACTAATCTATTTAATTTCGACATTCCAACCACATTCATTGCGTTATTTACGTTGTTGAGCAGATTAACTTTGCTTGGATAGTTTTTGAGTTAGCTTCAATAATACATATTTTTCCCACTTAGTATATGTGGATGATATGATACGTTCCTGTCACTGTTATTTACATAGCAGGTAGTGGTATTCGAACTAAAAAATGAAAAATATTTTTTTTTTACAAAAAAGAGGATGTCTAAAACTATTGAAAAACTTATTACAAAAAAAAAACCGACAAAGACACCCTCTTTCGCCTATGGTTTAGAATTTTCGTTTTTTGCCACCGACTTCCACAATTAAAGTTATTTTTCACTTTGTTGCGTTTTTTTTGGAAGGCGGTTGGTTTTTTTTTTTTGTTAAAAGATTTTTTTACCCAACTCAATCAATCTGCCTAGCCTTTTCCCAACTATGTGGGGTCGGCTTCCAGTCTAACCGGATGCAGCTGAATACCAGTATTTTACATGGAGCGACTGCCTATCTGACCTCCACAACCCAGTTACTGAGTAACACGATACTCCTTGATTAGACTTAACTTAGACGTAAAAGATCCACAAATGGCAGTCAGGACCAACGGCTAAACGTGCTTTCCGAGGCACGGAGGAGTCTCGGTATGTAAAGATGGTCACCCATCCACAGACCAACCCCGGCAAGCGTAGCTTAACCTGATGGATCGACCAGTGCGGCTGTTGTTACTTAGCCACGTGCTCCTCTTTTTTTACCCAACTGTTCAATATTTTCACATATAAGTTATATTATAATATATTTCGTAAAAATTAAAACATTTTTAATTTTGCTCAATAGCCTCATGTTATGAACACTTTATAATATCTAAGGCCATAACAACTTACATTGAAATTAAAAACAGATAATCTTTCAATAATACCTATTTTTATACGGAACTCTACAACCAAAGCCTATTATATCAGAAATTCATATAATCTCAAGATAGTCAAGGCGTTATAATTGAAATTAAAGAAACAATGGTCTTATCACTGATAAGAGCCGCCGTTCTGATACGCTAACTACTTTGGAATCGCAATGCGACAAGTAATATAGTGTATTTTATACTTTACTTGAGGAATATAACATAATTATTTAAAATAAGTAAAAAAAAAGTATTACGAAATTTTTATGTAAAAAAAATTTGGTGTGCGGTCAAGTGTGTGTCCCAATGAAAGTGATAATTACCATAAATAAAATGCATTGTTCGGATTTTAAGCAAACAAATAAAAAATCTTGTAAATTGCCACAGAAACAAAAGACGTGCAACATTGTGTTTTGTTCAAAACACATTTTGTTTAATTTTTGTGCGATTATTTTCGAAAGAATGTGTCCATAATTAATGTAGGTTAATCATCTTGTTAACAGTCACAAAAATATTCATTGGAAGAGAAGTGGTTTTACTTGAAAAAATATTTATTTGAAAGTTTTGTTGATATTTTTTGTCAACCTCAAAATAACTAGATTATATTAACATATTTAACCTTGTAAATCTAGTAAATTTCCTGTAAGAAAAAACACATCTAGACATCCTTTTCCTTTCATTAATGTCAACACTAAAATTATAATTGCTAAAACAAACTTAGATTTAAGAAAGTCTATTCATAAAATGTTATCTCTGTAACTAACATCCTCCTTGCTAAACAAAATAGAACTTTATTTCCATAATACTAAGATCTGTTAACATCTATGCAAATATTGAAGACATGTGATATATAAGCGATCAATGTCAAGATTTTGTTTCAACTTTCATTTATTTAAATACTTTATTTAGACAGTATTCATTGAGCCTCGAACTGTTTTGGTCAAAATGTAGTGGATATATTCACGGTTTAGTAACTTTTGGGGTTGACAGAATAACTGGTGACATGTGAACTTGAAGTTTATTAATAACATAATTTATTGTAGGTATTGTTTCTTAGTGTTTTGTTTGTTATCATCTTAAAGTGTCAGTGTGAGAAATACAGTTTTGAATGTCAATAATCGACCTTGGATTTTTTGTGAAAAAGTGAATTTTTTATTATTTTCTGTCAAAAATACCAGAAAAAACGTAGAAAAAACAAAAATGGCGGTAAAAAACAAAAAAGAACCAACACACAAACGCCTACTTAAAATTTTCGTAACCAACCTCAAGAAAAACACATTAGCACTGAAAGAGCTAAAACAATCAATCGATACTTCACAACGACCAAACGAATACGAGAAAATAATCGATATATCGAATTCCGTCAACGAAAAACTCGACGTCGTACACAAAATTCGAAACGACATCAAAATCTACAAAACTATAAACACTATTCTAACAAATCATTACATAAAAGTGACTCGAGACCACGAAAACTGCATCGGAACAAAAATCGTCAAATTAGAGGAAAAAATCAAACAGTCGTACGATAATTTGAAATTGGAACTAACAAAGATGGCGTCGGTCAGTGTTGCCAGCCAGAACATTTCGTCGCCGATACAGAATAGTAATGTTATTCTTGTTGGTAATGATTTGAAGTGTAACCAGTTCAATCAGTTGCATATTAAGAACGAGATGTATAATACAATTATTAGGAAGATTGATAAGCTGTTCTGTGGGCTGGTGAGTTAATTTTATTTAAGAAGAATGTCGAATTCAAAATTTATAAAATGTTGTGGATACAATGGTTATATTGAATTGTTAAGCTTTTCTTTTTAAAACATTGCAAGTCGCAATAACTCAGTTAAAAGTTTACATATGATAACATTACCCAGTGTTGCCAACTTTAGGCACTAAGTACCTCTTATTCCGTCTTAGGGATTGGGGCATTTACAAAGCAAATATCCATACCTACAAAATTAAATGATGTCTGTATTGTATGCTTCTGTGTCTCAATAATGGATAGTTAGAAATTACAACATTGCCCACCTAATCACCTGTTAATGGTGAACATCATCAAGCTATCAACATAAATATGTAATCATATAAATACCTGAGAAATGAGCACGTGGATTGGCTAATACCTATTGAGCAAGATATTCTTATCTAAATGCCAGCAAAAATCTAAATATTTAAAGTCTAAATCCTTGTTTCCAATTGACATGTTAGAATGACAAATACAACTAAAAAAGTAATTTAAAAAAAATGAATTATCAGCGCTAACTGCTCATTTTGTGTACCTATCTGATTTTCCAAAATACACGTAGGTACACACATACATACATTTGTTTAAATCTTTGAAAACTAAATTGCGAAAACAGAATACATAGCTCATTTGCTACGTCTAAGTGCGCCATATCCCTATCCACTATCAAAGTTGCATTTGCCATTTTCAACGAGTGTTGATGTGATTGATATTTTTAACACGCCATGAGCTCATCAAGACCAACTCTGCAACTCTGTTTTTACAATTACATTTACAAGTCTACCCATGCTAAAGAATACCCAATTTAACCCAAAATCCCTATAATACATCTATCCGTCATGTTACAAGCCGTCATGCGTCATGCCCGACAGCCCCGGATCTGGGTGGGAGGGAACCGGGGCATGTGCCTCGGGCGCTAACTTCAGTTTTGGCGCCCCTGTTGGACTGGTGCTGGATAAAATGTGATTAATATATTGCTGCCAAAATTAGAATTTCTATAAAATTTTAATTTTGCGGGCTACCTTAGCTCATCCCCCGTACAGGAGTGGCGGAGGGCGGCAAACGGCAGTTTTTGCCCCGCCTTGAAAAATCTAGATCCGGGGCTGATACCCGATGGGGTACCGTTTGGAACCCTTCGGGTACAAACAAACCTTAAAAATTACTGACTTTAATTCCTTATTTGACCTCCATATATGATGAATTTAAAAAAATCCATAGTAGCAAAATGTCATATTTCTAGACCCAGTGGTTTTTACTATAATGTACTGTAACTTGTTCCAGGCGTACCAGGATAGGGTAAAGGAAGAGGAGCAGAAAGAAGCGGAAACGGCCCGACTAGAGGAGATCCTCAACATGTGCGCCGAGTATGAAAGGCAGATCGCTTCAGGTACGCCAAGTAATACAATGAACTTTAAATTTCTACTAGCACCCCCTACCCCCTTCACAAAATCGCAATAATAATGTGTTCAATACTAAAAGCTCCCTCAAAAAATCCTGGTGAAAATCGCATAAAGTAATTTAGAAATTGGTACTAAGCGAAAAGGCAAACAAACGATACTGTGTTGTTCATTTTGGAAATGAAAAATTTTCATCAAAACTGCAAGCCCGACTTAAACAAGCAATAAAATATGTAGCAACCAAGTCTGCAATTCCAGTTAGAAACGTTTTATTAAAGCAGACGCAAAGAACTCTTAATAGCAATAATGAAAAATTACTTTTGCTGATGTCTTAGATATCCATGCGCTTACGCCAGTTTTGAGTGCACTTAATAATTCTAGACACCATTGCAAATTAATTAATAACCAGGGTTATAATGACTATCCATTTTTAAGTCGCATTTAGGGTGACTGCTATGTTCATTAATATTTTAGAAATTTGAGTAAATTCATGTTAACAGCGTTTATCCTAAAAGTTGAAACGTCGCAAATTGCTGTCAAAAATTTACTTGTTTTGATTATTTTGGCAATATTACTGTATGGAAATAAGAAATATGGCTAAGTAGGAAACTAGAATTTTAATAATGAATTGCAATTATAACATTGAATTTGATGTACCCGTTTTAAGTGTAAAAAGGCATTTGGAAAATTTCCAAATACTTTTTTTACATCTAAAACTGAATATTCGGTGTTACGATATTAATTATTGCATTTTATAATCAATATTTTAGTTCGCTAGATAGCTACATTTGTTATTTCCATACAGTAATATTGTCAAATTAATCAAAACAGCGAAATATTTGACATCTATTTGCGACGTTGCCCACTTACAGAATGCACGCTCTTTAACATAGAAGTAATGAGTATACCAAGTATGTAACTTTAATGTAATTCACCTAAACAATACCACATTACTACCTTCTTCTCACGGTCTTGACCAGCAAACCTTCACATTGGTTCACTTTTTCAAGGTTGCTCTGAGCCTACTAACGTGTATTTAATATTAAATTACTTTATCGTATCAGTTTTCTTTACACGTATGAGTTATGTCATTTGTTGATAAGTGATCAAGTTCTTAAGTATTTGAGAGTGGATCAAAATATACAATGCTACTGAAAAATATTTACAGGTGATTTTACTTCTGTGTTTATTGAACTTAAAACAATGGCAACACTGAGTGATCCTAGTAAAAAAAAATATTTTTATCGTTTCTCCTTTCTTACTTTAGTACTTCCATTGTTCAATACCAAATTGACCTGCTATCTAATTACGCAACACATTTTCGATTTGCAATTGAGTCAAAAAAGTCAAAAGTTGTAAATTGAAAGCAATTCTAGTCAAACGAAACCAATTTGACTCAATTGCAAATCGAAAATGTGTTGCGTAATTAGATAGCTGGTGTGAGGCTTGAAGCGCACTCAAGACAGAATATCTCAAATATTATCGAAAGCATGTTTTAAGCAAAAAAAAACCATTCTGTTAATCTGTTCTGGTTCATTTGCGCATATTTTCCGAACAGTTACCCTTTTTTAGGTAGGCGACTCATAAGCTGTTTGTTTTATTTTCCAGGCATCCCAATAACCCCGACAGAGAAGAGGCCGCACAATAAGATAATAACGAACGGCTCATTACCACGCAGTGTAGCCCTGAACAACCCCAACTTTGTGCAGACCAGCGACGGTTATTATAAGTAAGTCCTTTTAAAACCTATTTTCATGACTTCATCATTTATAATATACTAGCTGACCCGGCGAACTTTGTTCCGCAATCAATCAAATATAAAAAACCCTACCTATCCTACCTACCCTACCTACCCACCCTACCTACCCTAACTACCCTACCTACCCTACTAAAAAGTATCCTATGTCCGTCTCCTGGTTCTAAGTTACCTCCCCACCAATTTTCAGCCAAATCAGTTCACCCGTTCTTCAGTTATAATTGGTGTAACTAACACGACTTTCTTTTATATATATAGATTTATGTTCATGGGATTGATGACGCCTGAACCAGTTCATGTTATATTATATATTTTTACTAAATACTCAAAAATTTATACAAGACCAAAAAAATCAGAACCCCGATATAGTCTGATATTTTTAAAGTTTAAGAAAGATACATTAAAGAAATAAGTTTAAGTACAGCATCATTTGCCCCTGAACAGCAATACAATTCTAATACCAACATTTCCTTCTATTTCAGGTTCGAAACTAGTCATAACAAAAGCTCCCCAATGAGCCAATCCCTTCCAATCCAAAGGAATCTCTCTAGCTACGAGAACTTCGACTCAACCACCCCCACAGAACTCACCCCCGAAGTAGTCATCCCCCAAAACAACTACGAAAACATAGGCAGGATGGATGAGATAGGTATCCCGGTTTTCGAAGACTCTTCCCCCAGAATACACGACTTGTCTAGTCCAATTATGATTAGGAAACTCCACAACCAAAGTGGGGGTGGGCCTGCCCTATCCTCTCCTATAGGCAGCCCTTACGAAAACGTTTACTATAGAAATAACGTTTATGGGAACCTTAAACCTAAGTCCCCGAACACACAAAGCCCTAGAACCAGAATTAAGACTACTTTTGCTCATAAAAATCTGACATCACCTCAGTATTTTATATTCCCCACACCGCCTCCTGTAGATAATTCTAAAATACCTAACTTTGAACAAAAACAAGAAAGTACAGATTCTGAAAGACCAAAATTCGATGGAATTGAAAAACAGCTAAGTCTGGAAGAAGAAATACCAATGATAGACGATGACTTGACAAACGACTTAGAATTCAGATATTCCAAAGTACTGAACGATGATAAAAAGGAAAAGGCTCCCGAAAAGAGTCCAGAAGTAATCTTGACTAAAAACCAAAGCTTCGCTGACATGAAAAACGAATTAATGGCCGACATTCCTGAACTAGAAGAGTTTGAGAAAGATCTAAAGGAAAATAAAAGAGAGAAAATAATTAAGAATATAACTGAGGACATGAAAAAGATCGATATAGAAGCTGATTCATTAGACAGCGCGGTTTTAGATGACAATATGGATGAGTTGAAGACTAAGTATGAGAAATTAAAAGAAGATCGTAAGAAATTGGTGACAGAGATACATGAGATAAAGTGCAAGATGTCGGAAATTAGGTTGCAGGAAGACGATATTTTGAGAGAGGTAAGTAAATAACCATAACAAAATTTATTACTTCTCAGCTGATGCAAATCAGCGAATCTTTTGAGTGTCTTGAAAGAACATTGAAGTAAGAGTTCAAACAAGTTGAAATAATAATGCGGTATATACTCGTATATTTTTTGCGGCATTGACACATTCTAGCTATATTGATGCTATTTACAAAATTATCGCAAATAAAAATCTATTTATTAATCCAAGTAAAATATAAAGGAAACATGGTAAAACTGCATAAGTAAGCCATTTACTAGAAAGTTAATGATAAGATTTCGATCCAACATTTAACTGCTAGTCATTAAAAACCTCATCGAAATCTTATCAAGATATATAGATTTAAATAAAAGGTCATAACAGTCTAATCAGCAGTGATAACGAAACAACTTTTTTCAATAAATAACATACATTCATTATTTTTTAACAGTTGGAAATGGAAAAAGCCCTAATCAAAGGGGAATACGATTCAGAAATAGCGATCCTCAACATAGAACAGAAGAAAAAGATGGATTTAGTGGACAACGCGAAGAGAATAGAAGAAGAGATCCGACAGCTGAAAGAGAAGCAAGAGACCAGGCAGAACGAGATGAGAGATAGGGTGGAGATCGCTACGCTGAAAGTTGAGAGGTGGGTACTTTTATATAGAAATTATCGTTGGTTGTTGCTTTGCTTGTGTGATTAAAGACTGATGTGACATACATATATTGCCGTTCCTAGAAGATATTAATATGACGTTAAATGAGAACCTTAATTCGTGTCTTAAAGTACCAAAAAAGGTATTTTGAAGACATTTGACGATGCTGAAAAGTTATGACATCTATGCGGACATCAAAATGTTATAACTTAGCACTAAATGCCACTGAAAAAGTGTATTATTCGATGTTATTGGATAATCATCTGCTTTTGACTCTTTTTGAACTGCGTGGAACCTTTGACTGCATTCAACACCAGTTGTATGTTATTGGCAAAGTAATCTTTCTGTATTTGGCCTGAAACAAACTGAACTTGTTCTTATGTGACCGAACGATCTAATATGTGTATAGATGAAGTAACAAATTATAGTTTATGATTGATAACGCGACTGTGAACTCTACTACTTTAATTTACCAAAGGTGTCCCACAAGGCAAATCATGTACCTCCTTATATTTTTACGTCAGTTCTTAAGGAATCTTGTAGAAAGATTATATCAAAAAAATATTCTTATAGAAAGAAATAAGTACAAGTGAGGCTCTTGGAAAATTATTAAGTTTCTTAATCATATGCTAATCTTTTCGTATCCAGGATAGAGAAAGACTGGAAAGACCACACGGCCACGCTTGAAGAGTTACAGAACGCACAGGATATTCTGGACAACGAGACCAAGATCTTTGAGGACCTGGAGTTCCAACATCTTGAGGAGGAGTCCGAATTGTAAGTAGAAGATATGTATAAAGTTTTAGACAGAGACTTACACACGAGAGTATCGTACAAGAGACGATACTGCACTATGAAGAACTTAAAAAAAAAAAATGTGCCATGTGAACGGCTGCATTAATAGTAATAATCGAAATACCAAAGGATTCGATAACTAATTTATAAAAGCATTATAATACAATAGCTTTAGGATTGATTTCCAGGTTAATCAAACACAGCAAAAATCCACTAGTCTTTTGACTACTAGTAATGCTAGACTTTCAAGCCTCTGAGTGATAATAAAAAGACTTTACAATTTTTAACCCAACGAACCATAATCATGATAAAATTTTATTCTCCCCAGGTTATCAAACAGAGAAGACATCCAAAACGACATAATCTTACTAACAAAGAAGATAGAAGCGCAAAAAACACGTATCCTAACTCTCAAATCCGAAGCTAACAACAATCTAACATCAGCACTGGATGAAACGAAGATATTACACGCAGAATACGTCAGATTACTTAATTTAGTCGAAGAATTAACTGGCAAAGTGCAAACAGTAGAGAAAGAACTCAAACCTATTGTAGCCAAACTTAATGATATTGAAAGAGCTCAGTCACCAGATAGTGCATTCTTCACAGACCAAACTAGAGCAAAATCAGGAGAATTCGGTTACTCTCCACAAAGTTCTGACAGTGACGATATTGACTTAAAAATGTCAACATTCGAAGATCATACAAAGCAATTGAAAGATAAGTTTAATTCTATCGATCAAATGTCACAATCTATGACAGTAGATATAGAAAGAAGAGTTATAACTGACATTGTAGATCACGATGAACGGTTCAGCGAAAGTCCGTCAAAATCGTCAACTTCTTCTAAAGAGAAGAAAGGTTTTTGGGAGAGGAACTTCGATTCGTTGAAAAGGAAGAGTAAGAAACCAAAATCTCCAGAGAAAGTTGATATAATGTCGCAGAGTTTGAACGAAAATCTATTCTATAATGATAATATTGAGGCTGATGTCAGTCTTGATAAATTCAATAGTCTAAGGCATTCTAAGAAGAAGGACAAAACTACAGGACCAGTTAAAAGTAATTCTTCATCAAAAATTCCAACATTCGCAGCTCTAGGTAAAATAATGAAAAAAGATTCCTTCACAAAGAAATCTAGAGAAAACAGTATTAAGAACGACGAATCAGACAAAGAAAATAATTCTAAAAACCGTTATATCAAAAACACAAAATGTATGAACGTTGACAACAAATACGTTAAAGCCAAATCTCTATCACCCGAGAAAAAGGAAGAAGACATACAAGAAGAAACGGATATCGATAATAATGAAACGAAAACAAGAGTCACATTTGAAAATATGCCTCCGAAATCAGAATCTACAGCACAGTCAGCAAAAATTCTTCATCGGAAAAGCTGTGGTGACGAACCTAGTATAAAAGAATTTAACAAGATCACGGATACTAACAAAGTACCTTCTCAAGACGACATTGACAGAATATCTAAAGTAACGACAGATGCACCGATACTCCCGAGCGATACTGATATGAACTCTTTGGGAAAACGGACACTGGATAGCTTGATGGAAGTCGAGAGGAAGAGGATGGAAATGTTGGAGGAACAAGGTATAGTTATTTATTATTTTACTTATAGGTATTTGAATTCGGAATATAAGATGATTATTCTGTTTTGGGACAACAAACTTATGACATAGTTCTAATTCCTTTGTTGAGTGTCAAGTGTTCACTCAAAAACCAACTTAGAATCTTCAACGCTAAAGTAGATAGTTACGTGGTGGCGATGAAATGTAAATAATCTGAAATAATGTTTTCAATAAATAGCATATTGTAAAACTCTTTACAACACTTTCAATGTATCATTATACACGTATATGTTACTATAAATTTTATTGTGGGAATGATATACCGCCTTGAATATAAAAACTATATCTACCATAATTCAAGATGAATGGCCAGATTTTTCGGTACTGTATTTATTTGGCTATCCGATACACTGAAAAATTTATCTGCCGAAATAAGGACATAAAAAGTCTCTGAATGAAATTGATTCTCGAACTTTCAATATTACTATTATTTTAGCTTGAAGTGTTTACAATGACACTCACAACCAGTCATACTTTTTCAAGAACAGCTACTCATTATTCGAGACGATCTAGTAAGCCTCATAGGTAAGTATAGTCTAAGAATTCGTAGGTAATCCTTCAGAATATTGTGATAAGTGTCAATTATATCTATTAACACTACATTATTTTCTCCAAAAGGTTGCCAAGTAATCGAAAACGAACGCGAGAAAATATCAGAGCTAAAGCGTCGAGTGCAAGACGAAACTAAAAAACTCTGGGACCAAAAGTATCGTTCGGAGCAAAGCAAGTCGTTTGAGGAGCAATGTCATAGCTTACCCCCTCTGTTGCCGCGTGAAGATGACAAGAGTTACGACAGAAGTGTCATGGAGGATTCTAGTCTGATTGATGACAGTTTTATGGCGAATTCTAGCATGTTTGAAGAGAGGTGAGTTTATCAAGTTAATTATTTATTAACTGCATTTATGTGACCTTCGACCTAATATGTAATTAGATTTAAGTCATGCTGTCGTTGTTACTTTAACGTGTATAGCAGCGACAGAAAAATTTAAGGGCGTTTAAGTATTTGGGTTAAATCTTGCAAGTTAATTTAGGGTGACTTTATCTTGAGCTATTAAGTTGAAACTTTGTATACTTGTTCCATTGCGATGACAATACATTTTTCTTTTCAATTCTTTATACAATGTCGCCCCTATGTGACCATGTCTGTATTTTTCTGAATATTCATGAAAAATTAACGAAAATTTATTTTTCATGTTAGTCAATATTAAATTTTTTGAGTAGCGTTTCTCATATCTCCAATGTTAATGGCTCGATTTGGATTCTGATTATTATGTCCAAAAGCTTAAGAGTAATTTTATCGGATCAACTAACAGATTTTATTGAAATTTGCCGACTATGAAAAAAAATTGAGGTGAAAACATGTTTTTCTATCAAAAACAGTATTTTTTTAAACACAAAAAATATATTGAAAATAGACCCCCCTTTTAAAGTTAATTTTAGATTATCTTTCATAACTATTCAGAAGAATACGGGCGCCACATGCCCATGGGCGGCATTGTATATGTGAGACAGTTTGTTACATTTTTACAGTCTTAACTGCTGAAGCGTTTTTATCAAAAGTAGGGTTTGTTTTGATGTCTCTTAATTCTAATTACGTCATATGAATACTACCATTACACTGCCATAGAACAAAGCATTCCATATGAGCCATACCTTTTTCATATACCCCATTTACACTCGGCTCACTTCCACGGCAGTGAGCAGGGAAGTTGGCAGGACGAGAATGTAAACACGATACTTCTCTCGATCCTGCTACAGTTCGCGTCAAATAACTTTGCCGCTCTGAAGTAGGTTATAAATTACTGCGCAGTAGTCAATGTTGGTAATAAAACAGTGGCGCGCATGCCAGCGCGCATGCGCAACCTAACTTCAGAGCGGCAAAATTATTTGACGCGAACTGTTCGGCAGTATTTAGGGACTTATTGCCGGCAGCGCGAGGAGCAGCGGCAGGGGCTGAATGTTAATGAGGCATTACCTCGCTCACATACTACAAGCTTTATATCACATTAAGGGCTTATACTACCTCAAATTGCTTAGCACGATCCTCAGTTATATAGAAAATACTGCAGCATTAATTTGGAAATAAATATATGTTAAAGTTGAGGATTAATGTTAAGTTAACTTTGTTTGACGAAAACACGATTTCATAAAATATTCTCTATAGAAAAAAAAACAATGTTACCTCCAAACCGAACAATAAAATACTTCAAATTTGATCATCAAACTTTGCATAATAACTGAACTAACTCTAGACCAGGTACAATTTTTTATTTTTTATTACCCTTATTTTCGCCGTAAAAAGAAATTACCTGACCAAGATTATGTCTGGACTAAGAGACTGTGACCTCTGAGTTTGTTTCGGCCTTTCTTCTCAGAGTAGTCAGATAAGAAACGCCGAACTCATCTACTCGTAGTTTAAATAAATATTATTGACGTGTAAAAGTGTTTTGTACAAACCTACAACAAAAAAAAACAAAAATCAAAAAATTCTAAAATCATTTATTATCTACCAAAACTATTGCCGAATTGCAACCGCGAGCTCCCACTCAGTCTCGCTCTCACACAGTCCGCAAGGAGTATGGTGCGAGCGAGTATGGGCTCTTAACACACACAACTTTCATGAACAGGACCACGAAACACCTAACCCTACAAAAAGTAGTGATTCAAATCAGTACACTGGTCACTGATAAGATAAGAAGCAGTCATACCGCGAAAGTGGACGCAGGCGGCCGTTCTGTGTTCTAAACGGAAAATACGATAGTTATCTGTATTTAATTATATTTCAAAGTTAGTGATGAATATCTTTCTAGGTAGTTTTTGGTGTTAAACAATTTAGTAACTTGGAATATCATAAATAGAGACTATTTACGTACTTAACCACTTAAGTGCATACGTCCGAAGGGCAGTGGTGGGCCAGTGGCGACTTATCAGTTGTAGGTCGTAAGTTCGAACCCTGACAGGCGCTTTACTTTGTGTAAATTATTTCATCACCACTGCTCTCAAAACGGTTAAGGAAAACATCGTGAGGAAACCATGTCATAGAACCAAAAATTCAAAGACATGTGACATCTCACCCGCACTGGGCCCGCGTGGTGGATTACAGCCCACTCCCTCTTGAATGGAGGAGGCCTTTGTCCCAACAGTGGGAAACTAGGAACATTTTAAGCTGATTATAAGTAATTTAAAACAAAAGAAATAACAGCTTTTCTAACTTACGTTACTGCATGAACCTGGCTAACTGTAAAACCTTAGTGATAAGAAATGAAAACATTACCGTCTTAAGTTTCTTAGGCAATTTGTTAAAAAAATAACTGGTGAGTCAAAGTAACTTTTTGTTTAGAATTCTTGGAAACTTGTTTAAGGCGGAAGCGTCAAGGTAGCCCGCGAAATTCAAATTTTCTTACGTTTTTTGCAATTTGCAGGTCAGTATCATGTTGTATGTTGATCTAAATATGATTTGCGGCCGTATCAAGTGTTTATTTATAGAATTATAATCATAAAAATGATCAAGACAACTCTCTAAGTTCATACATATAATCGCATTGAATGACTATTTCATGAAATCATGACATTTGGCGATTGTGCTTACTTATGGAGTTGTATTGCTGATTGTAATTATGTAAAGCCATATTGGTTACGGTCGCGAATCATATTTTAGTCAACATAAAACCTCACACTGACCTGCAAAATGTAAAAAACTAAAGAAAATTTTAATTTCGCGGGCTACCTTAGCGCATGCCCCTTAAATTAATGGTTGGCACCTACTAAATATACCTAATATTACCACCGATTTCGCTGAACTAAAACCCAAACCGATATATTTGGGTTTTTTGATGACTAACAGTGAAGTAGGCAATAAAC
Organism: Agrochola lota; assembly: GCA_947364205.1. NCBI lineage: Eukaryota > Metazoa > Arthropoda > Insecta > Lepidoptera > Noctuidae > Agrochola > Agrochola lota. Next base: position 4,128,763 of record OX376244.1, on the reverse strand, counting down.
AATTTAAGACGAGCCAAATGCTTTCTTGTCACTTACTTAGTAGAACTAGCACTACCCCTGTTTGGATTACTGAGCGTTCCGGATTTGATTTCCGGGTCGGGCAGTGTTATTGGGTTTTTCCAATAGGAATTTATTAGTAACAGCCCGGAGTTTGGAAGTTGGTGGTGTGATACCCCCGTGCCTCGGAAAGCACGTTAAGCCTTTGCCCTGCGCCTGATCATTCTCGGGTCGTGTCGTGTTGCCGTCCCATCGGACTATGAGAGTGAGGGAAGAGAGAGTGCACCTGTGTCTGCGCACACACTCGTGCAATGTAATATCTCCCGTGCCGAAGGCTGGTCTCCGCTGAGATTGATCGCCATGGCCGATCTGGAGGACTATTAGAACTACCATTGATTGATATAAGACTAGGCTGAGATAGCCAGACTGTAAATTGATCCTGTCCATAAACTCTTAACATAAAACACTATTATAAATAATGGGACTAAGGTCAAATTTACAATTGTTCTGAATTCCCATATTCTTTAAAAATTGACGTGACATCTGACTGTCTGTGTCCACAATGAACTGATGTCATCCATTATCATGATTCATTTCACTTGATGAATGTTATCTATATGATACTGGACAATGCCCGTTAGGAAATAATTCATTCAGAATACGTGTTTGTAATAATAGAACCCTCTTTGGACCTCCGGAGAAGTACTGCCAACACCCCCTATCTTTGTCACCAAGTAGCATTGCAGTTGTGGCGGCATCTACATCGCCACATGCGAACTACGCATCACACTGACGCAAAATCCTGCATCGCGCAAGCAGTTTCGCAACTTGCATTTATACAACGTTCCGACATCAATCGTCGGGCAGCCCACCAGACACAACACCTGTCTGGGCGGACGCACTTTTTCGGTACGGAACCCTTAAAAAAACCTCATCACTGTCAATGGGAAAAGTGCCAGAAAGGCTGGCTGAAATAGGCTGATCACGTGAATAGTCCAACCGCTTGGCGATATCCCGAAATACTCGATGAGCATTCGGACCCCTACTACATGGCCCTACTTCAATTTGTTTTGTCTACTATATATCATACTATATTCATCATACTATATTCGGTTACATGACCTCGGATTAGTCTTACTAACCTTATTTTTGTTAGTGTTTAGTGACGAATCCGTTGCTCAACTGTATTAATAATACTTTTCCTGGAATGAAATAAATAAACTAAGCTAGTTACATTAGCCACAAGTCAAATGAATCAACTGTAAAACGAAACATTCGATTCTCAGTATCTAATACCGATTTATTGAACAGCAATATATTTTTAATTTCAAAGCAAAACTATTAATTAGTTTTCCTATCGATTTTTGAAGTATTTATTGGTTTAGTAGTTTATTTGTTATTCTAAATAAAATATTTCTTACTTTAATTTTCTTTTCGTTTTGAATTGAAATAAATCATTAATTGAAAATGTTGTCGATTTTGATGATGGAAGAATGATATATTGATCCATTTATTAAATCTGTGGTGGCATCTACATCGCCACATGCGAACTACGCATCAAATACCTAACCGCACACAAATACTGCATCGCGCTACCAGAGTTTACCGCGCGATCAGTAATATAACTTTCCGACATTATTTATTGGGCAGTCGCCCACCACCCACGACTCCCGTCTGGTCGGAAGATCCTCCCTTTTCTATAGATTATGATTATATATAACCTCTATAAACCACTCTTTGAGGCGCAGAATAGAGAGGGATGCCGTAATATTTTTTACCTTTGATACGTTCAGTTTCCTAGAGAGGGAACTTTTAAACCCATCAATACCTACTCACATTCAGAAGTGCTCAGACCAGCATTCCACCATTCGACACCACCAACAGGCTTCCGTATCGAAAATTACACTTTCTGTTACCTGATTTGCGGCAATTAGCTGTCGGAAGAATAGCGATCGTATATTTGAGTAAAACTATCAACATTTTCGGGTTTCGCTATGCTGGCCCAACTTTGTTCCTTTGTACGGGAACTGAACCAACAACTCCTCGTCTATATAACCACTTAATTTCCCGCCCACATAATAAAAAAACCTCCATTATAGTACTTAATAAAGTTTCCGGCATTAGCAGAGCAAACACTGACGATTTATCTAGATAGTGTCGCCCAGTTGCCTATTTACTTATCTATGTCAATAGGTCTACGATACTATGTGATAGCGGATCTATTTGGTGATAAGAGAGCGGTGGAATTCTAGGCATATTATATAGGTACTGAAAAGGAAATACTACCTCGTTGGTTAAGTGGTCGCAAGCGCTACTGCTAAACATGAGGTCAAGAAGGTCAAGATATAAGTATGTTTGATAGACAGTCAAAGCTGTGAACTCGTTGAAAAAAATTGCGTCCAACTGTTATCTGTTAAATGCACGCACACTAGAAAAGTACAATGACGTGGCGCGAGTGTAAGACGTAGACGCACACCAGCATAACAAAGTTGGCTTGTTTGTTTTTGATCGTTTGCAGCGCGACACTCTATCTAGACATATAAATAATCAAAGGTCTTGGGTTAGATTTCCGGTCAAAGTGTTATTGGGGTTTTCCATCGGGATTTTGTCAGTGGCAGCCTTTTTTTTTGTGGTTGGGAAATCATCAAATGACTTCTCCCGCTCTGGGTGGAGCGAGAGGGCGTGTCAGACTTTTACTGACTAAAACCCACCCGTGTTCCTTCCGTTGCCCGTGTGCCGGGGCCGCGATATCCCTTTCGGACAAACCCGCAACCCCAGCAGGCATTGGTCCTTACGGACCCCGTCAGTTGCTGCTGACATCTCTTTGAGGCACGGGGCGTGGAACACAACGCGCCGTCGACCCGGGCCTGGTCCTTACCGGACGGCGAGCTACCCATTGCTCACCGTCCGCAAGCCCGCGCCTACGGTGGCCGGAAGTCGTCTCGTGACTCCCGACGCCCGGGGCGTCTCCTGCGGCGACTAGGGGCGCGAGGGCGTGCAGCTTGCATCTCCCTCGCCTCCTCCTTCGCGAGCATAACTGCTTCGCAGAAGGAGGTGACGGCCTCCCATGCACTCTCGCTCCGAACCATGGCCTGAACCAGGGCCGGACACGGCGGTGCTCCACCGTGTCCGTCGCCCGGGCGATCCACACAGTAGTTGCACCCGGGCGTTTCCTCCCGCCTTATGCGGAACAGGAACCTCCCGAAACAGCCGTGTCCGGTGAGGACCTGCGTCAGGCCGAGGTGAGGACGCCGTGGCGCCTCTCTAGCCACTCCTCAAAGAGGGGACTTATCGCCGCAATTGTGGCGTGCCCAGCGCTGGGATGCGACAATCGCACTCTCCATGCCGTCATGAGATCCCGCCGGAGCTCTGTCCGCTGTGCCGCGATTTCTCGTGGCAGCGGAGTTACGCTCGGCGTTTCGCCTCCTCGCGATACTCGCAGATGTGCGCGAGGAAACTGGCATGCCTGAGAGATATTTCTCGATGGCATGTGAAGCCAAGCCAGAGGCCTATGGGCGGCATAATAACTGACACCAGTACACCAGTACCCTATTTACTATTTTATTGCGTAATACACGATCAATCAAAATCCGAATCGTTTGAAACAGATTGCTAATCCATTGCTTCATAAGTTCGAAAAACAGTTCAACAACTGAACTGTCAAAATGAAACAGATTAGTCGGAATCGTTTACAAAAATGTGTTACGTAATTAGATAGCAGGTTCGTCACTAACAACACGAAAAATAAAGAAGATATAATTACTAAAGCAGACTGTAAGGATGCCATGCTTTCACAACATCATACAGTCCCTAGAGTACTCTCTAAATAATAATTATAATTAATTAAACAATAACTATCGACCTCTCGGCATCACAATCACAGCTAACTGCGTTGGAATGCGACACGGTTCGTATATAGGCCGTACTTTATATGTATACAGGGTGATGTTTTAAATAATTAATTTATCAAGATGTGATAAATGTGATGGTGAAAGGAAAGAATATTTATTTTATTAAACGCACTAGCGAGTCCCCTACTTCGCACGGTTTTTACGACTTGACAAAATATCGAAACTTATTTATTCTTGAACGAAACCTGTCGGAATAAATTCTCTAAATGATGGTGAACACGGCATCGAAATCTGTTGCGTAGATCAAAAGAACAACACGGTCAAACAGACAGACAGGAAAAGCGACTTTAATGTATAATATGATTATAGAAGTGTTTATCGGGAAGAGAGGAAGTCGATTGACGGAATAAAAGTAGTAATAAGTTCAAAAAAAAAATCTTTATAGTTCTATCAAATAATTCACAGAATTCAGATTTTAGGTCACAGGACTTTTGATATTTTAATAGGCAATGCCACATTAAAAGATTATTTTATATTTCCAAGAAAAATATTGTGAATTTTATTTTTCTTTGCTCATTTCAGGGATGAGGGAGTAAATGTGTTATTTTTATTACACCAATGCAATTGACCCAGTTTCTTTATATCTCTACTAATATTATAGAGAGGTAAAATTTGTTTGTTTGTAAGTTTGTATGACAGTGTCGATTTGCGCCTCGGGCAAATTAGTCGTGTGTACGAGTATACGCTAATTACCGGTTTTGCGATAAGATCCTTTTCGAGCGTAGCCGAGCCGCCGCGCTCGGCCGGCCGGCCGTTCATTCTAATATTATATGAGTAACTCGCCCAATGGCGTATTGATAGATGAATGTAGTGATACACAAAGGGAAGATTCAGAGGATATAACACACATGGATATGGAGGTGCCTACACAACTAGAGAAGGGAAGTTTAGAAGGTGATGATGACGATAACTTAGGGAGAAAAAGAGATAGGGAGGATGACTCATCTGGAAGTTGGACTACGGTGAATGGACTAGGGAAGAGAATCGCAAGAAGACCAACTCCAGTTCAGGAGATAAGCTGCAATAATGAAGAAGAAGCAGTTGAGATATGCATACACAATAAAGAGAAGTTTCCGAAACAATTTGCGTTAGCTAGACTATTTAAAAATAATGAGATAATCGGTATAACACGCGTGAAATATATTAATCCGTACAAATTAATAATCACGTTTGACAATGAATCTCATGCCGAAAAAATGATTTATTGCAAAGTATTTAGCGAAATGGGTTGGCGTTCACAAAAATCATGGGAAGTTGCAGTGTCGTACGGGATTATTAGAGATATAGAAATGGATCTTTCAATTGAGGAATTTGTTGGTAATGTCTCGTGTGATGTGAAAATTCTATCGGCAATACGTCTCAACCGTAGATGTAAAGATACTGACGATAAAGGAGATAGTAACTCTAATGGATGGATTGCAAGCGAGTCTATACGCATTTGTTTTCAAGGTGCACATGTACCCTCTTATGTATATATATACGGTATGAGAGCCAAAGTCGAGAGATTTACACTGCCCGTAACTCAATGCTCCAAATGTTGGAGATATGGACATATTGCAAAGATGTGTACGGTTAGTCAATGTAAATGTCCCAAATGTGGAGGTAGCCACGACAATTGCGATAAAACTACATTTATATGTGTAAATTGTAAGGGTAATCATTTAGCCCTAGACAAGAAATGCCCTACTTATTTGAAAGAAAAAAGGTTACGAGAGTTAATGAAGGAATTTAATTGTACATACCGTAAAGCACTATTATTATATGTACCTGCATCTCCTCCTCCTATCTGTCAGGTTACAAATATTGATGTGACAGATGAAAATAATCAAACAAGTACATTAGAAAATATTAACCCAGTACAATCATATGTGGAGCAGAGAAGATATGCAGATAAAGTTAAGCCAGCTGTCATAATATCTGGGCAACAACAGGCTATTAGTTCGCATCCGAAACGGGAATCGAAACAGAAAACTACACAACATAAAAAACTGTGGCAGTCTCGTCCGTCCGCGGCCGCAGGCACTGGCGTTATGGATTGGGATTCGGAGGTATCATCTACCTCTTCTATGAGTGAACGACAAGAAACATCGGCCCATACCGATATACCAAAGAAATCAAGTGATTGTCATAGAAAGAAATCAAGCGTTCATAATCGAAAAGATACGTCGTCTGGTAATTTTATAAGTAACATTATAAATATACTTCTGAAGAAAGGTTCACTTAAGAATAAAATAAACAGCGTAGTTAAGATAATCGTAGAATGGTTGGTAATAATTGTGGGTAATAATTTGCCAGAAAATTCACTTTTAAGTAAACTTTTTAATGGATTGTCACAATAATTCTCTCGCACTTAACATTGTACAATGGAATGCACAAAGTCTGCGGCCAAAATCAGCATTATTCGAACAGCTTTTATTCAAAGATAAGATTTTTATTGCCGTTATCAGTGAAACGTGGTTGGAACCAGACAGCCACTTTTATTTGAATGAGTATAACGTTTTCAGATTGGACCGCTATGACGGTTATGGGGGGGTAGCGGTTATTATTCACAAATCGATTAAAGCGCAATTGCGTAATGTACATAATTATAATCCGGGTATTGAACTCTTGTGCATTCAATTGTTAAATTGTCAGTATATTGAGAATATCGTTGCTATTTACTGCCCTTCAACTGTTCGCACTTTACAAAGAGAGTGGGATAATATATTTTCGATTGCAAATAACAAAACCTTAATTTTAGGTGACTTTAATGGTCACCATTCCAACTGGTCATATAAAACCGACCAGCGTGGATCGCAGATATTCGATTCTATGATAGATCATAACTTTATATCAGTTAATGATGGTAGTCCGACTCGTATAAAATTGGTGAATAATTTGGTGCAACAATCCTCTCCCGACATTTCTTTTATCTCTGTGGATTTGGCTTTAAATTTTATTTGGAAAGTTACAAATGAATCGTTAGGCAGTGACCACCTAATTATTAAATTATCCACCAATATTAATGTTATTAAACAAAATATTCGTAAAAGAGATTTTAAAAAATCTAACTGGGAGAAGTATGCTTCGTCCGTAGAAAACATTCTCCGTGATTCAACCGCCCCTGTAGACCCACAGTTGTGTTATGACTTCTTTGAAAACACTTTACAGAAAGCAGCAGATTCCCACATCCCTCAAATTTTTATTCCTCAACATATCAACTCGAAATTTGAACCAAAACCTTATTGGAGCCCTGAGCTGTCTAGATCGGTGGCATCACGACGCTTAGCGTTAGCAAAGTTTAGGGGTAACCCTTCACCTCAAAATTACACACTATTGCAGGAGAACATTCAGGAATCGCAGAGGCAGACACGAAAGGCTAAAGGTGCATCCTTTAGAGGTTTTTGTTCAAGTATCGATGAGACAACTTCTGCTAGTGATATGTGGCGCAAAATGAGATGGGTAAAAGGCCGTAGATCGAAATATAAACACGTCGACACAACTTTAGCAGAAAGGCTTCTTAATGACCTAACGCCTGATTACGTTTCTCCGCCTGAACCCTGCTTTCAGTCCTGCAATAATAAATTAGAAGCTGTTATTTCTATCCAGGAATTAGAAAATTCCATAAAATCAAAAGACACGGCACCTGGTGGTGATGAAATCTCCTTTTCTATGGTCAAGAATCTTCCAACCACTGGTAAACTATTATTACTTTCTCTGTACAATAAATTTTACGATGCTGGTTGTGTTCCAAGACAGTGGCGCAATATTCAAATAATTCCTATTCCTAAACCAGGTCGAGTTTCGGGACTGTCATCTTTCCTTCGACCTATTTCTCTGATATCATGTCTTTGCAAAATTTTTCACTCAGTTTTGAACAAACGGTTGGAATGGTTTCTTGAGAATAGGTGCACATTCTCTGATAATACTGTAGGCTTTCGTAAGTCGAAGTCATGTTTAGACAGTCTTGTTGCTTTGACGACAAAGATTCAAATTGGTTTTACTTCAAATCTTGTCACAGTTGGTTGTTTTATTGACATCAATAACGCCTATAATAATGTCGATATCGCTAGTTTACTGTACACTCTCGATAAACTTTCAGTAGGTCGTAAGTTGTGTTCATATTTGTGGAGATTCTTGAATGAGAGAATACTTAAAATTTCAATTAATAATAAAGAATATAGGCGGTCTACGGGACGGGGGTTGGCCCAAGGAGACCCAATTTCCCCTCTTTTATTTAACGTTGCGACTCACAATATTTGCAAGGTTATTACAAACGTTGACATTTCTCAGTATGCTGACGATTTTGTTTTATTTAAATCAGGTACTAATGTCAATGCTGTTGTCTCAGAGCTGCAGTCTGCTTTGAATACATTTAATTCCATAGTTATTAATCTAGGCTTAGAAATATCTCCTGATAAGACTAAGGTCTGTATTTTTAAGAGAGGTATGTGCAGACAACCTGTTAACTTAGAAATTAATAATAGTAATATTTCTGTAGTGAATAATATTAAATACCTGGGAATGTGGTTGGATCAATCACTCAGATGGGGGAAACATATTAATGAGTCGGTTCAAAAGGTTTTAAATTTTATAAATATTTTCAAAGTATTGGCGGGTCCTGGCTGGGGTGTTCACCCTAAACATCTGCGTCGACTATATATCTCCATAATTCGCAGTAGGTTAGACTATGGTAGCTTTTTGTATGATTGGAGTTACAAGTGCCATTTATCTAAATTGGACAAAGCGCAAAACAAATCGCTTCGTGTTATTGGTGGCTTTATTCGAAGCACTCCCATCCATGTGATGGAGAGTGAATTAAATCTATCTCCATTACATATTCGTAGGAAATTTCTAGGAGGCAAATATTGTTTAAAATGTATGTCACTCCGGGAGAGCATTGCGATTAATTTGATTGAGTCGTTAACTGCAAACATTAGTAATTCTCAATATTGGAGAGGTAGAAAACAACCTCTATTGGTCTCAATTTACAATGAACTTAAATCTTCTGCTGTCCACTCGGTTAGGTTGATTGAAATGTTTTCTCTGGGAACTTGGGTCAGCAACATTAATGTTCATAAGGCTATTAAACATAATATTCCATCTATTACTAAACCTAAACGACATTATGACTGCAACCGTCTGGGACAAATCTGCACAAATTTTATAGAAGAGGAATATGTTGGTTTTCACAAGGTTTACACAGATGGTTCTAAGAGTAGTGCTGGTCCAAGTGGCGCTGCGGTTTGGGATCCACAATTAAATACAAATGTCAAACTTGCTATAGACTCTGATATCTCCATTATGCATGTCGAGTTAATTGCAATAGCAGAGGCTCTTTCTTATATTAACTCAATCAATCATGATAAATTTGTCATTCTAACAGACTCGAAGAGTTCGCTGCAACACTTGGCTCGGTGCACTTCGCCCGTGCGAGGAGTACCGATAGCCTACAGGATTTTAGAGTCTATATTCAAATTAGGTCAAAGATCAATCGCGATTGTTTTACAGTGGATCCCATCTCATGTACAGATTCAGGACAATGAAAGAGTGGATCTTTTGGCCAACCAAGCCGTGTCAGATGGAATTTCTGTAAATGTTCGTCCTTTATATACAGATTATATAAAAATAATAAAACAGCAGTGTACAGATGTGTGGAGTGAATACTTTAACCAGAGGTCAACAGAAAAGGGAATTTGGTACAAAACCATCCAACCACAGCTTCCAGTGTATAATTGGATCGATCAAAATGTATTTAGCAGAAGTGAATTAGTTATGGCGCTAAGGCTTCGTTCCGGTCACATTCCCTCAAGAAAGTTTGGTTTCCTAATGAAAAAGGTTACGTCACCCAACTGTGAAGAATGTGGAGTTGTCGAAGATGTGCAACATGTTTTGATGGAGTGTGTGCGGAATGAAGCTTTGCGATTTAATTTACTTGGTCCAACAAACAAGTACGACACTGGGGACTGTAATGCTATCCTGGCTTTTCCTTTATCGGACCAAGCTAGGATAATGTACAAATTGGCATTTTTTGTTTTAAAGTAAATTTGTAAGTAGTACTATATGTAACTTTAGAATTAAAAAGTGTTTTTAGGTCTAGTTATTTTGATGATGTTACAGGGTGACGTTATCGCTCAGCGATAAAGCCCTTAAAATAAAGAAAAAAAAAAAAAAAAAAAAAAAAAAAAGTTTGTATGAAGGGGGTAATCTCCGAAACTACCAGACGGATTTGAAAAACACTTTGCATTGGATAGCCCAATTCTTGAGGAATGTTATATAGGCTCACGGACGAAATCACGGTCAAAAGCTAGTCTTAAATAAGTAATTAAAAAATATAACAACAGCGGGAAAAGTATCCGTTTGTCGTTGGTACTTTCTTTTATATTTTTTTTTTTATTGTTTCCAGAGAGATACCTAAAATTAAATGAGTCACAAAACTGATACTTAACAAACAAAATTACATTACTCGCATACCTTAATAATTACTGACCAAATTCTCGTAATAATCCTTTTCCTTATCGGTAATACCGGTAAAAACAAGATTATGTTTATAGTGATTTATCAACTACACATGCTGATAACGTAATCAGACGCTTGAATTTCAGAGATATCGGACGGTGAATGTTTATGGGTGTATGGTTTCAATCGATTTATTTGTAGGCCTTTTTGCAATATTAGTTGGTATGGAAATGCACCTGTTTTCGAGTGGGTGTCCTAAAAAACAGCAACTAACAGTAATTAAATACAGTACGTAAGCAATAATTTTCTAGTGTAACATTATACTTCTTCTTTAGATGAACGTTAATCCAATGATACAATATTATTTATTGCATGTACATAGGTACTGTAAAGGTTTTGTCTGCAAAATAACCCATTAAGAAAAATAACTTGACGCGACACTTGAATAAAAATAACACTTGACGCGGCACTAGTGTCTATGTCATTGCACCACATTGCATTTTAAAAAATGTAGTTCCACAATTTACCGCGGGCGTTCTTTAGTGGCGCGCAGTCTATGGTTTATTCGATCACACAAGCGAATTTAGAATTAGTTTCAAAAATGAATTTGCGGTGAATATTTTCATAAAACAACAGTTATGTGATAGGCGCGTTGCACGTTCTCTTGAAATAAATAGCGAATATTCAGTATTGCTAGTTATTTTCTTATGTAGCGCCTAACCCATATAGATTCCGGTACTGTACTGCAGGTACCCTAATTGCATAATACTCTATCAAAATCAAAATCTGAATCGTTTTGAAACAGTTTGCTAATCCAAAGAAATCTGATCTACAACGTAAATAACGCAATTAATGTTGTTGAACTGTCAAAATGAAACAAATTAGTCTTAATCAAAACTCGTCTTAGTCTTATTTTTTTTATTTTTTATTAATCCTTTACGAAAATATGTTACGTAATTAGATAGCTGGTATTTCTTGAAATATAAAGAAAAACATAAAATAAACACCGGCACCTAATTATCATCATTCAACATCATCGCCATAATATTAAAGTCAAATAGATTTTTCATTGCTTTTTAAGGAACCCCTAAATCAATTCACACTGTAACTTTCTTTATATCGCACCTAAAACTGTCCTATAATAAAAAGTTTCAAAATAAAGGTGGAAATAACCTTAATCTGATACTTTATAAATTGGGAAACGTAGTTGTTGACACACGAAGAAACTGAAATTAAAAACGTAAAACTTGTACCAAAATAGAAGAGTGTGATCAAAGAGTAAAATTTTATTTTTAACAAAACGTCACTCGAATTGACATAAAGTTGTCTCGAGTCTTCCAAATGCTTAATTTGGGTTTAATTTAAGGGTTCTTATTTGAGCTCACACATAAAAACAACACATTAAACATTGTACCTGCAGCCCACATTTGGTACATGTAGCTCATACATAATAACCGATGCGGAAAAAAAAAATTAACCAAAAAAAAACTAATTAACTATAAAATATTTAAACAGACAATGAAAGAAAAAAATGTGAAATATCTTCACTAATAATTTAACACAGAAATACCGGCTAGCTTTGAATTAATTGGCGTCCTTCCAGGAGATGAAATGCATCTACTCATGAATATAAACAACTTTAACTACGGTCGATTTTTTTTTTTTATATAAACATAAAAGTATTATTCCAGTTTTCAAACAATAGTGCAACTTACACCAATGAAAATTATCTAGGATGCTAATGAGTTCAAAGTCAACCGGCATAATTATCTAATTCTACACTATTATCAGTCACATTAACAACACGCTGTAGACGCCATAAACTCACTGTGTCAACGCATATTATAAACTTCCCTGCATCCAATTGAGTCCAACAGATGTTTGCGTTCGCGACTCCACGCATTCACTATTCTTTATAACGAAGTTGGTAATATATCGTGCGCGCGTCTCCACGGTTTTACAAGGCGATGTTTTTTATACAAAAATAGTGCTATTTTTATATCGTGTTGTGTAAAAAATATGGTTTATTATGTGTACTGTGTTGTGAAAAGATAGTAAACAAAGATTTTTAGATAATATTAAACAGATATGTATCTTTGTTAGAGAGGAGATTCTAATAGTGTTAGTTTTAAAGAGTGTTATGATTTATTTTTGGAAATATTTTTAGTTTGTTTATAATTTTACATGAAAAAAACATCTAGCGCTTTTATAAATAAAAGGGCTTATTACAGATTTATACTTAGCCGGATTTTGTCCCGAAAGCCTGACACACTGGTTTAAAAGAAGAAAAAAAAAACGATGCTTTTGTTCGTGTATTTATTACTGTTATTCATTTGACAAATTTTGTTCTACTAAAGTAGTTTGTAAGTTCCTTACATTGAAAGTAATTAAAACAATCAATAATCAGGCATCTCTTACAAAATCCGGACATATATTTGGCCTGATACTATTGTAAAAAGCCGGACACCTAGCAACCCTTTAAACGAAACATAGGTGTATAGTGCCCCCATATTTCTTCAGTTATATTTACAATTTGTTTTTTTTTTTTTTCTTTATTTTAAGGGCTTTATCGCTGAGCGATAACGTCACCCTGTAACATCATCAAAATAACTAAACCTAAAAACACTTTTTAATTCTAAAGTTACATATAGTACTACTCTACTTACAAATTTACTTTAAAACAAAACAATTTGATACTAAATTAATTTCGAACAAAATCAAAAAGATTCTGTTAATCGCTAAAGCATTGTTAGCTAGAAAACTAATTAGTATTCCTAACTCGCCTTAACCTACTAGAAGATAATAAGGAAACTCATTACAATACAAACGAAAGTTTCTAATGACGCCCATCCGTCTGTTTGTCTGTTTAGGCAGACTAAACTCCAGAAATATTAGACAGATCTTCGTGATATTTTCTCTTTCCAATTAATAGGTTTTCCTAGTAAGGTTTTAATGTATAAAATTACGTTTATAATGTCATCTGAGGGTCTAGACAGGTGGCAACCGCTTTCAACGCGTTTCGTATTTCTACAAAGACTTAGAGGGTTTATCCTAAAAGTTGGCAACGTCGCAAATAACTGTCAAATATTTACCTGTTTTGATTCTTATAGCAATATTACTGAATAGAAATAAGAAATGTAGCTAACTAGCGAACTAGAATATTAATAATGAATTGCAATAATAACATTGGATTTGATGTTGTACCCATTTTAGGTGTAAATAACGCATTTAGAAAATTTCCAAATCGTTTTTTTTACATTTCAAACTAAATATTCGGTGTTACGATATTAATTATTACATTTCATAATCAATATTCTAGTTCGCTAGTTAGCCACATTTTCTATTTCCACACAGTAATATTGTTTAATTAATCAAAACAGTGATATATTTGACATCTATTTGCGACGTTGCCCACCTTCAGAATAAACGCTCTTAAAACAGGATTGACATAATATGCTTTCCGGTAGCTTATGTCAATCCAATACATTTTTGACTTTCCGTCATCGTTATTGCTGATAGAATATCACTTCGTCTACGATCTCATAACAGGACATCCAACCTAATTAGCGAAATGTCAAATTAGTTGAAATGATAATTAAGAGTTAATTATTAATTACATCCTAGTCGCCACCATATGGTGTTAACAGACGATACAGTAATTAAAACAGTCGACAAGTGAATTCATGCCGTAAAAGTGACACAATTAGTTTTTTTTTAATTATGAATGTGACAGTTCTGTGAAAGTGTTGTGGTGCACTTGTGTTCAAAATGTCAAAAAATAAGGCGAAGGATCGAAAATGCTCGCTGTTGTGTTGGTAAGTTGAAAACCAAGAGTTATTTGGAATATTAACCGAGTAAAAAAATAAACTAAGTGCAACCAATATTGATTAAGCGCTGATAATGAAGAATAAATATGACAGTTTGACACATTTTCTATACAAAAGCTGCCAGACCACAATATTTATTCCTCAGGAAAAAGTTATCAGACTATTGAAAAATCAGCCCTTACCTTAGACAGCTAAGCGAATTTACAAATTATTGATAATGAATTGGGGTACCATGTTACCCAGTAACTTGGTTGTGGAGGTCAGGCAGTTGGTATTATGTACCTACCTATGATCCACAATAAAGATATTTGATTTTGATTTGCTCCACGTAAAATACTCGTATTCAGCTGCATCCGGTTAGACTGGAAGCCGACCCCAACATAGTTGGGAAAGGGCTAGGCAGCTGATGATGCTGAATGATGAACACCAAAAACCCCAAATAAGTTGGTTAATTTATTTATTTATTACAAGGCAACTACAACAGGTAACAATCACTGTATATCACTAGATTCACAATACAGGTTTCGACCTGATTATCCCCCAAAGCGTTATCGCACAACATGACTAGCAACAATAATAATAAAGAAGACAACTGCAGTAAAAAACTTAGTTCACAAAATTAAAGTACATAAATAATTAACACAAAGTTACATTATATAAAGAAAACAGTGTTTAAAATGTTACAAGATTAAAAAGAAACCCCTAAATCCTTAATCCTGGTGATAATGGCAATATCCTTATCTATACCTAGTCCTTCTTATCTATGCAAAAAATAAACGATTAGCTGCGCCCCGAGTTTTACCCGCATAAGTCTCGATCCCGCGAGAATATCGGGATAAAAAGTATCCTATGTGCTAATCCAGGTCATGGACTACCCGTGTGCCAAATTTCATCCAAATCAGTTCAGCAGTTTTAGCGAGAAAGCGTAACAAACAAATTCAGTTTTGCATTTATAATTTTAGTTAGGCTGTCTTTCATTATCCATTTACTGATTGCTGTGTGTCATCCATAAAGGTATCCAATATAGTTCCTGACTGTTGCAGATGGTTTGTAATGACTCATGTATTACATAATGGGTGCAGCCTAATTAATAACAATAAGTATCTTTAACGAGATATAGCTGCAATGTAGCGGAAGTATTACTAATCTAATATCCTAATGTACTCGTAGCTATGGAATATCGTCACCATATTAAAAAATGTTGTACTAAACGTCACGAAATAGTGCCTTAGTTTATTTTTAAAGCTTTGATCTTTTAAAAGTACATATTTTTCTTTTTTTTTAAAACGTTGCCCCACACTAAGAATTTCTTCCTGTATCGTGGGTGCGTTTACAAACATAGAAACTTGCATACAATAACACCCAGACCCGGAACAACTATTTGCAGATGATACAAATATTTGTTCCGTGCGGGGATCGAACCCGCGACACGTTGCGCAGCAGTCGATCGCTCAGCCACTGCGCCAACCGTGTCGTCAAATTGCAAATTGCCTTAAACTTTCTACCAATGTTCAGTAGTTACTTAGTGTGGCTGTCAAAAATGTAACAAACTTACCGTAACATGCAAAATATTAATTATCGTGCGTCTGAAATTAGTTTTAAGTGTCTTTACTTTCATTTCACATTTCATGTAGCATTAAAAAAATAATTTGACAGTTTGAAACATTTTGCCATCTGAAAACCATTTCCTAGTTGCCACTGTATTTCACATTGTAATATATTTGTTTTTTCTGTTACAGTTCTGGGCTTATGTCATCGTCTATTGAGGAGGTGAGTGTATTTTGTTATTATTTGTAAACACCGGCATACCGTGGGGGTGCCGATTTATGCTCGAAAAACTCGAGTTACTGTTTTTAGGAAGATTTTTAGGATGTTTTTAAAAAAATGGAATAGTGTCATTTGGAACTGAAGTCAATCTGCCTAACCTTTTCCCAATTTTATTGGGGTCGGCTTCCAGTCTAACCGGATTCAGCTGAATACCAGTATTTTACATGGAGCGACTGACTATCTGACCTTCACAACCTAGTAACTGGGTAATACGATACCCCTTGGTAAGACTGGTTGTCAGACTTTCGGGCTTCTGATGACCGGTAACGACTGTCTAAAATCCATGAATGACAGCCGGGACCAACGGCTTAACGTGCTTTCCGAGGCACGGAGTCTCAGTATGTAAAGATGGTCACCCATCCAAAGACCAACCCTGGCAAGCATAGCTTAACCTGACGGATCGACCCGTGCAGCAGTTATTACTTAGCGACGAGCTCCTCCATTTGGAACTGAAGTATTCCTTGCTAATTGTTTGGTAATAGCTAGAGACAACACCTTACCGTAATCTTACATTACAACCACTAAAACGGTCTATCAAATTTTTATTGAAATTACCTGTCACGAACTTTTCACCTACATTGGTATTTCAAACAAACTTGTTTGTTCTTTAAAAAGAACATAACAAAAATATACGCATCACGAAAGAATGCATGTGTTGCAAACATGTTTCAACTCAGAAAATAAAACGTTAAAAAGTAATAAAATACGCCAACTCCTTTACTTTGCTAGAAATATTAAAATGAACAAAAGAAATGCGCGGGCGATGATAATTTAGATGATCGTCAGCACAACAAGCTCAGCACTTTGAAAATGAGCAATTGAGCATTTATTATAAAGGTTTGTGACCCCTGAATAAATGTCACTATGCGGGTAGTCGGAGGAATGTCAGATGAGTCATTATACTGTCATAAGGAAGTTGTTAGCGGTTCCTTTATTGACGAGGCGGTGTTTAGTTCACAAATAAAATACGTTTACCATTAAAAAAAAACCGGCCAAGTGCGAGTCGGACTCGCGCACCAAGGGTTCTGTACTAAAAATATTTTTATTATATGATGTAACTAACAATTTATGGTGTTCGCAATTTTTCCTTTATCCGGGATATAAGACGTTGCTTCGTACCAAATTTCAAGATTCTGAGTTCACGGGTTCCCTGTAGGTTTTGATTCCCTTGCGAGTGTCGAAAATTTGCAGCATAACCGGCTGTATCTTTTGATTGCGTTGGCTTAGAAGTTTGATTTTTTCACAGCTCCAAGGGATACTAGACCTGAGTATTTCAGCTTGATACCTCCACGCGTTCCTTAGAAAAACGTTCTTGACAGACAGACAGACGGAAAACAAAGTGATCCTATAAGGGTTCCGTTTTTTCCTTTTGAGGTACGGAACCCTAAAAATCTTTATGATTCTTGCGATAGAAATGGATGGATCAAGCCAGTCTTCCCTCAGCCTATTGGGTTAAAAACAGTTGGGACAAAGTCTACGCTTGCCTGATCTCTGAGTTCTATAAGGTGTTAAAAAATGAAGTCAAATTTTTTTAAGGAGTACTTTAGACCACCGAACGGAATAATTTTTACTATGGGACAAAGCACTCCTTAAAAATTTTACGTCCTTTTTTAACACCTCTCTCTCTCTCCCCCTCTCCCTCCCTCTCTTCCTATCTCTCTTTCTCTGTCTCATTCTCTCTCACTTTCTCTCTCTCTCCCTTTCCCTCTCTCTTTCACTCTCTCCCTTTCCCTCTCTCTCTCTTTCTATCTCTCTGTCTCTCTCTCTCTTTCTATCTCTCTCTCTCTTTCTCTCTTGTTTTATATCTCAATTGTTTTGTCATGGAACCTATGGTCGAGACGGTTATGACTAGACGATACCTGTTATCCTGGTTGTATATAAATGTGGAGGCTATAAGAGTAGGGGAAGACCAAAGAAACGATGGATGGACTGTGTGGAAGATGATATGGGTAGAAATGGGGTGACTATCGAAATGACAATTAATAGAGAAGTATGGAAGACAAAAGACAAGCTGTGCCGGCGCCAAATTAATTGGGATAAGAGAATGATGATGACCTGGTACCCTAAGGTGTTATAGATAAATCCTTAAGACATTTCTATCACCTTAGAATACCAGAATTAACGTGAGCTAAAGGTGGGTGACATCGGAATTTCAGCCATAACCAAAGAAAACTATCAAGCTATTTTTTAAAACAACCATTCGTTATTCTCAAACTCCTGAAAACATAATAAACTTCAACATAAATAGAATTCCTCAACACAGTGTCACGTGTGTCATTAATAAAACTCGCGCCGTTTAAAAAAATACATAATATTTTAAAGCTTCGCATGAATGGAAAAAATTAGACATAATACACCTATTTTATTTTTAACGGGATTTTCTTGTGTACGTCAGGGGACTCGTCTGCAATATCAGCTAATCTTAGGACTGGGTTGCGTAGGGTGATAGGACGGGAGGTATAAAATGTACATTTTTGTATCAGTTCAACAATTTTAGGAGCATCTGGTTAGGGTAATTCTGTAATTTTAATGGTGTACTTAATAAATAAAATCACGTTTATTTATCTCCACAAATTACATTCTTATACTAATTATACATAATAAGTTGACAGACATTTTGACAAAACTTTGTAATTTGTGGGAGATCTGAAGTCTAAACTAAGCCCTAGCCCTGTATTTTAGAACTCCAGGTGCCCCATTGTCCTGCTGGGGTCGCGGGTTTGTCCGAAAGGGATATCGCGGCCCCGGCACACAGGCAACGGAAGGAACACGGGTGGGTTTTAGTCAGTAAAAGTCTGACACACCCCCTCGCTCTGCCCAGAGCGGGTGAAGTCATTTGATGATTTCCCATCCAGAAAAAAAAAAAAGGTGCCCCATTGTAACACATAGTAAAGATTGTCAACGTGGTACAATAGGGTTGATGACAAAACATTTTTTTTTAGTCCGTCTTTGAGATTATAAAAAAATATTGGACACGTATTTTTTATTATTTTACTTAATCTAAAGATTACGGCGCCGGCGATACATTGAGGTAAAATGTGCCATGACGTCACGAGTATGTAGATTTTATACATACTAGTGACGTAGCGACCCCCACTCACCAACCTAAAAGGCGTTTTATCTCAGTATTTTTTTATTAATATGATAAAGCAAAAAATACGTGTCTAATATTTTTTTATTATCTGACTGACGGACTTATTAGAATTTCATATTTTTTACCCAGGCATCATCCCTATTATTGCGAATGGTTGATAGTGTGTCTAAGTGCATGTTCGTTTGCGTGTGTGTGTGTGTGTGTGTGTGTATGCCTACATTTTTTGTACATACATTTTTTCATAAATATATAATATAATTAATTATGTACATGTGTGCATAGAAAATGAAATATAAAGGGTGGAAGTCTTTCCCAGCAAATTCAAAACTCTTTTGATAAAAATGGGCGAGGAATCTACACTTTCTGGACTTCAAAATTGCAATAGACAGGATTCCAATGAAGCTTGCAATGGTCACAAATCCAGATATTTTCAGCTGGTAAGAACAGATTGTGCAACCAATAATCACGCTGCTACGTCATCTTTAGCAATATTCGTGATGATCCCACTACATACTATACTGTTTGAGAAGAAGTCTTTGTTTTTCTCTAACACATAAGGAACTAACACTGCTCACTGTGAATTGGTAATTTCATACCGTCCACGTTTTCTTACGACATTTTATCTACAGCAAAAGTGTCTCTAACATTCCCCAGAAGTAGTTAGTGTCTTGGGTGCTACCCGTGGGCGTCACAGATACAAAAATAACACCAAAACCATATCCTTACACTCATTAATTCTACTAACGAAGCAGTATAAATAACACCTGTGTTCTAGGAAGACAAACGAGCATTTCCCTTACAAGCGCATGCGCAGGATGGGCTAAATTACCGCTTCCTTCATTATGTGCCACAGAAATACCAGCTTTGATGCTACTATTTATAACGAAAAGGATGGATTAAGGATTTTATTTAATATGACGTGGTTTTCCTGTGAGGGAAACGGGATTTGGGTTTTGGGTAGGTCTATTTTTGGTCGAATTAAAGCTTACCGGGTGGTGATTTAGACACCTGCATCCGTCAAGGGGGTTATTCAAACCGTCATACCAAACAACTTTCAACCTGAAACTCATATCGGATTCGTGAAAAAAATAAAAATAATACACAGTAGACAGACTATTTCGATTCATCTATGAAAATATTTTTTTTGTGTTGTCTCCACACAAAAAAACATTTGTTACGCCGATCCCAAATAAGTTGGGATAAGGGCAGGAGAATTATGATGAAGTGTAGACCACAGGAGCTAAGTTGCCATCAATATCTACATCCAACCAAACTCAGGCAGTAGTTGTCTGACATTTTTGTTGAACTAGGCCTATTTGGCGCAGCCGCAAGGCACAATTTCCTGCTAATATCTTACAACGCACGTTACACTTTTTATTTATTTTCTTTCTTTTTAATTTGGTTTTTACTTGTGGTACAATATGTTGTGTTGTGTGCCTTTCAGTCTGTGCTAAATAAATGTGATTTTCTTTCTTTTATTTTTTTCTTTCTTTCTTTTCTTTCTTTCTTTTCTTTTTTTTCTTTCTTTCTTTTCTTTCTTACATACTCGACATATATGTCAATCTACGGGTTGGCCTAAAACGAGATCCTTCCCAGATTCCTGTTATGGCGACTTTTGAGGTTTCTCCGTTTCATTCGATCATTTCCCTAGCCTTCTCCACTATGTTGGGGTTGGCTTCAAATTTAAACAGATGCAGCTGAATACCAATATTTTACATGGAGCGACTGCCTATCTGACCTCCACAATCCAGTTACTGGGTAACACGATACCCCTTGGTAAGACTGGTTGTCAAACTTTTGAGCTTCTGACTGACACCCGTAACGACTGTCAAAGATCTACAAATGACAGCCAATTCCCTCTACTTCGACTACCAGCAATAAACAAAATAATAGGATGATTCATATGGCGCCTATCCCAATTGCTCAATTTCCTTACCATTTAACGTTGGCTCCACTTCAACATCAATTAGCAGTTCACCGTTTTGATAAACACCTTGAACAATTTAACCATTGAAGAGGTCAATCACTGTACCATTCGAGCAGTAATGGCGCTTACATCAGAATCGTGTCATGACAATATGTTGTCCATCAAATTTCCATCCATTTCTTGCAAACACAACGACTTCCCTTCGCTGAAGTGTTGTTGACGGGCAGTTGATGTTCCTCAGTCGGATATTACGAAATATACATGATTTGAAGCATACTGAATGGTTTTAGGGTTCTGTAGTAAAAGTAGAGTAGGGTTTTATCATATCTGTTCAATTGTATTTGTATGTCACAGCGCCCGGATGTATGCCGCAGTCTGAAAGCTTATTAGGTAGCTACTGAAACTTGCACTGTATTGAATATTATCACAAACAGTACAAGCAATAGGTCAATACTGAAAAACTCTCAAATGATGATTTCCCCAGAGATTTTCTTCTTTCTTCTCTTCATCATCTTTCTTACTTTCTCAGAATCCCAAAAAATAACATATTTACCATTAGAGGTAAAACGGTAACAACATGGACACTGACATGCGTTTGGCAAGATTTTTTTAATGTTTCCTCTCATTCTGTCAGCAAGGTGTCTTTCCTCAATTGTGTAAGATTTTCTATATAATTTAAACCGAAACCTAAAACCTTTGCAAAGATATCAGTTTACACAAACCCGTTTCTTTTATTAATGTCGTCGACAATATTATTAATGGTTTGTTAGTCACTGTCTTTCACAAGAGAAAGGAAATGGTAACCCTGTCAGGAAAACTATCGTTTCACTTCTCTTTCTTGAGAATTTATTGATCTGAGGATGATATATTTATCCGACAACTTCAGTAATGTCCTTCAGAAAGGACATGTCTTTTTGGTCAGATTTAAACAATTAATATAGCATACAATATTTTGTAGTTAATGGTAGTTGTGTGTTTCTGTAGCTTCGGTTTCTACCCTAGCGTAGAAATAATGTTGCAAGTATAAAATTATGTCAACGAAAATGTCGCTAAGAAAATTAATAGGCAAAAAAATAAAACGAACAAAAATGGTTGTAATTCGAACCTTTCTACAGTAAAGAGCTGAATATATTATTCGTAATCCATTTCTTTATCTTCAAACCGATTTATTTTAGACATATGTATGTGCAAGATAATGAGGAGCTCGTGGCTAAGTAACAACAGCCGCACTGGTCGATCCATCAGGTTAAGCTACGCTTGCCGGGGTTGGTCAGTGGATGGGTGACCATCTTTACATACCGAGAATCCTCCGTGCCTCGGAAAGCACGTTAAGCCGTTGGTCCCGGCTGTCATTCGTGGATCTTTGACAGTCGTTACGAGTCGTCAGAAGCCCGAAAGTCTGACACCAGTCTTACCAAGGGGTATCGTATTACCCAGTTACTGGGTTGTGGAGGTCAGATAGGCAGTCGCTCCATGTAAAATACTGGTATTCAGCTGCATCCGGTTAGACTGGAAGCCGACCCCAACATAGTTGGGAAAAGGCTAGGCAGATTGATGTATGTGCAAGATAAAAACAAGAATCCGGATTATCACAGTGCAAAATATGATAAACACAAATCTACCACTTGCAAAATTATTGCATAACAGAAAACTGACTTGCGTACGCATAAATTAAATAGAAAACTCTAAAAACACAATTACAAAGTCATGGTTATCAATTCGTATTATAAATTAAAGGCGTCTTTCGTGTCTGTCTGTCTGTGTGACCACGTTATTCTCCTAAACTACGCAACAGATTTTGATGCGGTTTTCCCTATCATAGAGAATTTATTCCGGAAGGTTTGTGTGTTATATACATTAATATTAAACTTAGAAATAATATAGAAAGCTCGATGGTTTGTCAAGTCGTACAAACTGTGTAAAGCTGGGGCGAGAAAAGTGTGATTTATAAATCACACATTTCTCTTGAAGCTTGTCCAAATTTATTTTTATATCGAAACTCTTTTGATCTTTGACGTATAGTATGTATCCACAACGACAGACTTCCTGCTTCTGCTACCATTAGTTAAATTAAAAATAAGAAAGAGGGTTTAAACTTTCATAAAAACGTGTGTAATGTTTTTCCGGTGGCAAGTTTTTATAAGTTTGGCAACACTAAACGCCGTAAGTGATTTTTGATTGGTTATTATTCAAATATTTTATAGGCTTGCTGAATGATGTTATAGTTTTGGCGATTTTTAATAGAGATACATTAAGAGCGTTTATTCTAAAGGTGGGCAACGTCGCAAATAGATGTCAAATATTTCACTGTTTTGATTAATTTAGCAATATTAGTGTATGGAAATAAAAAATGTGGCTAACTAGCGAACTATATTGATTATGAAATGCAATAATTAATATCGTTATACCGAATGTTTAGTTTTAGATGTAAAAAAAACTATTTGGAAACTTTCCAAATGCATTTTTTACACTTAAAATGGGTACAACATCAAATTCAATGTTATAATTGCAATTCATTATTAATATTCTAGTTCGCTAGTTAGCCACATTTCTTATTTCTATTCAGTAATATTGCTATAAGAATCAAAACAGGTAAATATTTGACAGTTATTTGCGACGTTGCCAACTTTTAGGATAAACCCTCTTAATGGATTGTTGGATTTGCCCGGTTGATGGCAATAGGCTCGGCCTATTACATGCGACTTGAAACATAACTGGCGAAATGTGGGAGAGCTATAGGTACACCTCTGCCTAACCCTTCGGAAAAACAAAGCGTGATGTTATGTATAAAGAGAGATTAATCTTAAAAATAGTAAAGTAAATGAAATCATGTAAGTCTAAGACTTTACTTTTCCTTATAACAAACATATAAAAAAATAAAAATACTTTGAAAATAGAATTCGTCTTGTGAGAAACAGTTTCCGTTGATAAACGGAAGTAACATAACAAGGATATAATAAAAATAACAACTAAGCCGCACCTACACACGATAAACAAAGAACATGCAATTAAAGTAGATACCCACAAAAATCGATAATCACATCTTATCATCAATAATCGCTATTTTTATCGCCAAAATTATCAACGAATTCATTCCATAGAACATTGGATTCATTACTGCACAAGTTTCAGCCCTGAATGGGTTCATTTTCAGTGTAAATGTCTGTCCACACATAACATGTTATAAAACATAGATAAAGAACATGTTTCCATAGACAGTTTAGCAATGTTAACTAATGCGGACGTGTGCTATATTACCTACATAATCTGAACGTACCCTTAGACCATTAAAAACAGTCTTAAGTGTTTTCGGCCAGTGACAATGAAGGTTGAATAAAAAAATAAGATGTACGAAAGACCGGTAAGTTTTCTTATTTATGCTTTGAAAGCAAAATTATTTTGACATTAATTATTATTTGTCGTATTTTACCGGAGGAAAAAATGACGAGAATTTATGAGTGGACTGTCTATCTCGCCATCGCCAAAGATTTCTTGGTACAATGCCTTGCACTTAGATTTTTTATTAATTAACCTTGTTTTAGCCATTTTATCGTCCTATCGCAAATTCTTTATCTGAAATTCGGGCATTGGGTCGTCTACCTTTACCAAAATGAGTGCAATTTTATCACGTACTTATCCATCTATTTAATAAAAATCTAAAATTTACTGACAGACAACGCACAGCCTACACCGCTAGGTCTATTCAATATCTAGTAATTTCGGTAGACTAAGCGAGGTCTATTTTTAACCGCCTTCTAAAAGGAGAAGGTTCTCAATTCGACAGTATGTTTTTTTTTTTGTATGTTTGTTACGCGATTACTCCGCCAATTATGAATTGATTTTGATGATTCTTTTATTGTTTGGTAGGTAATACTTCAGAAGTAGTCCCATATAAATTTTATTAACTTTGCTTGTATAGTTTTTGAGTTAGCTTCAATAATACGTATTTTCCCCCCTTAGCCTATGTGGATGATATGATGATAAGTTCATGTCACTGTTATTTACATAGCAGGTAGTGGTATTCGAATTTGTGTGGGGTAGATACCACAACTAAAACGTGAAAAATAAAAACAACCGAAATAATTCAACCGACAAAACTTTTTTTAGTTTCGGAAGTCGTTTTGAATTTTCGTTTTTTGCCACCGAATTCCGAAATTTAAACTTATTTTTCTCTCTGTAGTGTTTTTTTTGGAAGTCGGTTGTTTTTAATTTCTATTTTTCTTTAATATTCAAGATAATTATATTTTTGTTTTTAATTTCTATTTTTCTTTAATATTCAAGATAATTATATTTTTGTTTTTAATTTCTATTTTTCTTTAATATTCTAGATAATTATATTTTTGTTTTTAATTTCTATTTTTCTTTAATATTCAAGATAATTATATTTTTGTTTTTTGTTTATATTTTTCTTTAATATTCAAGATAATTATATTTTTGTTTTTAATTTCTATTTTTCTTTAATATTCAAGATAATTATATTTTTGTTTTTTGTTTCTATTTCTCTTTAAAATTCAAGATAATTATATTTTTGTATGCACGTGTTTCCGTGACAAATAAACCAAATTTTTTTTCATGGTGTTTTGGCAAAAAAAAAAAACATTTTCTGCCTTATTTGGTACGGGAGATTCGACAGAATCGACGAGTCCATGTCTTGTCATGTCTTGGAATAGGATCTACGTTAGAGAATTGACATAATAATATTAAAAAAGTGCGTCGATACATAGATAAGACACTAGGTGCGGTTCTGCCAAAAGCTTTGAATGCAGATTTAATCTCATTGGTTTGATCTACTGTAAAGCCGCTCCTAGGACATTCAATTTGGATTTCATCAACTAATGTATTAGGGGCTCGTGTTTGACCGCTAAATAAACTGCATAATTTTGTTTTATCGTGGGTATTCCTACCATCTTCAAACCCCAAATTATGCTCTCATTTCTTGTACTATATATCCAGGGTCTAACAAACGTAATGACGATGATGAACAAGAACTCTTACAATATCACCGAAACGAGTATTCAGGCTAGCATCACCCTTCTGATAAAACACCATTTATCTCTTGAAGCTTCTGCAACCGCATCCATTCATTAGTAATAACCAAACGACGAACTAGTTGACGCAAAATATTTGTCAAGTATTTGATAAGCAAATTCAGGCGCATTAACAAAAAAATGGACCCTGAAAACATTCCCCGAATCTCTTTCCCTCCAATTATATCTACCATTAATTCACATTACATGCGACGCAAGCGCAGTCAACCGCTGTGGATATCATTAAAAAGCTATACTTTACTGTCAGAATCTATAATGAGCTGAAATATCCACGTCATGTAAACAGAATTTAAATAAGTGTCAAGACTGTTTAGTAGACAGAGATACATTGGCAACGTTTTCGTGTTTTTTTTTCAAGTGAATTTTTGGAATGTATATGATGCACGTCAGGTAGTATTTGCTTTAAAAATAAAGAAAAGTAAGAAGCATTTATTTCAACATTATAAACACCTAAGCAATGCTACAGATATTTAAAACAAAAAAGATGAAAGCTGCACTGAGCTTTTTATGTTTCCTTTCCAGTTTTCTTAACGATATTCTTATAAATTACAACTGGAAGTCATATTTTATTCGTAGACTTTCTTTCTCAACGAATATCATCAAAATATCCTAGAGAGACTTACACAATTACCAACAAAAGCCGGGTGTAAACAATAAAATGTTAGTTCACACTCTATCCCGCCCACGGATCAACTTTACTAAAATAAACATTTTTAATTTTGTCTTCCTAAACTCTAGTACGACTTCGGACGTAGCCCGCATGACCGCGTGTTCCGAACAAGGCCGAGGCTGTTTAAAAAAATAATAATAAAAAGTTTACTCGATTGTCTTTGGTTGAACTCGCGCGGAAAAGTTTGACGTTTCGATTTTTAAAATTGATGTGTTTTTTTATTGTGCTGTGCTAGTGGATTTTAAACAGAAATAAAAGAGATAAAATTATTAGAATATAAATTGGTAATTTAATACAGGTATATGAAAAAAAATATTAGTCCTTTTGCAAGGACATAAATTATACAGAATGTACTTTTGTCGGAAAAAATAATTTTATTATATTAAGAAAAATGCTCGATGCAATTAAATATTTTTTCTACTTTTGAGTGTTATCTATTCGATCACAGTAATTAATGTTTATGAACACAGTTCGATATCTATTGATGGATTACCTACTTATTTGATAACCTTTTGTGTTTTATTGGAGTAATGTGTAAACAACAATTTTATAGTATCTAATGATATATTTTCTTCAAAAAAATGCGTATCAATCAATCATAATAATCATTGACATTACCTTAATTTTAAAGACTTGTAGGTCTTTTGAGACATAAAATAAATAAGACAAGCGATAACTAGTCACATAAAAACCACAATACAATAACCACGTCTCTATTTTCCCACCAGAGCTGTATAATTTCAGCCACAAATTAAGTTATAACTCACACTGTTATTTAAAAATAAAAGCTAACAAAAGTTTGCTACTAAATCTTTGTAACTGACAGACAAAAACTACAAACGAACATCATAAACATTCTTCTATTCAGAAAACATTATATTTTAGTTAACACCTTTATGCATAAAACCTACCATTATCCCAATGGTAGGTTTTATGATTTTCAAGATGAGTTAAGGTCTGTGAATTTCTGAATTTTGCATATATCAGCATCATTCGAGCTCAGAATTGTCCACTCTTGAGTATGTTCCTTTGCGCCATTCTCCACACAAATTCTGTGTGATTTATGCAAAAATCCTGAAAACTGTGAGGTTAAATGTGCCAATTTTACCAACGTACTGGTTATATGGAATAGGTTCCTGCCATTTTACGGGCTGACGATTTTTATGAGCATCAGATGCACCCTAATTGCGTAACATACGATCAATTGCAATCTGTTTCATTTTGACAGTTCAACAACATTCATTGAGTTATTAACATTGTTGGGCAGACAAATTTTTCGAACATACGAAGCAATGGATTAGCAATATCCTTCAAAAATTATTCAGATTGTGATTGGTCGTTACACAATAAAATTAAGGTTGCAGGACTGGCTAATCGTTTACCACGTGACATGAACGTCGCCAGCCGATGGCCCAGGGGGGCAAGTTTATAAAGTAGTAAAGTATGATTTGTAGGTACAATGTATTGTTGTGTATTATCTATGTATACAGTCAAGAGTCATGAGCACATGAAGCTTTACACTTGTAGTGCGAGCCTTACATCTACGGCGCACGATGCGGGCCAAAATCGACGCTGGCGGACATTAGATTTTTGACAAATCAGTTTGGGACTTAAACATAACTGGCGAAATGTGGTTGTACTATATGTACACTTCTGCCTAAGCCTTCGGGAAACTCAGGCGTGTTGTTATGATATGTTACCCAAAACTTTAAAAAAAAGTTTCCTTTATGGAATAACATAGGAATAAGCCCGCATGGTCTCTTCATAAACAAGTAAATGCGTCATTCATTCAAAAAGCATTTTAATTAACGTAAACACTGCAAAGGGAAACAATGTAGGCGTTATGAACAGTTTTATGATGTTAAGTATACACGTGGAGAAAGGGTTGCTTTTAACTAAAATGATAACATAAACGATGTATGTGCCTTTGATTTCTAATTATGAGAAGTTCGTGTATATACACAAACTACACTACAGTGCATGAATGCCAGAACTGCCATAAGATTGATAATTATAATATTAGAAGTAATTAAGGGCTTACTTTCGCTCGACTTTGGA
This sequence comes from Agrochola lota, assembly GCA_947364205.1. Classification (NCBI taxonomy): domain Eukaryota; kingdom Metazoa; phylum Arthropoda; class Insecta; order Lepidoptera; family Noctuidae; genus Agrochola; species Agrochola lota. Next base: position 4,099,966 of record OX376244.1, on the reverse strand, counting down.
CATTTACGGTTTGATATGGCAGACAAACTGAACCGTTCATTTAGAAAAGTACACTTTTGTTCTTCTCGAAGTAGGTACTTACAAAGTTAGCATGACTACTAGTGTACAACATCAAAACCTAATCCATTCGGGAAAGTATGTCAAACAGAACGATTCCCTTTCGCGTGTATGTATGAGAGACGATATAGCTAGGAGGTTAGTAAATACTGAAACGAAGGCCGATACAAATATATGGAAGAAACATACGCACTGCGCCGACCTCAAATAAAATGTAAATTCTTGGCTTTTCAAAAGTACGCTTGTAAATAGTATGATTGAAACAAATGATGATGAAAGAAGGGGGGGGGGGTGCTAACCTGACGGGGGACAGAGAAGAATGTAAGAAGATAAGTGTTGCGCCCACCGCAGGTAACATGGAACAAGGGCAGGAGATTGAAAATGGTGATGAAAGAGGCAAGCTGTATGATTCCAGTACAAGTTTATTACAATGAAATCGTCTTACTCAAAGGTAGATAAGATTTGCTGGTATGCGAATAAACGTGTAAATATTAAGATGAGCAATGTTTGCAATGACGCGAGAGGCGACTGGCACAGAGTAAAGAAACAGTTTCTTTACTCATGTGCGACTGGAGCTGTTTGTGAATGATAGGTCCGTTTGATGTATTATGGTGTTTAGACTATGTAATATGTCTGTTATAGGGATGGCTAATTGGCAATCTTGTTCCAATTCTAACTGTTATCTGGCTCGGTCTTTAGGTAAGGCATATTTTTTCTCCCTTTTTTGGTGGCTGTACGAGCTATAGTTTGACCGCGATCGCTGTACCGCGCGTTTGAAATGCGCGGCGAGGCGGGGAGCAGCGTTGACGAATGAGCGGCCTACACTGCCACCCAGTCTCGACGCGCACATACCTAAGGCGCGGCGCAGTGGTCTCGGTCAAACTATATAACATAACATTTGACGCCAAGTTAATGACAACTTTGGTCACAACTATTGTGCATGAAGTACGCATCCATAGAATGTGCCGCAGTGGCAAAAGAGTAAATTTTTCCTTATTAAATTCTGTTCAAAAAGCTCGTGAAAAAGGTTATAGAGAATAGTTGGTAATTGGCATGTTTATCAGAAACCCAAACTAATGCTTGTAGTGTAAACCGCTTGTCATGAGTTTGTGCGTGATATGAAATAAAAGTGTTGAAACTTAAACTAAGCCGACGGTAGAAACAAGCCATTCCTTCCAAAAGACGTCTAAACTCCGCCTTAGAGCCGTTATCACAGCTACGATTTGCCAGCGTGTTTCCAGCGAAGCGATTTCTGAACGTGCCCTCCGCGAGTGCGAAGTGAAGTAGCCGCGCCTACGCGACGTGTTCTCAGCGTTTTCACAATATTGTACACTCGCTTGTCTCGCTCTCTCTTGTGCACTCAAATTAATCGCTCTCGTTACGAAACTGCGGATAACTTATTGCGCACACGCGCCGTGCTCGCTACGCACACGCAGCGAGCGCGTCAAACAATCGCCTCGCTTGAAACACGCTCGCAAATCGCCGATGTGTTATGGCCCTTATATCGGTAATTATTCTAAAAGAACATGAAATATGCAGCTTGCAAGCTTATCAAAACAAAACTGAATTATAGCTTTAAAGATTTATGACTTTATTAAACAGCATTACTTTTAAGTTTTTTATACAGACGTGTGTAACACTGGCCAATTTCAAATTTGCATCGCAAGTGAGTTATGTGCCGGCCATGAAAGTTTTGGCTAAGAAATTCTTAATGCTCTGCCACACCTGTCGCTGCGATTTAGCTTCAAATAATATGCGCAAGCCCTCTATAACGTTTAACTGTGATATAAAAACATTTCCAGACAGGAAGCTTAGCTTATGTTTACTTTTGTGAATAGGTTAATCTTGGAGGTTTATGAAGAAGAAAAAGAACTTGTCTAATACAGATTTTTTTTTTGCTTCAGCTGCCATGTTCTGAAAGCAAAAGATTACAAAACAAATATTAAGATTACGCTTTCTAGCGTTTATTCAAATATTTGTACTTAGGTGCCAGCATATTTCGTAATGCCAATGAAACACAGATTTGCAATCAAGGAGAATCAACAAATAATGAAGCAAAATCACAAATGAGAATTCAGTACGCACCCACGTATTACGAAGTAGTGCAGTGCAAAAGTTTTTTGAGACTTTTCAATCAATCAATTAGGTACCTATTTTGTTTGTGATTTGCCCTCATTAAGGTACAAGTCTGTAGCCGACTGCCGGCAGCAGCAGGCGAGGCAGCGTATCACCGCGACACTACTGTTTTCTATGTATTTCTATGAAACACGACAAGTCGCCTGCTGCTGCTGCCTGCAGTCAGTCGGCTACGGGCTTGTACCTTTATTGTTTTAAACATAAAATGAAGCTTTACTGTATTTCCGCGCCTATCTAATTGACCAAGGACAAACTAAAAATATTCGCGCATAAACCAGAATTAACGCAAAACTTTTGTCTCCAAAGCAGAAATGATAAAGCAAAATACACACGTCCGTAAGATATCATAGTCGACTGTTATAGTATCAGGAATTTGTGACGTCAGTATACTTACAGGCGGAGTCATCATAACGTCTCTGTGGGCGTAACTATTCTTTGGATAGGGCTGCCTTGTGTACCTACTATCTGAAAAAATATATTACTTGTATAGAACGCGTAAAAATCGTGCTATTAGCCTACTGTTTCGGTGCGTTATACGCTTATTTTCGCACCTATAAGCAGTTTTTTAAATGTTTGGATATTAGTATTAGTAAGATGGGCTGATGTCTGCAACTCCATGTCTAAGCGCGTTTTTTGCGTGCGGATGTTAAGCATAGACTTGGCGCCCAACTGGGACCAAAAACATCCAGTTGGGCGCCAAAAGCCAATAGTGCCAATTTTGGTATTAACAGTTCGCGTGAAAAGGTCATATAAAACTATTTGTACTATTTCAAATGAATTGAAAAGAAAAGGAAGAAAACAAACTTGTCATCGGTCCTAAGAACCTCGGACACCCCTAAAATGTGCCGAGAAAACAGGACGATTGACATACCTAGGTCATTGCCAAGCACTTAAAATCTAGTACATACATAACCGCCACAAATGTGAACTATCAAAAAACAAGATGTCACTCTCAACTCATAATCATAAACCGAGTAATAAAATTAAAATAAATTAGGGTGAGATGACCAGTTGTTGGCTGGACGCCAACAGACGTTAAATATGTTGATAAAATGATTTATTGCTTGTTTAGAATTTAAGTTATTGTCGTTTAGTTGCTGTTGAGGTGTGCTAGGATTCTACCTTATCATTAAAAAATGTTAATGCGTTTGGTAGTGAGACTGCAATAAATCTCAGTTCCTGGTAGCATGATCAAGCTTTTGATCTATTTTATGTAAAATCTTGTGTCAGCTTTCAAACAATCATATTCGCTGTCGTGATGATTTGATCGCAATGATTTAAAATTGAAACATTTATGAAACCGGTGATAAAAATATTTCATTAGGGATGCTAATTCACTATTAAGATCAAAACGAAAAAGAAATTATTACAAGTTAAGCTGTGAATAAAATGGTCCTTTATCTATAAACTAAAATGTAAAATTAACAAAAATCCCATAATTAAGTCCGCCTTAGTACAGTATTTTTTTACGTGTGCATAAAGTTTGAATAAATAAAGAATTATCGCAAAGAGAGCAACCGGTGCAAACACCAGGAAATAAATCCCCAACACACAAAAATACTCGCGCATATTAAACACGACTTACGTTAAACATTACTTTTCATACGTTATGATTCTTATGATAAACTACTGAGAAAACGGAATTTATGGCTGAAATAAACGCAAGATATTTACGTGGGTTGAATACGAGTTATTTTTAGAGCCGCCTTGCAAACCAGACTGTGCGTCGCTATATGAAAAATAAAAGAGCCACTTGCAGTCTTGACCCTTATGTTACAAATAAAAGTTACGTAATAATACCAGCCTGTTACTGTCCCACTGCAGGGCAAAGGCCTCTTCTCATACAGAGAAGGCACAAACATTGATCACCACGCTTGCTCAATACGGGTTGGTGATTTCAGACTTATATTAACTATAAGTCAAGGTTTCCTCACGATGTTTTCCTTCACCGATGTCAGTAATGTCCAAGATAAACTCAGAAAGTACATATGAAATTGTTACGTGAAAAAAAGTAACGTGATTTGTGGAAACCTGTTTTTATCAAGACGTATTCCGAAATTGGAGTCCCCCTAATTTTAAATATATCAAAATCAAAATATTTTATTCCATATTTAACCTACAGCACTTATGAAACGTCAGAAGCTAGGTGCAAGGTTTCTATTGGTCGTAACTTATGGAGCCGGCAAGAAACTGCACGGTTACTCTTTAAAAAATGAATTATAGGTATGGGAGGCCTGTCAATTTTAACCAGGTACATAACAAAATAAATAAATCTACAAGTCTACAGTCTATTATGCCTATGACGTTCTCGCATTCACAAAATATAAAATAATCTATATAGGTAAAAGATAAATAAAATAATAAAAATAAAAACCTATTTAAACCAAATAAAATTATTGCCATTACAACTGTAACAAATCTGAATTAATATCCTCTCCACAAAAACCACAAATAAATAATTATGTAGTCGAAATTTAATAAATAATTTAAATTAGATAGATGGTTCTGTCAGGCAACCACTGACTGTAATGCCACAGTAGTTTTTGAGTGCCGGAGACGATATGGTACTCCTTTCGGTGTCAGTGGTACTTGCAGGCGTCAACGTTCCCTTCTTGGAAATCCTGTGCCCTTACTAGATAGGAGCAAGAGCCAAAATAGGTACCCTATCTCCCACACTTTCAGTTTCTTCGGAAACAATGAAAATTCATATCACATAAATGTTTTATATACCTCCATCCAAATCCAAATGATCAAAGTTGAGAATAATTCCCCCACATCACATGATGGCAGTATGGCACTAGTAACGTCATCAACAGTTTAAGCGTAGGAAATTACTTACACGCAGTTAGGTGTCTGCATGTTATTCCCTAGGATAACCATGTTTAGATTCTTCACAGTTCTGTTTTGATTTGAAACGTTTCCTTCTGGAGTCTTTCTCTTATGTTTTACACCCTACTTCTTAAATATATTCGAATACGTCTTTGTTTGTTTAGAGTTAGTCGTAACATTTTTGAAGTGAAAACTTCTTTAGCATCGTTGTGATCTGAAAGTCGATGAAACGAAAAAGCGACAGTAAAACGAGACACACATAAATTCATAAGATGTAACGTGGGAGAAAATGAGATAGGAAGCATTATACAGTGTTTCTTATATTCGTGGTTCTCTTTGTGCTCTGCTTCATACCCCTCCACTCGTGTTTACCAAGGCATAGTGGGAGTTTGCTTGGGCCTCAGCGTTTGACGTTTGTTAATACGTGTTAGTGCGCGCATGCGTAGTACAAGCTTGAAAAAAGGCATCACAACAACCGTGGTGAAATTTTTGAAGGTTTCACTACTACCACGTGTGAATTGCACACTTTTTTTTTTTCACTTCCTTAAAGCTCGTGGCCTTCATCTCACCCACCTAATGATTGTAATTCGTGGAGGCAGACATGTTGCCTTCTTCTTCTTCAATTTATGCAATGCGTAGTCCACCTTCGTTCTTCATATCTCTCGTAATATTTGAAAACATTCTCCATGTTTTCTTCAGTACCGGTTCGAATCCCACTGTTCTACGGTAGATGTTAGTATAACAATATTGTAAACATCGGGTTAAACGTCGTGGACTGTAAACATTAACAATTTCGCGTACACGTCCACTCTGCCGGAAATAGGATGTTACGTAACATATAGGCACCAAGTTTCACCATAGTCGGTGGAAAATATGGAATAACAACACATAACTTAGGTTATTCGAGGTTGAGTTCCTGATTAATTGAGATGTTTTTATCGTTTTGTGTGCTTTAAGAAACTAGGTTAATGTTTTCGAGTACTTATCGTGTCCTTGGGTTCGGTAAATACAAATTGCTGCCAACAACAAGTCTGAAGCTATAGTTATACGACGAAATAGAAAAAGGGAGAGAATAAAATAAAACATCAGAGAAATAAATAATTGGGCACAGTGAATAAGCAGGCGCACATCGTCTTTATTTAAACATTTTAAATGAATCTAAGAGGCTAGGGGAAATGAAAAACAATTCCAAGATTTAATGAGGCTTATAGTTTTATACAGTTACTAATTCTATTGCTTCAACAGTATCCTAGATACTACTTTCAGTGTCATGAATCATTCCATTCACATTTCACTCACAAGAGGAATATCAAATTAATCCATAAATCCATCATCAATTGGAATATCTCAAACACCTTTTATTTACACAGGAAGTACCCATAGTAATACTCACTGAAGTTGAATCAACATAGCCCCCGACAAATTAATATTACTCAACACAATATTTACGACAGCACCATAAAACCATAAAAAAACAAAGAACACGAAACTAAAGTGATTATTTATCTACAAGATAATGTTAACTACATAAAACAGTAAACAATTTATACGTGTATGTGAAAATAGTGGAACATTATGTCTGTGTGGTTGACTTTAGTGAAGAGTTCGCATTGGGGACTTGGGTGCAATCCTCGACCTGTTTTTGTAAGTATTGGCTACTGAAGGAATCTACTGTGATACATAAAATGAGTTTTATTATTTATTTTCCCATGGGGGCAGACAGAAACTGCAGAATGACACCTGCTACGATCCTTACATACTCCTTTAACGCGTCCATCTGGTCAACGCGCACGGTTGCGGATATTACGCATCTGACATTACTGAAAATCATCACCAATAAGGCCACTAGGGCGTCCCTTTCCAGCGTTTCCACTCACATCTGCCTCGTGTGCGGCGTTTCTACTGTCGGTGATAGTATCTAGCTTTCTCAGGAATGATAAGTTCTTAGTGACGAAAGAGTTTTATTATCTTTCAGTTTGTATTCCGGAATGATTCTCTGCCATCTCTACTAGTAAACTAGTATCTATATAAACACAGAATTCTTCTAATCTCCAGAATTATATCGCCAATCTTCCCCAGTGGTACTACCTAAATATTCCGCCAACAAATTGGCGTAACTGATAGCTAGCTCGAAGATTTGCTTCGCAGTTTAGTACTGGTTTTACGAATTAACAACCACGTGTAATTAGTTCCACCTTTCCATATGCTATTACATTCTACTATTTACCTTTCTTATGATATCCGTTAGAACTTATCAGGTTTCAACGTGTGAGGATTTTTGAAAAACAATACCCGGGTGCGTATGGCACAGTGAGTTTAAGAAAGTGAGAGATGACGGTCTACTAAGCTGAACATTTTCCACCATAGAATCAACCCCCGGATAGGCATAAGCATAATCATCCTAGAATATTCCCACTGCTGGGAGACAGGCCTCCTCTCTGTGAGAGGGATAATGTTCCCCTAAAATTCTTTTGCAATAAACAGTACTTAATCTCGATACTAAGACTCCAGAAAGCAGTTGTTTTCATGATGTTACCAACCCCATGCACCTCACAATTAAGTTCAGTGCACCACATTCTAGACCAAACTATTCTGGTCTGAAAACAACAGCATATACGTATATACACACAGTAAACAATTCTTCTACTAATCACATGATGAGACTATCGAACAAATTGCTAGGCTTATGTTCAATGGGATCGTCAAGAATTCGAAAGGCGATAAATCGATTTACCATTGAATTTAGTAGAGTTTATTTTGGGATGTTGGCTATCGAAGGTCTTGGGCTACTGGCAGTATTAAGAAGATTATCGGATCAGAGATCAGTACTGATTTCCGCATGAAATGTTAATCTAAATTTAAAACTGGTAGTCTCAAACGATGCTTAAGCGTGAATACAGTTTCAGAGTCAAAACAAAAATCTGCCAAAAAAAAATGTCAGACTAAAATATTTTCTGAAGTTTCCAAAAAAAATATTTGGCCACATAATTCCTTTTTAAATCAAAACATTTCGCCGACTTGTCCTTGTTATTGTACCGTTACTAATGTTTTATATCTTTTTGTCAATAGCTCCAAGTGAGGAATTCACGCACCGAGTCGACAGAGGACGACAAGCGCAGTGACGACAGCCGACCGCTCAGCCATGCCTCCGACTTTAGCAGAGACAATATTTGTAAGTATCCCACATGACAAAATCCTAGTTTCAAACCGCCTTGAAACTCTCTCATGGACCACAAATCAAGACCCTCGGTTTCTGTATCTGTAATCTTTCTCTTAACGTCTTCGATTAGTAAATCTACTAACAATTCTCATGTTAACTGTTGGGATTGTTTGCGTATAATAACAACAATCAATATTAAAAATGACAATAGATATAATTGAGCAAAAACAGAACAAAAGAGAGTGACAGAGTATTCAAACAAGCACTACTTGGCACGGCTTGTCAATAGAAACCTAAGTATGATATATATGTAGCTGAGTGAATTCTTTACAACTTTACGTGGCTCAAACATAACATAAAATGCCAACAAATTGTATCTATTTGCTCTTAACTCCCAGTATATTAACCTCTAGATACTGAATTTTAAACTGCTCGTCTTTAAGATAAATTCATAATCAATATTTTATAGCGATATTACATTCACAAATTTCTGTAATATAAACAAATTAACCAAAACAACAAAATATAGCTATTTGCAACGTTGCCAACTTTCTGATTGCACCCTCTTTAACCAATCCATCTGTTTTCCAGTGTCGCTCAGCAACGCCCCTCGTCGCAGCAGGCGCGGTGTGGCGCCCTACAGCGAATCACAGCGCCCTCTCACGCGGTACCTGCCCTCTGACAGAGATGACTTCGACTTGCGTCGACACGTCGAGTCAGCTGGTTAGTATACCTAGACATTTTTCACACTGCTGGAAATAGGCCTCCCCTAAACATTTCCGCAACGTCTGTTCGTATGCCTCTATCATCCAATGGATTCCCGCTTCCGTCACCAGGGGGCAATTCCCGTATTTTATTAAAGAACGTGTCAATCTGTAAAATATACCTCGAATTTATTTCCATGTTTGACATTGATTGTCGCTCTAATTACGGGCATTGGCCTTCGGTCCACCAGTTTGTGTCAGTCAGCTAGTATAATACTATCTGGCCAAAGGAGAAAAAACTATTAGCGTCTTCTCGAATTGGCCAAGGCCTTTGACTCTGTCTTTTTCTATTCTTATCAGAAATTAGAATCTATTGGTGTTCGCGGGATTACACTCAAAATATTTAAGACTACCTGAATGACACGTTACAAAGCGTAAAAGGGAGTGACCTTGTTATTCAAACTGAAAAAATCTAGAACGGTGTACCACAAGGAAGTATCCTGGGGCCTAAATTATTTTTGATTTGTGTAATCTGAAAATGAAACAGAGTCAAATAGCCACTTTCGCGGATGACACAGTTGCACTTTTTAGTGGTCAATCCTGGAATGTGTTGTCCTCAAAACTACTTTGAATCCAAATTGAAAGCTGTTGTTTGTCCTACGTAAACATGTCATGTCTGAACGTGCAGGTCACCAGATCGAGGTGTGTCCGTACGTGACGGTAACGCCAACGTCGTGTCGCGGCTACCTACACAAGCTCGGCGCTAAGTTCCACACATGGTCCAAACGGTAAGCAGCTAGTTATAATAAGTTAGTAATACAACTAACTTTTTATGTAACTTTCATTGTTTGTTATCTAGGTTTCATTTCCTCATGGTGTGTGATAATCATACTTTACAAAAACTAACAGTGCGTTATTATGCGTTTGCAGGTGGTTCGTTTTCGACAGAGAAACGAAAACGTTCGTCTACTACTGGGACAAGAGTGAGAAGAAGCCCAGAGGAGGGGCCTACTTCCAAGTGAGTATACATCATTATTCTTCTTCATCAGCGTTATCACCTTCTTCGTACTTTCGTTATTGATAATTATCGCGATCACGTATGATGAGTTTCAGAGCTATTGCTACTTCTTCCTTATTACACGCTACACCTCCCTATCTTTACGTTAGAGCAGTTATAACTTGGAACCGCTAAAGTATTCGATTAACGAGATTTGTTTATTTATAGAAATGTTATCTGGGTTCGAATAGTAGATTGTTTGCCTAGGGAGTAAACAACTATTTTAAAGGCGAGAGTGCGTCACTCGAGTTTAAAATAGGTTTGCTCCCGAGGTGGACACTCTACTTTTTATCACTCTCTATGAGAAAATAAGTTAGTGCAACTATGTTATCTGGGGTTAATATAATACTTTCATTCTCACTACTTGAGGAATACTCACTCATTTTTTATAAAACTAAGTAAAATGTGCGTTTTTTATTTGGCTCGCGTTCGGTTTACTTCGTACAGCCTGTTATTTGTGCAGGCAATGTTCGTGATTGATCTCTTTGGAACTTTTACTAACAATATCTACGTACATTCCAAATTCAAATCACTTTAGTCCCTAGGGATTAAAGAGCTATTTTAGTCCCTGTTTACGTAAAAATTACCTAGCTTTTTTTGAATAGATATGATAAAAAATATTTACAGTTGAATTGTGTTCAATTTACTTTAGAGATCCTTATTCAATAATTGCAAGCCAATTTATGGCAAAATGTGTCATTGCACTCACAATTAATATACCTACCATCTTTTGTATCGCGTTTACTGCAAATGCATGACTTTGACTTTGTTTTAGTGCAATTATATGTGAAGCTGGGGGCACTGCTAGTTTATATTGTAAAACAAAATCCACTCAACAGAAAAAATATCCGTCAGTCACATAAAAAAAAGATACAGCAAAATACAATGAATCCATGCATTATATTTTTTGTACGATAACATATAATTCCATCTTCTCAGGTAATCGAAGAAGTGTACCTAGACCACGGGAACACGTCAAAATCACCGAACCCCGTAACAACATTCATAGTGAAGACGAGACAACGACGGTACTACCTCATGGCGCCATCTGGTGAGGCAGCCAGGATATGGATTGACGTCATCTTCACCGGGGCGCAAGGATACACCGAATATTTAGAGTGAACTAAATGAGGGTAGTTAGGAGAAAACATGTAGGTACGGTGACAGCTGTCAAAGTGAAGTAAGGTCCAGGTTTTGTCATTGCAAGTCAGTTTCTTGTCATGAGTTCATGATCGAGTAGAATCTAGGTTTTGTGTTGTCACATTGTGCGGTGATACCGTCATATTAAAATCTGTTCTACGCTGTCAAATTGGTAGAGACGTTTTTTGTCATGACCATTGTAAAATTTAGGTTTTATTCTGTCAAGGTGACATAAACTGTCATGACCAAATGGAATTTAGTTTTTCTCCGGTCGAGTTGATTTGATTTAATTTGTCATGGTCAAATATAATCCGGGTTTTATCTTGTAATTTTTTGTTATGACATAATTTGTCATGACAACCACAACCAAAATTGTCATGGCAGGATCACAAGACAGATCTTTCTACCTTTCAAAGCGTAAAAATATTTTTATTCTTTTTATTTTATGTTCATTGGTATTGAATATAGCAGTTATTTTGACCAATTGCGAGTGGAAATCTATTATTCTTATTTTATTTACGCTTTATAAGTTGGAAAACTGATCTCTTCTTGTTGAAGCCAATTTTAAAACACACGTTTTTGAACAGCATACAGAAAATAGGAGCTGTGGAATTTAAATAATGTAAAATATTTACATTTGCTAATACATTATACTACAATAAATTAAACTGCCAAAATAGCTTGGTAAATAAGAATATCAGCATTGTAAAAATATCATTTTAAATAAAAGGTACACACGGCTACACATCAAGCTAAAGATTTCCAGTTTATGCTGATCTCGCATTGTATGCCATTTGCGTACAATGCGAGGTCGGCTTATAATGGAAATGTATAGCTTGATGTTTAGCCGTGTGTACCTGTCCATTTTCACTTTTACCCTAACGTCACAAAATAATAGTACTTATTCAAATAGCTAGCTAAAGTAGAAACTCAATCAGTACCATAGATTTTAAGTGCATTTTATATTTAAACTGTCAATTAAAAGGTAGGTAGAACATATTGTGATGGTCAATGGTGTCGACTGACCGATTAATTCTGACAATGTGGAGAATACTGACTTCAATCAAATTAATAGGGAGCTGAATAAATGGCTAAATTAATAATTACTAAGAAAAATAACATCTATAGCCGTTTAATGGTGAAATAAAAATGAAATCTGACGGTTCTATACTTTTATTGGATACTAAATGTATCCAAAATAAGGCAAAATGAATCGTATTTCAACAGGTACAAGTCACGATATTACGTGGCCTGGAATATTTTATTATTATACATGAGAGTTTTATCATTTATACCATTTTATTATACCTACACGACACAGTATTTTATCTAAATATATATTTTGGTAACTATTTTAATATATGGAATGTCATGTCTCGATTTTAGCAATAAAACTATCACCTTCTCCCCGTTATTGTAGAATCCGTCAGCTCGAACACTATTTAAACAAATTTTGTTGACGTTTTGCTACATTAACTGGTTAATGTTGATAGTGCCCTGATAATAATTGAAAGTGCCAATTTTATATTCGTCATAAGAAACTTTACGGCAGCTATATCTTTTTTAATAATAATTATACAAAATCGGATGAAATCGGTGCCTTGTATAAGACTGAACAATATACAAAAATATAAATCAAAAATGTCATGATTATGTACTATTTTAGTACCTATTATAGATCCTTGCATGATAATATTATGATTCTTAATGAAATAAGAGTGTGATTTTGAATTTTCGTTTTATTCCAACATTATCTTATTTAAGTATGCGTTTTAAAATTGAAAAATAAGTGATTTTGTATGTAAAATTATACTGCAATTATAGCATGAGTATTTTAAACTTGATAACGGAGGGTAGTTATGTCTATGTCGAATTTAAATGGCGGACAATCTTATTTGCGATACCAAGTAACGATAAATAATGGTAATAGTAGTTTTTCTACCAATAGTAGTTTTCTTGCTTAAAGTATGGCAGCACCGTCACTTGAGATCGCCAATAATATAATTGTACTTATAACATCACATCAAAACATTGAAGACTATATGCATTTTATAAATACCTATTTATCATAGAAGTACATAAAATCGCCGAAGAGTTTTCTTTTTTGTGGGCAAGTTCTCACAAGAATTGTAAAAGGATATAAATGCTTGTAAAATAATTATATTTTTATTAAAAACATCTGGTGCAAAGAATGCCATATGGTTGCCGGGAAGAATACCAGCTCGAAACATTTTGTAAATCGGTTATTTCTATCCCAAAGGTACTTAGAATTATTTGCACGCTTAATGCAAACATGTTACCGTTTAGTGTATAAAAATGTAATAAATGAGTTCTAAGCGGACTAAAGGCTTATTTTGCATGCCTACCGCTTTTTTAATTAACATAGCCAGAGCAAACAACTGAAATTAATTTATTTTCAATAAATTATTTTCTTACAACACTCTTTTTTTTTTGTTCTGGCTATACAAGTTTTTAAATACGGCAACTATAATAGCTGCGTCTACACCTAAGTTACTAATTATTTTAAACTAATGAAATTATACAAAATTACCGTTTTATGTCGTAATTGTTAAGTACAAAATTGTGATTACTTATCGAATCGTATTACCAGTGTAAAAAATCGTTTTATAGATTTGCAACATTGTATTTTTCTTGCGTAGTTTAAAAGGGCTGATACCAATTTTACTTTAGATTTAAGATAAATAAATCACATTGTATTATTAACCTAATGAATTAAAGTTCATTTTATTGTAAACCTGTTTTTTTTTTTTAATATTTTTCCTGTGATAATAGCATGAGCAGTGCTGGCCAAGTGGACACGAGTGCGACTTACAACCTGTAGGTAGCAAATTGGAAGCCAGATAAGCACTTTACCATGTGTAAATTATTCAGTACTGCTCCCAAAACACTGAAGAAAAACTTCGTAAGGAAATATGCGTGTGGCCCAAATTTTAAAACATGTAGCAACCACCATCTGGGCCCGCCAAGTGGATTACGGCCCAATCCAGACGTCTCTATGAGGGCACAGATATAGGAGGCCTGTGTCCCAGCAGTGGGAACATAGATTGGTTATGATACTAAACAAAAAGTTCCTGTGAATTAGTTGTAAAGGTGACTACCAGAACACAGCGATTGATTTCTAAGCACCCGGACTGTCTTGCGTCCGCCGACATTTGGGACATCACAACCTCTCAACAGACTGTCCCATGCGGGTGGTAAGATCGAATTCGACCACCCCCTAATTACGAATAGCCCAGCCCAGGACAAGCAATAAAGAACCGGTTCCGTAGACCTTCCACAACAAGCTCGCGTGGGCTAAAGCTTAGGGCATCTATTGCATTCGCATTTGCTGTGACAAGCCGCGTGCACAGTCCAGTCAAAGGTAAATCAAATGTAAATCTGTCTTTATTGGTTAGGAATTACCGGGTACCCCAGGGTGGTTGGAAACCATAATCTGTTGAATATAATGAGACAAAAGAAGCACGAAAAGAAATAAGAAACGACGAGTCGATAGTTTGCGATCTCGCTTGTGTATTGCTACTCTAAGATTGAAGATGTTTTGAGTAGAAGTTTTCAAGTTGGTCACATTGAAGGACAATCAAAGGCCAGAACATAATCGCTAACAGCACTGACATCAATAATGTGCGTACCGATTTAGCTAGGTATCACGATTATGACACTCAGCTATTCGGAAAGCTCGTGAACGCGCTCAGAGTGCTCGTTCAACGTCAAAGACAAAAAAAAATCATATTTCTTTGTGTTTATATCACAAATTTCTTCTTCTGTGGTTAGGTAACGACGGAAGCCAGAAGCACAATTTTGAAACTGCCACGTTAGTTTATAGCTAAGTTCCGGTTCAAAACAAAACAGCACAACTGTAATTTTTGAAAGCGCTCACGGTGATATTACTAAAAGGCATGGTCGGCGTTATCACAAAATGGTGCATGTCATGACGTCATCGTGCTAACGCTAATTCGGTTTTTAATTTGATTTAAATAAAATTGATTTGAGCGTGATATCACCCAACGGAAGGAACACGGGTGGGTTTTAGTCAGTAAAAGTCTGACACACCCTCTCGCTCTGCCCAGAGCGGGAGAAGTCATTTGATGATTTCCCATCCAAAAAAAAAAAAAAAAAAAAAAACCCGTAGTGTTAGCACTCTCAAATCAATTACAGCCTAACTCGGAACGCAGCTAAAGAAACGTCGCCAAACAACAACCAGCCGGTCAACGTCACATACTGTACGTCACTTTGACGTTGACGTCTGTGCTTGACTCATTTTCGTTCGTGCTTCAGGAGGAATTTTATTTTATGCCGATCCGAGAACACGAGTTGTGAAACACAGACATAAATTAAGTTAGTACTTCTCCGGAATAAGTAAAGTTTACACGTGTACCTGTTAGTTCTTACAAAACATTCCTACGTTTTACCATCTCGAATACTTAAAAGTTTCGTGCTTCGAAACAAGACGAAAATGGAATTTCTAAAGAAAATTCAACAGTTCGTCAGCTACTGGTACATTCGGTACCTATTGGTGACTGAACTGTACATGGTTGATACCTGGGAGAAGATTATAGTGCGTATCCTTTTCACAAAATCACATAATTACGTTTCAGCTGTGAGTAAATTAATTTCGATTCTTACTGGAATACTTTTGAAAGTAAGGTAAATTGAACTATATTTTATCGCTCTTGTAAATTTTGTGTGAACCGGTAAAATTCATCCAGAAATTAATTCATTTATAAGATTTCTTAAGATTTTCATTAAAAAATCAGAAAAAATCTACCTAGGTACCTAAATTAATTAATTTTCGTCATGGTGTGTTAATGGTGCAAGACGGTGGCCTCGCCTATTAAGATAGTTAACAAGCTACTAAATAAGGTTTTCGTACCACTTGCTCAAAAAAGTGACATTCTATGCCACAAAAAGCGAACATAACAATAGTCATTTGTAATCTGTTAAAAACAGGGAAAGAAAATTGTACTGAATTTCGTTCATCCTCTAGGGGGAGAATGTGATTTAAATTTGGAATACTTACCGAAATTTATACTGAACTACATCTGTGTTTACACCATTGAGTTTGTATATAAAGCATTATACATCTTTTTGAAAAAGGAATACGCATTTACTATGCAGTTATGATTATTAAATAAAATTACGAAAACCGACGAGGCCGTATGAGCTTGATGCCTTTGTTTTTCCGACAAAAAAATATTAGTCTAGGAATTTGCCGCGTTTTTGTTTTCTTCAATTACATAAACGTTTTAAGTTTATTTTTATAAATAAGTTAATGTTCTAAAAATACGTTACGATGTTAAATCAAAGCGACAGTGACAGTGAATTGTCGGATTCCATCAGTGCAAATGCTGCCGCAATTATAAATAATTTGCTTCCAACAAAATCCAAGGAAAATTATTTAAAAACTTATGAAGAATTTTCAATGTGGAGAAGTGCGAAAGGCCTATCAATTTCAAAATCAGTACTTCTTGTCTATTTTGATTATTTATCCAAGACAAAGAATCCGAATACACTTTAGTGCATATACTCAAAACTGAAAGCTACAATAAGCATTAAACACAGCATTGAAATAAATAGATTCACAAAATTACTGGCTTTTTTAAAAAGAAAATCAGAAGGGCATTGCGCAAAGAAGTCTAAAATTTTTACGACTCAAAATGTGGAAAAATTTCTTAATGAAGCTCCTGACGAAATTTTTCTGGCCACAAAAGTAAGTATACATGATTTAACTATGAATATTTCGTATCTTAGTAATGGTAATTATTCTATATATTTACCTGTTTTTTATCTTTGTTATAGGTGGCCTTAATTTTTGGACTCAATGGTGCTTGCCGCGGATGTGAACTTGTAAACCTAAAGGTGGAGGACGTTGAAAATCATTCCAATGAGTTGCTGCTGATTAATGTAAAGGAAACTAAGACAAAGAAAAATCGGTCATTCATTGTACAAGGACAATATAAAGAAAGAAAGAAACAATAATGTTTATTTGGACACAGTTTGTGAAACACTAAATACAAAATAAAAAAAGGTGAAAATAATATTTTAACAATAATAGTAGTGTGCCTCACGGCTGCGCCAAAAAGGTTCATTTCAGCATTAATGCCAGGCAGATGCTGTCTGACGCTGGTTTTCTAATGAACCTATAAGTACGTAGGGACAAGTGACGGCGAGTACAAAACAGTTTCAACATACCTAATACATAATTTGTTTACTTCTAAATAAATAAATAAACTAGTAATCAAATCTAAATTACAAAAACAAAAATAAAAAATATGTATATGAAAACAACAGGAACTGTCCACCACACACGGTTTATATACTAAAATCATTCATAAATACCAAGCATTACGTCCCAGCAACATGGAAAACAATAGATTTTTTATAAACTATCGGAATGGGAAATGTACTCGACAAGCCATCGGCAAAAACAAAATTAGCAATATGCCAAAAGAAATTGCTAAATAATTAAAACTTAAAGATGTTGAACTTTACACCGGTCACTGCTTTAGAAGAACTTCGGCGACTTTCTTGGCGGATTCAGGGGCGGATATTACGTCAATAAAAAGACACGGTGGTTGGAGCTCTGATGGAGTAGCTGAGGGTTATATCGAAAGCTCAATGGCGAATAAAACCATATTAAGCAGTCAAATTAACAAAAATATAAAACTTAATCCATCAGAGCCACAACCATCAACTCCCGGCATCTTATCTTCGTCCGTAACTCACGATGCACCACCACCACTATCTCCGACGTATACTATCTACAATGAAACGCAAGTTCCTCAGACGCAAGAACAGAGAAATACTCAAATCAACTCATCAACAATAAATGTACCAAACAAAAATGTAACTCTCTCTATCAATAATTGGACCAATGTTTCGAATGTTAACTTTTACTTTTAATTGTCATTATTTTTAATAAATGCTTATCTCATATTATTATTGTGTTAATTTTTTCGCAAATGGTACGAAAAGTAGAGTATTTTCCTCGGTGATAAAGCTGTCTTAGTCTTGGGTGAACTTAAATCCCTCGCTACACTCAGGACTCGTCTTAAATCCCTCGCTTCGCTCGTGATTTAAGTTTTTAACACCCTCGCTACGCTCGGGAGTAAACCTCGAGTCCTTCGTTACGCTCGCGATTTAAATCGTCACCCGCGACGGAAGACACTGCTTTATCCCCTTGGTTAATAATCTACTATTTCATGCTCCTTCGAATAATATTTAGGTTTGTGGAATCTTAAAAAGTTCTTGAATTTATTTAAGAACTATTGACTGGAACATCCTTTTTTTAACTAGCTTGTGTACTGAAGCATATTACATTATTATAATAATTTTTCATTAAAAACTCCCAACTTTTAGAAACAAATTACAAAATGAAACATGCTATGTAAGATTTAAAATGAGACATAAATTTATTTACGAACTATTGACTGGAACATCCTTTTTATAACTAACTTGTGTACTGAAGCATAATACATAAGAATAATAATTGTTTATCAAAACTCCCAACTTTTAGAAACAAGAAACAATTTACAAATGCAACGTGCTTTGTAATCTTTAAAATGAGTCACAACGGACATTACTTTCCCCACTTACTTTCACTTAGCGAGCAGACTTATAACTTGTTTTCGTGTTTATATAATGCTTGTTTTTATTTATGTATTGCATAACACGTATTGGAAAGGATGTTACATGTATCAAAAAAATAACTATCCACAGGTATGTAAAATCTTAGTGTAATGTCATGCCAGTATTCCCTAATGGGATATGCAGAGCTGTCCTTAATACCTACACCCACTTTTCACCATGTTTCACGCTCTGCTTAACGCCGAGGGTTGAAAATCCAACAGTGTGTTTTTTCAACGCACTGGGACGAGTGTTTGTTACACCAAGAGTTGAAAATCCAGTGTGCGATAAAATTCTGCCACAATATTTTTACGTTCTTGAAAATGTGGCCTAAGTGGGTTTAATTTTTTATATTATTAATATCGACTGTGGTCGCAAGCACTACTGCAGAGCATGAGGTCCTGGTTTCAATTCCCGGGTTGGACAAAGTATTACTGGGTTTTTCTATCAGGAATTTCTCAGTAACAGCCAGGAGTCTGGATTTGTGCCCGGTTGATGGCAATAGGCTCGCTCCCTATTACATGGGACTTAAACATAACTGGCGAAAAGTGGGTGTACTATAGGTACACCTCTGCCCAATCCCTCGGGGAATACAAGCTTAATGTTATGTTCTATGTTCTATCTATGTTATGGAGTTTGGTTTCCGCACTTAGTCCTTCAGTGGACCATTGTGCGTGGGCCATAGCGGCCGTTGGTGGTTATTCCAACCAGCCCACCTACCTCCAGAAGTTGATTAAGTCTCCTGGTCTGTTCAGAACATCTGTGTAAGATCTGGGTGTCCCGAGGGTCTCTGTTCTAATCTGGGTGACGCCCGTGCATTCAAAAAGCACGTGCGCGACGGTTTCCTCAGCCTCCATGCACGCCCTGCACACAGGACTGTCCGTTATGCCCATTGTGTGGAAGTGTCTGTTCAGCGAGCAGTGGCCCGTGATGGTCCCCGTCACCAGGCGCAGGCCATTCCTATCCAGGCGTAGTAAACGCCGGGTTAGCCCGGTATCCAAAGATGGCAAATGGCGATGGTAATGTTATGTTATAAATATGTTGGTGCATTCTCTCAATTTGTGTCTTATTTATATTTCTGGCCCGCCCTTAATACATTGGGCTGATAAAAATCTTTAAATGATTATTTTCCCATTGTATTGCATTGCATGCATGTATAAACAACAGTTTTGACTCATTGGTGTTATCAATATTGTTCAGCACTCACAGATAATGTATCTAGGATAGATTTCATTTAATACATGGCTTTAATTAAATATAAGTAGGCCAAACAACTATATATATATATATATTGTATATTTTTCTTCATTGATATTTAAATATATAAGGTATTTTTTTTATATCCCATAACAGGAGGTTATGAATGAGATCATATCAAAGAATCAACTGTGATCAACTGTCATGTTTTTTTGTTTTATTTTTTCATTTTTCATTCAGAATTATTCAACAGTCACAATTATTTATGTAAAAAACCCTTTGGTGAAATATAAAAAATAATTTAATTCAAACTATTTTTGTTCATAATAAGAAAATTATGACAGTCGCATTTTCTTAGCTTTATATTATGAATGATTGGTTTAAATGAGAATGATTTACTCATACTTATCAATGAATATGAAACACACAACAAGAGTCTAGTGGTAAGTTATCTTCAAAAAATATCAAAGAATCAACTAGCATATAAATTATTATAATGCTAGTTGATTCTTTGACATCGTCTCATTAATACCCTGAGTTATGGGATATAAAAAAAACACCTTGTATAATTGAAACTTTGAAAGTATAATTACTCAACTGCAAACAAAATAAGGTAATGAGTTTAAAAGTTTTTTCGGAATAGAATTTTGTCCAGGTACCTAGTCTACGTGTTGATAACATAGCATATTTATTTCATAAAACTGTATTTTACATAAATTATGCATTTATAATGGTTGAGTAAGTATTACGAAATACTTTTATAGCAAAAACTTCCATGAATAATGAATTTAAAGAACTTTTTAAAGTCATTTATTAAAGAACCTTATTATTATTCTATAAAAACTATTCTAAATCGTTGTCTATGTTGTTCTAAGCGGATGTTGTCAACATTGCTTTACCTATATTATGAGTGTTGAGATATTTCCAAGGTTTCTACACAGTGCAAACCATTGAGACGTTTTCCTGTGTTTTGTGATGTATTTATTTCTTAGATGTATCCTTACAAAATAGATCTAAAAGTAATAACTGTTTTAGTCACTTAGGGTGCTTACAAAAAAAAACAGGTTTCTTTAACCCATATGGCTCCGTCCAGGTAGCTGGCACCAACTTGACGTGGCAACACGTCGTGTCCGGGTTCGCAACAAGTCGGGTCAAGCGCTGAACGCAGTGTATTCACCCTGCGTTCGGCGCTTCACGTGTCAACACGTCGTGTCCTGGTTCGCAACAAGTCAATTGTCATCTTGAGGATGCCCCGTTGAGATGTGAAATTCGTTTCGATTTCTTACAGGGTTTTTTATGACTCTTTAAGAACAGTTACGCGGATTAGGTTACTAAATATACGTCGTTTATTGTATTTTTTGCGACACTAAATGTTAATAGTTAGTCATTCTTATTTTAAATGAATCTAGTCTAGTGCCGAGTGCACCATCGACTAAATTAACGCTCACCGTCAAAATCATGTTAAAAAAAACACATACAATCAGATCACAAAAACAAATCCCGCACTCCACGTATTCGTTTCTGTGGGATTGGAACCTGCAGACTTTAGTGAAACCAATCAACTACTCACCTAAAATAACACTCCTCCACCTAAACAACTCTGGTCACCTTTTCATCACGTCTAAATTACTGAACCGATCGTTATGAAATTTGGCAGATAGATAGCCTTTAGGTCTTAGGCTACCTCTCATCCTGGATATGTGTATTAAAAATGATGAAATTCACGCAGACACAGTCGCGGTCAACATCTAGTCAAACAACAACTTTTCAATAAGATCCTTAGCACATCACAGATATCCTATTCGGCGTTGTCTTCACAATGTTCTGGTACTTCAATTACTGCATCATTGTGAGCGGAATCTCCCAGCTGCGCAGCTCAACGACGCACGATATAGAACAGATTTTATGAGCGGCCATCAACTATAGTTACGAACTCAAATTATTGGTAAATTTTTATCTTGATATGATGCTGTAGGATAATTTACTTGTATTATAGCTTTTTATTTGATATTTCTTACTTAGTGCCTTCGTATGTAGCGTTGGCTTGGCGTAAACGTTTGTCGAACGTGTACGCAGCGTACACGCCGCAAAAACGCGGCGTATTTTTTATATACGTCTTAGCGGCGTAGCGTTTGCATTTTCGCGGCGTCAACGCCTTTTCTGGAGTTATGCTCAGTGCGTGGACACTCTTTAACGGATTAAACATCTACTTTTCCGATGTAAAAATATAGGTACATAATTATGTACTATGAAAGAATCTAAATGTATGATAATGATAGAAAATCGGAAGGTGGTGTCCTTTTAAAGATTTCCTACTAGTTGTTGACACTAATGATTGATAATGAGAGGCTATTTGCACTCAAGTCATATTGTAAGTCGTGTGTTTGATCAAAACATTTTCAGAATGGGTATAATATGTACAGTTACCTATACAGAGAGATAAGCGGCCTTTCATAAGTGAAAGTGTTTCTCAAAAGAGATTGCAGATGCTCACTGCCTGACCTCGGTCAACCAAACACAGCTAAAGCCAAATATTCAAGTTGTTTTGGCGCGACAAAACGATACCTATGGTTTCATCCATTCAAGTACGTACCATCAATGAAGTTCATAACTAACCACCATTCTTGCTTGCAGCGCTCGGCGGCTATAGCACCGGGCCGGTAACAGATGTGGTCATCGTGTTCACGGGATTTTGTTTTCACACTGGTTAGGCATGAACTTTGTTGATAGTACATTATGATTAGATTCATATTGATGTATGTATTGCATACTCGAGGGATCTTGAACTAATTGCGTGAAATCGGTATCGCTTAGCGAAACTTGTGATTTAACTAGTAGATTTGCTGAATTGAAGAAAGAAAACTGGGTATAACTGTTGCATTTTTATGATCTCTGCACGTTTTATCTCTATAGGATTAACCCATAAGGTAAAATAAAACTTCCTTTATTGTGATGTCATATACAAACCAGTTATTTCCTGTAACGAAGTAAATAAATGCAGAAAAAATATTTTCGTATATTCTTGTAAATAAAGAATTTTTCAAAATTAAATCCACTGTAATTATTATTCCTAACTACTGTTTATATCATTAGGCACTACAATGTACGTACTTTATTGTAATAAAAATCCCTGAGGTGTGTATTTTGTCATAATCAATGTTTTATATTCACTTTAGTACCATTACGTGGGCACAAACTTATTCTGTATTTCATTTTCATTCCATGTTTTAATAATTGTTACCAAATAAATGCTTTTATTTATTAAATCAAGATTTTTTAATATACCCTAACTAAAATAAGAAATGTTTCAATCAATAAAAAAATAATTAGTAATGCGAATCAAATAGGTACTCAAGATTTATTATTTAACTCACTAATATTTTACAGTGGCTTAACTTTGTTATTAACTTCTAACCAAAGTTTTTGTAACATTTTCACTATGTACTTATTAATTATGTCACACAAATTATTATTAATAAACGAAAGGTCATGTTCATTCATGAATACACTCAATAAATAAAACCACCAAATTCATTCGCAGATTTATTGGATCAAACTTTGAGATAGCTTACACAGTACCCGTTGGTGTTGCGGAAGTATTCCGGTACTTTTTGTGACATTTTCTGCAAATGCGCCAGACCGCTAGTAAACATACCCTTCGATATTTCGGTCGTCACCACCCCAGGGTCTGAAACCCACGACTCCACCTCATCATTCATACAAAACTCAACTTTAAACAGAATTTTTGTTACAGAAGTAGATTGCAATTCAATTTTATCGCTCAAAATCGCATCCACGCTATTTCTTAGCATTTGCAATTCTTTGTCCATCACCCAAATAAGCATATATTGTTTCTTTGTAGTGGAAATTGTGCATTCAAGAACTATTTTACACATCACTGTATACTGAAAGCCAAGGTTGAATTCTCTAGTCATAAACTCAATGGTGTAAATGAAATCATCTGTATGTATGTCTTGTACAGTTTTGTGAGCAAACACAACTGATTCAGCACCATTTTGCTGCAATTTCACCTCAGAGTTATACAGTTTGACGGTATCTTTGTCTTTTAGTCCCAGCCAAGCTAAGCACCTGTTGCAATGATACACTTCTCTTTTAGAGTTGAATTTATTAGTCTTATCCGATAATATACTATTGTTGACGACGAAAAAGGTCAGTCTATATAGAAAATCACTCTTGTTTGGCTTTATTACGCCGTCTGACTGTGGTGGGGTGTCGCCGTGGTCGTGACTATGCCCATGTCCGTGGCAAAACCATTCCGACATGTCCAAATTAGCGGTCGGTAACTCTAGAATTCTGTCGAACTTCACACTATTGCCAGAAACCACATTGGAACAATTCGCGCATGTAAGCTTCAATTCTTCTCCCACTTTCACATTTAATTTTAAAACATTTGCTTTGGTAGAAGTATCAAAATTATTGGTGGATAACAATTCTTTATAAAAATTGCCACCATTCTTAGGTTCAGTCAATATTCTGAATGATATCGTGCTCTTATCTATTTTGAGACATGACATAGAATTTGGTATGATCTGACAAAACTGGCGAACTGGAATCACGCAGCTGACTTCGTATTCATCTTCTGAATAGCAGTCCGAAAGACTTTCAATTGAAGAGAGGCTGTCCCTTCTCTTACATTTATCATAATCGTCTTTATAATAATTTAAGACGATACAATTGGTTTGTATACTTATTTTCAAATTACAATTCTTGGTAAAATCGACTCCAGTTGTTATAAAAACGTTGCAACTCCTCAATCTGGAGCGGAGCTCAATGAAAATGCTTTTGATCAACATTTTTTCAAATTACGCTTAAAAATTATAAAAATTACTTATCAATTAGTTCAATATTCTCAATATTGGGTTTAATTCTCTGGACATGTCCATTTGTTTCGTAGATGTTAAAAATGTTGTCCATTTCGCGAATGGTGAATGGTAATGTGGCTTTTTTGTAGTAGTCACCGATCATTTCGATATTATCGATGACCGTGTCGAGGAGATGGGACTTCTCGGCATAGATACCGGGCGCCTCGTGGCGTAGGTACGTGAAGTGTACGTGCAGGTGGTAGAAGGAAGGTTGGTAGTGGAGGTAGATACGTAACTGCGACGCTGGCACCTTGTATTTCTCGTATATCTTTTTCTGTAAAAAGAAAAGGAACAGAATTAGAATTTTGAATTTATATACAGACAATGAACGACGTCGACATCTATGAGGAGATAAATAGAAGAGAAGATTGTTTCTCAGATTATCATAATAGGGACGACGTCGACAATTTTTTTTATCAGATAGTTTATTAAAAAATATTGCACACGTATTTTTTCTTTTTTACGTAATCAAAAGATTACAGCAATACATTTGAGTTAAAATGTGGCATGACGTCACTAACTCTCCGGTAGATTTTATACTGAATTGTGACGTAGCGAGCCCCCAGTTTAATGCGTTTTATTCATATAAATCATTTTTTATTAATATGATAAAAAAAAAAATACGTGTCTAATATTTTGTTACTATCCGAATGACGGACTAAATGGTTTTTTTTTTTTCCTAGTCAACATCCCTAGTGCAGCAGTAATATCAGGGTTCTCTTGAATTTAAAGGGCCATTTAAAAATATTAATAATAGTTGATGCGCACTATTGAACTAGGTCTAAGATCTGTAACGAAAAATAAAACTTTTACAACATACTACGTAAAACACGGTAGGTTTTTTTGTAAGCTACCGTCAATTAAAATGAACAGAGTTGCGAGTGCCTATACCATTTTTTTTTAAAGAAATCATCATTTATTTACCTTGCCCTCGTCTCGAATTCTCTTCAAAAGCGACAGGTGAGTCTCATCCAAGTCCCTTAAAGACTTGATACCCTTTCTCCTTACAATAGCTAGTAAGTACAGCGTTTCCTTAGTAATACCGTCCCATTTCAGGTCAGGGAGTAACACGAATCCGTCTTGCTCGCACTTGTTGTCGTGGATCACTCTGTCTTGCTCACTCTTGCCTTCTAAGATGTTGTATACCCACTGGAAAAGAAATGTATGCTTAGTTTAAAAAAAATGGTTATTGAAATGCTATTAATATTTCTGTAAATAGATCTTTTAAGACAGTTTTACAGGTCAATGTTTTGGTTAATATTTTAAAACGCAAAGGCGCCGTCATTTACAAGCTAACTGTTAGCAGAGAAGAAATGCCGAATCAAACTCAGATGTATGTTCTTCTTCTCTATTGGTATGAGAATTGTTGCAATTGTGGGTAATGTATAAAGCTTCCTGCAAACTAGCGCGACGTGACACCGGTTAGCTCAGGTAGCACGGGCGATGTCTTCCCACGCCGATTTTTTTTTTCGTGCACTGTATTTTCAACGCTTTGCTGAGCGCCGAGAATTAAAAATCCAACAGTGTGTTTTTTTAACGCGCTGGGATGAGATTGCGTACCAGCAATTGAAAATCCAGTGCGCGATACAATTCCGCCGCGATGTTTTTAAGTCCGTGCGAACGTGGGCTTATTGTTATACCGTTAAGTTTTCTTAGAAATTGTATTGTTCGAGTCGCGTCGCGCTGGTCTGCACGAGCCTTTAGCCCACATACGCACAAGCGCTTTTTTTAACGCGAAGTTTTTGACCGTGCTCTGGATTTTCAACTCTCGATGTCGAACCGAAGTTGAGAATCCAGCAGAGTGCATCCTAACGCGTTGAAAAAGTGCACAGTTGGATCTTCAACTCTCGCCACTAAGCCAAAAGTTGAAAATCCAGTGCGCATCAAGAAACCTCGCGTTAAAAAATGCGCCCGTGGGACGTAAGCTAAGTCAGTCAGTATTAGCAACGTGATTTATCGACTGCCTAAGTTACACCAGATAACGGACAGCACCAGACAGTACCTAATAATAATATCAGCCTATTATTGTCCCACTGCAGGGCAAAGGCCTCTTCTCATACAGAGAACGCACGAGCATTGATCACCACGCTTGCTCAAGACGGGTTGGCGATTTCAGACTTATATATAACTATAAGTACAGGTTTCTTCACGGTGTTTTTCCTTCACCGATGTCAGTAATGTCCAAGATAAACTCAGAAAGTACATATGAATTGAAAAAGTCACATTGGTACTTGCCCGGATTTGAACCCACAACCTCGTACATGAGAGGCGAGGCCTTAACCACTGGGCCATAATGGCAGACATGTCATCATGTCAGACAGTACCTACTGTATTTTTTTTATGAAGTTTTTTTTTTTTACCACATGTACACACTTAGTGTAATGCGTCAACGCGTAACGAATTTAATTAAATAATCTAATGCGAAAGACAACTATTATCTATTATTTACGAAGCGCGATAGAAAGTGAGCATGATCCTTATCTTGGTCAATGAGAGCAACAGTCATGACACTAGTAAAAGTGCATTGTTACAAGATTATCTCACACACGTGTCGTTGGTCGATAAGACTATGTACAATGAGCCCAATGTATGCACTATTATATTTCACAATCACTATTTTGTATACAGGTTGACATTCCACATCTATGTGAAAAGTTTTACCATGGACTCATGATATAAAAACTCAAACTCATGATTCTGAAAAACCTGCTGTTTCATAGAAAAGTGTAATACCCACGAGGTCACAATGTATGGAACCAGCTGTTTGTTTTTAAGTAACCGATGAAAAATTTCAACGCTGGGGGTTCAGAATCACATACTGAATCCATGGTAACAGTTTTCGCGTCGATGTCCGTGCTATCCTGTATACAAATAAATAAAATTGAAGTGTCTGTTTTTGTTACTTCAAAATAACAGCTTTTTACTAAATGCTTATGAAAGTATATACGGTACGGTATATACTTAGAGCGAATAAACAATTATATTTTTGTCCCTCTTTCTGTGTTTGTTCCGGCTGATCTCCGAAACGTCTGGGCCGATGTTGACGCAACTTTCACTGGCAGATAACTGATTTTTTAAGCAGTAACTAAGGTTGCTTTTATTTTGGAAAAAGAATAAGGGGTTCGCGCGGGCGACGCCACGCGCAGCAAGTACACATCTACTTTAGTAAGTTTTAATTTTTATAACTGCCTATTTGCTTTCTTAGGATTCAAACTAGGAATCTCCTTTTAAATCAAAATATGTCCAGCACATTTCCCATGAAACGTAACAGACGGACAAAGCAGACATATGGGAGTGTAACAGATAAATTATTTACCAGTATGGATGACGATGTGTAGTATTTTTTCTATAAAACGACGCGCGCACGGCCCTCACTGGGGTATTTAACTATACTGACAGATTTCAATTTCATTCAAATGGCACTGTATTCACAG
This sequence comes from Agrochola lota, assembly GCA_947364205.1. Classification (NCBI taxonomy): domain Eukaryota; kingdom Metazoa; phylum Arthropoda; class Insecta; order Lepidoptera; family Noctuidae; genus Agrochola; species Agrochola lota. The sequence goes on along the minus strand of OX376244.1, from coordinate 4,071,725 downwards.
AACAATGATTTTAAACAACTATTGTTGGTAGATTACTTTGTTACATACAAGTATAATATTGTTTTAATTACGATGATAAACAAACACCTTTTGAAGATAGGCATATTATTATGCCTAAGAGGGCTATGTTTATGGTGTGTGAGAACTATTACTTTTTTTTGCTTTCAAATAGCCTCCACAAGCTGGCAGTAATTAAAGTAACTGGTTTATTAACTGCATCATGAGCATTCCTAACTAATATTATAAATACGAAAGTGAGTTTGTTTGTTTGTTACGCTTTCACGCTAAAACAGCTGAACAGATTTGGATGAAATTTGGTACATCGGTAGGCCATGACCTGGATTAGGACATAAGATACTTTTTATCCCGATATTCTCACGGGATCGAGACTTATGCGGGTGAAACCCCGAGGCGCAGATAGTTCTCATATAATTTATGACCACGACAGAAGCAGAATTCATAAATGTATTGAATTTGCTAGAAGTTTTATCTATCAAAGTACTTAAATTAATAATAATAATTAAAATTTAATGTACCTATTAAATAAACATTAACTTCGTTTATTTTAAAATCAATTGTCGTCGTTCGTGTTCGTGTCGTGTTGGTCGTATATTAAATAAAAGTTTTCCGAATTGGAACAGCTGAAGCCCCCAGCTAAGCTGCTCTGGCTTTGGTGTGTAGACCTTGGTATGCATGAGGTATGTACATCTTTAACTGACATATTTACACAGAACAAACATCAATCTAAAATGAAGTGAAATGTAAAATGTGTTGCAAATAATATGTAGGTACTTGGTATTCCTAATAAATAAATAAATAAATAAGAAAGTATTTTCTTGGAGTAGTCTATGTTTTACAAAAGATTTACCACCACGTTGAGTCACTTTTTTCATATGCAAAGAGTAATAATTGTGATATTTACCTGTAAATTAAACTGCTCTTTCGTAATATGAGGTAGTGTTAGCTTCTCATACAATTGCGGGGTCTCCAATACAATGTGTGACTCCTGCTGGCTAAACTTAGCAATATGCTTCTCTGTAGCTGGGTAGATGATTGATGTCTTTACACCTGGAATGAGGATTAAGTAGTAAAAGTTAATATTAATTGGTAAGTACATAGTTGGCACAAGAAAAGAGAGGCCTATGACCAGCAGTCGGTGAAGTGGGGCTCTGGATGATGATGCTGATGACATTGCTGGCAAAATGTTGGTTTACTACTAAATGTGGTTCACCGCTGCCTTATCCTTTGGGGAACACAGCAGTGATACACGCCAATAATCCACGAAAGGCTAGGCAGAAGTGTAACTCACAACACAACAAAAAACTAGTAACACCCACATTTAGCCAGTTATGGTTAAGTCACATGTAATAGGGGATGGGCCTTTTGCCATCAACCGGGCAGGACTCCGAACTCCAGGCTGCTACTGAGAAAATCCTGATAGAACAAGCCCAAAAACTCTGGAAACCTGGGTATGCTATTAATCAGTACTAATTGTTCTAATACTGGGCTGTGGAGGTCAGGTCTAAGCGCTCCATGTTAATCCTGGCATTCAGCTGCATCTGGATAGACTGGAAGCCGACAACATAGTTCGGAGAAGACTAGGTAGATGATTAATCAGTATCTCATAGCATTTAGAATGACTATGCATAAACTGCAATGTCCAATAGACAACATATGGTTCACTATTTTGTCTGTTGCATAGATAGATTATACTGGGTGGGTGGTAGCAGCTCGATGAGTGTGTCATTGGAGGAGACTATGTCCAGCAATTGACTGCTACAAGCAGAAATCATTATAAATAACTGTCTGTTTGCATAATCAGCCTATAATCTTCCCACTGCATAGGCCTCCTCTCTTCGAGAGGGAGTGGACTGTGGTTTGCCATGCGGGCCTAGTGCGGGTTGGTAGATGTGACATGTCTTGGAATTATTGGTTTTAGGACATGCTGGATTCCTCACACTGCTCTCTGGTCTGTCTGTTTGGTTTTTTTCGAAATAAGAATTCATGTTTTATTTCTTAATTTAAACAGTATGTGTTTTAAAACTTTTAAAGTGTACATTGCACTCATTCAACAAAAGGTTATTTGCTTTTTTTCATTGTTTGCAAATGTGATTATACTGTCGTAATGAACTCAAACAAAGAAGTTAATTTCCTACATATTTAACAAAAAAATCAAGACTTAATATAATTATTTGCCAACATGATAGTTAATTAATATTAGACAAAATTAAGGAAAATCAATACATTTTTTTAAAGAAAATTAATAAAACTTATTAAGTATGCTTGTCTGACCTGTGTGTCCGCCAAACGAAACAACATTTTGACCAATTAACGCCCAGGCACCAATTTACTAATTACTAAGAAAAAATGTAGGTACCATATGGCAAGAAATTCATGACGTAAGGAGTTTTGTAACCACAAACTCGAATGAACTTTTTAATTAAGTACTAAGTTTGACGAGCGTCTGCTAAGGAATGCTTAATAAAAGAGTCACGAAAGAGCCCCAAAAATACACTCGATGGATGTGATGACTAATTTAAACGATGGAACAATAAGAACCTTGAAGTTTCGAAAGCCACTAACCGTTCAAAGAAGGACGGGGAAAACACTCGTAATTCCCGTAAATATCGTTCTGGAAGAAAGTCTTCAGTTCCGTGTCCGCGGAAAAGTAACCTTGGTTATCCAAATCCTCTTCCGTGAAAGCATTTTTCTCTAAAACAAGCAAAGCCACGCCACTTTTGTCTTTGAATTTTCCTAGTACACAGACTGTTTTCCTAACCGTATTATTATTTAAAATCTTCTCCAACTCAAAGTCTTTCAGTTCTAATTGATTTTCATTCACACCATTATCATTTACATGATCAATTTTAAATTTTTTACTGCTAGGTTCTGAATCTGACTTGTGGTTTTTGCTGTCGGACATTTTGTAATAGAGTTGCCAGTTGCAAATAATAAATAAAGCACACAAAAGTTGCAAATCGAAAAATCCTTTCCGCTTTGCAACGTTTCAGTTTTTTTTGGATTTATCAATTTATTTCTGTGCTTTTTCTAGCATATCATTATCAGCTTATAAATTATTGCCACTGCAGCCACTGCTGGGTCACACACAGGCCTCCGTGCGTGAATGTGCTCATGTTAGAGAATGTGGTGTGTACACAGTAATACACCACAAAGGTCCAAGGTGGATGTCATATAAATCTCTTTGAATTTTAGGTTTTTTTTGCATTCATTGCCCAGGTTTCCTCATGTTTTGTTTTACCCAGACATTTGAGTAAACTCAAAGCAGATTAATAAATAAATTGCACAAACCTGTATCACACTGAATATCTTTATCATTAGAAATTCCGAAACCCATTCTATTTCTTTCAAAAGGTTTTAATTTTTAGCGTTCCGTAGTCAACAAGGAACTTATAGTTTCGCCGTGTCCGTCTGTCTGTCCGCGGTTACCTCAGAGACTCTTAGCACTAGAAAGCTGTATTTTGGCATGGGTATATAAATTAATCACGCCGACAAACTGGTAAAATAAAATTATGAAAAATATTAATAATATTTTTTTAGGGTACCTCCCCTACTCGTTAATTGGGGATTTTTTTGTTTTCTTGGCCATGATGTGGGGTGTCGTTGATAAGTTCGTTCAACAATATTGTGAGTGTGTGAAAACCATTTTTGGATTCAGGTATCCGTTTGCGAAATATATAAAGCTTTAAAGTACTCATTTTTAATTTTTGTTAGAGACAAGACCCCCCCCCCTCCCCCGCTGCCAGCTAAATGGTTGGTTTTGGATATGTGAAAAAAATCACGGCAGTAGTTTACATGGTGGCAGGGAGCGTTAGACATAACTTTACAAATAAATTACAATATGTAATATAAACATATTCTAAATTATTCACAGATTAAGTTATTAAGAAGGTGCTCTTATTTATAACATATATTTTTCCAAATCATTAACACTACTCGTTTAGACGTGATCATAGATATAAGAAAGAAGGATATTTGCCCGGTAGTTGAAAATGTATCGAATCCCAATGTCTTTAATTTATCCCTCCTTCTTAGCCACAACTACACATGCAGATCAGTAAACCCAATAAATACGAGGTCCCGCTCGAACGTGCAATTTATAAATCAAAACGTACTACACAATCAATTATAAACCTTATCCTATCAAACACAGTGTGCATTTACCATGCACCGTAAAACTCACTCACACGAAAACATCGATCGCTATCGTTGTGCTGTGCAAAAGCCATTTATTTTACATTTCACGCTAGTGATTGACTAAATCGGAAAGTTTTCGATTCTCCCATTTATTATTTATTGTATTAAAATTTTTGAAAGTTCCTGAAAAAATTATAAATAAAGAACGATATGACATATTATAATAAGATGATATAAAAATAAACAATACATAGCTAAAAAGAAATATATATTAAGCAAATAAAAAAAAATCCAACAGTAAGAGAAAATTTAAATGAGTATAACACATGATTTCACATCGGTCTTCTAACCAGGCTATATATACACTGACTGACTAGACTGTTGACAAATTGAAGATTTTTTTTTAATAGTAATATAAATTCATACGACAATCGACATTGTTGTCGATAGCCTACGTTAGTGGAGCTGCACAACCACATCACTAACTCGTCGCAAGTCACAGCGGCCGTACTCCGCAATGCAACCGCTTAAAGAACGTATCGTTTTGTGATTTTTACATTGCTTATCCAGTTACTTAGCGACATACTTTGTTAGTGGTAAAGAAGCTATGTATTAACTACAATAATAGTACAGTCGCTTTCATATATGAAAACAAAAATATCGTAGTAAAGGCAAGAAATATTTTACGATTTGTTGTTTTTCATGATTTTCAACACAAATATACACGGTTAATTTTAGCTCGTTCTGGAACGAAAAGCCATAAACTCGATCATCGAACTCGAAACAATTGGGACTATTATTTTCAATAAATTACAATTTAAAAAAAAAACACGAAAAATCTAATTTATTGTTTTTTTTTGTGAAATAATGAGAACTCGAAGTAACTGCGATCGATGCATATGTGTGTAAAACGTATCGACGAACGGCAACACTTGCGAACGGTACCCATTGAAAAATCTATTCATCGATCAGAGGCTCTAGTGTGAGTTTCTTTTAAACATCTCGATTTTACGTATCGACCGCGTTCGGGGCTCCGATTGGCCCTTCACGAGTGAAATGAAATGAAATGAAATGAATGAATGAATGAATTCATTTCATTTCATTTCTTCACGAGTGAAGGCCAGCGAATGGCCAATCAGAGCGTCGAACGCGGTCGATGCGTAAAATCAAGATGGTCAAAAGAAACTCACACTAGGCCCTCAGACAGCATAAAAACACATGCGCAATAGATAAATAGGTACACAAATAAAAATACGAAAAGCGAATTCAGACTTTATTTCTTAACCGTAAACGGTAACAAATAGAAATTTCACCAAACTAGGTACAAGGTAAGTAGGTACGCAGTTTACTAAAATTATTCTGAGAAGTGTCCGACCGGACTTCAAAACGATGCACAACCGAATTCCGCGGTTAAGTGTATAAAAATAAGGTCTTAATTCGGTCCAATATTTTCATACAAAAGGGCACCACCATCTTATAATGAACTCTATTGGACAGATAAAACGATTAATTTTTTCTGTTTACATTGCCTGCCTTTGTAGAAGCCGCGCCGCGCCGCGGCCGCAAGCAAGCATTGTCGCATAAAAATCGGTTTAGGCAGTATTTTTTATTTATCATAAATATGGTAGGTAGGTATGCTTATTAAGTACCTATTAGCTCGATTGGTCGACACTCGATTCAAGGCCTTAAATACAACTCCTAAGCGTACTCGTCGTGTCTAGTTGAAAAGGTACGAGTACTAGTGATTTCGTGATGCGAGAGTGGTGAATGAAATTTCAATTAGTTTCTCTCGTTTACGAGGAGATGTGATAGTGGTAAACACCGTGCCGTGCTTCCGATACAAACGAGAGATAACGAGGCGAATGAACTTACACCAACTTATCGTACCAGAAATGAAATACCTACTTGCAGGTACTTACTTGCAGCCGGACTCGCACACGCACAGCTGTGCCGCGCTACGTCATCACCGAGCGGATCGCGTACGATCTTGCGTTTATGAATGAAATAGTGGAAGCGCTACTAAGATTTAACTCGAATGACGGAATAAAAGTGATAAATTTCTAACTTCTATATTAGATGTCTTCAAAAAACAATAACAATGCTAATAGTACCTATTAATCGTCTGGAGTCACTGTGTTTCGGCTCCAGAACGATTTAAAATTAATCGTGTATACGTAGTAAAATACTTGTGCTGATTTATGAAAAGTGGTTCTATGATTTATAAAGTTTCTGGTTTGGCTTAAATTTTTACAAAAAACCACTGAATAACACGGCATTCTTAAATGTTATCACGGTCGCGTTCGAAAGCGCACTAGTTAGCGAAGACGACCATTTTCCTGAGGCATGAGCATTGTGATCAGGACGCGCGGACACAGACACGCCCCCATGCCACTTCTCCTGTTATTTATATTTCTATGGACGTGATCTTCTGTATAAAACCATTAAAAGTTGGCTATCGTCGCCTATAGTCCCATGTAAAAGGGCGAGCCTATTGCCATCAACCGGCCACAAATCCAGCACCATAATTGCGTTAGCACAGTTCGGTTTTAAAGACATTTATTTCTTTAAAAAAAATAACATTACAGTTCACTTAAAATATTGAGAACAGTAAGATAAAAATAAAAGTAAGTGCGATTTTCTGCGTTCACAATAAGAGAATTAAGAGATCTATGTGACAATCGGTATTGTTAGTGTTCTTTTCTAACGTGTTCTTCTAGGGTTTTTTTAAATGTATACATGGTGTCACTATTGGTTACATCATCAGGTAGTTGATTATACAGTTTTGCTCCCTCGTACAGTATATTTTTTCTTTTATAGTTAGTTCTGCACGCGTAGCATGAGCAACTTTTTGTCGACGGAAGTGTAGACAAAAATGACGTTCCGTTTAGACAGTACGACGGCAGCAAAGTAGACAGAGTCAACTGCACTTTTTACGAAATTCACTCTGACATAATTCGACTCAGAATTTTCTTTGTTTTGTTATAGGACATTTTTTTCTGTTTGATTCTCTATTTTTACTGTTATTAAGTCACGTATTTAAAGACAACTACAACATTTATTCTTAAAATGACGAAGTACTGTGTTTTGGAACAAAACATATTACAGTAATATTGGCCTTAACCATTTCCTTGGTAATGCCCCATTAACTAAATGATGTAAAATAGAAGATAGCTTTGTTCTTCTATTAATTATCACAATTTTGCATTCAAAACATTCTTCTGTAAAATCATGATTTTGTAGTCATGTTAAGGCCAGTGAGTAAAAAGTGCAGTTGACTCTTTCTACTTTGCTGCCGTCGTCGTACTGTCTACACGGAACGTCATTTTTGTCTACTCTTCCGTCGACAAAAAGTTGCTCATGCTACGCGTACTGGGTTGTCTTATTTCTAGTTTGTCTCGTCGTCTAGCGTTGTGTAAGTTTTCTTTTTAAAGTGTAATTGTGAATGCGTACCTTGTGTTATGATTTTATGTATTAGAGTGCATGTTTTAAGTATGTATAGTTGGCTAATTTTAAGTATTTTTGTACCATTGTAAATTTTGGTGATAGTTATAAAGTGTTTTTATTGTATTTATTAACCTGTTTTTCTTGGACGTTTGATTTTGCTGCAGTTAACCATATCAGTTTCATTTCACAATCCGAGAGTTCTGAAGGATAGATATTGCTAATCCATTGATTCATTGGTTAGAAAAATTCGTCTGGTCAACAACGTAAATAACGCAATGAACGTGGGTGAACTGTCAAAATGAAACATTGTAATTGCGTAACACATTAATTACAATGAGTTTAATTTTTTAATTTTTCAGACGAATTTTTCAAACTTATGAATCAATGGATAAGCAATATCTATCCGAGCGAGCTCACGCAACGCGTCGTACGTCCAGCCAGCTATTACTACGACTACGACGCGTGGCGTGAGCTCAGCACAGAACATGCAAGCTAACCACTCAAGGCCACTGGCATATATCGGCGTCTTAAACATCTGGCGAAATGTGGGTACTTTATACCTACATACATATTCGAGTACCTACATACGAGTTTAAAGTTAATGTTTTATTTCCAGTCTCTCATAGATTCAATAATGAATATCTACGGACTAACAGGCAGACTAACGTTCATATTAAATGACTACTTTGGTCGTAAATCATGGACAAAGCGCCGCGCCGCCGCCGCCGCGCGCCGGTCGTTCTACAGTGAGTGGTGATGAATTGATCGCTTATCGTCCCTGTGGCTAGTACCGGACAATAGGACAACAAATAGAACCTATTCACTAAACTGACGCGTTTAGAGGGTGTTGTGGAATATGTAGCTTTTGAAAGATTATGTTGTTTTTTTTTTTTTTTATTAATTTTGTTGGTGGTGGTTTAAAACTTGGCGGCATATTATTACGACGCTCCAATGTAGGTAGATTTTATATAAAATAGTTACGTCAACAGCATCCATGAAAAATCAAAATGAATTGTAACAGCGGTTATTTATAAATTTGCACATTCATTATTAAAACATATTGTACCAGTTTGTCTCGAAACAAAAAAAAAAACAAAGTTAGGGAGGGCCTACAGCCGACCCCTGCGGCATTCCGCAGTCTAGCCGGTAGAAAGACGATATTGATCTCACATTGCAGATGTATGTGCCAATCGAAAGTTTTAGAAGGATCATAGCCGTAACCTGTTTTTACATTATTTCTGTATATTAATTTCATCTAAGTATCATTTTCATCCAATTTTTCTTTGGTCCGCCACTTTTCTGCACGCTTAGCATGTCCACAATAGAAACGGGTTTTGTCGACGGAAGAATAGACAAAATGACAGATAAACAATCACAGTCTATCATTTTGTCTATTCTTCCGTCGACAAAACCGTAGAAACCCCGTTTCTATGGTTGTCATGCTACGCGTGCTGGTCACGGCATCAGGAAACGCAGTTATAGTAATGTCATAACAGCACTGCAGGTCAAGAAAAACGTAAAATAACATATCATACATCTCCCCTTGAATCCCTGAGAAGTATAAGGCAGCCTCTAGGCGGCAAAACGTGGGTGTACTGTAGGTACCGCTCTAGGTGTACCTACAGTACACCCGCGTTTCGCCAGTTATGTTCAGTGTCGGACTTGCCATATAGTCGAGGTGGCTTTTGCCAGCCGGGCCCCAGCCTGCGCGGGCCCCCACGGGTCTAGCTTGCGGCAACCGTGGGATAGGAGGCCCACGCAGGCTACGTCCCAGCTCTTGCGACATAAATGTAAAAATAGATCAGATAGTTCGTTCATACAATTAGAGAGAACTGAAATAGAAAAATCGAGTTATATGAAACTCGCCTATTAAGGGAGGTCCTTTTATACTGGTAGTGGGTAACCTAATGTGCTATTGTCCATAGGTACCTAATAATTCATTGCATCGTTGATAATTCAATTTTATATTTTGTTTATCTCAGTTTGTGTAAGTATCTCAGTATTTTCCGATGGTATCCCTATATCTATCATCATCTAGTCTCGGGCCCCGGGCTTGTGATCAGCCACACGGGCCCTTTCGGCCCAGTCCGACCCTGCTTATGTTTATGTCCCATGTAATAGGGGGCGGGCGAAACTATTGCCATCAACCGGGCACAAATCTAGACTCCGGGCTGCTACTGAAAAATTCCAAATGGAAATCTCATTAACACTTTGCCAGACCCGGTTATCGAACTTACGACCTCATAATCAGCAGTAGCGCTTACAGGCGTGAGTGATGTTATGTGTTATGTTATGTTAGATTTTATTGTTCCAGTTTGTCTCGAAACAAAAAAATACAAAGTTAGGGAGGGCCAAGAGTTGACCCTTGCGGTATTCCTCAATCTAGCCGGTAGACCATAACGTGAAGTGTGCTAATGACAGATCTGAGGAGCCAATCGAAAGATTTAGGCCCGTATTACAGAACCTCACTCAACACTCAAGCATTACCTAAAACTAGTTTTTGTAGGCTTTAAAGTAATGCTTGAGTTTTGAGTATGTTTCTGTATTACGCCATTAGAAGCTTTCGAATTTGCTGTCATCTATCTCAGTGTTACCATTTCAGTCAGACAGATTACCCATAATTTAAAGTATAGACTTTCGTGCAATCCATCTATATTTTCCTTTTGTCTGCCTCTTTATTACATTCATACATTCATGCTAAAACTTCACGTCACCTCCATAAGAAACTCAGATAACATAATGTTATCTACTGGCACTATTTAGTTTTTGAATCCCGCTGTATATTTTGGAAGATTACATGTTCTCATGACGTGACCCTACACGCGACGGAGGCCAAAGGTCAGAGCAGCGTCGGACTGGCCATATACTTAGTCGAGGTGGCATTTGCCAGCTGGGCCCCAGCCTGCGCGGGCCCCCCACGGGCCTGGCTTGCGGCAACCGTAGGTAGGAGGCCCGCGCAGGCTAGGTCCCAGCTCTTGCGACCTAAATGTAAAACTAGATCAGATAGTTCGTTCATACAATTAGAGAAATGAAATAGAATAATTGAGTTATATGTAACTCGCCTATTAAGGGAGGTCCTTTTATACTGGTAGTGGGTAACCTGATGTGCTATTGTCCGTACCTAATAATTTATTACATCGTTGATAATTACATTTTATATTTTGTTTATCTCAATTTGTGTAAGTATCTCAGTATTTTCCGATAGTATCCCTATATCTACCATCATCTAGTCTCGGGCCCCGGGCTTGTGATCAGCCACCCGGGCCCTTCCGGCCCAGTCCGACCCTGGGTCAGAGCAACACTTAGAGGTAGGTACCTACTTACTTTCTTAATAAAAGAACAATTTTGTTGAACATATTCTATGCTGAGCTAACTTTAGTGAATATACCTACTAAGGCCCGTATAGGCTTGAGTGAAGTTCTGTAATAGGGGCCTAAAAAAGTGTCTGCTCTGTACTCGACTCACTTTTTTGGAAAATACATTTAAATGGACTTAACTTGTACTTGTAGCCAAGCTATTTGTGTATAAAACTGGGATTATTGTCAATATCAGCAAATATTTACCGGATTTGATCTGAGGCGGGAGGATGAGACACATTCAATCCAGTTGTCTCGTTGTCTCTCTCGTTGTTGTATTGTCTTGATACTAGAACTAACAATAGTTGGGTAAAAAATAGGCAACGTTAATAAATACATAATAATTGACCAGTAGGTATGATTACTTTTTAAATTGTATCAAGTTCACTAGGTAGGTATTCGTATCAGGGACTGAAAGCGGTTGCGGTTAAAGGTTAAGATAACTCAAAAATATACCGGTACCGGCTTAAAATAAGGGTTGAACTATACCGATACTTTTTTAAACCGTTATTTAACCTTTACACGATTTCGGTACCGAAAAACAAGATGGCGCGGCGTGGGTGCGCGGGGGGGTCGAACTTGTGTATTTTAGTACTTCTATCGAAATATACCGGTATGCATTTCCAACCTCAAAATTCCGGTAAGTACTGAAAAAAATAACGATATCGAAATATTTAGGTAACACTTATTTAACGGTATGACGTCATACCGAAATTTAAAGCTACCTTAATTTTTGGGTAATTCAGTCCTAGACTCGTATTATTTTATTTGAATGTTCTCTAAGTATAAAATTACCTATAAAAACTACGTTAAAAATGTTTTTTATTCAAGCAAGTGCAATAATTTACAATAACACTCAAAGCTCGGGCCATTTTATTTTCATATTCCATTCCGTCTTTTCCATTTTTTTTTTTTTAGATTGGGTTCTTTCATCGCACGGCACAGACGACGCACCATACAGCCAATTCACAACCTCGTTTCATCGCCTCAAGGGGCATCTAATATCGTAAATAAGGCAACTCGTTAGTGGCCAGTAACATTACAACTCGCCTAATTGTGTTTACAGTTAAATAAATAAAATTAAATAAAGGTTTTATGATTCGTCATACTTTGTTAAGGGGCGGAATCGGATAAGTTAATGTTATGTTTTTATTAATTTATGTTTTGTGAAATACATTTTTTATGTTACTTAGATAGTCTAGGTATAGAAATTTGATGGTATGGGGTTCCACAAGCCGCCTTTTACAAATCTAATTGCAACGAATCGAAGTTGTCGAAGACTTGATCGCTTTCTCGCCCGTAAAAATCCATTTTCAATCTTTCGTTACTTAGATCAAAGTTTTTCGATGAGTTTAGGTACCTACCGGTTGCTTGTTTGAATTATTTCGATTGCAGTTCACACGAATTTAGACAAAATTAATAAAGAAAGTAGGTAGGGTAGAAACACCAATTATCAACAATGAATAACGACATGATATTTTAATAATTATCATAAAATAAATAGAAAATACTTTTAAAGGACATTGATAAAAAGATTTTCCCTTAATTGGTTTTAACGACTTCCACATGCAGATACGAAGTAAATAACTAAAGTTTTTAATATCTTTATTAGATCAAAACTCTTTAACATATCGAATTATGGAAATGTAATGAAATTAAAGTCACTTGTATTAACACCCACACAGTTATGTTATAATAAAGAAATCATAAAAATATATTATAGTGATTGCTTTAATAAAACGTTAATGAATTTAAATCATAAAATGTTGGTGCGTAGTTTTATAAAGTTCAATAACTTGGACAATTTAAAGTAAGTTTGCTTAACAATTTACTTTTCATTGGCGGAAGAGGGACTGATTAACTGAAAGGCAGTGTATTTGTTACTTATGTACTTGCAAGATAAAAATACAATTAGAGGGTACGTAAAAAATACGCCATTGCTAAAATGCCCTCTTGTAGTTATAGGCTTTATCATCATCATCATTATTGGCAGCCTTGTTCCACCTACTGTTGAGTATAGGCCTCCTCCGTTTTGAGTCATGCTTCCCTGGTATGTGCGAGTCTCATCCAGGTTATCCTCGCGATCCTCTGTGGGTCATCCACCCATTTGGCCATTGGTCTGCCAACGCTCCTTCTACCGTTTCGCAGCAACCATTACATAAGGGCTCTGCTCCACCTGTCATAACCACGTCTAGCCAAGTCATAGGCTGCCTACGAGGAATACCTGAGCTTCTTAATGAAAACTCCTTATTAAATTCCATCTTATAATTTATTTTATAATCTTCTACTTACTTCCCCTTAATCCCTAATTAAGCGACTACTTATCAATAATGAGTTGATCCACAATGACCATCATTATAATCTAGAGGCGTTTTCAAAATTCGAATTCATTATCGGCATGTTATATCGATTGCATTTGATGCAGGTATTTGAATCGATGAATCGAGTTAATTAAGTCATTGGAGAGAGTTGCTTGTGCCTGCTTTTTTAATTATTATTAATCTGGATGTGTTACCGAATTAGTTTTTTATGATGATGCTTTAGTTGCTTCATTTGAGTTTGAGAAATGTAGGTGTTAGAATGGAAGCAGTTACGTAATATAATTGTAGTGTGGGAGATTTTAGATTATTATGACTTTATTTAGTTTTATTGACTACAAACACGTGTATGTTTGTGCCCAAAATCAAGGAAGGCAGCCTGTATATACGATCTGAAATATATAACGGAAGTTAAGACCCGGGTCTTGAACAACAGCGAGCCTAAATCAATTAAAGATGACAGATTTATTATCCTCAAAAAACCTACATTTTTCAGGACTTCAATTCATATAACCTTGGCTCGTTGTTGTTGTAAACTATTGGCAGCTGGCGGCTTCCTTGTAATCTTGTAAAGCTAGGTAGGCTTGGTTTAGTTTAGTCTCTTCTTGGCCTGGTGGGCGCAACTTCACAACTACTTTTTCAGTGCTGCTTCAAGACTGCTGAGCATGAAGTCCCCACGTCAATGTGATATTAGGTTTTCAATTAGGAATATCCCAGTAACGGCCGGTCTTGAGTTTGATTTTGTGCCCTGTTGCTATCTTGATAACAATAGACCCAGATCTTTAAAAATAACTGGAGAAATATTCGTGACCGGCAGGGTAGATAACTAGGTATCTATTTATGTACACCTCAACCTGCTCTCTATGGGAAATACAGGCGTGTTCTGTGATACATTCTGCTATAGTCATAACATGACAACAATAAACAATTGTCTTATCTTAGTTCAGAACATCTTTCATGCATTACGACTAAATTAAAGGTGATACATTAATTGACTGGATACTTCAAAAGGTTGGGGGCACACTGGGGCTTGTTTTAATAGAACGCTCCCATGGGAATATTGGGATGCATTATAAAGTTAGTCGTGTCCTGAGCAAACCTACTGTATGTCTACTTCTTCTTCTTCTTTTCGTGTGGTTTGTGACTAACCTGATGTCAGAGTTTTAAAGCCGCCCATGGGCCTCTGCCTTGGCTTCACATGCCGTCGATAAATATCTCTCAGGCATGCCGGTTTCCTGCCAGGGTTGCGAGTTTGTCCGAAAGGGATATCGCGGCCCCGGCACACAGGCAACGGAAGGAACACGGGGGTTTTAGTCAGTAAAAGTCTGACACACCCTCCCGCTCGGCCCAGAGCGGGAGAAGTTATTTGATAATCTCCCACCCTCAAAAAAAAAAGGCATGCTGGTTTCCTCACAATGTTTTCCTTCTCCGTTTTTGAACCAAGTGATAATTATACAATACGCACATGAATCCTAAAACTCAGAGCCATGGGTTCGAACACGACACCTATGACTTGGCAGTCCGACGGCCACACCACTAGGCCATCACGGCTACTGTCCTAGGCTGTCTACTGACAGCCTAGGACTTGAAATCTCCAATTCATTAAATTGCCTCTCCACGATGCTGATTTTAGGAATAAGTGTTTTGAATTGTATGAACTTCAGAATATGACGTTATTTTGACAGTTATTTTGAAATTGCTTTCTCACCCGTCTCCACGCGTTAGTCCAAACGCTCACCAATATGTGAAGTGTCAAGTCAGGGATTTTGGTCTTGAAATTAGAATTGGAGAACTGGTGACATTTTTATTTATCCCAGGTTCAAACTATCAATCAGCACCCGCTACGAGCTCAAAACACAATTATGTACAGTGTCAGTAGGTAACCCACATAACGTATTAATATGCTGAAATTTAAACATTTTAGTAGTAAGTATGTTATTAAAGTAAGTAAACATAATAATGAACCTTAAACATAGTTAGGTATTTTTTGTTATGTAAAATGTTCTACATTTAATCCATAATACTAAATATTTAAAGAACGGTGATCATAACAGAAATATTATAATTCAAGTAAGTATTAATAAAATAACATGGGATGTTATTTTATTCAAGTAGGTAAGTTTATTCTTTTCCCTCATTGTGTCCCAGGCAGAGCTAATAATCGTGAACCGCGCGTCGGGCGCTTGCGCCAGCAATGACAGTTCCACTTGGGTTTCCCGCCAAGACGCGCGCGTTCGGATACATACACGACCAATTAATTTTATTGAACTCGTTTTTAATTAACGATTTTATTTTTTTCATTTCAATAAAAATTTGTAAGTGCCTTGTGATCTTGTAATAAAAATAATAGAATAATGACAAAAATATTGATATGGATATCTAATTAAAAAAAATTAAATCATATTTTGGGTTAGGATTTTACCCATTATCATTATTTATTATCAAAATAAGTAGAGTTCTTTTGTAAAACAAACCAAAGGTCGGATTTCACACTTGAAGTTTGTTTAAAAAAAGCCTAATTAACTCCAGAGCGCTACATTATAGGCGGTAGACCGTAAATCCTATAATTCCAGCGACCGAAACTCAGACAATACAAAAATAAAAGTAAAAAGTACTGAGCTTAGTCACTGTACATCCGTCCTCTTTGCAACAAATATTTTTTGTTCTAAAATCAAATTCGGCGCGCTCTTTTTCTTAATCCATCGGATGACTTACGGCCAGTATTCCACTTTAATTAAATAATTACCAAATAAATAAGATGCAACATACCATTCATCAAAATTTAAATCGTACGGCCATAGTTTTTATCATAAAAATTATTAAAAGTAATTAATTTTAAAAAATATACAAAAAAGTTACAGTAGCCCCGATTAATCCGCATATTTTTTTCTTCTAGAACCAGAAAACTTATAAAATGAAGTCATTTATATACATAGTGTTATTCTTATTTACACAAAACTCAGTGAAAAGTGAGAAACCGTTCAAAAGTATCCCAGTGACTGTAAAAACTTATGAAAATGACACAGTTCTTCTACCGTGCTATATTGATGAAAATGGTAAGTAATAAAAACTTTGTTTAAAAAAAAGGGAGCAATAGAAAATTTAAACGACTAGGCTTAGAACAAAGTAACTTATCTACTTAAAATAAGAACGTAAGTTAATAATAAGAAGAAAAAACACTTTTGCGAACTTAAATATCTATCTATCAATCGACTAAGTGATTAATCTACAAATGCAGCTGTTGGGTGTGTCAGTATATACCTCTGAAGGGTGAACGTTCCAATATTCTTGCATGATCTAGTGACTAGATCATGCACGAATATTGGAACTAGATTCTAGTCGAATAAGTATCTGTTAACTATGCAGTGAGGTTAGTATTCTAGTCGAATCTGTAACTATGCAGTGAGGTTAGTAAGTATTTAGATAGTAGAAAAAAATAACAAGATTTTGTTGATACACGACTTAATATAGGTACGCAAATAAAAAAAGCTACTCAAGTAAGTAGATTTTTTATTTGCGTAATTTATGTCATAAATTCTAACAAAGTTTTAAATTCAATGATCAAATGAACAATATTAACAAAATATAAAGAAGAAAGAAAGAAAGAAAATACATTTATTTAGCACAGACTAAAACACATACAATATAATTTACACAGCATATTAAAATAAAAAAAACAAGTAAAAAGTGTAAAGTGCGATGTAAGCAGAATTTTGATGGGGAGTGTGCCTCAGGGCGCCAAAAAGGCCCAGTTCAGCAAAAATGCCAGACAACTTTATGTGCCTGACGCTGGTTTTCAACTGGACCTGAGAGTGTGATGTGATGTGACGGATGTTAATTAGTTTTATAATGTAAAATGTATGCAGCATACTTAAATAAAATAAATATGTGTCAGATAAAAAAATAACAAAATTATTAAGAATATGTAGGTACATAAATAGTGTGATTGTGCATAAAACAATTTGATAAATAAATGAATGAATGAGACGGATGCATGAAAGACCATTGTTAAATAAGTAAGTAAATAAATATGTACTTTGAAATGAGACAGAACAAAAAAAAACGACAAAAAAAAAACATGCTTTAAAGCACCAAACCACATGAGTAAAGAAAATAAACCATTCCCAAAATAATCTAACGGTATGCCTAATTAACTCATCTAAACACCAAGAAACGTAAACATTCGTGATCTAAGCAATTGAATCCTTGTTCTTCCTTAATTGACTCACGAAGGCCACTAACCGGTGCTTTCACCCTGCTAACCCTTCGGCGTCTCATTAGCATCAAAAAGGAGTGAATGTTTTAAATAAATTAACTAAAATATAGGATTTTGAACCATAACTCTATGATATTAAGGTATTGTTTCGAAATAATTTAGAAAGTTGATGTTTATTTTGATTCGTGATGCAGAATTAAGTATGTTTTATCAAAGGAAAGAATCTATATCGTCCATTTTATAATATTGTCTATGGAATGTTTTAAGTGCTCTAATCAATAATATTGATGTCCACCTGTCAATTAAATAATGAAAAGGCGTTTGAAAAGTATTGTGCCCAACAAGTCCCGGTTGTTCGGCCATCCCCAGCTTCGGTTTTTAAGACAGTTTATCCTAAAAGTTGGCAACGTCGCAAATAGCTGTCAAATATTTACCTGTTTTGATTAATTTGTTACCTAATAATACTGTATGGAAATATGAAATGTGGCTAACTAGTGAACTAAAATATTGATAATGAAATGCAATATTTAATATCGTAACACCGAATATTTAGTTTTAGATGTAAAAAAAGTATTTGGAAAATTTCCAAATGCATTTTTTACACGTAAAACGGTTACAACATCAAATTCAGTGTTTTTTTTTTTTTTTTTTTTAGCATTGGAAATAATTAAATGACTTCTCCCGCTCTGGGCAGAGCGAGAGGGTGTGTCAGACTTTTACTGACTAAAACCCACCCGTGTTCCTTCCGTTGCCTGTGTGCCGGGGCCGCGATATCCCTTTCAGACAAGCCCGCAACCCCAGCAGGCATTGGTCTTTCGACCCCGTCGGTTGGTGCTGACATCTCTTTGAGGCGCGCGTGGAACACAACGCGCCGTCGACACGGGCCTGGTCCTTATCGGACGGCGAGCTGCCCATTGCTCACCGTCCGCAAGCCCGCGCCTACGGTGGCCGGAAGTCGGCTCTTGACTCCCGACGCCCGGGGCGTCTCCTACGGCGACTAGGGCCGCGAGGGCGTGCAGCTTGCATCTCCCTCGCGCGCCCCGCCTCCTCCTTCGCGAGCATAACTGCTTCGCAGAAGGAGGTGACGGCCTCCCATGCACTCTCGCTCCGAACCATGGCCTGAACCAGGGCCGGACGCGAGAGATCGTCGCCGCCGATCGCCTCCGTGAGGACACGGCGGTGCTCCGCCCAAGCCGGGCAGACCTCCACCGTATGCTCCACCGTGTCCTCCGGGCGATCCACACAGTGGTGACACCCGGGCGTTTCCTCCCGCCTTATTCGGAACAGGAACCTCCCGAAACAATCAAATTCAGTGTTATAATTGCAATTCATTATTAATATTCTAGTTCGCTAGTTAGCCACATTTCATATTTCCATACAGTAATATTGCCAAATTAATCAAAACAGTGAAATATTTGACATCTATTTCCGACGTTGCCCATTTTCAGAATAAATGCTCTTAGTGCTACGACTTATAGGCGCTGTCAAAATCAACACACAAACACAATATGGTTACCCATGGAAATGTAAGTTTGGGTCAGTTTTTCGAGTGAAAATTATTGCAAAGCTAATGTGACAAAACTGTCAAGCGCGCGTAAACGGCTGTGAGTTTTCAACAAAGAATTGCAGCAGCTTACGCGCTTTTCACAATTTGTCACATTAATTTTGTTCACAATCTGAATCTTTGTGGAGGATATTGCTAATACATTGCTTCATATGTACGGAAAATTTGTCTGCCCAATAATGTAAATTACGCAATAAATGTAGGACAATCAAAATGAAACCCATTGCTACTGTTAGCGAGTTACGCAATGATCCCGCTTGATAATTATTTTTGTAAATTGGTTGAAAAAATACTTTTATACGTCTAAAATAAATTATGTTTTAAAACTAAAAGATGAGTTCGGTGTTTCGTAACCGACTACTCTAAGAAGAAGCACCGAAACAAACTCAGAGGTCACAGTTTCTTTTAAAAGTCCAGACATAATCTTGGTCAGGCCATATGAGGATCATGTAGATAGATTAGTGTCGGAGATTTTGTTTTGAGGAAAGAACCACACAGATTTGAGCCACAACTTTAACTGACACAACATTGACTGTCCTATCGGTAAACGTAGTGTTGCGCACATGAACGTATCTATGGACGTAGTATCGTATACGGTTGCCAATTCAACCAACATAACTCGAATAAAATCCTACATACACAAAATACAAATCCATAAGTAGATAAATAAATAATTAAGTACATAACGCTTAAAATTGATAGGTACCCAATTCAGCCGTCCTCTAATTTCCAAGCACCATAAATTACGGCGGAAATGTATGATTACTTATTTGAGCATAATATTATTTTTATAACTATATGTAGTTAGGTACAATACACTTCATTGTTAAGGCTAGTTACAGACAGTAGGTAGGTAATACAGCCTTATATATTTTTTTTTTTTTTGTTAAGCTTTCTTATTCTAGAATCAAATCTGTGGATATTTTTAACTAAATTCCGTATGATCTATACGATTTCATAATATATATACTTATTCCTCTTCCACAGCATTAAATGTAGAGTAATGGGTCAACTTTATTTATTTTCTCCACAGACCACGCTAAAGCTCAGTGAAATAAAATAAATATAAAATGTTTTACATTCATCAACACTTGTTTGGTTATCTTTACCTTTAAAAGAAAGTGCAAATTGTATTGCTGCAATCTGACTGACTTGATGAAATGGTGCTTCGCATGTTGTCAAGCGTCAATCAATAGGTTGGTTTGGGTTACGACTCCCATTTGCATAAAATAACATTGCATAACAGGTTATCTCACGGAAAATGCGGACGACTGTTGATTCTAAAAGTGTAGGTATTGGAATAACTTAATTGTTTAAGAAAGCTTAGGTAAGTACTTCAACAAGCAAGGAGCTGTGGAAAAGGGTTTCGCAGATCTTTGTCTAATAGCTGATATTATGAGTACAATGGTATTTTAAACAATAAAAGCTTTTCGACGTTTCTTGCATTAAAGTGCCATATTTTGTCATTTATCTGTCAATACTGCTCTCATCCATACAACCCGACAGTGTGCACCCATCCTAACAACGGATCGGTCCACATTTCATTATAACAAATTGCTCTCATAGATTACGCCATAAGCCTTATTACACACTATTGTAATAATGATTTATAATTCAGTTTAATATAGACAAACACGCTATGGGCTTAATTTTACTAATCAAGTGTTGTTAGTCGTTTGTCTTGTGATTTAAAATTGATCGTAGTTTGTTTTGTTTACTCGAACTTTTAAAAACAAATGCAATTCTGTCCAGTGATTAAACTTACAATCAGCCTCGAAAGCCTTATTGAAAAAAAATATAAATGGACATGTCGGACATTTATTTTAATCAGGCTAGGACAGGATAGGGTTTCAAATAAGTCGTGATCAAACAACTCTATTGCCTTGTCATAATTAATTTGATGTGCGATCCGATTTTCGATTGCTGAAATTAAAACTATATCCCGGAATTGAATACAAGAATATAACCCTCCTTCTGGGCATGGGCAGCCGGGTACAACTGACCGACAGATGCATGACAAAACGGATGCTCTATATCTATCTCTTTTCATCCCACTTAAAAGTGCATAAAGAGACTAAATAAGAAAAGTATTCTAACTATGCGTAAGCGCATATGGTTCATGAAATGACGTCAGATGCATAATAAGCTCTAATAGTGCAGTCTGACAGTTGTTTTGTGTTTTCAAGGTTGCGTAACACCACGCCCGTATTTCGCGAAGGGTTGGTTTGTGGTGTTTACTTGTATATTACCTACTGAGAGAGCGGCTTGTGGCTAAGTTATAACAGCCGCACGGGTCGATTGATCGACGTATTCCACATTGGGCACCCGCTTAAATGGCACTTGAGCAAACGGCACCTGAGGTATTCCACTTACGGCACCTATCGATATTTTTCACAGCTACCATTAGTGGAATAATTTGTTATTTAAAATTTTGTTCCACAAATGGCAGCTAGGTGCCGTATGTGGAATACTTCAGGTGCCATTTAAGCGGGTGCCCAATGTGGAATACTAATAATGTCGATTGATTAGGTTAAGCTAGGCTAGACACATGATCTCAGAAGTAGGCAGTGACTTGTCGCTGCCGGCCCTAGTGAATGCGATGGTCGGCAGCGGCGAGTCCTGGGACGCGGTGGTTTCCTACTGCGAGACAGTCGTCTCGCAGAAGGAGGCTGCGGAAAGGGAGAGGGAGATCTCGTCCACTCACCCGGCCCGCAGCAGGCGCACCGGGCGTCGGCGGAGGGCGGATAACGCCCTCTTCCAGCCCCCCTAAATTCTCGCTAGTTATGTTTTAGTCCCATGTAATAAGGCACTTGCCTAAGGCCTATTGCTATCAAGCACTTTGCCCAACCTCGAAATCGAAACCAGGACTCTGAACATCGTCCTCATCATCATGTACAGTAGTCCAAGGAGGCAGACGAAATTTTCAAGTTTGGGTTTTCAAGGCAATTTTTTTATTTTTTTTATCCAAAACCTTCTCAGGCTTCTGAACAAGTTTTTCGCAACATTGGAAAGTAGTTCCCATATCATGTCTTCTTCCATACATCTATATCAGCTAGCAATTAATTATTCACACCCTTTACTCACCAAATCTTCTTTCACACAGTCCATGCATCGTTTCTTTGGTCTCTCTTTCTTTTTATACTAGGTTTTGCCCGCGGCCTACGTGTGTGCCAAAGTTAATCGAAATCTGTTCAGCCATTAAGGCGAAGGAAAAGGTAACAGACAGAGTTTACCTTTTCACGCCTAGGGTGTCACGTATAGGGTGGTAGGGACATCGACGCGAAAACTGATACCATGGATTCAGTACATGATCCTGAACACACAAGGGTTCTGTAGTTGGGATGAGTTTATCCCAAAAACCAACTAACTTTGAAAAACATGTTCTTCAAACGTGTTCATACATTCCGTATGGGAGAACATGTTTTTGCAACTGAAAATGGAAGTTGGTCGATTAATACTCGTTAACTTGTAGATTACCTAGCTGTGATAGTTTTCCTTTTAATTTTGTTATATACAGGATGTCAGGGACATCGACGCGAAAACAGTTACTTAAGTTTTTTTTTGGGAAATTATCAAATAACTTCTCCCGCTCTGGCCGGAGCGGGAGGGTGTGTCAGACTTTTACTGACTAAAACCCACCCGTGTTCCATCCGTTGCCTGTTTGCCGGGGCCGCGATATACCTTTCGGACAAACTCGCAACTCTGGCAGGCATTGGCCCTTACGGACCCCGTCAGTTGATGCTGACATCTCTTTGTGGCGCGCGTGGAACACAACGCGCCGTCGACGCGGGCCTGGACCTAATCGGACGGCAAGCTACCTATTGCTCACCGTCCGCAAGCCCGCGCCTAAGGTGGCCGGAAGTCGGCTCTCGACTCCCGACGCCCGGGGTGTCTCCTGCGGCGACTAGGGGCGCGAGGGCGCGAATCTTGCCCTCCCTCGCGCGCTCCGCCTCCTCTTTCGCGAGCATTACTGCTTCGCAGAAGGAAGTGACGGCCTCCCATGCACTCTCGGTCCGGACCATGGCCTGAACCAGGCCGGACGCGAGAGATCTCCGCCGCCGATCGCCTGCGTGAGGAAACGGCGGTGCTCCGCCCAGAACTCCCGCCCCTGCGTTGAAATTTTTAGTCGGTTATTTTTTTTTTAAATCTGCTGTT
Organism: Agrochola lota; assembly: GCA_947364205.1. NCBI lineage: Eukaryota > Metazoa > Arthropoda > Insecta > Lepidoptera > Noctuidae > Agrochola > Agrochola lota. The sequence goes on along the minus strand of OX376244.1, from coordinate 4,048,517 downwards.
CTATAGAAAAGTGCAATACTGTCAGCAGATTTTTTTTTAAATAACCGACGTTATATTTCAACGCATGGGGATTCAAGATCATTTACTGAATCCATGGTATCAGTTTTCGCGTCGATGTCCCTGCCACCCAGTAGAATATCTAAAAGGTGGGTATGGATCTTCATCCATTCGGCTCCTAAAGGTTCTTTGCGTTGTAAAATCTCACTCACGCACCCAAGGAGATCCCCTTTTATATCCCCTCTAGAAAACATTCCATTAGTCACCTCACAGTTTCCTTCCTTGTATCATCTTATTGACACAGTCCACTTATCCACTGGAAGTGTTTGCGCTCAGTAGCCCATAGCCCATTTGTTATTTCGGCGCAGTTCCTGTTTTGAAACTAACTGACGAATAAACCACTTAAGTGGGTAAGTCCGAGGTGACAAGATCTTCGGTAGTGTGTTGATGACTATCCTTATCGGAAGTTATAGTTTGTTTGGTATGAATCTATCATTTGCTGAATGAACTTTCGATCAACAAAGAAAGCAATGTTTACTAATAATAATATTTACTATTCAGATTAGTAAGTAGAGTTTGACGTGTGAGGATCGTTCTATCACAATATTAATGCCACTCGCTGAAAACACACCACAGAACCAATTCAGTACATGCTTAGGTACCTACATACATATGTGAAAATGTTGAGCGTTGTTTTAATTTTAAAGCATACCCTTTCAGACCGACGGTTGACAAAATAAATATAATGACAGACCTTCAAATTATGTCCCTCAAGGTCAAAAACTCCAACATTTGTGACATCCTAAACAAAACAATTCCTTTTGATAACATTACTATGAAAACCGGTATTCCAAACATTAGGACAGTCAGATTTAATACATAAATGTGCCCCCATGCTTGTCGATAAATCATGGGGCACAAAAGCGACATATTTTTGTGTTCAACACGTACTCTAAGATTAGATCGTGGCATTCAGTTATAAGAATAATGTAGTAAAATGGATGTGGCATTTCTATACTGTATGGGAAATAGTTTTTACAGAGTTAGTTACACCTCTGCCCTACCATTCGAGGAAACAAGGCGTTATAATATAGTGTTGTTGTAAGAGTTTTTATTTTGTCATAGGGACGTAGACGTTATAATGCTCTAACTTTAGTCATTTTTGTGCTGTTTCGTTTCTCTTTCTCTAAAATATAGCTAAAAGAAACGGGAGACACTTTGCCATATTTTGTCATTTACCTGTCAATATAATTGCTGGCATTCGAACAATCAGACACTGTGCACCCATCCTAACAACGGATCAGTCCACATTTCATTATAACAAATTGCTCTCATAAATTACGGTATAAGCATATGACCTCCGTAGGCGCGACTCTCTAAGGGAACTGTTTAAAGATATTCACATCATGACGGTACCTTGTCAATATATCTATGAAAACATTATGTACGTGAGGAAAAATCTACATCTTTCTAGTAAAAGAGGTGCAAGACACAATTGCATCACTAGGAATAGGGACCAATTAGTTCAACCGGGTTTTAGGCTGTCTAAAGTGGACTCGTCTTTCATGGGGTACTGTTTAAAATGTTACAATAAAATACCTCCCAACATACTTCAACTGAATGAAACGAAATTTAAATCTTATATTAAACGCACACTATGCAGTCAGGCATATTATAAGTTGGGAGATTATATCGCTGATAAAAATGCCTGGCTCAAGTTGAGCCAGGCATTTTTATCAGCGTTGAGCCGCTCAACGCTGGTCGTGCTCCACAAGGGCGCATAAACTAACTGATTAGCATTTGAACATACTGTTGGAGCTGCTGAAGATTATAAACTATCTTTGCATTGTATAAATTCAATCTCTTAACATTGTATAATTGCATAGCACATATGTGAGTACTATGTACGGACTATAAAGCTACCATATAGGTACTGGGTATGTCTTGACACTGAAAACTGACATACGGGCTATTAATAATTGAACTAATATTATTCGCCCATAAATGAGACATTGTTAAAATTAAAAAGTCATTAAAAATCATAAGAAGATTAAGACCATGGCCAACGGAATCCAGTCAGGAGAAAACCGACTATAACTAATTAAAAACTGCGTGATCTTTAATAACGATCAATTAATATTTCGTAAGACTGAGCTTCATTGACCTAGTGTGCTAGTGCTACAAATTGTTCCTGATGTTTTTTTTTCCTCAGTTAATTGCAATTAATGTCATAATAATATATCATCAGTTTTGTCAATATCCCTATTTTTGCAAATTGTGGGATATTAATCTAAGTTAATGTCGTCCATTAAATGGCAAAAATGAGGATTTTTGAAGATAAAAAAATAAATAATCTGTGTTTCCTCCATTGATACGAATCACACAATCACAGCGATCTGGCATGCTTAAAATCATTTTCAGGAATGGCCGCCCACGTTCTTTCCAACAAGATAAAAAGTTTTTGCTGGCTCTTCTTTGGAGCATATCCCATGCGTGCTCAATTGGGTTGAGGTGTGGCGATTGAGTAGGCCACGGCAGAACGTTGATGCGAACATCGGCAAGAGTGCGTGTTACGACTCTAGCCGTGTGTGGACGTGCATTAGTCGAAACGAATCACCCAACCGGCTTCGCAAAGGGATGATTACGTCTAAAACAATCCTCTCCGCATAAATCTGTGCATTGAGGTTGCTCCTGATCCAAATGAGATCGGTTCTTCCACCGATCCAAAATCCGGCCCAAACCATTATTGTTCCCCCGCCATAGGAATTAACTTCCTGACAAAATTTCAAACGTTCTTGACGTCCAGAGGTCCTTCTAACTCGAGTACATCATGTATGTATGTATACGAGATTCATCGGAAAAGCAAAAACAACGCCAGTCTTCGGGCCCTAAAGCAAAGAAAAAGAAAGAAAGAAAAAGTGTTTATATAAATAAGTACGTAATAATAGAAACTAAACGCACATTACAAAAAAAAACAAGATACCATACGATTGCGGGGTGCTATAGGTTGAACTCTCAGCGGTCTTCGGGAACGCAGACCCACTTCACGTAAACGATTTCGGATGGTTTGGTCACTTATTAGCAAGCCTGAAGAGTTGTGGAGCCTCGTAGCCAACATCATGGCAACATGTACGATTCCGTCGAGCAGTATTTTGGATGTAAGTACCGGTCCTGTCTGAGAGTGGTGATGCGAGATTGTCCTCAATGTCGCTCTGCCACGCTGCCCGTGATACGATAGCGTGTCCAGAGGTGGCTTATGACGCTCTGTGTACGTTGCCTGGAACCATCTTGCAACATTCCGACGACTCTCATCATCTCTTCTCGTGTCAAATGATGTCGTCGCTCTATGTCGATGCAATTTTTTTTCAGTTTCGATTCAAAAATTGTAATGGTTTTGTAAAAACGCACATACAACAAACATACTTTTATAGGAATCCTGATTGACAGCAGAATTTCAATTTAATTTTTTTTTTAAAGAAAATTCTTTATTCAAATAATGAAATTCACTAAAAATAATCAATAACGATCCAAAAAGTTAAAATAATAATCCTCAATTGCGGCAATGCTCTAAAACGTACTTGATCCCTAGACACTTTTGATGCGTGTACTTACCTACTTACCACGGAATAGCAAAAACAGGAGAACAAACAAAAAAATCTTCCCTAGGGGCCATTCATTTATTACGTAAGACGATTTAGGGGGGGAGTAGGGTCGACCATGTCTTATTTTTTCTTACAAGGGTGTGGGAGGGAGTTTCGATAGCTCTTACGTAAGATCAAAAAAAGAAAAATGCGCAAAGTTAAATTATTATACTTTGAAAAAGCGCAGGCAACCGCGCGATTGCCGAGGTTCGCTCGGATGCGTATAGGTAAATAGAAGCAACACCTATTATTAGAGATGGTCCAGTGGCAGATCCACTTTCCGAGTGGGTTTTGAGCCCCTGGACTGAAAATCTTATGCAGGTTAAGATGAATGATTAAAACCAAAGCTTATTACTACCAAAATATTAAAAATATTGGTACCTTTGTAAGTACAAATAAAGATTTCCAAAAATTGTTACATTGAAAAATAAACATTAAAACAAACCAAACGTGTATTCTTTTTTTCGTTTAGATTCTTAAGTAATAAATATTAAACAGGGGGGGTCGGCCTATTCTTATTTTTTCTTATAATAGGGGGGGAGGGGGTCCAAAACTAGCGAAAATTGTCTTATGTAATAAATGAATGGCCCCCTATGCTGAAAAATGAGACCGATACCAATCTTCAAATTGTGCCTTCTCCATAATTACCTCGTTCGATTCGCTTGAAAATATCACTGATTTCAATCCTCCTAATGCCACCTCCATACTTTTCTCGTTTCGTTCTCCGTCTTGTTAGCGGCCTAGCATACAGGAAGGAGCGTAGATCCTGATCTTTGTGGCCCAATTGTGTCTCCATTGACGGCGACCCCTCAAAGAATGAGCCATTGTACGCTTTCTTTGACCGTCTACCAATCTTTCAATATCGTCGTTTATCAGAAAATGAAACGAAATTGGCAATTGTCATGAACACTATGAACATTACTAATGCAAAAAAATAAAACACAATGCATTACATCTGACAAGTTTTGTTGGTGAATTTATTCTGGAATTTTAAAGTTACTCAATAAACTGTTGATGTTCATCCTCTTCTCAACCATAGTCCAGTCTTACCAAGGGGTATCGTTTTACCCAGTAACTGGGTTGTCGAGGTAGGGAGATATGTAGCCGTTCCATATAAAATACTGGTATTCAGCTGCATCCCGTCAGACGAGAAGCCCACGCCAACATTGGAATTGGTTGGGGAAAGGCTAGGCCAGTGGTCGGCAAACTCATTAATCAATAGCCAAATATCATCAATATAACGACTAAGATTTCATATGAGAGCCAATCCTTTCTGTGTGTCACTATTAATTATTTTTTCTAACGTCAATTCTCAATTTCCTTCCAGAAAGCAAGCTCCGCGTGCGCTGGTACAAAGACAAGAAGCTCCTAGGTGACAGTCACACCCCGCACGAGATCCTACCGCCCCGAGTGAGGATGCACTCCAACTACAGCCTGCAGGTGGATGTTCTGCAGGCTGAGGATACGGCTGACTACACGTGTGAGGTAAGGTGCTACTGGTTACTGCCAGCCTGCATCATCCCACAGCTAGGCAAAGGCTTCCTGGACAATTTTTTTTTTTTTAATACTCAGAGACGGACTTAATGCCATAGGCATTTTCGACTAAGTCAACCTTTGGGTGATGCAGAGACAAACAGTTGTAGGTGCAATAACGAAAATTGTGGAATAAATATTTATTTACCGCCACCTAATTATATGTATATAGGTATAAGTATATTATAAGAACAAATAAATACACACCATTGACTTTTAGTTTAGTGGTTTTTAGGGTTCCGTAGTAAACAAGGAACCCTTATAGTTTCGCTATGTCCGTCTGTCTGTCCGCGGCTTAGCTCAGAGACTCTTTGTTATAGAAAACTGTAATTTGGCATGGGTATACATATTAATCACGCCGACAAAGTGGTAAAATAAAATCATGTTTTTTTTTTAAAGTCCCTCCCGGGGTACATGCAAAGTGGGGATGTTTTTTTTTCCTCATCTATTCCATAGTGTGGGGTGTCGTTAGAAAGGTCGTTCAAAAATATTGCAAGTTTGTGAAAACTATTTTTGGATTCCGTTTGCGAAATATTAAGTTTTAAGGTTCGTGCAGACTCTAATACAACAATTTCTAAGAAGACTTCACGGTAGAGCAATTACCGGTGTCGTCGCGCGACAAGTTGCTCCAGTCTGCACGAGCCTTTAAAGTGCTAATTGTTGTTAGAGTCAAGTTTCCCCCCCAATGTCAGCCAAATGGTTGGTTTTGGATATGTGAAAAAATTCACGGTAGTAGTATATATGTATAACGAAATTAAAAGTAAAACTATCACAGCTAAGTAGGTTTTACAAGTTAACAAGGAATAATCGACCAACTTACATTTGCGGTTGCAAAAACATGTTACCCCATACATTCCTTAAGGGAGCAGATGTTTTTCAAAGGTAAGTTTGTTCTTGCGATAAATTCATCCCAACTACGGAACCCTTCATTGTGCGTGGTCTGACACTAACTTGGCAATTTTTTTTAAATCTTTGTGGTAGTACAAATAGTCAATGTTCTGGAAGGGAGACTCCGAATTGGTAAGCGTAAGACGCTTTGAGGACAAGTAGGTACCAGAAGGCCTTTTTTTTTTGTGGATGGGAAATGACTTCTCCCGCTCTAGGCGGAGCGGGACGGCGGCGGCGTGTCAGACTTTTACTGACTAAACCCACCTGTGTTCCTTCCGTTGCCTGTGTGCCGGGGCCGCGATATCCCTTCCGGACAAACTCGGAACCCTGGCAGGCATTGGCCCTTACGGACCCCGTCAGTTGGTGCTGACATCTCTTTGCGGCGCGCGTGGAACACAACGCGCCGTCGACCCGGGCCTGGTCCTTATCGGACGGCGAGCTACCCATTGCTCACCGTCCGCAAGCCCGCGCCTACGGTGGCTGGAAGTCGACTCGTGACTCCCAGGTTCCAGAAGGCCTAACAAACTTATATTTTTTCAGGGCGAGAAACCCCCTGTTTTGAGGGTCTCTCAAATTATCATTACCTTGTTCATTATGGTCATCCCTTTTCTTTTTTTTTTTTTTTTCTTTTTTAATTTGGTTTTTATTTGTAGTACAATATGCTGTGTGCTTTTTAGTCTGTGCTAAATAAATGTTTTTTCTTTTTTTTCTTTTTTTTCTTTCTTTTCTTTCTTTTCTTTCTTTTCTTTCTTTTCTTTCTTTTCTTTCTTTTCTTACTTTTCTTTCTTTTTCATCCACAGCTGAGTAAAGGCTTCTTTCCTTTTGTGCCATGTATCCCTGGTCCGTGCGAGTCTCAACCAGGTCATCCCGCGATCTTCTGTAGCTCGTCCACCCATCTGGCCATTGGTCTGCCAATGCTCCTTCTGCCGTTTCTTGGCAACTATTCCGTTAAGGCTCTACTCCACCTGCTATTTCAAAACTCCTTCGTCTTGAAACTTAGTCCTATGTCGGATCTCTGAGCCCTACTAAGCTCGTAGGAGAACATCACGTAAAATTTTCAAATAAACTTCAACAAAAAATTCAACTAATTTTATAGTGAACTCGACGTTAAATTGCAAGCGGAACAATAAAAAGTATTTCATTGGTATAGTAATTAGTTTAAACTGATGAAAAGACGGCCGCCCTTCGATCTTAACTATTTTTAATTTGTTGCCAGTGTTGTCATTGTGAATTGATAGGTGCTATCGATAGCGATTGGCGAATTTTATCGACATTTCTGTTGAAGGTATTTTTGACATAAATTACCTTCAACAGAAATGCAACGTTTACAGTAGATAAAAAATGTGTATTAATAGCCTTAACGTCAGGGCTTCACAAATCCCTAGTCGAATAGTCATGAGGTCAAGACTCATGACACTGTTGACATGATTTTGTCAGAACATTATGTACTTATTCTACATAATATGTAGGACAACGGCAAGCTGTAATCGTTGGAAAGTTAATAATATGATCCCGAAGCCAGTCAAATTCTTAATCGGTTTAGGCAACCCCATTGTTTATGATTTGATTAGGGGATTTTATAAGGGCCCAAGGCTTTCACGATACACCTTTAAATATTGGCCTCAAAACTAAAATAACTATGAAAGCGACTAGAAAACCCGTTATTTTGGGCAATTTTTTGCAGAAAATCACGTCATCTCCATTGCCTTCATCAAGATTCCCTTAGCTTAATTGATCAAGAACCAGTACCTTAATTGCGTAATAGACGATCAATCAGAATCTGAATCGTTTTGAAACAGATTGCTAATCCATTGCTTCAAAATTCGAAAAAAATATCTCCTCAACAACGTAAATAACGCAATGAATGTTGTTGAACTGTCAAAATGAAACAGACTAGTCGTAATCCTTTACGAAAATATGTTACGTAATAAGATAGCTGGTAGAATAAAAATTTCGATAAAATTCTCGATCTCTCATTGTCCCAGCACTAACCACGATGTCCGTTTCAGAGTTAGCTCTAAGTCGGTCCAATTATGCAATTAATCAATTTGTACTAACTCTTTTGTTACCGACCACGTTATTTTGTAACTGGCACGACTGTGGGGGTTCATTGAAGCGATGTTGTCATGACTTCGGTATAATATAGGTTCAAGATCACTAGCCTGTGATTCATATAATAATTCTAGGTACAGATGACATAATGAATCTGTTAACTATAGAGTTTCTTGCCCATTCTTCTCCATACGAAACTATGTTTTGGTAGGACGCGTAGAATCAATTCTATTTTCTTGTAAATTTTGTCGATCAAAGGCCTATTTGAAATAAATGATTTAATATTGAATAGCTTAAAGATTATACATATACAGGGACATCAATGTCATCTGCTTAGCCTCGGCTTTCAGTCTCACCGGAGTCTATTTTACATGGAGCTGCTGCCTATCTGACCTCCACAACCCAATGGAAAGTTATCACTAAAATACCCAGCATGTTCTTGAGTCGAGACCGCGAATCGACAAGCGTAGGGTAGGACGCCCTCAGGCTAGGTGGACTGACGATCTTGGTATGGTGGCTGGTAGCAGCTGAATGGCCAAACGAGTTAAATGGGGTACGATTGGAGAGGCCTATGTCCAGCAGTGGACTATTCTAGGATATACACTGATGAAGATGATGATAATCTTGTTGCCTGTATGGGCGATTTAGAATACTTTTATTTCAGACTAGCTTCCGCCAGCGGTTTCGCCCGCGTCATATTTTTATAAATTATAGCTTATATTACTCAGTGATAATATAGCATTCCACTGGTGAAGGAATTTTTAAAGTCGGTCCAGTAGTTTTTGAGTTTACCATTACAAAAAAAAACACAAATCCGTAGGGTTAGTAACAAAGTAGGTACAGACTTATGTAGATAAAAATACAATTAAAATTCAGCGTGGAGCTGCATCCACCTCCGCAACATCGGGAATCTCACCGATCTGCGAACACACTGAGAATACTGTTGGTGCTGCCGCGAACACGCGTCATCAGGATTTTTTTTAAGGATTCCAACGGTAATTTCTTAAAAGAGGACAGTTAATCCTGTAGACTAGAGTTACATTACATGACCCACATAATCTCAAGTTACACTTTTAACTTAAAAAAACTGTGCCACAACGAGTGTTTAGTTACTCCGTCTTATGCAAAAGGAAGTAAGTAGTTAGCTCAATGGGCGGTACTTAGAACTAAAGGGTAATTAATTGACCACCTTGTATGGTAATTAGTGGATGGCAGTCTGTATGTTTTATCTAGATATATATGTTGTAGGAATGTTGATTAAAGAGAATAGTATTTAGTAGGAGTCCGCTACGTGATGGATTTTCATTTTGACTTCGCTATCGGTTTTGGCACCCTCGAAAACCATGAAAACGACACTCATGACGAACAATTTGAAAATTTTCGCAGCTGCCATCTTGGATTTAGATTTTAACGTCACTCACTAGCGACTCGAAAACCATGAAAACGTAGTATTTGTATTTTGGAAGATTCTAATTTTTACTGTGTAGCTTTATACCAATTATGTCATAAAAAGACTACACGCTCAGAGCTACCTACCTAATCACTATAATTATGCTGGCGGTAGAGTGGGGTATTGATCGAAATGTTGGGCTATCACCGTTTATTGAACTGACGTTCTACCGAGGGCTTTGATGTTCGGCGCATGAGTTTGAGCTCTTTTCTTCTTCATTGTTCGCAGATCATCAGGCCGGAGCCATGGGGTCCGATCAGGCAAACGCACTCCATAGAAGTACTATGTAAGTTATTAAAACTATTTTCATTATTCAACTCTTTTAGCATGACTCTGTGTTCAGCCGTAACAGGAATTTGGAGCCGTTGGTTTCCGCAGGGCGAAATAAAGTTGAAATTGTGCAGACTTAGCTCTAATCGATCCTAAAAGTAAAACAGAAGGGCTGTTGACGCCTTGCATGTGTGCGTGCACAAGGACTACACACGCATACGGACCGGCGTTCCCGAGGCGACACGCAGCGGTAGCAGCGGCGCGCGCGGGGTACTTGCGCGGAGTGCGCGGTGCGCCCCACCATTCGCCTCAATGAGTCGACGACACCGGTTATGTTGTGTCGAAATATTTTTTATTGTCATTAATGTGAAAGTCATTATAAACTTAATATTGTACTTGGATTTTCATTAGAGAAGTCTCGGTAACAACAACGAGTCCACCCCTTCGCTGCCAGAATTCTACGAGTTCTACAATACTAGCTTTTGCCCGCGGCTTCCCCTGCGTGGAGGTCGGAAATTATCCCACGAGAAAGTACTACCGGAATAAAAAATATCGTATGTCCTAACCCAGGTCATTGTCTACCCGTATAAATTGTATCATCAAAATCGATTCGGCCGTTTAGCGGTGAAAGCGTAACAAACTCACATTCGCATTTATAATATTTATTAGGATTGTCTCATCTGGTGTTTATTGCAGACTCGCCAACGATCAAGACGGTACCAGAGGATGGATTCCTGGAAGTTCGAAAGGGTGACTACGTTGACATCGGGTGTGAGACCACCGGGACTCCAGCCCCTATTGTAGACTGGAGGAAAAATGTAAGCATAACGCTTATCCTGAAAATTTTACTGAATAAATTCAGCGTATCAGCTTTGCCGAGCCTTGGTCAAGCTTAAGAGCGGAATAAAACTCTTGACACCTTTATCTACAAAGCATGACACACAACATCCCTTAGTCTCATCCAGAACACACAACAGGAGACGTGTTTGTGACAACTAGACTTGACTAGAATAATTATTGACAGAGTCACTCTTTAGGGTTCCATACTACAAAAGCAAAAAAAAAGTGTGTGTGTGTCAGATCCTACGCACGACTGAAGTTTGTTTGTTTGTCTTTGAATAGGTATGCAATAGGCAAAGAAGGAAAATAAACGCAAATAAAAAAATTAAACCCTACCCCCAATATTTTTTTTTGCTGTCGGAATATTGACCGTGGTGTATATCGATGTATGGGAGAACATGTTTTTCAACTACAATGTTAAGTTTGTTTTTGAGATAAATTCATCCCAACTACGGGACCCTTTGTGCGTAGTTCGTTCGACACGCACTTGGGCAGTTTTTTTTTCGTGTGACGCTATGAGCTATTTTGTTCAGGGCTATTCAGTTATTGTAGAGAGGCGGACTCCCCAGGGTTAATCTGCTCGCTCGGCGAAGTTCAATACTTGCACACCAAAGACCACATTTTCTCAAAAATTATTATTTTTGTGATCCAGGGCGAGATGATGGCGTTGTTAGAACACCGCTCCCGCATCAGGTTCAGGGCAGAGCACCGGTTGTTGGCAGGCGTGTACGAGTGCATCGCCAACAACGGCGTGGGGGATCCGGCCAGGGCATCCATTACAGTTGTTATACAAGGTAGGTTGTTGAGGATCTTAATTAATTGTTTGTTTTTGTCATGTCGTGGTGGAAAGGTTTGGCCAGTCAAGAAGGTTGGTAGAGGCTGAAGTGTCGAACATTCTGGAGCATCGTCAATCGTGGAGACACTCACCAGTAAAGGAAGGAAAAGAAAAGGAACTGATCAATAAGCTAATAGTTTTTGGAGGTAGGCTTTGTATAGTGGGCGAAGACCTTACAGTTAAAGAAACCTACCTTTAAGGCTGACCCCTCGGCCATGACATCACTGCTCACGCCACTTGCGTCTTGCGTCTGGGACCGCGGCGAGAACAAATGCTAGAAGTTATTTAGAGCATGCCAGTCACCGCAGTGCGACTTGTGGTGCGTCTTGCGGCGTGGAAGGAAACAGAGCGACCGCGGCCGGTGGGGAGTGGAGAGGCGTGCGATGAAAACAAAAGTACTAGATCACAGCAGCCATGCCACGACCCAGAGCGGTGCGAACGGCGAGTGCGACTTTGATAAAGGCATTCTGAATAGGTCCGATGCGGTCGCAGTGGCCGCCGCCACTGGTGGGCCGTGGCATGGTGCAGTCAGTCGCATGACGCCCCGCGCCGCAAGACGCACCGTAAGACGCATCGCTCTATGTCGTGGTCCTGGCGTAACAGAAAAAGGAGTGGCGCCAAAATATCTCTAATGAAGTAACGCTAGCACGAAGCTGATTTGCATTGTAATTTCTGTAACTTTGAAAGCCTTCGAATTGAGGATTCAGAGTGTAACTATCAAATCAAGATTTCCTCTTTTACGTAGCTTATAGAAACTGCGGCCGCCGGTAAAAAAAAACAGAATCTTTTCACTATATGTAACATTACGCGTTGAGCTTCGCTGTTACTGACATACTATTGTGTGGTACTTTTCCCAAAAGACCATATCCGATACTAATCTGCTTGATCCTCATAATGACCTAAGTCTATGCGGACTTTAAGAGCGTTTATTCTGAAATTGGGTAACGTCGCAAATAGATGTCAAATATTTCGCTGTTTTCATTATTTTGGCAATATTACTGTATGGAAAAATGAAATGTGGCTAACTAACGAACTAGAATAATAATGATGAATAGGAATGATGCCTGGGTAAAAAAAGTGAAATTCTAATTAGTCCGTCAGTCAGATAATAAAAAAATATTAGACACGTATTTTTTGCTTTATCATATTAATAAAAAATTACTTAAATAAAACGCATTTTAAGTTGGGGAGTGGGGGTCGATACGTCACTAGTACGTATAAAATCTACTTACTCGTGACGTCATGGCACATTTTACCTCAATGTATCGCCGTAATCTTTAGATTACGTAAAAAAAGAAAAAATACGTTTCCAATATTTTTTTTTAATCTCAAAGACGGACTAAAAATAAATTTTTAGTCATCATCCCTATTGCAATTATAATTGATTTGATGTTGTAAACGTTTTAGGTGCAAAAAAGGCATTTGGAAAGTTTCCAAATACTTTTTTTACATCTAAAACAAAATATTCGGGATTACGATATTAATTATTGCATTTCATAATCAATAATAATAATAATAATAAAATAATAAAATAATTTATTTGCGTAAAACATGGTATACAATGGTGTTTAGCATGGGTTAGAGTGGCACAAACATGTTTAGCTACGATAAAACATAGCATGCAAAAATTTTATGTCACAGGGTAATTATAATTAAGTAATTGTAATAATAATTGGTAATTATAATAATAAATGTTAGAATAGAATGTCAATATTTTTTGTCCATAAATTCTTTCAAACTATAAAAGCTATATTCATTTAGCCATTTGTATAATTTGTTTTTAAATAATCTTACATTTAATAGTTTTAAATTATTTGGTATTTTATTATAAGTACGTACACACATTGCTAGACAGCTTTTATTATATTTGGTTAGCTTTGGTAAATCATTTAACACCAGTCCATAAGCATCACGTCTGCTCCGAGGACATACATCGCTTGCTGTCTTGAATAGTTGTTTATTCTTGGTCACAAACACACATATTTCGTAAATATAGAGAGATGGAAGCGGTAACAAACCAAGTTTTTTAAATATTGGCCGACATGTATCATCCGGCTGAAGTCCATAAATTGATCTTAGGCACTTCTTTTGGGCGATGAACGCTCTATTTAGATCAGTGCTATTACCCCACATTATAAGACCATATCGTAGTAACGATTCAACATATGCATGGTAAGATATAATAGCAGTTTTTATGTTTGTTACATTTTTGACTTGCTTCAAAGCGTATACGAATTTATTAATTCTACCACAGACGCTGTTTACGTGTCCCTTCCAGTTTATATCTTGATCAATTATTACTCCTAAAAATTTTGTATGTGGTACTTGTTTAATTTTACTTATATTAAGTTTAATATTATTTTTATTACATTTTAAATACTTATAAATTATATTTTTAAATATTAGAATATAAAAATTAAAACATTTAAAAATATAAAAAATAGTACCCCACCGGTATCGGGAACAGGGTCCAAGCTACAGGGCTTCAGAGAGAGGAACCTCCTAACAATGCGAGCCGTGTCCAGAAGTACCGCTTTCTGAATCAAGCCCTTGATCCAGCTGCCCAACGAGAGCCTCCTTAGGTGTTGGTCGAGGCTCTTGGCAATTAAACCATTGGCTGATACGACTATCGGCACAATGATCGCTGAGTCCACATCCCACATGTCGACAACCTCGCGAGCCAAGTCAAGATACTTGATTTGTTTATCTTTCTCGGCTTTCACGAGGTTCCCGTCATGCGGGACCGTGATGTCAATAATCATTGTGCGCCGCTCTACTCGATCCACCACCACTATATCAGGTTTATTGGCAACAATAGTCCTGTCAGTGATGATGGATCGATCCCAGTACAAAGTGATATTTCCATTTTCGAGAACTGGGTCGGGCGCATACCTATAGTACGGCACTTCAGATTCCACAAGACTGTACTTCAGAGCAAGTTGCTGGTGGATAATCCTGGCTACAAGGTTGTGTCTATGCAAGTACTCTTCGTTAGCTAGACGAGAACAACCGGAGATAATGTGTCGGATTGATTCTCCCGGACGGTGGCATGCCCGACAGATGTCAACCGTGCCGTCTTTCACAATAAATCTACGGTAATTGTTCGTCATGATAACTTCGTCCATAATTGCACAGACAAAACCTTCGGTTTCCCCAAAGAGGTCACCAAAACGCAGCCAGGCTACGGACGCTAGAAAATCTACATCGGGTCCATGTAGGGCCCGGAAAAAGCGTCCGTGAAGCTCCTTACTCTGCCATACCTCCTTGCGATCGTTAGTGTCAAGCACTACAGGCTTGCGCCAGTTCTCTTTAGCCAAGGAGAGCGGGGTGAGGCCCTTGTCCACAGCGACCACATCTCGATGCATCCCCACGTCGGCTTCTAAGAAATATTCCCTGAGACTGCATATCTCGCGATTGTGGAGGGTCTTAGCGTTTAAAAAACCTCGACCTCCACACTTTCGCGGGATATACAGTCTCATTACCGATGACCGTGGGTGGTGCATTCGATATGCAGTCAGCAGCGTACGGACCCTCCTATCCAGAGCGTCGAGTTCGGTCTGAGTCCATTTGAGTATGCCGAAAGAGTACATCAAAACCGGCATGACCCAACCATTGAAGGCGCGCACCTTATTTCCGCCTGATAGAAAACTATTAAATACTTTCTTCAGGCGGCCAAAGAAGCGCTCCTTCAATGATTGCTTCATGTCCGTAACATTGATGCCCAACGCTTCCGACATACCCAAATACTTATAGGTTTCGGATGCGGAGAGGGCTCTAAGGTTTATGGAATCCGCGAGCTGTGTTCCCACAGATTCCATAATCTCCCCTCGCTTTACATGCATGACCGCACATTTGTCCACACCAAATTCCATCCTGATGGCGCTACTGAAAGTTTCAGTTACTTTCAGTAGCTCCATCAGTTGCAAATTGTTGGGGGCAAAGAGTTTAAGGTCATCCATGTAGAGGAGGTGAGATATAACCTGACCACCTCTCCTCAGCCGATAGCCTAGACCTGAATTCTCCAGCAGTGTGCTTAGAGGATTCAGGGCTAAACAGAACCAAAGCGGACTCAAACTATCGCCCTGAAATATGCCTCGCTCGATCCTTATCGGTTCGCTATTCCTCTGGATATTTCGACATCCTGGATAGCGAAGGACCGTCCTCCATTGCCCCATACACGACATCAGGAAGGTGCGCAGAGTTGCATCTACTTTATACAACTCCAGCACCCTCATGAGCCATGTATGTGGCACCGAGTCATAGGCCTTCTTATAATCTATCCAACATGTCGAAAGATCCTTTCGGGAACGACGAACCTGTTGGCTAATGGCCATATCAATGAGGAGTAGCTCCTTAGTACCGCGGGATCCGTTCCTACATCCATTTTGAGAGGCAGACATGATGGAGTTAGTGTCTATATGTTTGTTAATTTTAGCTCTCAAAATAGATGTAAGAACTTTATAGACCGTCGGTAAACATGTGATCGGCCTATAATTTTTGGGTTCCGCAGTGCTACCAGATTTATGGAGCAGGTGGGTAACTCCTGTCGTTAAGAACTGGGGTAGCGAACCAGACTCCAATGCAGTCTGGTACTGAGCCGCCAAGCGAGCGTGCGACCTTATAAACCATTTTATCCAGAAGTTGTGCAGCCCGTCCGGCCCTGGAGATTTCCAGTTAGGCAACGGACGAACTGCACGAGCTACATCTTGGGGGCAGATGGTAATAGCCCCCATTTCTGGTATTGGATCGCAGGCTCGCTCGACTTCCCGAGTCCAATCACCTTCGGTGTGACTGACAGGCACCGACCAGATGCTGCGCCAGAAAGAGCACATGGCAACATCATCCGGTAGACGCGTGTCAGTCTCACCTTGGTCCGGTCGCTCCCAAGCCCTATAAACCCACCTTTCATCACTCTGGAAGGTGCGATTCTGAGTGTATCGCTCTACTCGCCGCTTATACCTACGAATACGGTTCGCCCATGCATACACTTTCTGCTTCAGGAAGTCGATGCGCTCTGTGACACGGGCCATATAGTCCTGAGGGCTGATATCAGTCCCTAAGAACGCCCGTCTCACAAAGCGCATCACTCTGGGGCGAGTATTGCCCTCCCTGAAGCAGATTAGTTTGCCGATGAGCGCTCTGGCCCCACCAATACGGCGCTCAATCCTGCACTGCCAAGCTGGTACAGCAGGTTTCGGTCGTGTAGCTCTAGAGGCATCAGCAAATTTGACGTGAGCTACACGACATGCTGCTACAGCCGCGCAGTACAGAATTGAATGAGTATCAGTGAGGTCTTCGCAGTCATCAAAATAGTTTGACAACTGCGAATCCAGAACCGCTATCAGTGCTCTATTTTTGTTATGCATGGGCAAACGAGGTAAACGTGGTCTAAGTTCGGGCGACATGAACCGATATTCCAGAATTGCACCCTCCAAAGCACTCCTCAGTTCCTCATTGCACTGGGTACTTACGTTTGTAGCCCTGTCATCAATCCTCTCGTCAGCTTGAATTGTAGTGACCTGTGATGGCACTACAATAACACTCCGCGGCGGGGGAGCGATGATAGGGCTACTCTGCATTTCATTTCGCAGGCGATCAAGTACAGCGTTATCCAACATATGATTACGCTGGATGACTCGCACCTGATCCGACAGTCGTTGTGCCGAAACGTTGACAGCTGGCTCAAGCACCTGAAAAAGAGAGAGCATCCGGACACGGTACGCGGTCAGGTTGTTTCCCCCCTCTGTAGCCCCATAGTATGAGCGCATGATGTTTTCGTTAATGGATCGTGTCCATCTCATGCGCTGCACACTTCCGCCGGGAGCTGGGACCCTATCAGAGGCCGGTGGGCCTCGAGGTCCTAAGCCGTCCGGCGGCCGGCGTTCTCTCCGTCGGCGAGCAGGTGGTGGCGTCGTGGGCGGGGAGAAATACTCGTCGCTCGAGCTCGACGCAACTACCGCAGCCAGTGTCGTCACAGCGCTCACAGTGAGGCTGGGTACCGGCGGCGGCGAGGCGGAGCTGAGCGAAGAGTCCGGAGGTGGTGGGCGTGCTAGGCGTGCGGCAGATCTTGTCAACATATTATCTTCATTTTTATTTTCTGTTCATTGTTGTTTTATCGGAGGTGACATGGGCTGTCATGTCACCTCCGATTCGGCAGTTTTTAATAAAATTCTATTGCATTTTGGTGGTGAATTATGACCTTTTTATTATTATTTTTATGGTTTTCCGGTTTCAGGTTTACTTTGTATGGAAAAACTCTTGTAAAAATGCGTCAAAATTATTATAGTTGATAAAACTACGTGGACGAGATGTTCTGTTGACACAGTGTTATGATGTTATTTTTATTATTATTAGATTGGTTAAATTGGATGTATACGGATTTTTCTAAATTTATTTTCAAATGGTGTATGTCAAGCCAGTGTATTAGTATATCAATAGTATTATTAATGTCAGTCTCATGATCTACAACGGTATTTTGCTTTTTATCAGATGTCACAATTATGGATATATCGTCAGCGAATAAGATGCATTTATGATTAGTTATTTTTATGATATCATTTATATATAAAAGGAATAATATTGGGCCTAGTACGCTACCTTGGGGGACGCCATATTTATTATGACTATATTCTGATGAATATGATGTGATGTCTCTGGTTTCGTTCATTTTACTGATAGTCACACATTGTTGCCTATTGCTTAAGTAGGATGATATCCACTGAAGTGCAGGTCCCCTAATCCCAATTGTTTCTAACTTTTGAAGCAGTATATCGTGTGACACCAAATCGAAGGCTTTAGACATATCAAAGAATAGACCTGTAGTGAGATAATTATTATTAATATTTGTGAGTATAATTTTCATAAGAGAATAAATAGCTAACGTAGTCGATTTATCTTTTTGGAAGCCAAACTGTTCGGTACTTATGATTTGAAATTTGTTGCAGTAGTCAATCAGTCTTTTAAACATACATTTTTCGTAAATTTTTGATAAAATAGGTATTAAAGTAATGGGACGGTAATTATTGATGTCATATATATCACCCTTTTTGAATAAGGGCTTGACAATTGATAATTTTAATTTTTCAATATTTTAGTTCGCTAGTTAGCCACATTTCTTATTCCCTTAAAGTAATATTACAAAACAAGTAAATATTTGACAGCTATTAGCGACGTTGCCAACTTTAAGATAAACGTCAGCCTTTCGAAGTCCACTGCTGGCCATAGACCTCTCCCAGGCTGCACCACAACACCCTGTCCTCTACCTTCTGCATCCAGTCTGTCTGCGCCACCTTCTGGAGGACATCCCTCATCACGCCTGCCAATACTCGGTCTCCACTCTGGCAGGATTCATTTGCTCCACTGGAATTACAAAACATAGACATAGTATAATTTATTTTTGAAGTATAAAAGTGTTGTTTATTTTTTTTATTTACTAGCTGCGGCCCGCGGTTTCACCCGCATAAGTCTCGATCCCGTGTGAATATCGGGATAAAAAGTATCCTATGTCCTAACTCAGTTCATGGTCTAGGCATGTGCCAAATATCATCCAAATCCGTCCAGCCGTTTTAGCGTGAAAGCGTAACAAATAAACAAACTTTCGCATTTATAATATTATAATGAGTAAGAAGTTGGGATTTACAATATCATTTATCACCAGGAAATCGTTCTTTTTCTTATTGCCTAACCACCAACAATGTGTTCTACTCCCAGACGCGCCCGTAGTAACATCGTCGCGTACATACGTGCACACGGCCGTAGGGCTCCGGGCTGCGCTGGCGGCGACGCTGGAGTTCGCCGTGCCCCCCGCCCGGACCGCGTGGTACCGGGACGGGAGGCCCGTCCACACTGATGATAGGTGAGAGAGATGCAGTAACAAAGAATGGTACCGTGAAACATGCCAACTATGCCCACTTTTTTTGAACATTGGTTGTTTTCGTTGGCGGGCAAAGTTAGGTGGGCTTTTTGACAACTCTGCACACATTGATTTTTTTTACGCAAAAATGGTACTGGTTTTATGCAAATGACATAAAAACCAGTAGATACTGGAATTTTGGTAAAGATAGCGTTTACTTTAAGAATGTAATCGACACTGAAAAGTTTTTTACTAAAATGACTGGGCAATGGTATCCTGACTTTGCACTAAAATTTGCCCGCAAAAACACGCGTCTCATCCGACGAGTTCCGACAAGCTAATAAGCGAAGTAACGAAGTTAGAAACAAACACGATAGTCAGTATTGCCATATTTGCCATACATATAACCTATTTCCACTTAAGTTAATAAATGCATATAGCTTAATACTTATTAAGATATTTGCACATCAAAGATGTGCTTATAAATGGGTTTTCGGGCAAAGTTGCCCTTGGGGCAAGATTGGCATATTTCACGGTATTTAGCGAAAGATTGGAATTTTTGTTTATTCTTCCCGCCATTACCCCCAGAAGCTCTAGTCAGGTCTAACATATTGGTAATAATTCTCCCAGGGTAGTGCTAATGGTTCAAGAAAACGTACATCAACTAATCTTCAGAAACGTTCGGAAGCCAGACCTCGGAAATTACACGTTCAGGGCTGAGAATAAACTAGGAATGGCGGACTTGATGTTCAAGCTTACTGGTAAGTTTAGATTTAATGTTCAATCTGTGTAGCAAACACCGTAGTACATTAGTTTAACAACCGCCATGTAGGGATGTACCGCAGGGGGTACACTAGTCTGCTGAGTTAGCCCAGGTTCGCACTATTTTTCCCGCGGTGATTGTTTTTCGTGCACTGCTTTTTCAACGCTGTGCTTATCGCCGAGAGTTGAAAATCCAACAGTGTGTTTTTTCAACGCGCTGGAACGAGAGTGCGTCCTAGCGCATTGGGTTATCACCGCTCGGCTCAACACCGTAACTTGAAAATCCAGTGGGCGATAAAATCATCATCGATTGACTAAATTGAAGAACCTTTCCCAAAAATTGACCAGACTTCTTGCAAATTAAGAATAAAGGCTCGTGCAGACTAGCGCTACATGTCGCGCGACGCGACACCGGTAACTGTCCTACCATGAAGTTTTCTTAGAAATTGTTTTGTAAGAATCGCGTCGCGCTGGTCTGCACGACGACAGTTTTTTTTATTTTTTTATTTATAATAAGAATTGTATGCAAAAGATAGATCTGTACCTACAACTTGCAAGTAAATCAATTTGCTGCGTAAAAATTGTTAATTTGCTCGGATTTCATACGCAAAAGGCAATTAAGCTGGATTTGAGAACATTGGGGATCGTCATACATGTCCCATTCGATTAGCATGTTTCGATGCTGTCTTAGGAAATGATGTTTTAGTTGTTTCTATATGTTTTCCAGGTGTTCCCAACGCAGCATCATTCAAAGTGGACGTGGCACTGAACAAGCCTACAGCCACCAGCTTCACGCTGATTTGGGAAGTGGATTCTTATTCCACTATCAATGGTAAGAATACAATAAAATAATCATGATCATGACTGCCTCGTGGTCACATTCGCGTCCAGGCCTCCTTAGTTCGAAGACCAGCTATCTAATAACGCAACACATTTTCGTAAACGATTACGACTAATCTGTTTCATTTTGACAGTTCAACAACATTCATTGCGTTATTTACGTAGTTGAGCAGATTTTTTTTCGAACTTATGAAGCAATTCATTAGCAATCTGTTTCAAAACGATTCAGATTGTGATTGATCGTGTATTACGCAATTAGGTCGAGCTAAGTGATAGTGGTGTATTCCTTTACGAATTTCGCGTTGGCAACCCGAAATCTCGATTTCTACCGGTAAATGGCAAAAGGCCCTACTAATAACTGCTATCTAATTACGCAACACATTTTCGATTTGCAATTGAGTCAAATTGGTTTCGTTTGACTAGAATTGCTCTCAAAAGTTGTAAATTGAAAGCAATTCTAGTCAAACGAAACCAATTTGAGTCAATCGAAAATGTGTGTTGCGTAATTAGATAGCTGGTATGGCCAGACAAATTTTGACTACCTCTGTTCCTTTTACAATCATGTAAGTAAATTGAGACAAAATTATTCGATATATTTTATTTTAACATATAATAATGCCAAATCTCACGACATGTCACCAAGGGGGCAAAAAATCAGGTCGAAATAAGGTCGGTAAATCGCCAAAATCACCTCACGTAATAAATGAACGCCTTTTATGCACAATTAATCTTAAGTGTCAGGTTATATGTTGATTTATGCTGACCCGTAAGTTGTAGTGACGAGTCTGTGTTGTCTAGTTATACTAACAACATAGTGATTAATTATGGATCATCATGTTGTACGACGGAGTATCCACCTATAATACCAACATCTTTGGAGGCCACTACCAGTCAGATAGGGTATTCTCTTCCTGCTGGAATTCATTCAGACATTCTAGACTCTTCAGTTGTAGTTGTGGAGGTCACTCCGGATAACTTTTTAAACTAGTAAGTAAGACAACAGAAGTTACCCCTTCAAATAACCAATTATTATTAGAGAATAATAAAATGGTATCTTCTGGCAATATTACACATAGTAATATTAATAAAAAACCAAAGGGGGGGGGGGGGGGGGGGGCAACATACTTTAAAGTTATTCAATCAAAATATCCAAGGTTGCTCTTCCAAATTACTAGAAATAGAATTGTTTTTAGAAAATACCAAGATGTCATTTGTATAACAGAACATTGGTTAAAAGATCATCAAGTAATGTCAATTAACTATGAAAATTATTGTGTAGTTAGCCATTTCAGCCGAAAACGTATGATACATGGTGGGTCATTAATATTAGTTAAAAATTCAATTAAATCGAAAGAACGAAAAGACATAATCGGACTGTCTGTTGAACACACCATAGAATTGTTCTGTGTTGAGCTTGATAAGCATGTTATTGTATGCGTATACAGACCTCCAGGTTACCAGAATCTATCTATGTTTGATTCTGTAATGGAAGATGTGCTAAAGAAACTTAGTGTTAGTAGTAAGTCAATAATCATATCTCTAATACTGTCAGACTAATAGTCTGACAGTATTAGAGTTATTAAGAAAAACACAAAAAAAACGACAGAAACGAACGATAGAAAGACTTAATAAGTCTTTTTAGGTCATTTGACTTGTCAAATGCTTTCAGAAACCGGGTTTAATAATTATAAGTTTGTTTCTCGCCACAGTGTGCTCTTGGGTAACACGTGTGTTCAGAATTTTAGCGGTTTTTTAGTGTAATTGTGATTATTGTGTCTTGTTATTGTGTTTGTCTGTGTGCGTTCGTTGTCACCTGCTAGCAGGTTTGTCTAGTGTTTGTTTTTAACTACATTGGTCACCATTATCCATATTCAATATGAATATGGATAAAAACAAACCCCCCGACCCTCCCGATAGACCTTCTACTCCCCTTTCCGGCTTTTCCCCCTCTGACTTAAGTCCCACTCCCAACTCATTAAGCCAGTCTGCAGATGTGGTCCGTAATCTGGATTCCCAAATTCTTCCTTCCCATTCTATCTCCCGTAAACGTCCCGGTAATGAAGATGAGGTATCCAATCGTCCTACCAAACAACCGAAAACGCAAATAGGCCGTGTTAGGTACTCAGTCACAGATAAAGGACCTTATTTAGTCCACGTTTCCCGCCAGGAAGCTCAACCTAACTCTGGAACCACCCTACACCCTGTTACATTTGGCCGGTTCTTGTCTAATCAGAATCTCTCCAATATTATTACAGTCAAGCGAGTCGGTAGAAATCGTGTATCAGTTGAATTTTCATCCCCTCAGGATGCAAACGCTTTTATTTCTAATAAAATTTTAGGTACAAATTTATATGATGCTATAATTCCTTCTTTTAATATAACCCGTATGGGTGTTGCAAGTGGCATCCCTACTGACTTCTCGGAAGAGGAAGCCCTGTCATATTTAAAAGTTCCAGTAGGCTGTGGTCCAATTCTAAAAGTTAGGCGATTGAATAGAAAGGTTAACAAAGATGGTTTAATTGAATACAGGCCCACAGAAACTTGTGTCATCACATTTGATGGCCAAGTTTTACCAAAAAGAATATTCTGTTTTTATACATCGTTAACTGTAGAACAGTATGTCTATCCCACCATTCAATGCCGCAAGTGTTGCCGATTTGGTCATGTTGAATCTCTCTGTCGTTCCAAACCTCGATGCAGCAAATGTGGCAATGATCACCCCGGTGATGGTTGTAGCATTGCGGAGAGTGAAGCTTTCTGTGTGTTGTGCTCTGGAAGTCACTTTGCTAATAGCAGGGCATGTCCGGAGTACGGCAGGCAGAAGACAATTAAAACAATAATGGCTGAGAAAGTAATGTCCTATTCAGAAGCAAGCAAAACTGTTCCCATTTCTACTCGCAGTTATGCAGACATTGCTAAACCACAGTCTCAGTCATCCCGCAAAACTGTATTTCTTAAGCCAAAGACCCATGCCCCCCTTTCTCCTTCTTATGATAAAACAGCTCATCTGCAGCTTACTAACACTCCCCAATCTTCCCAGTCTAATGGCTGTGCTCTCAATAGTCAACTAACAGACTCTCCTGAAAACTCGTCTTCAATAATTGAACTTCTCAGTAAACTCCTGTTGACTTTAATGTCTTCATCAAATAAAACTCAAATACCGTCCAACGTTGCTACTTTACTTATTAACTCTCTCTCATCCCATAATAATGGCTCGATTGGTGTTCCTTCAATGGAATGTGAGGAGCGTGTGGCATAAGAAGCACGAGCTCACATTCCTTTTGAATAAATACAAACCTTTAGCTTGTTCCCTTGCTGAGACTTGGCTAGTCCCGAGTCTTAGTTTCCGTGTACCTTCCTTTAATATTTTCAGATGCGACCGATCTGACGGCTATGGCGGGTCGGCTCTCTGCGTGAACAATCGTGTTCCACTTGTGGTAGTATCTTTGCCTCCTCTATGTGATGATATTAGTATTGTGGCTGGTAGGGTAGAGGGTATAACCCTCTTATCCGTTTATATTGCTCACCCTCATCAAAGTTTCCTTCCAATTTTAAAACGTATTTTGGAAAACTTAGAAGGCCCTGTACTTGTTATGGGGGACTTCAACTGCCATCACTTCAGGTGGGGTTCTGAACGTTGCGACTCTTTTGGGGAAGGTCTTGTTGAAATCTTAGATGACCTTAGCCTATGTATCTTGAACAATGGTTGCCCAACCCGTAGGTCTCTTCCTGGACAGAATAAGAGCTGTGTTGATCTCACCTTTTGCTCACTGGATATTGCAGCGTCATGCCATTGGGAGTGTACCAGTTTGTCACATGGCAGTGACCACTACCCAATTTTAATTTCTTTAGCTGAAAAGACTTATTTAGAAAAATCAAACCCTCCACTTTTGAGGTATAATTTATCTAATCCTGATTGGTCAAAGTATTCCTCACTATTGGAGGAAAAGATTGACATTCTTCCAAATTTAGTTCCCCATGATTCTGATACTTTTAGTCCCCTCCATGTGTCAAACTGTTATAATAACCTCATTTCTGCCATAACAACTAGTGCAGACTCATGCTTCACCGTTAAAAACTCAGCACGTGGGCAGATTCCCCCTCCACCATGGTGGGATCAGGAATGCACAACAGCCATAAGGGAAAGGGATGATGCTGAGACGGTGTATAACGAGGCGATGGTTAGCGATAACCTAATAGCATTCAATAGAGCCCTCGCTAAATCTAAAAGGTTGTTGCGAAGGAAGAAACGTGCCGGTTGGGCCGAGTTTTGCGGTTCTCTGTCCCCCTCCACTCCTTTATCAGTTGTATGGAAAAAGATCAACCGCTTTAGGTGTGGTTGTTCCCCTTCAATTTCTTCTCCCATCCCCCGAGGGACTGCTGAAAAGTTCTTTGATAAACTTGCCCCTCCGTATGTACCATTGGAAGCAGAATATAATCAGCCGTCTCTCATTGCTTCAGAGGATCCTTTTGATGCACCATTTTCTATACAGGAGCTTGACTTTGTTTTGAAACATGTTCATGACTCTGCCCCCGGTATAGACGGAATTGCCTATTCCTTTATGTCACACGCAGGCCATAGAGCAAAAAACTATTTTTTAGATATATGCAATTTTTGTTACACCTATGGCTGGGTTCCCGATCAGTGGAAAACTCAAATTATCATACCTATTCTAAAACCTGGCAAGCACGTTGATGACCCAAACAGTTTCAGGCCAATCGCTTTGTCATCAGTTCTTGCTAAATTATTGGAATATTTAATAAAGAACCGACTCGAATTTATTGTGGAATCCAGAGACTTACTTCCTAGGTCTCAATTTGGCTTTAGAAAGGGACTCGGTACCATGGACAGTGTTGGGGTTTTGGTTTCAGATATACGTTCATCGTTTTCCAAAAATGAATCCGTAGTCGCTGCCTTTTTAGACATTTCCTCTGCCTATGACAATGTCCTTCTTCCCATTCTGAGGGAAATATTGCATCAGCTGAAAATACCGGAGAGAATGATACAGTGCATCTGTAATTTG
Organism: Agrochola lota; assembly: GCA_947364205.1. Lineage (NCBI taxonomy): Eukaryota > Metazoa > Arthropoda > Insecta > Lepidoptera > Noctuidae > Agrochola > Agrochola lota. The sequence goes on along the minus strand of OX376244.1, from coordinate 4,022,533 downwards.
CTAATGTCTCGAACTTTGGTTTTGAGAGTTCCAGGTGAAGAATTTGACGCCAGGACGTCATGGAAAGGCCTACCACAAGGCTCTGTTCTTAGTCCCTTATTGTACAATTTGTATACAGCTGACATTGGTTCATGCCTTAATAACGATTGTCAAATTCTTCAGTATGCTGACGATTTGGCTTTATATGTCACCAGTAACTCTGTTAGCGATGCAGCATCATCTCTCTGCGTATCCCTGGACTCTCTAAACCAATGGCTAAATTCACATGGTCTGAGTTTGTCTGCCCCCAAAAGTGCTGTAGTTGTATTTACACGCAGGAGGCTGTTCCCACAAATTTCAGTGGGCATCCAAGGCTATTGTATACCAGTTTCTTCCAAAGTAAAATTTTTAGGTGTCGTTTTAGACTCCAAATTGAGTGGTTTACACCATCTAAACTATTTAGTGAATAGATGCGAGAGAACTATTCCTATATTAAAAGTGCTTGCTGGTGTCTGGTGGGGTGCACATCCCTACACCATGAAACTGGTATATAATGCCTTAATCCGGAGTGTTCTGGACTACGGATCTTTTCTCCTAATCCCCTGCAACAAAGGTGCTTTGAATAGATTGGACAGAATTCAGGCTAAGTGTCTACGGATCATATCAGGCTGTATGAAGTCCTCACCAATTAACGCATTGCAGGTAGAGTGCGCAGATCCACCGTTGGACTTGAGAAGACAGTATCTAGCATCGAGATTTTGGGCTAGAATCATTACCAAATCCTCCCACCCTCTTGCCAAAAAAGTGAGCGATTTGGATGCTGTATGCCGGAATTCCAATTATTGGAATCATAAAGAAGTCCCTTTGTTTTTAAAGTCGTTTCGTTGTTATAAAAATTTAGATTACCCCATTATTCAGTTTCCGAAACTTCCCATTTTCAGTTTCGACTATGAAATTATTTGCTTTAAACCAGATATATTCTACAATATTGGCATATCGAAAAAGTCTTCTTCGGCGGACTCTATTTTCAATGCGGCGGTTGGAGAGCGTTGGTATAATTTTGAAAGGTTTTTCACAGACGCCTCTAAATTATCAGATGCAAGTTGCACTGGTGCTGCGGTATATTACCAAAACTCTAAAATTGTTCTAAAATTCAAGTGCCCTCCACAATCTTCAGTGTTTACGGGTGAGTGCGTGGCCATATTAGAAGCATGTCTATTTATAGAGGCTCATAGCGTTCGACTTGGTGTCATCTTTACGGACTCACTTAGTTGTCTACAAGCTTTGGAGCAGAATCCTTTTAAGAGTAAACTCCATAGTGCAGTACTGCTTCAAATCAAAAAGTCCCTTTTCTCTTGTGTCAAGAATCACAAAACTGTACACTTGGTTTGGATTCCAAGTCATTGTGGCATAAGAGGAAACGAATATGTTGATGCTCTTGCTAAGGATGCTGTTACGTCCCAAGACTCTGACCTTAAACACTTCCAATGTCAGGGCTACGACTTGCTGAGCCTTCCCAAAAAGAGCTTACTAACCTCATGGCAAGTCCAGTGGCAAAACTCAAGTAAACAAAAAGGAGCCTTTTATCACGCAATACAGCCTAATGTTACACCCAAGCCCTGGTTTTATCCCTACAAAAAAATATCTAAGAAAGTAATTTCAATTCTTTGTCGTCTCCGTATTGGCCACTGCTGTTCTCCGGTTTTCCTTCATAAAATCCGGGTCAGAGACTCATCGCTCTGCGAATGTGGGTTGGATGAAGGTACTTTGGAGCACATCTTTTTTAACTGCTCCAATAATAACCCAGCTCATGACTTATATAGCCATCTTCCTAAATTAAAAATCCCTGTCCCAACTAACTTTCCATCCCTACTAACACATTCTTCCCCAAAGCTCTTTGCAGCTTTGATGTTTTTTATTCGTGTCAATGACATCAAATTATGATGTTTTTTTTTTTATGTGATCTGTGACCATTTATGCACATATTTAATCATATAGATAACAATATTTTTTATCTGTCTGTTTCAGTGTACTAATAATATCCGTCAACAAGTTTCGCATTAATCTCAATTACTTATTGGTATTTAATTTTAGCTTCTATCAATTTTTATTTTTTTATTTTGTTTCCCACCGCACGTTTTCTCCACACATTGACATTGGCAGAATTGTCGACATCGGCATCATTGCCATAAAGAAAAATAGAATAGAATAGACTTGTCAAATGTTTTTATTGAACCAACTCGAGTGACAGCTTCTTCTGCGACTTGTATAGATAATATTTTTTGTAATTGTGATTACTTACATAAATAAATTGTAAATAAGTTGCCATCTGATCACAGTGGACAAACAATAACATTTTGTCACCTACATGCCTTTACATAAAATTCAAATAAGGTTTAGGCCAATTACATGTAAAAATTTAGATAAATTAAATAATTCTTTGGCAAGTAAATTATGTGTTCAGAATTTTAATAATATATGTGACCCAAATGAGTTCTACGCCGAGTTCTTTTCACTATTAAATGAGCAATTTATAGACACTTTTCCACTAAAGACTAAAACTATTTACACAAAGTTCTTATTTAGTGATTGGGCGACTCCAGGTATTCGTAAAAGTAGGGAAAAACTTTTTGAACTTTATGGCCTAAAGCAACATATTAATAATACAAGCTTTCATCAACATGTTGCAAAGTATTCAAAAAAATTCAAAAGTGTGTGCAAAATGGCTAAAGCTCTTTACATTAGCAATAAAATAAAATCAGCTGATGATAAAATAAAAACTACCTGGCAATAATAAATAATGAAACCGGTAGGAAAAAAACAGCGTAATACTGAATTTAACTTACAGGCTACACATGGCCCTATCAACTCAGATGTAGAATGATGTAGAAATAGCTCAGGAATTTGAATACTTTTTTGCTAATATTCCCCTTAAAACTACGGAAACTTTAAATTCCTCACCCACGCTTTCTGCTGCCTTACTTAGAAAAAATGTAAAGTCATGCCCTTTGGAGCTGAGGTTTCAGCATACAAACCCCCAGGCTGTTATAAAAGCTTTTAAAGATCTTAAAATTAAATCAACAGAAGATCTATGGGGAATGTCTGTAAAAGTCTGTAGATCTATCATCGAAACCATTGCGGCTTGTTTAGCTTTCATATTTAACACCAGTGTAGACCAAGGAGTCTTTCCGGATCTCATGAAACACGGTAAAGTAATTCCTTTGTTCAAATCCGGTATTAGTAAGGAACCCAACAATTATAGGCCTGTGTCAATTCTGCCAGTTCTCAGCAAGGTGTTTGAAAAGTTGATGCTCCATCAAATGTTACGTCACTTTAATATGAATTCCATCTTTCATGAACAACAGTACGGTTTCACCAAAGGGCGTTGTACCACTGACGCTGGTGTCACCCTCATAAAGAACATTTTTAACGCCTGGGAAGAAGCACAAGATGCCATTGGAATCTTTTGCAACCTCTCGAAGGCGTTCGATTGCGTAGACCATGAAACACTTCTGCTGAAACTGGAGCACTATGGGATTAGGAATACAGCTCTTGATTTACTAAGATCATACCTGAAAGATAGAAAAGTTAAAATTCAAGTAAACGGCGTACACTCATTGGGGTCTGAAATGGCAATGGGCGTTCCTCAGGGTTCGATATTGGGCCCATTCCTCTTTTTAGTTTATATTAATGATTTACCACAATTACTTCAAAATCAACCTAAGATGGTGTTATTTGCAGATGACACATCGTTGATCTTTAAAATAAACCGACGGTCACAAAATCTTGACGACGTTAACAGCTCTATTCTTCAAGTCCAAGATTGGTTTACGGTAAATAATTTGGTACTTAATAATAAAAAAAAACAAATGCATTAGATTTAAATTACCTAATGTTAGAAGTAGCGAATGTGACATCATATTGAATGGAGAAAAACTAGAATTTATTAATCAAACGGTTTTCCTAGGAATCACGCTAGACGCTAGAGAAATTACAATGGGGACCTCATATAACATCTCTTGCGGGGCAGCTAAGCTCGGCCGCTTATGCTGTTAGAAAGATACGACAGTTAACAGATGTAGAAACCGCGAGTTTGGTCTATTTTAGCTACTTCCACAGTATTATGTCGTATGGCATTTTATTGTGGGGTCGGGCTGCTGACATTGAATCCATCTTTATTTTACAAAAGAGAGCTGTCAGAGCCATTTATAATCTACATCGTCGCGAATCTCTCAGGGAACTATTTAAAAAGATTAATATTATGACGGTACCTTGCCAATTCATTTATGAAAATATTATGTATGTAAGAAAAAATCTACTTATCTTTAATAAAATAAGTGATAGACATCATTTTAATACTAGAAATAAAGATAAAATAGATCAACCATTTTTCAGATTATCTAAAGTACATACATCTTTTATGGGGTACTGTGTTCAATGTTACAATAAAATACCTTGTGATATATTACAATTAAATGAAAGAAAATTTAAAACTCATATTAAAAGTACACTCTGTAAACAAGCATATTACAAATTAGAGGATTATATCCAAGATAAGAATGCTTGGAAACATGCTGGTCCTGCTCCATAGGACAATTTAGAGTCTAGACAAAATCAAACTGGTTGCTTATTTAATTATGTATTTGTTATTTTTTATAACACTGATTTTACATTCTGTGATTTCACACTGACTTTTTAGTATTACTTGTTCAAATGTTAGGAATATCGTATAATTTTACAATGTTTGTAAATATGTGAGCACCATGTATCTATCACATATTTAATTTATCTGTAATTGCTTTATTTTTCATTCTTTTTTACCTATCGCGGTATAGTAATCTTATTCTAGATGCATCGTCTTCACATATAATTATATAATTAATGTATACAAATTATTGTAAAAACATTTTAAAAGAGTAACGGTGGACTTTCTTGCCCATTCTTCTTCATACGAAAACTACCTTTTGGAAGGGGCGACTAGAATTAATTCTATTTTTTGTAAACTTGACGTTCATAAGTGCCTTTTATGTGCCTAATTGAAATAAATTGTTTGACTTTGACTTTGACTTTGACTTTTTTTTAAACGTAAGAAAATTTGAATTTCACAGGCTACCTTTGCGCAAGTTTTATACTGGATTGGGTATCTTGAACAAGCGTGATGATAATGCTTATTTCATCTCGGTATGAGAAGACGCATTTGTTTTTCAGTTGACAAAAAATATTGTTTCTTGCTACTTTCTACGAAATAAATAGCGACTGAACTAAAAAACTCAAACTCAAAGCATTTATTTCAAATAAACCAATTACTTACAGGCACTTTTGAATTGTCAAGGGATCAGTCAGTTAGAAATATGAAGTTAGTTGCCCCTCGTTATTACTCTGAGGCTCCCTCTATGCTTTAGTTATTAGGTACTCTAAGAGTTGCCCATTCCAAAGCGTAGTAGGTACCTATGGAGAAGAACGGGCAAGAAACTCCACGGACACAGTTTTAAATAAAAATATTGGTTACATCATTAATGTTGAAATTATACATGTGAGAACAATATAGAAAACGTGCACGTTAAAAGAGTCCGTAATAAAAAGACAAAAACAATTTAAAAATTAAAACTGATTCAATATACCTACTATTTTCAGAGTACAATCTCTGGCTTCGTCCATACTACGGTCGCCTGGTGTCTCCAGAACCAGATGCCTTCACCACGGAGCCACCAGCCAACCAGTGGAGCAAGATCGTGGTGCCCGGAGATTCTAGTGATGGTATGTCCAGTACCTATCTAGCCAACCAAGGGGGCGCCGCCCAATTATATAACCTACACGAGAAGTGTTATTTTATTTTGACCCATTTTTGGTAATATTTCGTCAGCAGTGGTGGCATTCCCATCTCACGTGAGATAATAATTTCCGCTTATCGTGAAATAAGAGAATAAAAAAATGAGACCTTTTGTCGGACCCCTCCTCGAATCTCCCAATTTTGAGCTCACGTACGCTCAACTCGTTTAAAGCCCTCTGATTGCTTGAAACTAGTTATAAGTAATGTTTGAGTCTTGAGTGAGGTTCTATATTACGAGCCATAATTTCAATAATAGAATTCAAAATGGCCACTGACAGAACAACACTACCAATCACACTGCAACCAATCGCGTCACGGGTCAGGTTACAATTAACGCACTTCATGCATTAAGAAAACAATTGTCGTAATGTCATACGTAGCTATATAATGGATTTTCAATAGTCCAAAGGGTGGAGCGCATTCCACACAGTTGTCTTTGTCTTATTGTATTGGTTGGCTTTTATATTAGCTTGTACTTATGGTTTGTTTCATATCTGTTCTATACAAAAAGACAATAATGATCCTTTATTTTTTCAGGACCCATTCACAGCGCAATTTATACAGTGCGAGGACTTACGCCATCAACTGTGTATGAAGCCATTGTCACTTCGAGAAACAGGTACGCTACCAATTGGTTTTTTTACGCTTTGTCTAGCATCTTGAATGAAGTGTTAATGTAGTGCGTGTATGTGTTTAGTGTTTGTGTGTGTATGTATGTATGTGTTTAGTGTTTGTGGGTGTATGTATGTATGTGTTTAGTGTTTGTGTGTGTATGTGTGTGTATGTGTTCATTTGAAAATGAATATTATTATTTTTTCTTTTAGATTCGGTTGGAGCAAAACATCTTCGATCCTTCACTTTGCTACTGAGCCGGGAGGTAAGATTTATTTTTAAACTTTAAATTGTTCTGCAAAAATGGAGTAGGTATTCTCAGTAATAAAGAGCGATTTTTTTAGATTCGACAGACGAGTTATGAATTTAGCCGTAACTCTGAAGTTTTATGGCGAATAGTGGGCCATAGCATAGAATAATCTATGGTCTTATCAATAAATTTACTTTTTTTTTCAGCCGGTAGAACGAAACCCTCAACAGCAGACTATTCAGACATAACACCGATACTAGTAGAAACGGAACCGGAACCATACAATATCTCACAGGCACAGATTTTCGAACGACTCAACGAAGTGTCAAACGGAGCGCGGGAAACGATGTCTTTGACGGCCATCTTGTTTTCATGTAGTGTTGCATTTAGTTTTAGTTGATCTGTAGAAGGTCGTTTTAAATAATAGGTGGAGACGACAATCAATTAAATTGCGCATATTTAGTAATGTTCCCAGTCTGCATACAAAAATTCAATCAAAAATATAAAATAGCTAATGGCCAGCGAATCGTGGCACAAGGAAATGGTGACAAAAAAAAACTTTAAAGTAAAAACATGAAATGTAGTCTGAAATGTTAACGTATCCTACATTCCTACTCATATCGACGTACTAATTAACATAAAAATACCAAAGTATCATGTTTTTTTCCAGCCTGTTTCATGTTGCCAGCTGAAGACTTTTTACATTTGCTATTTCCTTGTGCCACGACTCGCTGGCAACGCTCTAAATAGTTGTCACAAATTCACTATTATGTGACTGATCCGCAAAAACTATAGTCGGCCCATCACTACTATTGAGTTTGTTTGAAAATATCACTTTTTTATTCGATGTTAGGATTTATGTGATGGTACCAAAATACTCTTGTGCATTACTATTGCCAGAGTTTTCATTTGTCATTACATTATATTGTCCTCTCCACATTGTCCAAGTTTCACACTGACTAAGTTTCCTTATATCGTACTAAATAGGGTTGCCAACTTTTTTTATATCAAATATAGTATTTTCGAAGCCATTGCCTGTAAAAGTATAGTAGAAAGCGAAAAAATATAGTAGGAATGTTTCAAAAACATTTTCATTCTGTATAGGCATATTTTACACTCTTTAATTATGGTTACAAATTAAAATACCATGGATTAATACTGGTCCTATTGCGATCATCTCGCCATTGATATAAAAATATAGTAATTAGTTTCGCCTACTAAGTTTTTCCTTTAGAAATATAGTATTTAGGCCTCTAATATAGCAGGATACTATATTTTAAAGTAGGGTTGCAACCCTAGTACTAACTGAAGACGATTAGAAAACCGGATAAAATGTAAGTATTTTATGATATTAAGTTCGGAAAAATCACCACCACGTTACCACTAATGTGGATATGGTTTTCTAGAAGAGCGTTGGCCGCCGCAGTGTCCACAATTTATTGGCGAATGACGTGACAGAAACGTTATTAATGAATGTAAGTTGGTGTGTTTTCATAAAGAGTGTTTTTTGACACCGTAAACCAACCCCGCTGCCATCGTTTTCATGAGAGCCGACATTGCAGCCACCGCTTCCATAAAACCGTAGTTTTACCAAGAGCACCTTGGTCAGACCAATCATTGAATTTTTCTCAATTTTTCTGATAATTTACAATAAAATGACCAGCTATAATATTGACACTAGTTGGTAATCAATTATTTATATTTCTTATGTTAATAGGTAGGAATAATTTAAAATAACTTCGAAAGTACTGTAAATGTTAAAATATTTAAGAGATTAAATTATTTAAATGGGCCAGAGTGGAAAAGTGTCGTGTTTTTTTGCAAGGAACATTTTACGTTTACATTCTAACAAGGTTCCTTTACTAAAATGTAAATAATAGTTTTAAGAATTGATGAATATATATTTTTTATTCTAAAAGAGTGTTTGTTTTCGGTTAACAATATTATGTCTAGACTTTAAGAGACTGCAACCGCTGAGTTTGCTTCGGCCTTTCTTCTCAGAGTTGTCAGATAGGACAGCAGAATTCATCTAGCTTATTCTTAATATTTATTTATTATGACATGTAAAAGTGATATGGTTATCCTATTTCATTTCGTTAGCTTGTGTGTGGAAAATGTGGGTTAGGTCAAAGTACAACAGTCGGTCGATTCTGTAAAAATATTAACGTGAAGCTTAGGTGAAGTGAGCTGTCAGTGCCACATAATCAACCGGCAGGATGCTAGGGATTAACACTATTGACAGCTCACTTCACCTAAGTTTCACGGTGATATTTTTACAGAATCGAACGACTGGTTTTAAAATAAGACAACGCATGTATGTACGATTAGGTATTTATTTCATATTTTTCAATACATTTATCATCATTTTTAAACAACCATATCAGGCTGTGCTTATGCACGAGCCTTCTTTTACACTTAACTTTGGTTTTTAATCAAATTTGATACCAATACGCTTAGAGACACTAAACACTGATACTTTTCTTTAATTATTCTTAAAATTTACTACAGTAAATATTTTTAAGTCTCTTCATATATCTAATTAGTGTGATTGATTTGTATCAAACCCATTTGATGTTTTATTTACGTTAAAAAACAGTTAAAATACATTATTTTTATTATAATTAAACATTGAATACATTTACTTATTTTGATACAATATTAAATTTTTTCGCTCTTTAGTACGGAGTAACAAACTTTTACGAAAAAGGTTGAGGCTTTCGCTGGATAGAGGTCTAACACTGAATTAACCAGTATTTTATTTTTACCTGCCTTTATTTATTAAAGAATTCGATCCTGACGCATTCGCGCTTGCGATAGAATAATCGCAAACGCAAATCGAAATATAAAATCTTTTGTAATTTTCATAAGTGAGCCCTCGTATCTTACAAAAACTTTCAAGATTTTATATTTTATTACTTTTCAAATAATATTGCATTAAAAAGTTTTTTGAATTTGATTTTGAGTGTGACACCTCATAAACAGATAACCAGAACCATTTTCGCGAATATTTTCTTATTTATAAATATACAAAAACATTTTGGTCATTTTATTTTTTCGAATTTAACAAAAAAAAATATAATGTGAATGATTTTGGAAAAAATACTGATCCATAGACTACTCAACATTAGCTTTGTACGGATAAAAAATGTGTTTGTGTGAATTTATAAAAAACTTTTTTTTTACTTAAAACTATATTGTAAACGTACATAATTATTTGAAACATTGATATTATATTTAATTTCAACCAGATTAATGTCAACTATATTTTAACACTAATAATAAATATATGACGTTTTGTTTCAATGACATTACGAATATTAAAATTTACAATACACATTAATTTTTAGGTAATAATATAATATAAAAAATTACAACTTTGAAAAAAAAAAATGCCGCTGTCTAGGTAACAATACTACCCGTATTTTCAAATAATTCTAATTAAAAAAGAATGCGTAATCTATAGTACAAATATTTAAAAAATCTAGCCTAAATTTAAATAATTTAATAAGAAAAACGTCAAGTTTTAAATTTATTTTAAAATATTTTGAAATAGAACTGAGATTATTTTTTAAGTTTTATTTAAACTTAGGCTAGACAAGTAAAGAAGCTTTAAAATGTTAAATATATAACAATGAATGGGATATGTTAACATTTTGTGTATCATATACTTTGTTATGATTACATCAATGAATAGAAATAGCATAATATTCTCGACATCAACTCATCGCGACAACAAATTCAACTTTTTTAAATAACAATTTAAAAAATCAATGCTAAGTCATGGAAGACAGAAATTGTAAAAAAAACAGATCATTTTCAAAACATACTTATTATGGCACAATTATAACATTTTACATAATAGTGCTGGGCGTAAAAATTTAAATGAAATGCTAAATGTGGCCCAACACTACGTTTAACATCAAAGACCATGACGAATTGATGAGCCCAATTCGATGCGATACTTCGCTAAAACACCGAATAAGTCTTACAGTGGCAACACCATACACAGCAACACTATAACTTTGACACTGGGTATAAAAAAGCGAAAGGAAAAACGTTGCCACCCCAAAAAATGTTTCATGTGGTAACCACATCGACATTGTCACTTCACTGTTTATTTTCAGTGTTGCTATCATGGAAAAATGTCTTGCAACACTGGCCTCACTGGCTTTATTAAACCACATTCCTTGCCTTATGAAAAAAAAAAAAAAAAAATACTATTAAGGTGTCAGCGTCGTGTGTTGTCAGATCTAAAAATACGTACATCTATTGGAAATAAACCAGTTATGCTTGATTTTTTCACTTTATGCATGGTTTTCTTTGTGCATGTATAATAATAACACTTACTGCTTAATAATGCATTATAATGGCCAAAATGGCTCTTTCTAACAAAATACCACGACATTTTGTGCAATTATATGAAGATGTATCTTCAATTACATTGACGGGTTTATACTATTTCAATAAACAACTTTTTTATGAGTTTATCGAACGCATTAAGCGTTTTTCGATAACGGTTTTTGTTTGAACGGTTCGATGTGTTTTTTAATTTGTTTTGTTCATTGATCTGATGCATTTATCTCATGATAGTTCCTCCTTTTCTCAGCAAGTTTTAAAAACTTGTTCTTTCCATGTTTTTCGTAGATATTCCTTGGTGACGGTCATGTATGAGGATTTTAGAGACGAAATTCTTTTTCTATGTGCGAAAAACACAACTCAACTTTAAGTTTCTCTGACTTTTTTCAATAATTATCTCTTCTTTTGGCAAAGTTATTCATACAAGTCTCAAGTCCTGTTAATTTAAATCCACATGACAATTCACCAATCTTTCTTTTCATAAAAGCGAATTTTTCACTTTCTTTCCGATCTTCAACTCATCTTTCCTTAGATTTCCATCTATCTTTGGTGAAATCCGTTGCTCGAGTCCATTTTTATGAAGCGGTGAGCAGATTTGTCCGCTTTTTTTAAACGTCTTGAGATTAGACATGTCTCGCCTGCCTCGCTTTGGAATTTTTGCACTCTTGGAGGGTAGTTCGCACTGATTTTGGTATGCACTTGTGGGTAGTGTAGGTTTTTATGTTGGTTTTATGCAATCGTTGTGTATAGAATGTTAACTTTATGCTCTTGTGGAATTTCATTAAGTTATTTTCATACCGAATATCTTCGAATGTACTGTCAGTATTTTTCATTTAATTTCTCGTTTTTACATGATCGTATTTTCGTTTCAATACCTTTTAAAAAAATACTAGGCTAGGCTAAGCATAAAAATGCATAGCTTTCCTTCTTATTGCAGATGTGATTGTTGCCGTTATTTTCCTTCATACCCAAACTTATGTATTGAGTATCGCACATATCTGCATCATTCCTTCTTACCAAATCAATATTTTATGTAACTGATGACAGTCAAATGTGCATTTTTTATTTGATTGGTCTACACCACAAGCGCATATCCTTCAGATTGATCTTTACCGTTCCTTTCCCCCAACTGTGTTTCACCACAAGCACCTCCCGGCCGCTAGGCGTGCGCGGGCGCGTGCATGCCGGCGGCGCCGTGCGCGGGCGCGTGCATGCCGGCGGCGCCGTGCGCGGGCGCGTGCATGCCGGCGGCGCCGTGCGCAGGCGCGTGCATGCCGGCGGCGCCGTGCGCCAGGCGCGCCGCGCGGTGCAGGCAGCGCAGCACGGGGTAGCACCACAGGCACGGCACCAGCAGGCTCAGCAGGCTCACGCCCATCCAACTGCGGACATACGCGGTCGTACATGTTACTATGGTTACAAAACAACGTACAGGACACGTTCAAAGAAGCTTTTAAAACCTCTTTGTTTAGAAACTCAAAATTCCATAACTGCACTTGTTTACTGTATAAGGTTGATTATTTATTGACTCGATTTTTTTAAAGAAAACAACGTGTAGTCAGTATGCAGGTTTATTCGCAACTGTTTTAACATAGTGGACTGTAAGTATACCTGTATAGCTATTACTTAATTGTATCTATATGTTCACGACACACAAAACGCTAATTTACTTGGGCATTCCGCCCGCCAAAGAACATAGTTCTTTAAGTACACTTTAACACATACATTTAAACTTAAACTCAAACAATGAAAAAAAATAGAAATAAGCACATAAGTGTAAACTTAACATATAACAAGTGTAAATATAAACTCGTAAGAAACATGACTCTCAACATCTTAATAAAAATTACAATTGAATGAATAACAGTCCAACTTGTATAATATGTACATTCAAGCAAGGCAGAATACGTGCGGCTCAGCCGGGCGTATTCTCTTAAGTACTCGTACATTGATATCAAACACGGTTCAGTAAATCATTAGTATTATTATAGCTCAACTGAATTCAATGAGACAGGTAAGATTAGGTATGGAATAACTCATCGTAATACTTATATGACATAAATAAGTTTTTTTTTTTTTTTTTACTTCTGGTCAGTTAGGTAAATAAACTCTGAACTTGAAACATAAACAACTGAAATAACAATATAACAGGAAAATAAACAAATTTAATTTAGTCAAAATACAAATTTTGCTTACTGGACGCTTATATTCTCCAGTTCTACACCGTATTGATACGACTCGGGTAACATTATCAGGTCCAGGATATTTTTTGATAATTGTACCAAGTAACCATTTAGCTGGCGGTACATGATCTTCCTTTAAAACAACAACTTCGCCTATTTCTGTGTTCCATTTATACCTTTGATTTAAATTAACTAGGTATTCCTTATACCACCTATTCCAAAAATCTGTTACAATTTTTTGCGTCAATCGCCATCTATCCAACCCTACAACGTTACAATTAGTGTAATCCTCATCTGCAATATTTAATAATGGTTCGCCTACCAAGAAGTGAGCAGGTTTCAAGGGTAGAGGGTCATTTGGGTCATCACTCAACAAGGAAATCGGTCTGGAGTTTAAACACGCCTCCACCTGCGCCAGGATAGTCGTATACTGTTTCCTACTACCTTTTTCAAATGGGTCTTAGTACTGCGCACCGATGATTCCCACAGCCCGCCAAAGTTAGGCGAGTGGGGAGGAATATAATGCCAGGTAGTTCTTTCTAAAACAAGTAGCTCTGCCAATTCTCCAGGGAGAGAAGATTGGGCACTATTAAACATTTGTCGCATTTGCTTATCGGCGCCAACAAAATTGGTGCCATTGTCACTGTATAAATCCTGACAATGACCTCTACGAGCAGTAAATCGCCTAAACGCAGCAATAAAACCTTTGGTAGTCATGTCGGTTACTGCTTCTAAATGGACTGCTCGTGTAACCATACACACAAATATGCAAATATAACCTTTGTAAAACTTAGCACCTCGGCCTGGCGAAAATCTGATAAAAACAGGACCACAGTAATCCACACCAGTAGATTTGAATGGCTTACTGGGTTTCAACCTTGCCTCTGGAAGCAGGCCCATTATAGGAGTAGTCTTCCTTGTGGAGTATCTCAAACAAATAGTGCACTCTCTAAAATATTTTTTAACACGTTCCTTAGCACGTAAGATCCAGTACTTGGTTCTAAGAAAATTTAACATAGCCTGTGGGCCACCGTGCAATGTTTTTGTATGAGCATCCGCAATTAAAACCTCGGTAAAATGATGGTTACCAGGCATAATTATCGGATGCTTTGTGTCATAACACGCGTCCGATTGGTCTATGCGTCCACTTACTCTTAGAATCCCCTTTTGGTTCAAAAAGGGACAAAGAGATCGTAATTTACTCTTTTTAGGCACACATTTTCCAGTCTTTAACTGTTTTATTTCCAATGAAAACTCGCGCTCTTGTACTTGTTTAATGCATGCTAATAAAGTCTCGTTCATTTCACTTGGTGTGATAAATTTAGTTAGTTTAGGTCTATTGTCTTTCTTTAATTTATAATTCAAAACTCGTCTACAATAGGATACAATTTTTAATAGATTATTTAAAGATGAATATTTTGACCAAACAAATTCTTCGTCAACGTCAGATAAAACAGTTAAAGATTGGATTCGTTCCTCTTCGTGTGTCTTTAATCAGTATACTCTTTGTGTGTACTGGCGTTTCTGACAACCACTGTGGTCCTCTCCACCACAATGTATGCTCACTCAATTCCTTGGGCTGCAGACCACGCGAAGCACAGTCCGCAGGGTTTGTCTCTGATGAGACATGACTCCACTGGTGGTAATCCATAATATTAAATATAGTGGACACTCTGTTGCTAACAAATCTTGCCCATCGACTTGAGCCTCCTTTGAGCCATGCTAATACTATGGTGGAGTCGGTCCATCCATAGAGATGTTCCTTGGGTATCTCCAGAACTTGTGATACCTCACATATAAGCTTGGCTGCTAAAGTGGCGCCACACAGTTCAAGTCGGGGTATAGAAATCTCCTTTACGATTGGGGCAACTCGAGTCTTCGCGGACAGTAAATGTACATTTACTCTATTTGAACTATAAATCACTCGTATGTAAACCGCTGCCGCAAAAGCTGATTTTGAAGAATCTGAAAATACGTGTAACTCTCTCTTACATTCTGGTGTAAAATTTATCCACCTAGGTACTTTAAGATTTTTTACATCTATAAGCTTTTTTCTGTATTTTAGCCACTCAACATGTAATTCATCTGTCAAACTCTCATCCCACTCAAGACTAGATTTCCACAGTTTCTGAATTAAAATCTTAGCATTAACTACTACCGGGGCAATCCAGCCTAAAGGATCATACAATCTCGCTACTTCAGATAATACTTGTCTTTTAGTGACTAAATCTTTAGGCTCAGGTAAGTTTACTACGTATTCAAAATTATCATTCTTCCTATTCCAACTCAAACCTAACACCTTGATTAGATCATTAAATTTAATAGATTGTCTTTTACTCAACTCAGTTTTCCCAATCTGCTCTAACAACTTCTCATTATTACTATTCCATTTTTGTAATTCGAACCCGCCACTTCTCATTAACTCATTCATCTCCTCATAAATTTTTATTGCTTCATTAACTGTGTCAGAACCGGTCATTAAGTCATCCATATAGTAGCATTGTTTTGTTATTCTCGCCGCTAATGGATACTCATTCCTCTCTAACTCAGCAAGTCTGTGCAATACCTTGACAGCTAGATATGGCGCGCATGCAGTACCAAACGTTAAACATAACAATTTGTAACGCTGCATGGGCTCCGACGACGGATCAAATCTCCAGATAACTCTCTGGAAATCTGTGTCCTGGTCTGCCACTCTCACCATCCGATACATTTTTACAATATCGGCTACTATACAGATTTTATGATGACGCCATCTCATCAAGATGTGTCTTAAATCTTGTTATAACCTTGGACCAACAAGAAGCTCATCATTAAGGGATACACCGTTGTCACCTTTGCTCGAAGCATCAAAGACGACTCTCACTTTAGTGGTGTCTTTGTCTTCTCTCACCACAGCGTGATGAGGAAGATAGACAGCTTTAGAGTTCTGCAATTCACTCTCAGAAACCAGTCTCATGTGGTTCATATTCAAGTACTCACTCATAACTTTATTATATTCTTCTCTCAATTTTGAATCTTTCGATAGCTTTCTTTCTAAATATTTTAATCTCTTCACTGCTCTCTGTTCTGTATTACCATCTTGACACTTAGGACTGTCCGTTGCAAAAGGTAATCTCACTATAAATCTCCCTTCATTATCTCTCACTGTAGTTAGGTCAAACAAATCTTCACATACCTTCTCACTATTATTCATCTCTTTCTTTAATAAATTAGGCTCATCTTCCATTTCCCAAAACCAACCAATGTACATGCATGCTAATGAGATTATTCTTTGCTAACGTTCGAGATCCCTTTGACATTCTTCCTGACAAAATCCATCCAAACACTGTATTTTGTGCTATTAAATTACAATCCGGATGCTTCATAACGCCACCAAGTAGTATTTCACTATAAACCTCTGCACCTAGCAAAATATCGATCGTACCTGGCGTCACGTATGTAGGATCAGCTAAAGGAAGATTGTCAATTTCTACCCATTTGGAAGTGCTTACGTTGGTAGAAGGAAGTAGTGACGTTAAGGAATGCAACACATAGGCGTTAACTAGGATGAAATTAGCTGGATTATAACGTGATTCCAGGCGAAGTGAAACCGTGTTTTTTATCCTCTTACAGCCCTCTACCAGCCCTGACACCCAGCCACTTACTGGTTTGCGTACAAGACCCAATAATTGCACAGTTGACTCAGATACAAAAGATGCCTGTGACCCTTGGTCAAGTAAAGCACGAATTAGTTGTTTAAAACCGTTAGAACGGACGCAAGACGTTAGCCGTCGCAAGTAGCACGCTGTTTGGTTGTAGCTCTCCTCTAGAAAATGTAGCAGTTATGTTTGTGTCACCTCGAGTTGTACTTGCTCTCTCTTGTTGTGGTTCACTCGGTGACACTACGGCTGCCTGCTTCCGGCTACTGGCTGACTCCTGGTTAGTGATGGGTAACTCATCATTTTTATATGAGGTTGAGGGAGTACCTCATTTTACCTCGCGAGGTCCTCAAGAGGTACCCCTCATTTGAGGCGAGGAGTCGTACGTCGATGTATTCAAATTATGAAAGTCGGTTCATTCACTCACTAAGCTCACTCAATACTCACTCGCGAGTACTCGCGTCACTAATGTCAATGTCAATTTTTAAGTGAGGACGCGTGAACGAGTGAGTTGGTTCAATGTTGAAATTCGAGTAACTCTTTCAATTTGCGATCATGAGTACCTCAAACGAGGCACCTCATGAGTGAGGGACACATCTCTACTCCTGGTTCTCTCTCTCAAAGTGTAACATCGTATGATGTCTTCTCCCACATTTCTTACAGCTGAATGAATGGCGACATTTAACTACCGCATGATTTGGTGCCAAGCAATTAAAACATAATTTACTCGTTTGAACGAAGTCCTGTCTTTCCTTAGGTGTCATAAGGCTAAAACGGTTGCACTGGTTGAGATAATGAATTTCATGACACATCGGACACTCTTGTTTAGTCTTAGACTTGTTCTCCTTCTCCTTGTCTACTGATGCGTGAAAAGATTTCGACTTAGCAGCAGGCTTAGCCAGTTGCGCGGCGCGGTTCCCCTTCGTATCTATCATTTCTAACGTCCTGAATCGGTACTCTAAATAATCTCTCAATTGTATCCAAGTGGGCAACTCATCACACATCATATTTATTGGTTGTTCCCATTGTTTGACCGATTCTTGTCCAATTTTGAAACGACTAAATGAACAATAGACGCGTGAGCGTAACTGGATTCTGTACTAATGCCCAAATTTTCCAAAGATTTAATACAGGTAGACGTCGTATCCAACAAATTCCTAATTACATTGGCTGACTCGGTTTGGATTTTCTTCGTGCCAAACAAAGACCTCATAATCGCATTGCAGATATAACGCTTATTATTGTATCGGCGAACTAACTGCTTCCATGCTTCCTCATAATTTGCATCAGTCGTCGAGAAGTTACTTAGTAAATTGAATGCTTCTCCATTCAAATTGGACTTGAGGTAATGTAATTTCTGTACCGATGAAATATTCTTATTATTGTGTATTAATGAGGAAAACATGTCGTAAAAAGTCGGCCACTCTTCATATTTACCCCCAAAAATAGGCAATGTTATGCGGGGTAGTTTTACATCACTGTAATAATTGTTCGCGCTATTGGTAACTAATGGGTTAGGTAACTCGGTAATAAACGGCAAAAACTGTTGCAAAGCTCCTGGCAAACTTAATTTATACTGTACATATAACTCCTCAAAAATCTCATATTTTCCTTCTGTAAAATATGCTTCCTTTTTAAGTTTCGCTTTTGCAACTATCTCCTTATGTCCGTCTTTAAAATCTTTAAATAGTTGTTCTAACAACTCTAATCTCGTTTCTAAGTACTCACGTTTAATTCTTTCTTTCGGAGTCTTCTTAAAATTTCTCTCAGCTCTAATCAAACTCTCGAACATCTCATCTTGTAACGTAAAAAGTGCCTACATTGTAGTTGTATTAACGAATAAACTTGCACAGCAATCTCAGTAAAACAACACGGTCGGTCACTTGGTTTAGATAATCAATTCTCGCTGGTAACAGTTTGTTAAATTTAATCTGTTTTAACTCACTCAATGTACTATTATTATGACTTGCACCAAAAGTCACATCCACCTTGTAAACAAGTAACAGATTATAATCAATTAAACTTCACTATAGTAATTCGTTTGTTAAAATTATTTATAACTTGCAAAACGTGTCACCCGACGACTCCTTATCGCACACAGGTAACAATCTCTTGTTCTCGCGGGTCGTCCGGGCTCGATGCTTATTAACACGATCCGGTTCGAATATGGACCAAATGTTTATAAGGTTGATTATTTATTGACTCGATTTTTTTAAAGAAACAACGTGTAGTCAGTATGCAGGTTTATTCGCAACTGTTTTAACATAGTGGACTGTAAGTATACTTGTATAGATAGCTATTACTTAATTGTATCTATAGGTTCACGATACACAAAACGCTAATCTACTTGGACAGCACTACTTACTACACAATAAATAGTACGAAATGTAGGACGATCCTTAGAGGCCTCGCCAATGGCAATTTTTTTGTAGCGATGCTGTCGAGCATGTGTATTGAGATAGCCGCGATGCTGTCGCTGGCTGTGTATCTTCACCCACATTCTGTATCGCTACTATCGGTATGCTGTCACGCCTCAGGGCACATTCCTCAGCACCCCTCCCTCCGTTCTCCACCCTTCGTATCCCTGATGTCGTCAGAAACAGTCGTGCGTTTGCATCGATAGTAGCGATGCAGAAGCGCCGCGTTTACAAAACGTGCGACAGCAACGCTACAAAAAGTTTCCGTGGGCGAAGGGCCTTAGATGGAGTCCTTTTTTTTTTTTTCAGGATTTGAAATCATCAAATGACTTCTTCCGCTCTGGGCAGAGCGAGAGGGTGTGTCAGACTTTTACTGACTAAAACCCACCCGTGTTCCTTCCGTTGCCTGTGTGCCGGGGCCGCGATATCCCTTTCGGACAAACCCGCAACCCCAGAGTCCTTACAACCGGTAGTTTCACACTGATCTCAAAGTCAACTTGCACTCATCTAAATGTTGTCAATCCTTATAGGGTATTTCTTACTTGTGCATAGTTTTAATAAATAAATATTCAAGTACCCTTTATGTAATTAATAAGTACGTAATTAACAAAAAGATAAACCAAAGTACACGGAATGTACAGGTGTTATTTCTCCAAGAAAATATTCAAAGCTATAAAATCGAAATTGTAAAGAGACTGAAATTCATAAATGAATAAAATGAACATTTTATTACATAACAACGATGAACCACTTCACAAAAAAAAAATCACATGGAAAAAATACACACATTCACATGGATCTACATTTTCTCGTCTCGCTCTCTACTCCTACTATCTAGTATCGCAGTAAAGCCAGCAACTCACCGCTTAGCGCACGCCTCGTCGGGCGGTGCGCACGCGCACGGGTGCAGCGCGAAGTCGCCCTCGGCGTCCGACATGCAGTGGTACAGCATGCACTGCGGGAGTACGTGGATAAATATTAGCTTTGTTGTTTATTTACCATGGCTCAAACCAAGACCATGACGTGGTCACAAACAAAATATCGGAGCAAGAAATCTTGCAGATTCTCGTATTAAACTACATATTTCGCATTTTTCTGTCGAAATCGTTTGCCGGTGAATACATTTATTACGGCCAAAATCCGGCCTTGTCAAGGAACAAAGCCAGATTTTTGAAGTGTAAACTTCTTTAGGCGTTTCGAGCGATTTTTAGTAAGGGGTAAACTTATGGATTCGCGTCACCGACATGCTCGCGCCGTAGTGCTCTACAATAGAGTGTAGATGGCGCTAATACCAGATTTAAGTTTTCACGTCTAAAGGTGGTCCCCATGACTGCCTATTTTTAAATTCCCGTCAAAAAGAGGCAGGATTCTATGTCCAAAGGCTGGGCGTTGGACAGTCAATTAGCGAGTGAGTTTATTATTTACACATTTACACACATGACATGACATGACATTTATTATTTTATGTAAATTTAAGTGACACGTGCACGTCTTTCTACATTGTTCTCACATGTGTAATTTCAACATGAATGATGTAACCACTATTTTGATTTAAAAGAGTGTCCATGGAGCTTCTTGTCCGTTTTTCTCCATAGGAACCTACTACGCTTTGGAATGGGCATCTAGCTTCATCTTTCTGACTGACCGAATCCTTGACGATTCAAAAGTACCTGTAATAGGGAAGATGACTAAAAATTTTTTTTAGTCCGTCTTTGAGATTATAAAAAAATATTGGACTTAATATTAGTTTTTCATTTTTTTACGGAATCTCAAGATTACGGCGATACATTGAGGTAAAATGTGCCATGACGTCACGAGTATGTAGATTTTATACGTACTAGTGACGTATCGACCCCCACTCCCCAACTTAAAATGCGTTTTATCTAAGTAATTTTTTATTAATATGATAAAGCAAAAAATACATGTCTAATATTTTTTTATTATCTGACTGACGGACTAATTAGAATTTCATTTTTTTTACACAGGCATCATCCCTATTGGTTTATTTGAAATAAATGCTGTGAGTAATGGATAAACTCAAAAACGACTGGACCGATATAGAAAAATCTTTTATCTATAAAAAATTACATTGAAAAAAAAAATTTCATTGATAAACAATTACACGCGAATGAAGTCACGGGCAGAAGCTAGTGGATCTATAAAGGTGACGCTATTTGTTCGAGCGCCTCCGACCACTCGGCAATCTTCGGCTGCTGTCGTGAGATACCGGAAGGCGGCGCGGGCGGCGGCGAGAGCGCGGCCACGGACCACTCCGCTACCGATCTGCGACGACGGCACGCGCGCGCATTCCATACGTTTACCAACATCGTCAAGATTATTTGTACCCTTTTAGAATACATTCATTTTAATTATAGTCCACTGCTTTTAACTTCAGCCCTTAATTATGTCCCTAACGCTATTACCTGAGCACACTTGATGCAGGAAACACAGTCGATGCACGACCGGAAGCAGTCGGGCGCGAACTCACACGCGCCGGCGCGGTTGGCGCTCTCCAGGTACCACTCGTGACAGTGTCTGGGGATGTGGAACAAATATAATGAATAAAAAATAAACATTACCTGATCAAAATAATATCTGGACTTGGAAAAACTTCTTTTTCTTCGGTTAAAAAAAAATAAAAGTAATAATTTAAAAAAAACCGGATTCAGATGGGATCTGTTTGATTTATACCCAAACACTGTGACTCCGGATTTTTAATTTGTCTGTCTGTGATGTCTTGTTTATACCTTTTTAGTTAAGTTTTTTTTGTAGTTTGGTATTAGTTTTTATAACTTTTATTTTTATTTATGTTATTTTAGGGTTTGTTAGTTTTTTTTTACATTAAACCTCTTAAGGAGTCAGGGGGCAGCTCGTAACCTACAATGCCAATTATTATGAGGAGCTCGTGGCTAAGTAATAATAGCCGCACGGGTCGATCCATCAGGTTACGCTACGCTTGCCGGGGTTGGTCTGTGGATGAGTGAACATCTTTACATACCGAGACTCCTCCGTGTCACGGAAAGCACGTTAAGCCGTTGGTCCCGGCTGTCATTCGTGGATCTTTCACAGTTAAGAGTCGTTAGAAGCCCAAAAGTTAGACACCAGTCTTACCAAGGGGTATCGTGTTACCCAGTAACTGGGTTGTGGAACTCAGATAGACAGTCGATCCATGTAAAATACTGGTATTCAGCTGCATCCGGCTAGACTGGAAGCCGACCCTAACATAGTTGGGAAAAAGCTAGGCCGATTGGTAATTACTATTGGTATTTTTAACAACATGAAATGTTACCGCACCTGCATTTGATCCTCGCCTGGAAGGTCTCGGCCGGCTTCTTGTCCGGCAACGGCGGAGGGCCACTGCTGTACCCGCCCTTCTTTATCGACCCTGGAATATTATACCAACAGAACATTATTACCTGAAATATTAAACGAACAGAGGGCCTAAAACGGCCACACTAAGCAATTCCTCTAAAAGCAATTCATTTTCTGAATTCCCAGCAATTCCTCTATGGTGACACATATTTTAGCTGAATCATATTCAATTCAATTCATATCAGAATCATATTTGGTGTAAATATTGCCGCATTGAAAACAATTAAGACCGTAATTTTACCGGATAATTTTTGTTTACAGTTTTTATTAATCAAATGAGATTTTTATCTTTTATTTCTACAGTTTAAATGTTTCATTATAACAAACAGATTAAATGTTTGTGACAGTTTGTGTAATTGATAATATTATCATATTATAATTCTGCCAAAGCAGCCGTTTGAAGCCTGCCACAAATATCTTACCGAAATGGTAAAAACGAATAAACAATTTTTGAATACACTCTTTTGATAATTTAAGGTATAATTCCATAGCCGACTGCAGGCAACAGCAGCAGGCGTCGTGTCGCGGCAAATATTACGTATATCGAGCCTCACCAGAATCTCGCTTGAGCAGCGGCGGCTTGGTGTTGGGCGAAGACTTCTCCGAGCTGATGACGCCGCCCGCGCTCACCTGAGGGTACGTGTACTCGTGCACCTGGAAGGTATACAGCGGTTTATGTTAATTTTCAACGACTATGGGGTTTTTTGTCAAAAATCAAACGAATAGTCCTTGCGCTCGTGCTAGTCCCCGCCCTCGGTATGCTCCCGGCGACAGGAGGCGGCCCCAGGCCAAGCTAACTCAGTCTGACAATTTGGTCAATGACGCCCTCCCCCGTGTCACCGCGAGCACACCGAGGGCGGGCACTAGCACGAGGACTATAGTATTTAATTAATGGCTGAGAAAGATGCGTAATTATTAAAAAGTATAAACTTACAGCAGACAGATGTACGTAAGGACATCGATCTGGATCAGAGTCGTCCACGTGCAACTTGTCGTCGTACTGAGCCTCGTATTGCTTCAACGAATCTGGAACCGCAACATTACAATCATAAGTAGACATCGGATTTTATGCATTTGCATAAGCAAATATCTCTTTAATTACGGCGTTAATACATATTTTAGCTTCTGTTCCCAATAGTGCATATTTCGTTTAGTCATTCTGACTCATAATATTCCAAGTGAAACCTTAAAGACCGTTTCACAAACAACAATGACTTTAGAAATGGCGTGCGGCTACCGTAGTTACGACAAATGTGTGCGGTGACCGTATGCGGGCACGCGGATAAATTGAGCAAAATCAACATTAACCAGTGGTTTCATTGAATTTAGACACTGAATTCATAATTTATTTGAAAATGTAAGGTTGTATATGGTAGTATTCTGATAGTTTGATGTAGTATACGATATGTTATACATGATAACGGGTGTCTGGGCAGCGTGATAGCAGATAGTATGGGGTCTGCGAGATGTCATCAGCTGATCAGCGACAAGCGCGGCTTGCGGTCGAGTTGACTGAACTAGAGCGAGACTTTGTTGGTAGTGTGATGTAGTATGTTATATCTGATAGCGGGTGTCTGGGCAGCGTGATAGGAGATGGTATATAATCTGCGTGATGTCATCAGTGGGTCGGTGACTAGTGTGGCTTCCGGTCGAGTTCTCTGAGCTAGAGCGAGACTCTGATGGTAGTGTGATGTTATACCTGATAGCGGGTGTCTGGGCAGCGTGATAGCAGATAGTATATAGTCTGCGTGATGTCATCAGCGGGTCGGCGACTAGTGCGGCTTCCGGTCGAGTTCTCTGAGCTAGAGCAAGACTCTGATGGCACTGTGATGTAGTATGTTATACCTGATAGCGGGTGTCTGGGCAGCGTGATAGCTGATAGTATGGGCGTCTGCGTGATGTCATCAGCGGGTCGGCGACGAGCGCGGCTTGCGGTCGAGTTCTCTGAGCTAGAGCGAGACTCTGAAGGTAGGTTCAGACACTGTGGAAATAGAGAAAATTGTTAGACTAGAGAAGCAAAAATTATACATTTGGCGAATAACCGAACCGTAGATTATCATATAAGGCAGACCTGCCTTATTATATAAGGCAGACCTGCCTTATTATATAAGGCAGGTTCTGTCAATCGTTTGAAGACGACAGAGACAGGTAGTTTTAAATATTTTTAGTGATAAACGCATTTAGTCCAAGTTCGCACGGACGTGAAAGTATCGCGGCGGGATTTTATCGCGCAATGGATTTTCAACTCTCGGTGTTGAGCCGAGCGTTGAGAATCCAACGCGCTGGGACGCACTCTCGTCCCAGAGCGTTGAAAAAACACACTGTTGGATTTTCAACTCTAGGCGCTAAGTAGAGGGTTGAAAATACAGTGCACGAAAAATCGCCCGTGCGAGCCTGGGTTTAGTGAGTTGTGGTGCAAGCAGGTCTTTAAGATAGTTTAAGAACTATAAGCACCAGCATTCACTTAATAGGTGAATTGTCATCTGAGGTATTTAAGTTGTTTCACAAATCAGGACAAACAAGTTCCGCATAAAAGGCTTCCAAATGAAGACCTTCCTTTATTTAAAAAGACCTGAATAGAAAATGTTAAGAATTTAATCCATCAATTCAGTTTTTAAGTTAAATGAAATGTCAATGGCAACATAACTCAAAGCATTTATTTCAAATAAACCAATTACAGGCACTTTTGAATTGTCAAGGGGTCGGTCAGTCAGAAAGATGAAGCTAGATGCCCATTCCAAAGCGTAGTAGGTTCCTATGGAGAAAAACGGGCATGAAATTCCATGGACACTCTTTTAAATTAAGATATCCATGGAAAAATAAATAGCAATAGGCTCGCCCCCTATTACATGGGACTTAAACATAACTGGTGAACTGTGTGACCGTCAGAATGCCAAGTCATAGGTCTCGAGTGCGAACCCAAGGCACGCACCTCTGACTTATCGGATTCATGTGCGTATTGTATAATTATCACTTGCTTAAAAAACGGTGAAGGAAAACATCGTGAGGAAACCGACATGCCTGAGACATATTTCTCGACGGCATGTGAAGCCAAGTCAGAGGGCAATGGGCGGCTTTAAAACTCTGACACCAGGTTAGTTACTAACCACACGAAAAAGAAGATCTCTGTTTAACCCTTCGGGGATTACAACCGTGATATTATGTAATGTTGTGAAAATAACTTTAAAAAACTTACCTCGAAGATATTCTGCTCTTCATCGTCATCTTTCGGCGCTGGGTTGTGTTTTTTGTACGCGTGAAGTGATGGCCACGCCCCGCCCAAACCTTTGTAAATTAATATTTTTATGTTTTAATATATAGTTTTAGATTAATTGGTTACTAAGTTGCTGAAGCAATAACCCCTATTTTATTTGGGAGCCGTCCGTTGTGAGCGTTGTTCACGCTAACTATCTCAACCTCAAAAATGCACAAAAAAAAAAAATGTCCGTCACTTAAATACTAATAAAATATTAGACACGTATTTTTTGCTTTATCGTATTAATAAAAAATACTTCGATAAAAAGCATTAAAGTTGGGGAGTGAGGGATCGCTACGTCACAAGTAAGTATGAAATCTACATACTCGTGACGTCATGGCACATTTTATCTCAATGTATCGCCGTAATCTTTTGATTACGTAAATAAAGAAAAAAAGCACGTGTCTAATATTTTTTAATAATCCACCTGATGGACAATTTTTTTTTTTGTCATCTTCCATATTAGCTAAGGACCTATTTACAGCTTAGTTTTATTTTATGATTTAAAGCTTATATGAGAATGGGTCGAATAATCAATTTGAGAAAATAGATTTTAAAACCATACAAAGAACACTTTCTTAAAGCTCTTCTGTTTTACATAAACTATCCTCATAAAAGTGTGGTTTATGCACACACACAAGACATGATTATTATTTATGCTTTTCAAATCTAACCCCACAATTAATATAAAAGTGTCGTCAACTTAAGAGGGTTTCTCCTAAAAGTTGGCAACGTCGCAAATAACTGTCAAATATTTACCTGTTTTGATTCTTATAGCAATATTACTGAATAGAAATAAGAAATGTGGCTAACTAGCGAACTAGAATATTAATAATGAATTGCAATTATAACATTGAATTTGATGTTGTACCCATTTTAGGTGTAAAAAACGCATTTGGAAAGTTTCCAAAGTTTTTTTACAGCTAAAACTAAACATTCGGTGTTACGATATTAATTATTGCATTTCATAATCAATATTCTAGTTCGCTAGTTAGCTACATTTCTCATTTCCACACAGATATATTGCCAAATTAAACAAAACAGTGAAATATTTGACATCTATTTGCGACGTTGCCCACCTTCCGAATAAACGCTCTTAAAAAAACAAGACCAGTAATAAGTAATAAGTTTACAATTCAAAGTTATATGTCCAAAGAAAATTCTACATCATCTAGTAATACATGTGAACAACAAACCCTTCCTGCCTACCCCACAACAAGCATGGCGTAATGTTATACTCAAAACTCACCGTGTAGGAATCCAGTATACGGTAGAGGAGGCAAAAGTAAGCACATTAGATAAATTAGTTCATTATTAATATATAAAACATACAGCGACCAAATATATAGCATTACATAAGGCATACAGCTTGTAATATTAGCTAGCAGCTTAGCATATAGTTAAGGTTTATTAAAAACCTTTTTTCCAATTGATGTTATTTCCACTTAAACAAACATCAACTTAATGAGAGTGTAAATAAAGTTGATGTTAGACTGACTAATACTGATGAAAAAGTCATAAAAACATGAAGTTGTAGCGCAAACTGAACGTTATTTGTAGGCATTACAGTTGTTTTTCCTAAAACTCGTATTTGTTTACATGGTTGGCAAATTAATTGCGAACGCAGATTAGTATAGTCGCCACGTTACGAAATGAGTCATCGGGCCATAAGTCATTGTTATTAGTCTGTCTCGCTTGCACTTATGGAGCAGGTAGTCGATAAGGTGTTGCACATTATACGCTAACACACATATGGCCCGACAACTCGGTTCATAACGCGAGTTTATAGTAATTTAATTTAGCACCCAGTGTAAATATTTTTTTATCATAATTATACATATGTATCTAATAATATACGGTAAATCTCGAAACAACCCAACCGATTACAATGAAATTTTGTGAACCTGTATGGTTGGTCCCAGCTTGAAAAATAGTTTTAGACCCGATAGATGGCGCTGTTGTCAAGATGTGTGTGGTCTTAGTTGCGGACGAAGGGCTAGTATACTATACGTCACGGTAGTGATAGCCTAGTGGTGTGAGCGTCGGACTGCCAAGTCATAGGTTTCGAACCCAAGGCAAGCACCTCTGACTTTTCGGATTCATGTGCGTATTGTATAATTATCACTTGCTTCAAGGAAAACATCGTGAGGAAACCGGCATGACTGAGAGATATTTCCTGACGGCATGTTAAGCCAAGTCAGAGGCCTATGGGCGGCTTTAAAGCTCTGACCAGGTTAGTCACTAGCCACATGAAAAGAAGATGGTTTAAAGCCGTCAGTAAGTAAAAATGAAAATAAGGACAATGTCGTGAGGAATTGAGTATAAATGTGGATGGCTTTATGAGTAGGGGAAGACCAAAGTAACGATGGATGGACTGTGTGGAAGATGATATTGATAGAAAGGGAGTGACTATCGAGATGACGACTAATAGAGAAGTGTGGAAGAAAGGAACATTGTTTATTCTGTAATTAGAATATAGGAATCACTTTTACACGTCATATTCAAAATATATAAAATTTTGCTAGATGAGTTCGGCGTTTCCTATCCGACTACTCTGAGAAGAAAGGCCGAAACAAACTCAAAGGTCACAGTCTCTTTTAAATTGGTCAGGCCATATGAGGACCATGTAGATTAGTGTCTGAAATGGTCTTTTGAGAAAAGAACCACACAGATTTGAGTGGACCTGTCCAGTCAGTGCAAGCATTTGTCAGTAATCGTGGAGCTCAACTCAGAACATAATCTTTTTATTGTAGTTTTTAATTTGTGTTATTTTTTTATTTTTTTATCGTGTTTTTTTTTTTTATGGAAACATGTGGTCTGGAATAAAGATTTTTATTTATTTATTTAATAGTCTTGCAGCAATAGGTATGATTGATCATTTATTGTTACGCAAGATTTGTTTACCATGAATACTAGGCTTAAAATCCTATATTTCTTAAGAGCCCATAGTACCTCAGCTCGAATTTACATTTTATCTCTCTCGCACCATACTGCTTGCGGACTGGGTGAGAGCGACATTGAGTGGGGAGCTCGCCGAAGACGCCAATAGTTTAGTTAATTTCTTTTTATGACGAAAATAAAGATAGTACAAAAAAATATGGTATGAGCTTTATAGTTAGTTCAGTTTTTACGCAAAGTTTTATGATCTAACTTGAAGTATTTTTTTAAATTCCAGTGGTTTATTGTTCGGTTTGGAGGTAAAATTGGATTTTTTTCTATAGAGACAATTTTATGGAATCGAATTTTCGACAAACATAGTACTTAACATTAATCGTCAACTTTGACATACATATATTTATTTCAAAGTTAATGCTGCAGTATTTTAGATATCACGGAGGATCGTGCTAAGCAATTTGAGGTAGTATAAGCCCTTAATAGAAGGTGGTTTAAGTACTTATAGTCTTTAGGGTTTCCTAAGACTGCGGTGGCCACCACATAGCGCCCGCATCCAAGAAATACCATATACTAGTATGACATACAATACCATATATTTTATGACAGCTGCGGTCACAGACTGCATTAAGTCTGCGGCGCGTGAGTCGCCGAAGTTACGAAATGTTACCATTTTAAATATTATATTTTATAAAAACATTTAGGACTAAGTATTGTATTTATTTATTTAGTTTTCTTCTTATTTTATTATTTCACTATATGCTGCACCGGTTGACGTCATCAAGTCAAAGCCGGCTGTCGCTGAAAACCAGCGCTAGGGCTCTGTCTCGCATAGGGTCGCAGCATTATGCTGGGCGATGGCCGTTTTGTGTGGATGTGACGCATGTTTTCACCCAAATTGTTTATTTTCGTGTTTTGTTCTTTCCTTGCGTAATGTTTTTTTCTTTTCTTTATATACTATAGTATATTATTGGATTATATTAGTATTACTATCATGATATTCTAAGCTGTTACATGAAAATCCTCTTTACTTGAAGGATTCTTCATTAAAGCAAATTTTGTTCTGGAGAGGTGCATACATGAGGATGTTTTCTTAAAACAACTTATTATAGTGGGTTTAGAATATTTCCTTAACTGCACTGAATGCTACCAA
Source organism: Agrochola lota (assembly GCA_947364205.1). Classification (NCBI taxonomy): domain Eukaryota; kingdom Metazoa; phylum Arthropoda; class Insecta; order Lepidoptera; family Noctuidae; genus Agrochola; species Agrochola lota. Next base: position 3,992,595 of record OX376244.1, on the reverse strand, counting down.
CGAGAATAGTTCCACCTACGCTCTACTCGAAGGTTTTCACAACTTAGAATGTGTTAAAATACAATAGACGCCGTATATTTAGTAACCTAATCCGCGTAACTGTTCTTCAAGAGTCATAAAGAACACTGTAAGAAATCGACACGTGTTTCACCTCTTAACTAGGCATCCTCAGGATGACGATTGACTTGTTGCACTATCTTAGAATGTGTTGCAGAAATACACTGAAAATCTAATTATCTTGCTACTTCTTTCTATTTTCTATCAAACTTATCAATATTATTTCGTAACACTATCTATTTATAAAAGGTATGAAAAGCCGGGCTTACTAATAAATAAAACAACTTAATATTTAAGGCAACGATAACCGACTTTTAATGATTTTATACTGAAGATCACGACTAAACGAGTAGTGTTAATGATTTGGAAAAAATATTAGAGCATTTTATTAATAACTTAATATAGGAATATTTTAGATTATGTTTATATTACATAGTGAAATTAATTTGTAAAGTTATGTCTAATGCGGATAAAAAACTCGAGAATCACGCAAAATATATCAAGCGTATTTTTCTTTAAATCTTCACTATTTTAAAGATAATTTAATAAGTGATCTTTAAGTATACGTGTTTTATTAAAATACCTTCTGTTTTACGTATAATAAATGAATAATGCGTCTAATTTGGGACAGCGCTCCTTGATGGGCGAGTCCTATTACTGGCTGGACGTACGACGCGTTGCGTGAGCTCAGTACAGAATACGCAAGCTAACCACTCAAGGTCACTGGCATATATCTGCGTCTTAACTGAACATTAAAGTGCCAGCAAGAAATCGGTTCCCGCACTTCCTGCTATATGCCAATAGGCTTGTGATTGAAGTTCGTTTTTTAATCTCAGATAGTAATTTGGCAGGTGCAAATGTCAAATTCCAAATTGAAAAAAAAAAAAAAAAATGTCTAAATACTATCTGGAATTAAAAAACGAACTTTAGAAGTGGCTTATCAAAGTAACATTAAACTCACGAGTACTTTATAATTTTAATAGTACGTGGTCCAATTACATAGCGCCTAATTGTCAAAGCTTAATAACTGCACATGAAGCCTCGCCCTTAGCATTATGGTTAATTCAATGTTACAGAAATAATAAAGCACATATATGTTCAGCACAGCCAAAGCCATATAAAGCCAACGGATCATTCTTCAGAGAGCTTAAATATCGTCCATTTCCTCTGATTTTTAGGCACACAAGCCACAGCAAGGAATGTTTCGTTTAATTATTATTACTGAATGGAAAGTCGTATGCATGTCAAGAGCGTTTATCCTAAAAGTTGGCTACGTCGCAAATAGCTGTCAAATATTTACCTGTTTTGATTAATTTGGCAATATTACTGTATGAAAATATGAAATGTGGCTAGGAAGCGAACTATGAATTGATAATAATGAATTACAATTATAACACTGAATTTGATGTTGTAACCGTTTTAGGTGTAAAAAAGGCATTTAGTAAGTTTCCAAATACTGTTTTTACGTTAAAAACGAAATATCCGGTGTTACGATATTAATTATTGCATTTCATTATTTAATGTTCTAGTTCGCTAATTAGCCACATTTCATACTTCCATACAGAATTATTGCCAAGTTAATCAAAATAGGTAAATATTTGACAGCTATTTGCGACGTTGCCAACTTTTAGGATACACGTCACTCTCACTGCCAAAATGACTATTAACATTAGTGTAATTTTTTGGTCATAATGGCTAATTTACATTGTAAATTGTAATATCGAAAGTCCCGAATGTAATATTGATGGTAAAATATCTAACTCCGCTACCACCTTACTGACTTGATACGTTTTAAGGACAGTAGAATCGTTTAAATAAAAAAACCCCTTAGTGTCTTAGTTAGAAACTGCCTCCAAAAAACAGCCCGATCTACTGACATACCCCCGAAAAATATCCGATCCATATCCGTAGAAAAAATGAATTAAATTCCCAAATATTTTACATCCTCAAAGCTCAGAAAAATAGTCCTATCCCAGAAAATAATGCCCTAAATCCCTGAAGAACGACCCCCACCAGCGACCAAAGCTTACCGTCCAGCAGCTCTTCGATAGCCGTCCTCACGCCCTTGTCGAATGCGCGGGCGTCGGCAGCGGTCTGGAACGTGAGCCCGAAGCGCTTCTCGTCGGTCACCCAGTGGTGGAACGTTGGCATCACCTTGTTGTATTGGAAGTCCTTCTTTATCGTGCATTCCAGGACTACCTGGAAGGTGGAAAATTGAGGTTTAGAATTTGGTGTGAACTTGTTTTTTTATAGGTTTTATTCGCTTATTGAAGAGCAAGGTGAATTTACGAGTGACTAAGGTCAGATTCTTAAATGCAACTTCAAGTATTATTTTGTATCTGTTACTTTGAAGAGTATCATAACAACAGAAATGCTTCTATGAAGAGTATCATAGCAACAGAAATACTTCTATGAAGAGTATCATAGCAACAGAAATACTTCTATGAAGAGTATCATAGCAACAGAAATACTTCTACGAACGTATTAATTCATTTGAAGACTGACTCGTTGGTCGAGTGGTTGCAAGCAGTGGCGGTTTGTATTAAAGAGTGCTGGAGCGTTGAACCCCCTCATAAAGTTATGTTATGCTATCCCAGTTTACGGTATTTTAAAATCTTATCAAGGCCCCAGCAATCTATAAGTAGATTCGCATTAACACAGAGAACAATAGTGAGTGACTATGTAAAGAAACTGTTATTTATTAGGGTCTGGCGAGCGGATGTGGAGCGCTTAGCCGATAAGCGCTCCTATGAACAAAATGTCCCATACAAAATTTGTATGTAGAAAAGACAGAGAGGCACCTAGCTCCGTACGCGTGAGATGGGGCATTTTCTATGAAAGTTATAGCAAATATGGTACGCCGCTCCTCGAGAATTTAGCCGAACTGGGTCGGAGATCTACGAATGAAAGTTTGTCCTTGACCGCACAAGTTTCAACAAATTAGTCGTCAGTCGTCGTAATTGAAGTGCATTGTGCGTAATGCTAATGAGGTATTGGTGCGCGAAATAAATAACTGTTTGTACAAGGAGCTTTTTTGTACTAATATGGCGTATAGGGTTCGTTTTATTAAAAATAACAGGGAGACATTTGAACAACGTTTATATACCAAAACCAGGTCGCCCTTGTCCAAATATTCGGTTGACACAGGAGTGTTCTTCGATAGCAAAAAAAGTGTAGACAATAAAGTGCAGTATTCCAACGTAAACCTCTCCGCTAGTATTGGTAAGTCCACTAACAACTATGTCCATAGCTATAAATAGTCACGAAGATATATCCATAGATAGGTGTGTAGGTAATCACTGTCAGGGACAGGGAGTGAACCCCCAGCACTAAGACCCACCAACCGCCACTGGTTGCAAGCGCTAGTGCTGACCATGACGTCCTAGGTTCGATTCCCGGGTCTTGCAAAGTGTTATTGGATTTTTCCATCTGGAATTGCTCAGTAGCAGCCCACAGTCTGGATTTGTGCCCTGTTGATGGTAATAGGCTCGCCCTCTATTACATGGGACTTAAACATAACTGGCAAAATGTGGGTGTACTATAGGTACACCTCTGCCTAACACTTCGGGGATTATTGGCGTGATTGTATGTTATGTAATTCATTTTCATATCTCTGTAATAATAGGAACTAGGTAGGTATGACATTGGTCTTCAGGTTCACTGATAATTACTCAAATTCTTCTGGAAACCAACCTGATGCCTTGCAGTTGCAACTAGGCTATTTTGCGATTTGGACTTTCTGCGGAATCTTTTGCGAAATTTGACAGCCAAGCCAAATGCAAACTTTTTAGTTTTACTTAGTCGATATTCGATTTCTCAGCTGACTATCAAGTTAGGTATTATTACTTACCATATTATCGCTGATTCGCTTCCCATGTATGAAGTATTCGTGTGTCGGTGCGGTTGCTGACGAAGATGTTGTGGTGTCGCCATTGCTGTCACCCCCAGCTGGAACAAACATTACAAATTAAAACCATGCATTCTTTGATATTAAATAACTGGCCTTCACTGGTGAAGGGCCAACCGGAGTGCCGAACGCGGTTGATGCGTAAAGTTAAGATGGTTAAAAGAAACTCACAATAGGGCCTCAGAACGTCTGGCGCAGGTCCTCACCGGACACGGTTGTTTCGGGATGTTCCTGTTCCGCATAAAGCGGGAGGAAACGCCCGGGTGTCACCACTGTGTGGATCGCCCGGAGGACACGGTGGAGGTCTGCCCGGCTTGGGCGGGGCACCGCCGTGTCCTTGTGGAGGCGATCGGTGGCAGTGATCTCTCGCGTCCGGCCGTGGTACGGAGCGAGAGGGCGTGTGAAGCCGTCACCTCCTTCTGCGAAGCAGTAATGCTCGCGAAGGAGGAGGCGGAACGCGTGAGGGAGAGGAAAATTACGCGCCTTCACGCTCCTAGCCGCCGCAGGAGACGCCCTGGGCGTCGGGAATCGCAGGCCGATTCCCGACCACCGTAAGTGTCTTGTCGACGGTGAGCAATAGGTAGCTCGCCGTCCGATAAGGACCAGGCCCGGGTCGACGGCATGTTGTGTTCCACGCGCGCCTCAAAGAGTTGTCAGCACAACGGAAGGGGTCTGCTAAGACCGATGCCTGCTGTATAATTTTTTCTTATAGCATATAACCTTGGGACATAAAAAAGGAGTACGTTGTATATACAACGTCCCGTCATCACAACACCCGTCTGGTCGAAGGATCCTCCCTTTTCTATGGAGAATGAGTGAACTTTACACCCTGTTCCTCATGCCCATCTATGGTAAAACTAAACGATCATGTTTGATCAAAGCCTAAGTACCTAGGCCACACCCTATTTTGAAAAGCTATACAATGCCGCCCATGGGCATGTGACCGCCCTTAATTTTCTGAATATTCATGAGAAATTAGATATTTAAGTCTAAATTATTAATTTTTTCTTCTGTTCTTATATATTTTTTTTCTTTTCAATATCCCCCTATGATTTAATGGACTTACACTTGTGTTTTTAAAATAAATAATGTTTAAAAAACAAAAAAAAACTGTCGTCACCTCCGTTTTTTTTTCATAGTCGACTAATGTTAGTTAATCCGATAAAATAACTCATAAGCTTTTAGAAATAATAAACAGAATCCAAATCGAGCCAATAACATCGGAGACATGGCAAACACTACTCAAAAAAAAAAATTATAACATTAAAAATATTAAAGATTTATACCCCCCCTTCATATATTTTTATTACTTATTCACAGTCTAAAATCAACTTAATTTACACTAGCATAAAGTTGATGTTTGTTCGAGTGGAAATAACGTCAATTGGAAACAAGGATTTGAATAAACCTTACAAACATTTTATTACTACCGACATTGTAGTCACCATACATTAAACACATGTCGATGTAAGGCAAGTAATTAGTGCATAGTAGGCACACAATGGTTTCTATAAGAGGCCCATTAATTACTACAATGATTCATTAGTCATTGTTTTGAACTAGGCAAGGCTGTTAGCATTTTCCTTAGGTTATGAAATCGGTGAATGAGATATTATTGTATTCCTATTGGTGTGTTACTTGTGGTTTTATGTTCGAAGTTCGATGTCCGCATTATGTGTAAAGATCTGGTCATACTGAGGCGAATCCCACGCGGGATGCGGGACGTGACTGCGCGTCGCGTCGTTTGTTTTAAACTATAGAATAAGGCTCGTGGCTAAGTAATAACAGCCGAATGGGGCGATCCATCAGGTTAAGCTAAGCTTGCCGGGGTTGGTCCGAGGCTGGGTGACCATCCTTACATACCGAGAGTCCGAGACTCCTCCGTGTCTCGGAAAGCACGTTAAATCGTTGGTCCCGGCTGTCATTCGTGGATCATCGACTGTCGTTACGGGTTGTCAGAAGCTCGAAAGTCTGACCAGGGGGTATCGTATTACGTAGTTAGTGGGTTGTGGAGATCAGATAGGCAGACGCTCCATGTAAAATACCGGTATTCAGCTGCATCTGGTTAGACTGGAAGCCGACGCCCAACATAGTTGGGAAAAGGCTAGGCTCATGAGGTCTGAAAGTGGCACCGGTGATTGAAAAATTGTGTGGATATCGGTTGTGATGCGGAGGAATGAGGTAAATGTCATGAGGAGTTTTGAGTATGAATGTAGATGGCTATACGAGTAGGGAAGACCAGAGAAACGATGGATTGACTGTGTGGAAGATGATATGGATAGAAAGGGGGTGACTACCGAGATGACGACTAATACAGTAGTATGGAAGAAAAATACAATATGTTGCGGCGACCGCAAATAAATTGAGATAAGAGCCAGAGAATGATGATGATTAAAAACTCATGCGACTATTCGCGCCAGTTTGAACGCCTCAATACAAGTAAGTCGGCACAATTCAGCGTCTGCGAATTTCGTCACGCATCCCGCGCGGGATTCGCTTCAGTTTGGTCAAGGCTTTACTTTGCCTTTATTTGTGAAGTATTATTTGTGTGTCAGCTCGATAAATTACGTTTCTTTTTATAGTGGTGCATCAAAATATCGTAAGTACTAGGTGTCTGTTTTCCAAATAAGTATTACCGTACCATAATCAAAAATTTGCTATAAGGTTGATATTATTTGGGAAATACTTGTAATTAGCAGTTTTATCAATCTGATGACTAAGGCATTACATTACACCACAAATAGCTAAATACATTTAGCGCTAAAATTATCCCACGGGAATGTATTATCGCGATAAAATGTATCCTATGTCTTATCCGTTACCCAGCACGCGTAGCGTGACAACCATTACAAACGGGTTTTCTAGGGGTTTTATCGACGGAAGAATAGACAAAATGACATATTGTGATTGTTTATCTGTTATTTTGTCTATTCTTCCGTTTCTATTGTGGTCATGACCAGCATGCTGGCACATGGCACAGGGTAGAGGTCTACCCTGTGCAAAACAAACAAACTCACTTTCGCATTTATAATATTAATTAGGATTTATATCCGTCATTTTAATGTACACTTTTTTATGAGTTTGTTCTATGTTTAGTGCAAGTGGGCCTAAATATGAGAAGAGTGTATTCCCAAAATTCGTATTTCTATAATAATATGCAGTTTTGAAAGTTGCTAAGACTTAATATCTACTTCTCATGTTTCGGTGTCATCCTTGAAACCTACTTAGCAATACTTAACTTTCGAATGCATCGATATCTTTAAAAGGTAAACAATAGATCAAACGCCCACATATACTTGACATTTTTGAGGATCTTATTGAGGATCTACTTATTTTTTATTTTATTTGTAGTTTTACAATACTAATAAAATTCTGTTTCTCGATGCAATAACCTGGGAACCTTTAAGAGCGTTTATACAGTTCTGGGCAACGTCCCAAATAGCTGTCAAATATTTCGCTGTTTTGATTAATTTGGCAATATTACCGCATGGAAATATTAAATATGGCTAACTTGTGAACTAAAATATTGATTATGAAATGCAATAATTAATATAGTAACACCGAATATTTAGTTTTAGATGTAAAAAAGTATTGAGATATTTTCCAAATGCCTTTTTTTACACCTAAAACGGTTACAACATCAAATTCAGTGTTATGCAATTCATTATTAATATTCTAGTTCACTAGTTACCCATATTTCTTATTTCCATACAGTAATATTGCCAAATTAATCAAAACGGGAAGATATTTGACAGCTATTTGCGACGTTGCCAAGTTCTTGGATGAGAGCTCTTAAGTCGGAGTGAATAGATGATATCGTGAATTTTGACGATGGCGCACGCTTGCCCCAAAAGCAACATATTCATTGATTCATTTCAGCAGAAAGACGTCCACTGCTGGACATAGGCCTCCCCAAGCAACGTTACTTAAATCGGTCCTGTGCTTCCCGCCTCCAGCGGATTCCTGCGGCTTTCACAAGGTCATCGGTCCACCTTGTGGGAGGCCTTCCAACGCGAATTTTAGTGCAATGACGCCAAGTGAAGTTCTAGTATTAGCTACGCCAATCACGAAGGTGTCAAGGAAGGTGAAACGTATCGCACGTACGAGTACTTGCGTATGGGGTGGATTGACCAACTAACCGAGGTGCGGTGACCCAACGGCCTACGTCTCTTCATCCGTTTCAGCTCAGCAACCCCTGATTGAACAATAAGATGCTGTGCTCACCTGAGGACCTATGGGGGCGAGCTCGCTTCCCGACCATGACATCAGCGAGCCCGCCGCCCCCGAGCGCGACCCACCCACCAGTGCCCTCGTCGCGGCACATAACCTGTGCTCGCACCCGCACCAAATAGGCACTGTGGACAAAGGAATAAGGGTTAAAATCAGCTATAAAATAAAACACATACCAACACAAATTCCCAAAATATCCAGCTGAGTCCTGATCGCATTTCGGTCTCAAAGACTAGCCAAGTGCGCAGGAGATATTACAGTGCACAAGTGTGTGCGAAAACGTAGGTCTCTCGCCCCTCACTCTTGTAGTCCATCATGATTACATGACCGAAGAGAGATCAGGCTTTACGTGCTGTCTGAGGCACATGGGTGTCAGTGTGTCCTACCGCCAACTTTCTAACTCCAGGCTGCTACTGAGATATTCCTGATGAATTCGTAATCTACCATTCAATGCGGTAGATGATTACATGCTTTTAGTACAGTCGAAAAAGAAAACAATCATTCATACTAAACGGTATCTTCCTATCTTCAATTTCGGAGGTTTAAGAGATGAACGTGTGATGTGATTTTTTTCAGGAGAGCAGTAACGTACATAAAAGTTGATGTGAGACCAGAAACCACAGATTTTATTGAATTACTTTGAAAGTAATAACAGTCGCAGGGGTCGATCGATCAGGTTGGTCCGTCGATGGGTGACCATCTTTACATACCAAGACCCGTTCGTGCCTCGGAAAGCACACGTTAAGCCGTTGGTCCCGGCTGTCATTTCGTCGCTCGGCATCCAATTTTTGACGAAAACCTGATTTTTATTTTATTTCATTCTACACGTTCAAATACGTGATCCTGCATTAAAAATCAGATTTTCGTCAAAAATGTCACATTCGCGGTATTAGATGCCGAGCGACGATTTGTAGATTTTTGACAGCCGTTACGGGTAGTTAGTTAGAAGCTCAAAAGTCTGACAACACGTCTTACCAAGGGGCATCGTGTTATCTAGTAACTAGGTTTTGGAGTTCAGATAGGCAGTTGCTCCATGTAAAATACTGGTATTCAGCTGCATCCGGTTAGACTGGAAGCCGACCCCAACATAGTTGGGAAAAAGGCTAGTCAGATGATGACTTTGAAACCGTGGCCTAGGTCTTCACGCTAAGCTAACGGCAAATTGGGTAACAAGTAAAGTGTTTGAGCCCACCCATAGCGCCAACCTTTACCAAAATGGTGAACTTACACCGTCGAGAAGTAAAGGAATGGTGAGGGTTTCTTTTTAGGTTTTTCGAATATCACAAGTGCACACCTTAATTGCGTAACACACGATCAATTACTATCTGTTTCATTTTGACAGTTCAAAAACATTCATTGCGTTATTTACGTTGTTGAGCAGACATATTTTTCGAGCATATGAAGCAATGGATTAGCAATCTGTTTCAAAATTGTTCAGATTGTTATTCATCGTGTTTGACGCAACCCTTATTGCGTAAAACACGATGAATAACAATCTTTTTTTGTATGAAAGGGTATGCTCCCAAGTTGGTCCCATATAAATTTTATTAACTTTGCTTGGATAGTTTTTAAATAAGCTTCAATAATACGTATTTTTCCCACTTAGTATATATGGATGATATGATGATAAATTCCTGTCACTGTTATTTACATATCAGGTAGTGGTAGTCAAATTTGTGTGGGGTAGGTTAAAAGTACACCTTACACATGTATGTGGGATAAAAATAGTGTAGTATGAACGCAGCTTATAATGGTAAAACGGAACGCAGCGGATGCAAGAGAGAGAAGCGTGTGTGTGCGGGAGAGAAGAAAGGGAATGAGAGAACGACGGGAAGCATGACGGAGGAGAGCACGACTAGACTTACGGTGGAAAGCTGATAATTTTACGTGTTAAAATTTAATAAACGGTTATTACAAGTATCTTCAACTCGTTTATTTTGCCATACAATCCTACATGTATGAAAATGGGCAGCACGGGAGTCACGGGACATAACCAATAGTTGGAAAGAGCTACCTATCGAAAACTATGTTCTAATGCCGAACTTCTTTTTCTTTTAGTAGCTCAATAATGTGTGGTCATATTAGAGCAATGGTGGGCCAGTGGTAACGGCCGCGACTTCCGAGTGGTAGGTTCGAACCCAGACAGGCGCTTCACTTTATTTCATCACCACTGCTCTCAAAACGGTGAAGGAAAACATCGTGACGAAACCAACATGTCCTAGAACCAAAAACTCGAAGACATGTGACGTCTACCAACCCGCACTGGGCCCGTGGCCCACTCCCCCTCACCGAGAGTAGGCAGTGGGAACATTATAGGCTGATTATATATGTTAACTGTTTTGGCCCAAATGTCCTTTCTTTGGTATTGTTCGTCGAGTCGTTGAACTCCTTAAGTTTTGAGTTGAGCTAAACGATTTTAAACATTAAAACAAAATGACATGATTACTTTGTAAAGTATAATATTATTTTAATTACCTATTGTGAATGTGAGGACTATGTGGATTATTTTTTTTTCATTACTCCTTTTTTTTCCTTTCTCAGTTAGTTTTAATGATGGTCTGGCAGTTTGAGTAGTTTAAGCGGCCTAACCAAATGTCCTTTCTTTGGTATTGTTCGTCGAGTTGAGCTCCTTATGTTCTGAGTTGAGCTCCACGATTACTGACAAATGCTTGCACTGACTGGACAGGTCCATTCAAATCTATGTGGTTCTTTTCTCAAAAGACCATTTCAGACATTAATCTACATGGTCCTCATATGGCTTGACCAAGATTATGTCTGGACTATAAAAGAGACTGTGACCTCTTAGTTTGTTTCGGGCTTTCTTCTCAGAGTAGTCGGATAGGAAACGCCGAACTCATCTAGCAAAATTTAATATATTTTTAATATGACGTGTAAAAGTGATTCCTCTATCCTATCTACAGAATAAACAATTTCATTTAATTTCATTACTGACAAATGCGTGCTCTGACTGGACAAGTCCACACAAATCTGTATGGTTCTTTCCTCAAAAGACCATTTCAGACACAAATCTATATGGTCCTCAAATGATCTGATCAAGATTATTTCTGGGTTTTATATACACATTGACATGAATGATTTTTATATATGAACATGACATGAATATTTACTTTTCAAAGTATTATATTGTTTTAATAATTGTGAATGTGAAGACTATGTGGATCATTCCTTTTTATTTTATTTTATCATTTAGTTTTTATCATGGTCTGGCAGCTTGAGTAATTTATGAGGCCTACCCAAATGTCCTTTCTTTGGTATCGTTCGTCAAATCGTTGAGCTCCTTAAACTCTGAGTTGAGCTGCACGGTCACTGACAAATGCGTGCACTGACTGGACATGTCCTCTCAATCTGTGTGGTTCTTTCCTCAAAAGACCATTTCAGACACAAATCTACATGATCTGACCAAGATTATGTCTGGACTTTAAAAGAGACTCCTCTGAGTTTTTTTCGGCCTTTCTTCTCGGAGTAGGCAGATAGGAAACGCCGACCTCATCTGGTTTAAAAAAATATGATTGACGTGTACGTGACGTGTGTGTTTTGTATCATTTTATCATTTATTTATCATTGAACTGTATGTTCTATACAGGGAAAGTGAATTTTGTTATTAATGTCATTCTGTGGCAAGGACAAAAATAAATAGCAGGCAAAGTGTGAGGATAAGTGAGTGCTCAATTGTTGGATGGAGTCTAAATATAATTTGAGTATGGATTGGTTATGGTTTCGTTGTTGGACGCGATTCTATCTGACTCCCATTTTCCCTTTGTACATTTATGTGGATAAAGGTAAAAATCATAAATGATAATGGGAGTCAGATAAGAATCGCGCTCATTTTGTTTATTATTGGCAGGCTCAGACCAAATAAAAAACCAAGATACAGCGCTGTCAACAGTAAAGTGAAGCCGTTTTTGTAAACATGTGACCACTTCGTGTGGTGTAGTTTGATTGTAGTGTCATTGTAAAAGGTTGTAAATGTGTGCGTGTATGCACAGAGCGGGGGTGTAGTTTTGGCATGCTTCATTGTATTGTTCGCAGCGTTATCTTGGTTTTTTGGGCTGAGTTGGCAGGAATGTGTGCTAAATCAGGGTCTGCCTTTCCGCCAGAGACATGCGAGGTAGCTAAGCAGTGAAGCCTGTGTCCTTTTCCATCAGCGTAGCGGATAAGATGTGCAATGAAAATGCGCAAGAGATATGAGGAACAGGCTGTAAAGTTCACTCATCCTCTATAGAAAAGGGAGGATCCTCCGACCAGCACGCGTAGCATGAGCAACTTTTTGTCGACAGAAGAGTAGACAAAAATGACGTTCCGTGTAGACAGTACGACGGCAGCAAAGTAGAAAGAGTCAACTGCACTTTTTACGAAATACTCAATACTCAATTCTTTATTGCATTCCACAATGTATGTGCTTAGGTGGTAAACATTTGCTTGAAATTCACTCTTTGACATAATTCGACTCAGAATTCTTCGTTTTGTCATAGGACTTTTTTTCTGTTTGATTCTCTATTTTTACTGATATTAAATCACGTATTTAAAGACAACTACAACATTTATTCTTAAAAATATTACAGTAATATTGGCCTTAACCATTTCCTTGGTAATGCCCTATTAATTAGTTAATAGGCAAGGAAATGGCCAATATTACTGTAATATTTTTTGTTCCAAAACACAGTACTTCGTCATTTTTTTATGATGTAAAATAGAAGATAGCTTTGTTCTTCTATTAATTATCACAATTTTGCATTCAAAACGTTCTTCTGTAAAATCATGATTTTGTAGATAACCGTATATACTTTGTGGCCGTCGAGTAGAAAGTTTTCTACTGTCTTTAGCATGGCGATTACAAAATCAAATTGTCTTTACTACCTTAGACAACAGTCAGTTGTCAGTGTGATTTTGACAGTTTGGGATAGAATACTTTCTTCTGAAATAGTCTACGTATACATACAAAAGGACCTAGACAAAGATTGTTAGAAAAGTAAGACAAAATGACAGATTGTAGAAAGATTTCTACGGTGCGATGTCAAAAATGGAGAAAGGAAATGTCAGTTTGTATAGAAAGAGCAATGTCTATTCTTCGTAGAAATAGAAAGCGTCATGCTACGCGTGCTGACGGGTGTTGTGTCTGGTGGGCTACTGCCCGACGATTGATGTCAGGACGTTGTATACATATATGCTAGAAGCGTGGATGCTTGCGCGATGCAGGATTTTGCGTAGTTCGCATATGGCTATGTAGATGCCGCCACAGTGCGTACCTATGTAAAACATGTAGCTTCGTTGAACCCTTTCCCACCAAAGCTAAGCCATGCTACACGCTGCTATCCTTCGCTACGTACCTTAGCACATATCTAATGGAATTACAACCAATAATTAAGTTTACCAGAAACAGCTGATTAGCTGAAAGACAATTTCTGTAAGAAACTCGAAACTTTTTGATCATGCAATCCCTGAGAAGTGAAAAACTTTATCACGTCAAAACAATCAGTAAGTCGTCCATAAAACAATAGGTAATCGTTAAAATAACGGCTCGTTATATCAAATACGGTATTATGAGTCAGCTAAAGACTAAAGGAAATGGCCCATTATGAGGCCAGTAGCGAGGAGTTGGTCAATTGCACTGGAATGAACGGTGCCCAGACATTGATGCATCCGCGATGCATTTACAAAATGCAACTGATGTGGATTATTTAACAAAATAGGGAAATATTTAACTGATGACCATCTAAAAAACTTATGATCTTCTAATGGTGGACACCTTTTTGAAATTAACGAACTTCTAAAAACTTTTTGGGCTTCTAAAGATGCACATTTAGCGCTACATCCAAGTTGGTTGCGGTTACTTGGCTATTTATTATTTTTAATGCCCCAAAATAGAAATTATTTGTGTTTCTTGCCCATTCTTCTCCCGAAATATACCTTTTGGAAGAGGCGACTAGAATCATTATTTTCTATTCCTATATTTTTTTTATTTGAAGTTCAAAAGTGCCTTTTATGTGCCTACTTGAAATAAATTATTTGACTTTTGACTTGGTTCACAAAAAAACTATATGTCCTCTTAGGGCTTTGCCCCTTGCTTGCGGACGGTGAGCAATGGGCAGCTCGCCGTCCGATAAGGACCAGGCCCGTGTCGACGGCGCGTTGTGTTCCACGCGCGCCGCAAAGAGATGTCAGCACCAACCGACGGGGTCGAAAGACCAATGCCTGCTGGGGCTGCGGGTTTGTCCGAAAGGGATAACGCGGCCCCGGCACACAGGCAACGGAAGGAACACGGGTGGGTTTTAGTCAGTAAAAGTCTGACACACCCTCTCGCTCTGCCCAGAGCGGGAGAGGTCATTTGATGATTTCCCATCCTCAAAAAAAAAAAAAAAAGGGCTTTGCCCCTTGTTAGACGCATTTAAATTCATCCTCTCAACATAACCAAACCAGCTAAGCATACTCTTTTCAATTTTTTTACGATCACTCGTATGACTCTGTCTGTCCGTCTGTCACAGCCAATTTACTCCGAATGTGTTGAAATTTGGTACACATATGTATTTCTGTCACTCAAACATGGACGTAAATAAATGAATTTTGAATATGGGGTTACTTTTGGGGGGTAAATAACAAAATATTTAAAAAAAAAAGTTTTGCGAATTGTACCGTGTTACATATCAAATGAAAGAAGGGCTTATTACGAGGTTCTCAATTTTTTTTTTTTAATAATTTTAAAGATATTTAAGAAAATTGACCATACTCTTCCCATCTCCAAACCTACTGAGCCTAAAATTTTGAACAAAGTACAGAAAGTAGTTCTATGCTTATACAGGAAAATCTATAAGAAGTCTATGGTCTTGAAATAACATGGTAAATCATTCAATATTGTGCGTATAAACTTATATTTACAGCTGGAATGTATGAGGGAATATGTTTTTCAACTATAATGTCAAGTTTGTTCTTGGGATAAATGCATCCTATCTACGAAACCCTTCATTGTGCGTGTCACTACATCTTTTTTTTAACCGCACCGTTGCCTTATGACATAATTCCTGAGCCTATCATGTATAGTCACACCACACATACTTCCCTAGGAACGCATCGCCACAGCATTTATTCTACTTTCATGCTTCTTTTGCCACACCCAACTTTCACTTCCATACATAAGCGTAGGCACCAGCAAACCATTGTTAACAGCCAGTCTTTAGTTTTTTATTGGAAATCTTCTTTTGCGGTTACTAACCTTGGAAAAAATCCTAGCCACTAGCCAGTCAGAAAGGTACGTTGCGCGACTGTCTAAACGTAGACCGATTTTGAAAATATTTTTTTTGTATGAAGGGTATGCTCCCAAGTTGGTCCCATATAAATTTTATTAACTTTGCTTGGATAGTTTTTGAGTAAGCTTCAATAATACGTATTTTTCCCACTTAGTATACATGTTGATAACTTCCTGCCACTGTTATTTACATAGCAGGTAGTGGTTTTCGAATTTGTGTGGGGTAGGTCCCACAACTAAAAAGTGAAAAAAAAAAAAGTTTTACAAAAAAAAACCAACCGACTTCCAAAAAAAACACAACAAAGTGAAAAATAACTTTAATTTCGGATGTCGGTGGCAAAAAACGAAAACCAAAGACACCGACTTCCGAAATTAAAGTTATTTTTCACTTTGTTTTTTTTTGTAAAAAGTTTTTGTTAACATCGTTTTATTCAGCGTTAATAAGTCACCAATGTAATATTTAAGTCCATTTAAAAGACCAATAGAGTTGACGTATTGATCCGGGAGGGTTTAATGTGTTCCCTGAAGCACGCAGGCCTGAGGGGTCCTGTAGGTAACACAGTTACACCTCAGTGCATCCACAAGGTAGGGTGGGTAGACTGTCATATGAGGTGATTTTTCTAGGCTATGGTTATGATGCGCAGTTTTTTTGTACTGTGACTGGGTCATGGAGTTTTTTTTTTAAATGTTTCTTTAATATCCCTTTGTTTTATTTCCTTTTTCGCGTGACGATACTGTTTCATCAAACTCTTGAGCCCATCTCAATATTATATTTGGGTCAGCGCAGGCCAGCTTTCATTTTTTTCCATATTTGTTTATGAGCAGTCATTACATAGGTCATTTTGATTCAAGCAATTTTTTTTTACTGCTGAATGGGCCTGCTCTTGACCTCAATCTCGCCTGACGGAAAGCGATGGATGAGGTGTATGATGAATCGAGCGTGCCCAGAAGATGATGTTCACTCTTGCTTTGTAGGCAGACGGGTTATATGTGGAAGGGAATGCAGACGCTGGCAGTTTCGGTTTGGCTGTGCGCTTATAAATGTGGAGAAGCGCTGAGTACGACTGGACGGGATATCAACCGAGTGCGGATGGTTGATATCCCGTATCATCTTTCACACCTTTTATATTTTATTGTAATCTAATTAATACCTTTGTACGTACCTACCGAAAATGCAAGCGCCACGCTTCTTGAGAAATACAAAGTGCAACCACTAAGACAGTTACTTCAAACTCGTCGTTTAAAGACCTTTAGTTTTATTAGAACTTGAAAAAAACATTACTAAGAATGTTTTCTGCTCATAACTATCAAGAACCATAATCATCAATTAGGCTATGTACGCTTGACTCTTTAAAATAAGAGTTCTTCATCTTAAATGCTCTCGTCTCGACAACTATTCACGAATATCTTCAATATCATCATTTCAGCCGAAAGACGTCCACTGCTGGACATAGACCTCCCTCAAGCACCGCCACATCGACCGGTTCTATGCTTCCCGCATCCATCGGATTCCTGCGGCCTTCACAAGGTCATCGGTCGACCTTGTGGGAGGCCTCCCAACGCCTCGTTTTCCGGTACGCGGTCGCCACTCCAGAACCTTTCGACCCCATCGGCCATCTGTTCTCAGAGCAATGTACCCTGTCCACTGCGATTTAATTTTGGAAATTCTTCGGGCTATGTTGGCTACCTTAGTTATCCTGCGGATCTCTTCATTTCTGATTCAATCACGTAGGGTTTCCAAGCATAGCCCACTCCTTTGCCCTTTGGGTGACTTTAAGCCTTCTAATACGGCCCGTTGTGAGCGAAAATTTGCCAGTCAGCAAGGTGATGATAGCTTTGTGGTGTGACCGTTGGACTGCCAAGACATTTGGCTCGAGTTCGAACCCACCCAAGGCACGCACCTCTAACTTTTCGGATTCATGTGCGTATTGTATAATTATCACGTGCTTCAAAAACGGTGACGGAAAAGATGGTAAGGAAACCGGCGTGCCTGAAAGATACTTCTCGACGACATGTGAAGCCAAGTCAGAGGCCCATGGGCGGGTTTAAAACTCTGACACCAGATTAGTCACTAACCACACGAAAAAGAAGAAGCAAGGTGATGTCCAGGGAGCGTCTGACTTATGTACAATTGGATAGTCATCCTTCTGCACTTCCCCAATTTATTTAAGGCCAGCGCAGCACTTCTTTTCCTTCCATACATCTGATATTAACCATCATCTCAAGAGTTAACTTCTCTTCCAACCATATCTACTTTTACACAATCGAACCATCTTCTCTTGGGTCTGCCTCTTTTTTATAACCATTACAGAGTACTCGTGGTGGCTATTAAATTCACCACATTAAACTAATGTTTGCTACAGTGTTTCCGTAAAGAATAATATATAACGGAGTAGTTTTCAATCACTTTACATCTTCGTAACTTAATCAGCCTTTCCATTGCCGGGACATAGACCTCCTCTCTGTGAGAGGGAGTGGGCCATAATCCACAATGCGGGCCCAGTGCGGGTTGCTGGATCATACAGTGACATGTGACATCCAGCCTGGATGCCACATGTCTTCGAATTTTTGGTTCTAATGCCTATCGTCTAAGACGGAACTACTACTAGTATTTCAATGATGACGATGCGATTTACTAACGCGTTATTACCTAGTTTCTGATGGTTGCATCGTAATACTAGTGCTGTGACATTCTGGCAACTTTTTGATGATTCGTGTTTGTACTGGATACGTCGGGTATTTTGTATTTTGAGTAGCGTCGCGACTTGGATGAACGTGCTTTGACATTCCGACTTCACATCTTCGTCTCAGTTCGAATACTTAAGCCTTTGTGGTGAGAAAACTAAGCCATCTTACTGACCAATCGATTTTAGACAGAAATAACTTGTCTAGACTTCAGTTCAGAGGTGCAGAAATGCACTACGATATTCAGTGGGTACTTATTTGCAAGTTTCGTTTTCAATGTTAGATTATGATGATGTTATGATTTCATATGCATCTTACTTAAATATTTAGCTTTCAGTTCAACATTGGATGCGTCTAAGATGACCATCATCTGGGTAGCATTTTCCCAACTATGTTGGTGTCGGCTTCCAGTCTTACCAGATGCAGCTGACTACCAGACTATTTTTGACTTAATAGCTATTTACTAACAGTGAGGATAAACATCGATAGCTCATTTCAGATTTCTCCGTATTTATACAGATTTTCGATTTATGATACAGTTTTTTTTTTTTTTAAACGTTTCCCCACACTAAGAACTTCTTCTTGTATCGTGGGTGCGTTTACAAACATAGAAACTCACATACACTAACACCCAGACCCGGAACAACTACTTGCAGATCATACAAATATTTGTTCCGAAAGATACAAGAAGATACGCACTGGATACAGATTTTTATACAGAATTTTCTATTACTATTGATTAAATAGCCATAATCTGCTTTAAAACGGAACTTAGGTAAATAAATCTCGATAGGTAGTACTGTTCTGTCAGTCAGTGGCCAGTTTCACTTATTTTTCAAACGGGGAATCCGCCAATTAATTTTTTTTGCGTGTTCTCCAAAATACTGCGCTCTCGTGATGCATTTATCGTTAATAATAAATTCCGTACAAACTTTGAATGGTAATTGATATTGATTTAATGCTCAATAAAAAATCCCTAAAATCTGACAATCAGTTTTATCAAGGGGTATTGTGTTACCTAACTGTGTCGTGGAGGTCGAGGTCGAGGTAGATGATGAATCAAACCTATTCTCTTCTTTTTCAAAAGAAGCAGAATAAAGCAATTTGACTGCATACGGTAAGTAGGTATATTATTCTGTTTCGGTTCTTTTGACCATACATACAGATTTAATACAGATTTCAAGTTAAAATTGCATACAGATATAAATACAGATTTTAGCAGTTTCTACAACAGATATAAGGTTCAATGCATCTGGCAACACTGCTGTACTGTACGACACTGTACTGCAGTGTACGGAACAAATGTTTATTTTGGTGAAGTAAAGATTACAAGAGGAACACAGCTTTGCAGGTTGAAACAAAGACCAACGGATCTACGTGCACTGTTGGAGAATTGGAGTTCTCCACAGAATGTTTGTGAACAAATGTGCTGAACACAATTTTGGTGGAATCGCACCTTTACATAAACGTAGGCAGAAGTGAGGTAGTACACCGAACTTCGCTAGTTATGTTTAACGCCCGTTTTCACTAACAATAAGCGAGACCTAAATGAATTGGATTTTGAACGCCCATGTGAGCGCAGAAAGTTGAAAATTCAACAGCGCGCTCTTATTTTGGCATTCATTTAGGTGGCGCTTAGGGTTAGTGAAAACGAGCGTTAAAGTTCCATGTCCCAAGGGGGGTGGGTCCTAGGGGTCTCCTATTCGTAGTATCTACAAAAAGGTTGAAAGGCGTCTGTAGTAGTAGAAGCTCTATGGTCTGGCCTGTGAATGTAAAGTTCGTAACACATGGTACTGTGGAAGCATCTACATCGCCACATGCGAACTACGCATCACACTGACGTCACGCGAAATCCTGCACCGCGCAAGCAGTGTATACCGCGCTTCTAGAATATATACAACGTCCCGAGAAAAATCGTCGGGCAGTAGCCCATCAGACACAACACCCGTCTTGTCGGAGAATCCTCCCTTTTATAAGGAGGATGAGTGAAATTTACACCTCTATAGTACTATTGTTTCTGCCTACTCTAATCGGGAAAGTCCTAAGTTTATGTTATGTACCAATTATGCCTAGGAAGGAAAATTGAAAACATGGCTGCAGGTAAAAAAAATACTGTCAATAAAAACACAGGAAAGTATTGTTTTTATAATAAATTATGACGTAAACAATATAATTATAACATGTTAGTCGTTTACATAGCTGCCTAACAATTAGCATGATTACCTACCTACTTTGTTGTAACTTGTTATGATAATATTAATAACTTTGCATTTTAATCAATTCTATCTAGGAACATAGAGCAGGAGGTCTTTGAGGTCATTATATGGGGCTATGTCCCTGGCTCTGATATGATGCCGTTTTAAACAGATAACAGACAAAATAACAGATAGCAAAATAATCACTGAAGATGGAAACATGGCATTTGGATGATTTAATTATTAATTTTAAGGGGCTATGTCCCTGGCTCTAATATGATGTTGTTTTGATATACATAGAACAGTCCTGTAAATTATTGATAAAATAACAGATAGCAAATTAATCAAGCACTGAAGATGGAAATATGGTATTTGAATGATTTAATTATTTTATGATCTTTACAATGGAGATGCAATTAGGACTTTTTGTAATCCAAAAAAGAAACTGTAGAAGTACAACAGGGAGTTGCTAAAAGATTATTATGTATGTATAATTATTAACTTTAAGAAAAATAATGAATGGCCCATTCAACACAATTACTTTCATTGAGAAAATCAAACTGTACTACTTGGCAATGTGTTAAGAAAATGTGTTTGCGACATTCTTTTGTTACTGCCTTATGTCCTTGGGAGTAAGGCGTGATTATATCAAGAATAGTATGTCTAAATAATGTGATTGCCCATTGAAAATTGGACATCTCTCATTTTTGCAAAATGTTATACAGGATGGATATCGACGCGAAAATTGTTACCATGGATTCAGTACATGATTCCGAACCGGGGGGTTTAGGCGGGTTAGCGGGGGGTGGGAGGGGTCCCGCGTTGAAATTTTTCCTAGGACATAAAAAAAAAAATGCTGTTTCATCTAAAAGTCCACTACCCACACGGTCTAAATGTATGGAACTGCTTTTTAGAACATTTTATTTCTTAAGAACCAATGAAAAATTTCAATGCAGGGAATATTTAGCAATTCAGAATCATGTTCTGAATCCATGGTAACCGTTTTCGCATAGTTCTAAGAAATGAGACATCTACCAACTGGGCACGTATGGTAGATTACGGCCCACTCCCTCTTACAGAGAGGGGGCCCGTGTCCCAACAGTGGGAACATTATAGGGTGATTATGATGATTTCAAAAGCGCTAAGGGACTTATTATTTAAGTTTTCATACTTTTTCTGATCAGTTTTTTAACTAAAGTTAGAAGAAACATTGTGCTAAAGCCCAGCTCCTAGTAGATATTGTGTCTCAATCAGTACCAACCTTTTTTTAATATAATGAAAAGGTTTCTAATGAAAAGTTCTAAGGGATTCTGATTAAGAGAGCAGAATAGCAGCATTTTTTATTGTTAAAACGATGTAGGTACTATCAAAGAAGTTCATAACCACCGTAAGGCCTATTCTTGCTTGCAGTGACCGGAGGCTATAGAACCGGGCCTGTAACAGATGTAGTCATCATGTTCATGGGATTTTGTTGTCAAACTGGTTAGATATGAACTTCTTTGATGGCACTATAATGACAATTATATCACCCATTTTTTTTTTTTTTGAGGATGGGGAATCATCAAATGACTTCTCTCGCTCTGGGCGGAACGAGAGGGCGTCAGGCTTTTACTGACTAAAACCCACCCGTGTTCCTTCCGTTGCCCGTGTGCCGGGGCTGCGATATCCCTTTCGGACAAACCGAGTTTGTTTTGCCATTTCTTCTCAGGGAAAGTCAGATAGGAAATGTCAACTCCATTTAGTGTTAATTTTTTTTTGACATGACATACAAAGTGATTCCTATGTTACAGAATAAACAATTTCAATTATTATCAATTTTTTTATAAGTTTTGTGGTGATGGTTTTATGGCAAGTGCTTTCAATGTGCAAAAACTTGCGTTTTGCTGTAGATAATTACGGGCTGATTATAATGATGATATTATTAAAGCATAAGGGTATAGAGAATTATGAAATGTTTTAAGATATTCAATTTTTTTTTATAAGAACCTAGGTATGTCAATGAATATAAAATTGTTAGGACACATTATTTATTTTTGTAAATTATTTAATATCATCAATTTCTTATTATAAAACATAAATTATATATATTTATGTTATATTTTTCTTCAACTTATCTCATGCAAACTACACTAATAAATATAATATTTGTTTTAATTTATGTAGGTACTATCCTAACTATAATGTATCAAATAGTTGTGTATAGAAAACAATGTTCTTCGAAAATTAAATGATAGCTTATCATTATTTTGAAAGCTTATCTTGTAACATTTTCATTACAAACAATTTTACAAAGTAACACAGATCTGACACATCTTTACATGAAGCTTTTATGGAGGAACATTGTTAGTCAGATAAGAATATTAGAGGCACTTAAAAACATGGATCATTCAATAACATGCCCAAGGAATAGTTAAATGAGCTAATTATCAATTAAAGCAGATGTTACTAACATCGTGTCAACCACAAAAATGCTGTTTAATTATTTTTTTGACATTACATACTGGCCTCTATCATACAACTACTTCGTTTTTATTTGCGCGAAAAATACTCGAGCGATTCATAACGGTGGACGAATAGGTAAAACTATTCATTGAGCAATACAGCACAGCTTGAATTGAAGTAGCTTCAAATGACCCCGAAAGGAGTTACCTACTTTAATTGTGAATGAACGGAGAACTCATTGATTATATCTAGCTACACAGGACGGGGTTGACTTAAGGGCGGCGGTCGACACTTACTTGTATGCATTTTATCATACTCTTTAGCTCATAAAACCCATCCCCATCGCTTATACACCCCATTGAGGAGCTGTAGAACTTAAGAAAACACGATAAATCACATCACACATTCCATGAGCTATGGAAAATGGCCGGGGTAAAGCCCTGCCTAGCCCGAACAGGGCGAAGCACAAATCACAAAAACTGAGTTACAGATACACCACTTACTTTTCAGATGCCTCGGTCATGATTCGACACGTCGAATATCCTAATTTCTACTCGCCACTTCACAGATTTCACCATTTTTATGACATAAATACATCAGATTCACTTACGAACCGTTCTTATTTCGGCCCTTTGTTGGGCCTCAGTGCGCTTGCGTCAATAAAACAGTCCGGGCGGGTTATTCAATGAACGCAGCGTGTTCGCGCGACAGGTGGCGTGTCAGTCGCGCACAACTTTGCTATCTAGCCCCGCGATTGGCCCGTTGGATACTCAATCGCTTTTTCACCAATGACGTAGCTTGACACTTTATATCCACCAGTAACCTCCCCTTCAGGGCGAATAAAAATGAATGGCGGGCTTTTTAAAATATTAGGCTGCCGGCAGTAATTTTTTAATACCCTCGCACTGAGCTTCTGGGATTTAGGAACGCACAATTATTTTATGAAAATAACACTGAAATACGCAATAAAATCACTAATTTCACTGTATTCTGATCAAAAATCGCGATATTTGCGGCTCGCGAGCGGAGAGCGGAAGTAGGTCACGCCGGCCTCGAGGGTTCGACTGTTACTGAATGAAGCAAGGCTCGCAGTGGGCCCATCCCCGTTCATGCACCGACCCATTGAAAAATAAATAGGTCAAATCATTGCAACGTGCCCTACATGCAGGTTGCCTGCACCATTCATAGGCGGCGCTTGCATACGGGCCCCCGGTTCTATTTATAGCTGCTCTATATTTGGGCAGGTCATTCGCAGCAAACGTAAATGCAGCCTCCGTAAAGTAGGTTACCTGATTTTCTTTGTTAATAGCCGGTGCAGTGACGTAGTTCGCGTTTGTCATGACGTCAGCAGTGATTTTTGATTGGACGGTATAATAATTTTTCTAGATTTTTTTAAATTTGCCGTTATTTTATTTATCTATGTCCCCATAACATCGATAAATAAAATAATTGACAATTTTATATATTATGTGTTAAAATTGAGAAACAAAAAAATTTCAGTAATAGGTTAGTGTTAGAAATCAATTCGTTATTTAGAAACAAGGAAATAATATTAAACAAAAAATAAATAAGTAAATACTTAATATTAGCGCAGATCGTGACGTTAAATGTGAATTAAAAGTTTATTTTTTTCATAAAGTATTTGATTACTACCGCTCTCCGTAAGAAACTATACAAAGCAACTTCTTAGTGTAAGTTACCTAAACAGTCCTAATTAAATTAACCATAATTGGATATTTTCGGAGCCAATTTAGTGGATATTATTTACGTAATCCATTTTATTCGATTAACTGCCTACCAAAAGTCACATAGGATTTTTTTTACATTATATCGTTTTTTTTTCAATTGACCTAAATCCAGATAAGCCGGCAGTAGGACATGAATGACGTATTCGCTGTTGCCTACCAGTTGACTCGACGATTGACCCAACTTGTCGAATTTATCAATGGTGTTGGTGGAATCGAGTCTTTCGCGTGAAGAGAACAAAGGAATACTACGTCATAGATATAATCGTTATAAATATCTGCAGTAACGCTTTTAGGTAATAATTATGAGTAAATTAATTAGCAATGGACAGTTTACTTAAAAATAAATAAAAAATGTTTTAATGATCGCTCGTTTGTTGATGCCCTTATTTCAGCTCGCCCAGTATCTTGACCCAAAATCGTCAGTTACGTATTATCTATGACGCGCGCTGAGGGATGCAGTTTTTAAGTTCGTAATAAGTAGAAAGGATTAATAAAAGTACCTAATTAGTATATTAACATTAAAATATGCGTTAGTTTACTAGATTCGCGGGTTAATTTCTTAGGCGTACGCGTAAGATTTAAATCAAGCGCGCTTTGTGTTTTCCCTTCTGGGTCTAGTTAGCGTCTTTGAGATTTTGTGAAGAGGATAGGCAGTGGAATGCTCCGGCATGCTTAGTTAGTAGGTATTTATGAATTGTATAGAAACCTACACTAAATTGTTTGCCAAACGCGGTGATAAGACTAAAATGAATGGCGTAACTCGACCTCGCAACCATTCATTCAAGCTTTCCTTGTGGAAGCTCATATTTTTATTGCTGGCTCACTGGCTGAATGAGGCAAAGACAATTGAAAGAGGTAAGTATGCATAAATACTTGATTAAAGGGGTATGGTTTCGGTCGGCCCGGGTACATTAATAGTACGTGACCGGTGGTGATTTTATTATGTAGGTAAATAGATATCCACTATGAAGTTACAGGGGGGTTGAAAATGAATGTAAGTACTGAATGGCTTCGAGAAAAGCATGGTACGGCTGTGTCTTTGTTTTTGCTCGACTTGGCGGGGAACTGCCGTGTCCCCCCAGATTTAAAATTCACTGACTATTAACTAGAGGATGCAAAATAATTGTATCAAAAATATTAATTGAATAGGTACTTAATTAAATATTGTTTGGATTGGAATGAAATACGTAATAAAATAAGAACAGAGATATTTTTTCAGTGCTTCTGACTGACCTATAAAAAGCGAGGGGGGAAATAAGATCAGCTCATACCTACCTGATATAAAATCGATGAATAAATTGTTGGTTTCTTATTAACTGTACCTGCAATCTATGCTAATAAATATTTACCTTACTTTACTTTAAATACAGGGTCAAGTTTAATTAGCTAGCGAAACTACAGACGTGATCAGTGTCGATATCTAAAAAAGATAAAAAGAAAAGATTCAAATCTTTTTGATGTTTGATTTTGGAAGGTCAGCGACCACTGGTAGTGTTACTTGAAGTAGGTATGAGTTAAGAAAAAAATTTTTCTATTGTTTTATCTTGGTTAGGTAGGTATGATACCAATCACGTCTGTGAAGTTTGCACAAAAACAAACTGTATATTTGTAAAAATTTTCGTCATGGGT
This sequence comes from Agrochola lota, assembly GCA_947364205.1. Classification (NCBI taxonomy): domain Eukaryota; kingdom Metazoa; phylum Arthropoda; class Insecta; order Lepidoptera; family Noctuidae; genus Agrochola; species Agrochola lota. The sequence continues at coordinate 3,966,441 of OX376244.1, read as the reverse complement.
GTCGGTTTCATAGTTTTCGAGGGTGCTAAAGCCGATAGTGGGGTTGAAATGTAAATCCAAGATGATGGCTGCTTAAATTTTCTAATTAGTGTACTAAGGTCTATGTTTATTTTTATTTTCCTTTATTACTGTGTTTAAATCTTTTCCAAAGAGAAAGTTATTACGTAATTTATGTTTTTGCTAAAGTGTCTTTCTCTTTTTTATTTAGACCGGGTAAGATGATAGCTCGTCTAGTTTGGTATTCTTTGCCTGATGCAGTTTCCTAGATATTCACAGTACTGCGGTCGATAACCCCTCAAAACAAAATTGTCAAATTAATTTCTTTTTTGTTTTATCATGCTATACTCATCACGTCTGCGGAGTTTTCGTTTAGCTATGCAATTTAATTTGACCCTCTACCTATACTATAGCTAATAAAGGTACCTTTATTGAGGTGAACGTTGGTCTTAGTTTTGTTGTGTGGCGATCTCCTATCGATCATTATAGACCTACGTGTAAATGATATGAAACCTGTTCGCGTTAACGGCTAACTCGAAGTTAACAGCTAACTCGGAGTTAACAGCTAGCTCGGAGTTAACAGCTAACTCGGAGTTAACAGCTAGCTCGGAGTTAACAGCTAACTCGGAGTTAACAGCTAACTCAGGGTACCTACCTCCAATCATTATCTTTGGGTTAACCCTTTTTTTTTTTTGAGCATGGGAAATCATCAAATGACTTCTCCCGCTCTGGGCAGAGCGAGAGGGTGTGTCAGACTTTTACTGACTAAAACCCACCCGTGTTCCTTCCGTTGCCTGTGTGCCGGGGCCGCGATATCCCTGTCGGACAAACCCGCAACCCCAGCAGGCATTGGTCTTTCGACCCCGTCGGTTGGTGCTGACATCTCTTTGAGGCGCGCGTGGAACACAACGCGCCGTCGACACGGGCCTGGTCCTTATCGAACGGCGAGCTGCCCATTGCTCACCGTCCGCAAGCCCGCGCCTACGGTGGCCGGAAGTCGGCTCTCGACTCCCGACGCCCGGGGCGTCTCCTGCGGCGACTAGGGCCGCGAGGGCGTGCACCTTGCATCTTTTGGGTTAACCCTGAGTTAGCTGTTAACTCAGAGTTATTTAGCTAACCCATGAACGCACAAGTGGGCCTAAGTAGACTACATCTTTTCGAATTTAGAATAATGATGGCCGGTCGGTTTCTAAATAAATTAACGGATAGTTCCTGATTACTGGTAATATTGTGGAAGATATTTCTGATTATTTTTGGGTGGGTTTGGTATGAATTTAGATACGGTTCATAAACTTGAAAGCCTATTTTATCAGCGAACGCTAGGTAAACTCGTAGATCTAAATTGGAAAGATAGAGAACCCTGTTACATTGTCGCCAAATGCTTGAGGTACCCTGTTCGCTGTGTTCGAGAGGTCCCAGGTCTGGCAGTCTTTTTTTTTTTTCTGAAAATACTCAATTTCAGCCCAGTAGTTAACAGTGCCCGGTTAATGGTAATATGGTGCTTTGCTCCTTAATACATGGAAGTTAAATCATATCTGGCGAAATGTTGGTGTCCAATATACCCTTGCCCACGCCTTCGGGAAATACAGGGTGGCAGGGACATTGACGCGAAAACGGTTACCATGGATTCAGTACATGATTCTGAACCCCCCTGCGTTGAAATGTTTCGTCGGTTATTAAAAAAAAAAAACAGCTTTCATACATTTTGACCGCGTAGGTATTGCACTTTTCTATGAAACAGCTAGTTTAATAATACCGACAAAAAAATTCAACGCAGGGGGGTGCAGAATCATGTACTTACTGAATCCATGGTAACAGTTTTCGCGTCCATGTATTTTGTATGTATATATGAATAAAAAATAAAACACATGTTATAAATAAACATTTTATTGAATACCTAGTAAATACGTTTCATATAAAAGGTAACAACTGTATACATTTAAAAAATATTAATCTTGAAATACATAATGCACTTTTCCCTTATACATAGCGCTATTTAAAATAATGAACTGTAGTAAGTCAGTGTTTTAGATAAACTAATGACCATGACTAAGGCTGCCTGTCCACTGGAGCGGAGAGGAGAGGAGCGGAGTAGCGGTGTGCCAATATTAACCAATGGAATTGCATAAAACCTCCGCTCCGCTTCAGTGGACAGAGATTTGCGAACTAGTTTAAAAATTCATACAAAACCGGGAAACGGAGCGGGGAAACGGAGCGGAGAAGCGGAGAGGGGAAACGGGGTGGAGAAGTGGAGCGGGGAATTATTACTCGTCGCGTGAACTCGGTCTAGCTCGGCACAGTCCGCAACACCGCTGCGCTACCTCGCTCCGCACAGTCCGTAACTCCGCTCCGCTACCTCGCTCCGCATCAATGGACAGACACTGTTCGCAACTCCGCTCCACTCCGCTGCCATTCTCCTCTCCGCTTCAATGGACAGGCAGCCTTAAACCTGTCTACCGCACCGTGAACGGGACATCTGCGAGAACGACATGACGACGCCGAAGTAGTGACAGTACATTTACTATGGCCGCGTAATCGCGTTTCTCATTGACGTCCTGTTCACGGTGCGGTGGACAAAACTGTTTGTCCATTAAAATAATCACTCAGATTTGTGGCAGCAGATCCAACAAATCTCAAATAGCAGGTTACAAAAGAAAAACAACCAACTTAAAAATAAAACACTACAAAGTGAAAAATAATTTCAATCTCGGAAGTCGGTGGCAAAATCCGAAAATTCAAAACCTCAGACACAGACTTCCAAAATTGAAGTTGTTTTTCACTTTGTAGTGTATTTTTTTGAACACGGTTGTTTTTTTTTGGAAAAAGTTTTTATTTTTCACTTTTTAGTTGTGGTACCCTACCCCTCACAAATTCGAATTCCACTACCTGCTATGTAAATAACAGTGACAGGAAGTTATCATCATATCATCCACTTATACTAAGTGGGAAAAATACGTATTATTGAAGCTAACTCAAAAACTATCCAAGCAAAGTTAATAAAATTTATATGGGACCAACTTGAGAGCATACCCTTTCATACAAAATCGGTCCACAAATGACGGAGAAATCCATTGACATACATACGCTACGAACATAGAACCTCGTCCCTTTTCGGAAGTTGGTTAAAAAAGAGGTAGTCATGAGCTAAATATTACTAATTTTACATTATGTTTGTCCTTTTTGTTTCGTGTGGTGTACAATAAAATGTTTAATAATAAATAAATAAATAAAAAGCTGTGAATACACTTTACAAAATTGATTTTCTCGTAGAATTACGACTTAAATGCTGAAAATATATAAAATTTAATACTATAATATGCACAACACCTCATACATAAGTAATCTATTCATAATTTAATCGTTTTTAAGAGAAAAAGCATCGGTTTCTCGTACTTTTCATATAAATATTTGGCATATAACTATACCATTTACCACAACTCACAAATTTCTTTCTTACCTTTTGCAGGCCTACCTTGACGATCGCTTTTATCGTGGCACTACACATTGCTATTCGGTATTCGCGTTTTTTACTAAGTTTTAGTCGGCTATATAGTGTATAAGTTCGAATAGCTCGAACACACCGTCCACGCATCGTCATGAACAGCGAACATTCAAGAATAGTTTTGCTAATCTGAACGCAAAGATGGACGTGTTGACGGCAGCAGCAACCTATTATTTCCTTTGTGTTAATTACCAATACACGTTATGCGTATGTGGCGGCATCTACAATCGCCACATGCGAACTACGCATCAAAGGCCTGACGTCACACAACATCCTGACGTCACACAAATCCTGCATCGCGCAATTAGGGTTTACCGCGCGATGGACATATATACAATCTCGCAACTTCAACCTCTGGGCAGTTGTCCGCCAGACACGACACCCGTCTGGTCGGAGGATCCTCCCTGATGGATGAGTGAACTTTACACCCTGTACCTCATGCCCCTAAACGTACATAAAACACCGCATTCTACTTCAAGCCATGTGTGGACGGTAAACGAACTTATTCGGTATATTCGCAATCCTTTGATATGTGACCATAAACCCATAACCGGCGGATAAGACGGATACCCGAACACGAATAGCGATGTGAAGTGCGACCATCACGCGAATACGCGATCGGTCGCGTGTATGTGTCACTTTTTGCTGAGAAAACTGGAAAGCGCCCTCTGTCGGCGCGACCACGCGTTCAGATTCACCGAACACAAACTTCGAACGATCGTGTATACGGGCGACGATCGCTTTTAAATACGACGCGGGGAAGTTATTTGTATTTTCGGTAAAAAAAATCGTTCGGACTTCAGAGCGTTTTCTGAAAATCGGCAACGTCGCAAATAGATGTCAAATATTTCGCTGTTTAGATTAATTTGGCAATGTTACTGTATGGAAATAATAAATGTGGCTAACTAGAGAACTAGAACATTGATTATGAAATGCAGTAATTAATATCGTAACACTGAATATTTAGTTTTAGATGTAAAAAAAAGAATTTGGAAACTTTGCAAATGTTTCACCCTGAAACGGCTAGAACATCAAACTTAATGTTATAATTGCAATTAATTATTAATATCCTAGTTCGCTAGTTAGCCACATTTCTTATTTCCATACAGTAATATTGCTTTATTAATCAAAACAGGTAAATATTTGACAGTTATTTGCGACGTTGCCAACTTTTAGGTTAAACGATCTCACGTTACGTTTACATCACGCGTTCATACTAAGCCCATCGGATTAAGGCGCGGACTGACTACGATTTTAAACGCTACAGCTGCACTCACACAACAGCGTCTGCGCGCTATACGGTAGCCCGACGACTAAAGTATGACAGCAATATCTATTTTCACAATTACAGAGCATTAAATAAGGTTGAAAATCGAATATTTGGGTTGACGATGTGAGTAAACTGCGAATGGGCATTTATTTTACGGGTTTTATTTAGATTATTCAGAACATACACATTAAATTAAATAGTTGTCTGGTTAAAGTTATAAAATAATGTTTATTCTATTGAACTCTTAAAAAAAAAATGTTGTTATCGCTGAAAATACGAAGATGTTCGACGCCAAAGTTTATTTTTGTGAAATATTTTTTATTGGGAATATCAAACTATTTTCTACTATTCTATTCAGTTAAAATTTTACTCTAAAACCTTCTCTGTCCACTGTATTTTTTGCGTCGTATATTTTCATTGCGTTACGTCATACTCGACTATCCAAGAAACCAGTTTTTTGTGAATATTGAGGTAACACCGCGCCTTAACCAAAATTTCTGAGAAACTTCAGTTAGTTAGTTTATATTCTGCCATTATGATATCACTGTTCTTCGGTAGGTAGAAGGTAGCATTGTTATTGAAGGTAACATTAAACGTTGTCAAACTCTGGTACTGGACTCTTGGTGGCTTGTGCGATAGCTGCCTTCGTTAGGTCCTCGCCTTGGTTGTTCACGCAGTTTAGTAGGCGCTGTAATAAAAAATACACAAATTTGTTATGCTCTCAAAACTTATAAATGCTAGATATAGAGGCTATTTTTGATAGAAAATTAGTTAAATTCGTTCAAATTCCAGACTAATTTGTTGAAACATCAGTGATCCTCAACTGTGAAGGGACTATAAGCAACTAGCACACGAGCGATATAATGAGCTGCACAGTAGCCGGATAAAGGATTTTCATAACAGCCTCGGTTCCATTAGTAAAAAATATAGTGGTCCTATAAGCGGCTACAGATCTCTTGTAGCACCGAATAGGCTCATATTATCCTGCTTATAGTTCTACAATAGGCTTACGGTGGTCGTAAATGAAAGTTGTTATGGCTCTACAGACGTGGTTTAAAAGCGATGGTTAGTGCTATGAGATTTAGAAACGCTCTTATAAGGCCATTATACCATCATAATCTTATTTCGGCGCTCTTGTATCGTTATATTATATGCCAACGCTTTAAATTTGCAATTTATGGTAGGTTTAACGTGGTGTATAACTATAACTAAATATATTTTTATTAAAATGAATCATACGTGAGCCGTACAAAGGCTCTAGTGTTTGTGGTTATATACTTCTAGGTTTTACAGTTGTGGCATAGGGTGCAATTTAACTGTTTTGGTCGCACACCAGCTTTTTGCGCATACTATTGAGAACTCAAAGTTGTATAATGGTCTTTTTGTGATATCCCTTTATATAGCTTTGTACAGCTTTATAGCGCTTTGAGCTATAGTAAATACTATTAAAATACTTAAGGTTAAGGTGTATAACACTATTCTGTAACCCACGACTGTAAAAAATGTTTCGTATGATTCCTTTAACTATTTTCTGTACAGTAGCCATATAATTCTTTCATATAGCGCTCAAGGCTCTTTTCTAGAGCTACACAACTCTATTATAGATTAGTAATACAGCAGTCGTAAAACAATCCGTTAAAGAACCTAAGGCTTTCTAAAATGCCTCCCTACGCTCTTGAGCGCTATAAAACCAACTTATAACTTTTTTTAAACTAATAAAATAAAAGAAAACCAATAAAATACTCCATTAACAAAATTATACTTCTTACGGCTGTCCAGCGATGCTATTGCATACTCTTTTATCACTACAATATTTTTTTATGCTACTAAACCGCTATTATACCACCTAGCTGTTAAAGGGTTTTTAAATATGCTACTGTATATCTTAAGGAAAATTGTACAGCACTTGAACAACTCCTATACAGCTACCAGGCTGTACATACAATGTCTGTTGTAACAGCTTGTGTGCTAGTTTAGGCAATCAATGAATTATGAGACGTGGGTTGATGATTACGTGGGTTTAATAGATAAAGTCAGATCTATATGACATATATAATCAACCTCATAACGAAAGCAGATCAACAGACATCATCGAAGAAAAAAAAACTTAGTTTCCTGACACTGATTTTAGAGAAAATTTAAACAATTTTCATAGTTGTTCGAAAATGTAGGTTTATACAGGAAACGGATGCGATCTTTTTGTTTCGGATTCCAAGTTAATTCTAGTTTTTTTCATATTCTACTTACAATATGTTCCAATCCCTCTTGGTTAGGCCTGCTCTGTGAGTACACTAGGTTCACCTTTGTAGTCTGCACAGCGATGGGACTCTTAGCTGCGATGTTCTCTGCAATTTCTAACACTTTTGCTAATCCACTGTAACAAAATAATAGTAAAGATTAATCTTCTTTTCATGTGGTTAGTGACTAACCTGGTGTCAGAGTTTTAAAGCCGCCCATGGGCCTCTGACTTGGCTTCACATGCCGTCGAGATATATATTTCTCAGGCAAGCCGGTTTCCTCACGATATTTTCGTTCACCGTTTTTAAAGTAAGTGATAATTATACAATACGCACATGAATTCGATAAGTCAGAGGTGCGTGCCTTGGGTTCGAACTCGAGACCTATGACTTGGCAATCCGACGGTCACACCACTAGGTTATCACTGCTACTATATAGATTAATGAGGTTCCATCTCTGCTTGCGCCTTCGGCGAATAAAAACATAATTATAACGTGTACGCGGCTTCGCCCGCGTCGACCTTCTTATTCTCATAAAGTAGGCTACGTTAGTCCTTTTATCATCAGCTATCTGCCAGTCAAAGTCCTGTCAAAATAGGTCTAGCCGTTTCGGAGATTAGCCGGTACAAACAGACAGACAGACAGACAGACAAAATTTAAAAAACACTGTCTTTACCTTTACATAGTATAAAACAAAGTCGCTTCGCGCTGTCTGTCCCTATGTATGTTTAGATCTTTAAAACTACGCAATGGATTTTGATGCGGTTTTTTTAATAGATAGAGTGATTCAAGGGGAAGGTTTATGTATAATACATTAAGGTTTTATGTAAATTCGCTGAAATATGACGATTATTGTCGAAGATGTCGGAAAAAATCATGCCGACTGGGAGCTTTACTGGCGTGCGCCGTGTAAGCCGTAAGAGATACATCAAATGTATGTTTTACAGAATTGTAGATCTTAAAAAGTTCAAAAATCAAGTCCGCGATAGCATATGTCTATCTTCTAAGGATGACCTACAGTAACCATCTTATCATCTCATTTATCTTTCAGAATTTGATAAAAATTTCATTGTTGTTTTGACCGATATTTTATTTATCCTTATCCAATAAAATAAGTTATTTAAATTTAGATTAACATATTCCTTGACATCATATCATTAAGAATACTTTAAAAGATATCACAGATTCAAAATTACGCGTGACAAAATAATTATGGTTGCCGACAACGCGGGCGCAGCGGTAGGAATCAACGACTTTTCCTCGGATATTAGGTATGATCTAACTAATCCCGGTAGTACGCACCCGTGGGAGATTTTCCGACATCCACGCGGGCGAAGCCGCGGGCAAATGCTAGTAGGTATATATATGAATACTATACAACTATAGTATTAGTATAGTATGTATAGATTATGAAGTATTCATTCTATCCCAACTTCCTTAGCTCATTTTTGAAAAAAGGAAACTTAAACTTTGCCATATTTTACATAGAATAGAGCGACTGCCCATCTGACCCCCACAACCCAGTTACTGGGTAATACGATACCCCTGGGTAAGACTAGTTGTCAGACTTTCGGGCTTCTGACGACCCGGAACGACTGTCAAAGATCAACGAATGACAGCGTGTTTTTCGAGGCACCGTGGCAAGCGTAGCTTAAGAGGGCGCATAAAGCCAGCAAAAAATCAAATTTCAAATTTCCTGATCGATCGATTCGTGGGGCTGTTATTACTTAGCCTCAAGCCACAAGTAATAATATAATATCAGTTCAATTAAAATGGCTTGTCCTACAATCTAGTTTCAATTATGAATTAATTAATAGTCCTCATTGAGTACTTAATAAGGAAAAACTTAAGGTTATATACACATTTTATACTTGTTTACAATATTTGCGCGTAGTTTTAAGATTTAATTCATGATGGCTAAGTTATTGAGTTGTTTATTTATGTTTGTAACTATTTCATGATATATAAATGAATATTCAAAATAATTCAAGTAATTTTGTAAGTAGTCGATGTCGGCGGTAGACAGTGGAAGGTGAGGTAAGTAATTCACTTGTTGATTCAATCAAATCTATAGAGCACGTTATTACATGGGAATGAAACATAACTGGGGAAATATGGGTGTACATTACTTCCTACTGCTACTGCAGACCCCTGTCTAGGGCTTGCGGGCGGTGAGCAATGGGCAGCTCGCCGTCCGATAAGGACCAGTCGGTCGATTCAGTAAAAATATTAACGTGAAGCTTAGGTGAAGTGAGCGTGCAGTGAGCTGTCACTGCCACAGAATCGATCGGCAGGACGCTAGGGATTAACACTATTGACAGCTCACTTGACCTAAGTTTCACGGTGATATTTTTACAGAATCGAACGGCAGGCCCGGCTCGACGGCGCGTTGTGTTCCACGCGCGCCTCAAAGAGGTGTCAGCACAACTGGCGGGAAAGTCCGAAAGGGATACCGTGGCCCCCGGCAACATACAGGCAACACTGAAGGAACACGGGTGGGTTTTAGTCAGTAAGAGTCTGACACGCCCTCCCGCTCCCCCAGAGCGGGAGAAGTTATTTGATAACTTACGATCCTCAAAAAAAAAGGCCCCCGGTCTATCCCGTATGGGAAAATAAGCGTTATGCGTTATGTCAATATAATAATTATAAATACTTAGAATAGTTCTTGACTTATTGCACAACTATACCAATCAGTATATTAAAGAGATTTTTTTTTAAATTTTGACCAGCTGTATTTGCAACAATCAATCTGCCTAGCCTTTTCCCAACTATATTGGGGCCGGCTTCTAGTCTCACCGGATGCAGCTGAATACCAGTATTATACATGAGCGACTGCTTATCAGACCTACACAGCCCAGTAAATGGGTAATACGATACCCCTTGGTAAGACTGGTGTCAGACTTGACTCGTAACGACTGTCAAAGATCCACGAATGACACCCGGGACCAACGGCTTAGCGTGCTTTCCGCGGCACGGAGGAGTCTCGGTATGTAAAGATGGTCACCCATCCACCCCCGGCCAGCGTAGCTTAACCTGATGGATCGACCCGTGCGCCTGTTATTACTGTTCTATTAAAATCTAATCAAATTATTATTTTCACATGGCATGGGGACTTATGAAACGTCAGAAGCTAGGTGCACGGTTCCAATTGGATGTTTCCAAACTCCACGGTTAATCTTTTAGAAATAATTGGCTTTTTCAATGTTTTCAAATTACAGTGTTAATAAGTATGGGAGGACAGGTATTCTAAAAGCTACACACAGTGCCGGCGGCATGGAATGCCGGCTTTTGCCGAGCGGCACTCCTTTGACATAGACAAGTAACTGATGTTACGTCGGATGCAGATACGCGGCTTACATATTATTTTACTTTTTCTTGTATTTCACACACCAATTTTATTTTTATTTTTTTTATTTAATATATAATTCTGTATCTATCTTTCCGTGACATCACTGCGGGCCTTATCAGAATACAAGCGCTGCGACATTTATTTTTTAAATGTTCCAGCATCATGCTGAGATAGGAGCCTTTTGGCCTCGTACAGGACTGCATTAAATTTAAATTTGTTTTTTATTTATGTGTAGTGTGTTTTTAGTTTAATTTGTGATTTTCTGTTTTGAGAGTCTCAATAAATTCTTTTTCTTTCTTTCTTTGTTTGGCGGCTCCATTGTGCGGCGACACTGTGCGTAGGAGCCATAATGAGTAGTAGGTGACTTACCTGTCTTTATCAGGGAACACTTGGCTGACAAGACCGATTTCCTTCGCCTCCTTAGCGTCGAAGTTTCTGCCGGTGAAGCAAAGTTCTCGAGCTACCGATGCATTGCCAACGATCTGTAAATATTTGTATTAGATTTAGTAATAACTTTGACGTCGGTACTATTTAAATAGATTTGCCAATTATAGGGCATAATCCTAACTTTATCTTCTTCTTCTATCTTCTTCTAATATATAAAATTCTCGTGTCACAGTGTTTGTAACAAAACTCCTCCGAAACGGCTTGACCGATTCTTATGAAATTTTCTGTGTATTTTCAATAGGCCTGAGAATAGGACGTAAACTATTTTTCATACCCCTAAGAGACAAGGTTTTTAGGATAGGTAGGTGAAGGTAGGGTAGGTAGGTAGGTAGGTAGGTAGGTAGGTAGGTAGGTAGGTAGGTAGGTAGGTAGGTAGGTAGGTATGTAGGATGTAGATAGATTAGTACTTACTGCTACCCGTGCGAAACCGGGGCGGGGCAGCTACTAATATTATAAATGCGTAAGTGAGTTTGTTTGTTACGCTTTCACGCTAAAACGGCTGAACGGATTTGGATGAAATTTGGCACATGGGTAGACCATGATCTGGGTTTGGACATAAGATACTTTAAATCCCGATATTCCCACGGGATCGAGACTTATGTGGGTAAAACCGCGGGCTGCAGCTAGTGTCTTCATAATTACGTGCTTAGGTTCAACCGCCTCTCTGAAGAAGTCAGACCCAAGGCACCTACTGACATGAGATTTTCACACAAAAAGGCAGAATTACAGCGTCAAATTAAGCTAAGATCTATTTATAACTTTGTTTCTAAATTATGTTAATTCCACTAAAACAAAAATCAACTTTATATAAGTATGTATAAAGTTGATTTTAGACTGACTAGTATCGTTGAAAAAGTTATAAAAAAATATGAAGTTGTAGCGCAAACTGAACCTTATGTATAGGTATTACAGTTGTTTTTCCTAAAACTCGTGTTTGTTTACATGTTTGACAAATGTTTTCCATAGAAACTCATACTTCAAGTAACGAAAAAAAAATATCAAACAATTTTTTAAAATCCTTTTTAGAAGTTACACTCATCATGTTTGCAGAGTTTTGAGCAGAGACAATACTGCAGGTCAGTCAGGTCAGTCAGCGGTGTACCATTTACATACACAATAAATACATACATTCATAAAGCATACACTTATCTATATATATATACAATAATAAACATGAAACAAGACCAAGGAACTATATGTAATGATGATGTTTAAGGAGAGAGGAAGTGTTTTTTTACCAGAATTTTAATTGTGGACAAAGATAGACAGATAAGAGGAGAGAGAAATCTGACTCATAAGTGAGTCAATGGGGCTTGAAGATAAGGGCGCGTGTGTCAGGTGACTCACGCGACTCATTTTATGGACTGACGGATATACTCGTCAACTAATCAACTAAATCATTAAAAATAAAAATAAATTATAATCATCTGCCTAGCGTTTTCCCAACTATGTTGGGGTCAGCTTCCAGTCTAACCGGATGCAGCTGAATACCAGTATTTTAAATGGAGCGACTGCCTATCTGATCTCAACAACAAGTTACTAGGTAACACGATACCCCTTGGTAAGACTGGTTGTTGTAACTACCCGTAACAACTGTCAAAGATCTACAAATGACAGTCGGGGCCAACGGCTTAACGTGCTTTCCGAGGCACGAAGGTGTCTCGGTATGTAAAGATGGTCACCCATCCACGGACCAAAGTGATTTGAAGCGTGCGTCAATGTCCAACCACGGGGCTTGACAGTTAAAACGTTACAAAATTGGTAGAGATTGACCGTCTTACCTTAGGCAATCTTTGCAGTGTGCCGACATCAGGAGCTAAACCAACGTCCACCTCGCGCACTGAGAACCAACAGTCTTCTGTGCAGTATCTGTAATTATAATACACTTGGATTTATAGAGTTCTTCAGAACTTGGAGACAATTTAAAAGTTGTTGAGTGAAATTGGAGAGGGAGATACTATCTGGTTTTAAAACAAAACATGCGGGTCAGTCTTTGGGGACTGCCGATAGAAGTGAAAACTAAGTAGCTTGTGAGTTGTATATCTATGTACATATATACACAGTATACATATAGCTCATGGAAAGCGTTCGGTGACGATGACGCGAGTTCCATTATTTTTGTTCACCCAAAAAGTGCTTAACGCGCCTGAAGAATTTTTAACTTCAAAAATCACATAGTGTAAGAGTGGATTATGCAATTATGTTTAGGGTAGCTGCGCCCCGCGATTTCACCCGCATAAGTCTCCCATCCGTGGGAATATCGAGATAAAAGGTATCCCATGTCCTTTTCCAGGTCATGGTCTACCCATGTGCCAAATTTCATCCAAATCCATTCAGCCGTTTTAGCGTGAAAGCGCAACAAACAGACTCGCTTTCGCATATAAAATATTAGTTATGATACATTGTCGTACCTTAATATGGTGGAACAGTGGAAGTAAAAAAATATAAGCAAGGTTTTAGCCCATGCCCGCACGGACGTAAACATATCGCGGCGGGATTTTATCGCGCACTGGATTTTCAACTCTCGTTGTTGAGCCGAGCGTTGAGAATAATAATAATAAAAATAAGTTTATTTCGTAAAAAAAACAGTACTTAGAATCCATTACAGTTTAGTGCTATGATATAACAAAAGTACACAAAAAGTTTTAGCATCTGGAGCCGAACTAGGAGGAACCTGTATTTCGGCTAACAGCGCCAATCCCCTCGAGTTACATTAAATTACAGATCTTAAATGCTAGCATTTTCCAAAACAAAGGAATAATAACAGTCTATGATTACATGAATGGTTTGTACCTCTCTTTGTGTAATGTGTTATGGTGAATGAGTGAGTGTGAGAGGGTGTGTCTATTTGTCAGTGTGCTTGTGAATTTTATGAGTGAACACATGAACTTGTGAGATATGCGGATATACTGAATATGTATAGAATATAAATGTATATATAATGTCTATAGATGATAAATTTTTGCTAATATTGAAATGTTGCTCAGTCTCATCATATGTGAGACCTTGTAAGTATTCCGATACCTTTTTCATGCAACGATCTGTGTTGAGTGGATAAATATTAAGATTTTTTTAAAATTTATTGTAAATATAGGGACCGAGGAAATTTAAAAATGTAGTACTAAATTTAGTGCTGTAAGACCTATGTTGTGTACAAACCATATAATTTCTGCGTGTATTCAAAATCTAATTCGTAATTTGTACAAGTGTGTTGCATAAAGATTATTTTCAATATAAATAATTGTCTCACAGTTAGTTAATCCACAGACCTGATAAAGTAAGGCAGTAGAGAAAAGTATTGGTTTAAAGGTGTTGACCTTTAGTATTGCACGTTGGGCAACCTCAACAGACTTGAGTGTAGTTTTTGGAGCACCTCCCCAAACGGATATACAATATGTTATGAGTGACTGACAAAGAGCATAGTATATTCGTTTCAAGATATGAGGATCAGCAATATGTCGAAGATTTAAAAAAATATAAATGAGTTTCCGAACCCGTCCGGATAAAATCCTTATGTGTTTCTTGAAGTTGAGATTTTGATCTATAGTTACGCCTAAATATTTGATGGAATCAACCCGCTCTAATTTAGTACAAGAGCATAAATCATGCGGCGTACACTCATGTGGAATAATGACATGATCGTGGTTAATGCCCATATCTGATCTAATACTAAAGCAAATGTATTTAGTTTTACCGGTATTTAATGTTAAGACATTGTCAATTAGCCATTTTCTAACAATATCAAATCCAGATTTAGCGGAATGAAATACGTCTTTCCAGTTATCAGCAGAAAAAAGGAGAGCAGTATCGTCCGCAAAAGAGATGATTTCGCCCTGGGAAAGTATTATGTTAGTAAGGTCGTTAATATATATAAGAAATAAGGTTGGCCCTAATATGCTCCCCTGTGGAACTCCGTGATTGACTAGGCGGTCAGTGCTGGTGAAGTTTCCCACACGAACACACTGACGGTGGTTTGTTAGGTAACTTTCGAAGAGTTTCAACTGCGTGCCTCTGATTCCCAGCCTTTCAAGCTTGGCCAATAGGACTGGAACAGAGATTGTGTCAAAAGCCTTTGCTAGATCTAAAAAGATGGTCAGGCACTTCCTATTTATATCCAAATTATCACTGATATAACCTAAAAGTTTGTTTACCGCTTGTTCAGTGGATTTACCATTTCGAAAGCCGTACTGATTGGGTGAGAGCAAGTTATTGTTTTCAAGGTATCTAGTAAGTCTCTTATTGATAATTCTCTCCAGGAGCTTTGAAATAGAAGGGAGTATGGAAATTGAATAGAATACAACGCACTGGGGCGCACTCTCGTCCCAGCGCGTTGAAAAAACACACTGTTGGTTTTTCAACTCTCGGTGCTAAGCAGAGCGTTGAAAATTCAGTGCACGAAATCGCCTCAAGGAAGTGATAACATCGTTGTATATAACATGCCCCGGAATTAACGCACACCACCAAACACGATAAGCCGATACGAGATAAGGCTGAATACTAACTAACCTCATGTCAGCCGCTGTGATCAAGTTAACTGCGGCGCCGATACAAGCATTGTGTGACAATGATATTACTGGCTTCACGCACTCTTCCAATGAAGAGATGGTATCCTATAACATGAAATTATTAACGTTACTACCATCATTCTTTATAGTGATCGATGTTTACTACATATTTATGAAAAGGTCGGTTATGTAGGTCTATAAAGGGTGAAGGAATTTAGGATTTTTAGTAAGAAGAAAAAAAATGTGACGATAAAAATAATTAAAAAAAACTAGCTGAGCGGCATCGGGAAAAGCAATATTCTATAAAAGGTGATGAGCAGTTGACATTAGGCCATTGTAACTTAGATAAATTACAAATTAACCCACTAAAGAGCAAGAAATAAAAACTTTATTTATTTATATTTTTTGAAGTGTTGTTTTTTTTTGTACTAAGTCGATGGGAAATAACGAAAATAGAAAACCAAATACACTGCTTCCGAAATTTAAGTGATTTTCACTTTTTAGTTTTTTTGTAATAAAGTTTTTTTTAAACAACATTACGCCGTTTTCCCCGAAGGGTTGGTCAGAGGTGTACCTATAGTACAACCACATTTCGGCAGTTAAGTTTAAGTCCCATGTAATAGGGGGCGAGCCTATTGCCATCAACTGGGCACAAATCCAGACTCCGAGCTGCTACTGAGAAATTCCAGATTGAAAACAAAATAACACTGCCCGACCGAGGAATCGAACCCAGGACCTCATGGTCAACAGTAGCGCTTGCGACCACTAGACCGACGAGGCAGTTATGCGGTGCATTTTTAAATAGATTCTATAAAGCTGGTGGCGCCTCTAGCGGCAATCAAAGCAACAAACAGTGATGAAAAAAATCGTTGTTTTTTTTCTCATAAATACAATGCCACCCATGGGCATGTGATCGCCCGTATTTTTCAGAATATTCATGAAAAATTATCGAAAGTAAACTTTAAAAGGGGTTTTTAATATTTTTCATGTTATAGGTTTTGAGTAGCGTTTGCCTTAACTCCGATGTTATTGGCTCGATTTGGATTCTGTTTATTATTTCTAAAAGGTTATGAGTAATTTTATCGGATTAACTAAATTTGTCGACTATGAAAAAAAAAACGGATGTCAAGACATTTTTTTCAAAAAAAAAACATGGTTAAGTCCATAAAATCATAGAGAGAAAAAAAATATATATATGAAAAAACAAAAAAAAAACAAAAACATGAAAGGTACATTTTAAAGTTAATTTTAGATAGTTTTTCATGAGTATTCAGAAAATTACGGGAGGTCACATTGCATACAAAACGATTCGTTTAAAAGAAAAAATGTCGGTTACCTGTGCATATTTGATGAAGTTATAATGGAAGCGAGCCTTCCTTGCTACGTCTTCTAGTTCGTCAGCCTCAGATGCCATTTGCACGAGGGTTTGTAAATCTATGCCTGAAAAAACAAGCATTTAAAATAAATGAGTTGTGCATTGTTGTGCGTTCGAATTTTCTTAATTCTTTATTGTACACATTATAATTCTGTTCTATTTATTATAACTAAATAATTAATAAATCACAGGGCACCATAGTTAAATACAGCCTACCATTTATTGCTTCGTGATTAGAATATTAAATGAATTTGAAATATTCTCTCAATCAATGCTTTAATCTGCAATTTCTATTTTTTTTATCATAAAATAACTATCTAAACACTTAATAAATTCATAATAATATTTAGTTATTTATCAAATATCAATTATTTGATAAATAACTAAATATTATTATACAGTGATAGCCAAGTCATAGGTCTCGAGTCCGAACCCAAGACCTCTAACTTTTCGGATTCTTATGCGTATTGTATAATTATCACTTGATTCAAAAACGGTGAAAAAAAACATCGTGAGGCATGCCTGAGCGATATTTCTCGACGGCATGTGAGGCCAAGGCTATAAAACTCTAACAACAGGTTAGTCACTAACCACACGAAAAGAAGAAGATTTATCAAATCCAGATTACTACTTGTGCTAATGGCGCCATCTATACGTTTCGCATACATGGTACTAGTGTATACTTATCAGAATATGTATTTATTTACTTACCACCACAGAAATGTTTTCCCTGACCAGACAGCACAATAACTCTGCATTCAGGAATATGACTTAGTGTTGAGAAGCATGTGTTTATTTCTCTGAAAAAATAAAAGGTTTTTTGTTACCAGTGTCTGTATTCAAGTGTAATGCAATACAAACAAATAGACTTGACCTAGGACTCGTTAACCACCTGCTTGATCATATCTTGGTTTACTCTTGAATTGAATTATCATCACCTTTTGATTTGAATACAGTTTTTGATGTATAACATCTTTTCCCTCGCTCTCCTGCAATCTGTGGGCGTGATTTCGTGGAAAGCGACGGAAGTATGTAACAGGAAGCCGGGGCACCGCGCGCTACTTGATTTGACCAATATGCGCGCGCGGTGCTAGTGTACACACCCATTTTCCGAGAAGTTGGTACTGTCAGCCAACATGTCAATGTTACAGATCTTATGCAACTAATGTAAGGCTTGCTCGTTTTATAAGTTTTATGATTACATATAATGGTCCGTGACTATGACGTTAAAAACTTAAAAGTAAACATTATAATACTTACTGCCACATCGTTCTGGTTAGTGTGTTAGATTTCTTTGGCCTGTTCAACTCAACATGATAAACATATTTCTTTGGTTCAGATACAGCTAGCGTTTCAAACTGAGGTAGTTCTGCTTTAGTGAATGTGCGTATCAGGATATCTAGAAACAGAAAATTAATTTGATTTAATACCACTGTCATTATGTTCAAGGAAAAGAATGTAAGGAAGGCTGGAGTTCTTATATAATACTAGCTGACCCGACAGACGTCCTATCCAAATTTAAAAAAAAACCTATAGAAAAAAGGATGTCCAGTGTTTCATGAATTTGACAGTTTTCCAGGAATCTTTTAAAATTTTTCTTTCTTAAAAAATTTAATTTGGACTATTACAAACATTTCAAAACATAAAATAGTCGTAAGTGATGCGCTTACCAATCTGAAACTGCTATCAAGCAGTGAGCAAACTGTGTGGTGTTCAATGCTCATTCCTTCTCTATATGACATTTTATGAGGAGAGGAATTTGCCTTTCAGTGAGATAGTTTAGTTTAGATAGTAAGATTTTGATTACATACATAAACTCACGCCTCATTTCCAAGGGGATAAGCAGAAACTACAGGACGCCGCTGCTGCAATCCTTTCAAACTCCTTTTGTTTTTTATTAATTCATGTTTTTTTTTTTAATAACTCTGATTGGGGAACTTTCTAATCAAACCAGATAAAAAGTAAGCTAAATGTATATACAGGACATGTTCTATCTCTGTGCTAAATCCCAGCCAAATCTATTCAGTTATTAATGACAAATTTGTTACAAACATACAAACAATAAACTTTCACAGTCATTCACTTATTATGATCTTTATTTGAACTTGAACGGACTTTGGACTACGATAAGTTATTCTCCTACTTTATCGCGGTACAAAGTCCGTGTTATGCCTCCCTATGTAGATGTAGTTGGATATAAAACAGGTTTTCCTATAAAAACGCAAACACAAAAAATAAGTAAAACTATGGAACATTATCTCATTATACGATAAAGTCATCAATTAGAACCTTTATTATGCTCCAGTTAGATCATAAAATCAAGTAAATACAGATAATTTTAATATTCAAATAAATTCAAATGATACAACATATACATTGATTACTTACTTGAAATAACTTTCCTAGGTTGGTTAAAAGCAATTGTTTTGATTAACGAAGACATTGTTCTTTTATTGAATTGTATATTTTTGTTAAAACCACGTCAGAATTTGCAAATAGCTGCATGCAAAATGAAAACAACAAAAAACAATCGGTCAAAGTCCAAAGATGAAAAATCGAAAACAACTAAAACAAGTAGCTGTCAAAATTGACATCTCAGATTTGAATTTTGTTATTTCGCTAGTCGAGATTTCGAAACACGTGATGCGATGTTTATTTTTAGTTTTTTTTTACTTTTCCTTGAGCTTTAATTATGAAGGGAAATAAAGTACAAAACTGCAATAAACGGACGCGCGACGGGTATCTATTTCCTTCCTTAAACAAAACAGTATGTAAATGAGGAAAATGGGTATTTGGTTGAATCTATTGCAATGATAAGCGAATAAATTAAACGTAACACGAACGGGTGATGCGTGAATCGTGATGAGTGATGCGATCCGTTCAGGCGCTCAGTGGAAGCATGGTACCTAGTTTGTTTTGTTTTACTATTATACTGGGATGATTTCTGAAAAAATAATAACATTTATACTGGCGTAATATATTCACATCATTTGCCGAGCTTTTGCCAATTATGCCGACTAGGCGACTGCTGCATTCGATGAAGATGCCTACTCATTATGTTTGCAGATCTTTTTTTATTTAGAACATACTGTACAGCCACGAGCTTAAGATAGCGCTTTTCTCCTACCTATTGATAGACATTGGTGTTACGAACATGATAATCTCGAAACCATACTGTTTTAGGGGTATGAGGAACAGGGTGTAAAGTTCTCTCATCCACCATAGAAAAGGGAGGATCCTCCGACCAGACGGGTGTCGTGTCTGGCGGGCAACTGCCCAGAGGTTGAAGTCGGGAAGCTTGTATATATGTTTATCGCGCGGTAAACTCTAATTGCGCGATGCAGGATTTGTGTGACGTCAGGATGTTGTGTGACGTCAGGTCTTTGATGCGTAGTTTGCATGTAGCCATGTAGATGCCGCTACACTGTTACGAAATACTATGGTCTTTACTCAAAGTTGCAATTTCTAGTTCACGAGAAAAACGCTTTTGAATGTTGCGTAACTGTAAGATGCTCGTGACTGTACCTAGTCTTAAATAATAAAACAGTTATAGGTGTAGTGAAGGTATCCTAGAATTAAATTCTGCTGGCTGCATTTAGAACTAAACGCCGAAACGAAACTTTGGAACGAAAGTTGTATAAGGGCAAAGATAAGCGCACACATCCAATACGAAATAATACCTACGTGTCGACTGCTTATTTAAAATATTTTCGACAGTTACACAACTCGGGCGGTTGCCTACTAGCCTAACTTCAACGGAATTCCCGCTAATAAAATCCCTAAGGGCCTCTAACGATGCCGTAGATCGATCCCATACAACTTAACAGTAATTAGTAATTTGTTCACGCCTCCATGCGGGACAGCGTACCAAAAAGGGACGTGTGAGTCAAATATTTAATGGAATGACTCATGACTTCGTGTAGCCAAAATTCAGTTAGATTTGGACGATACCGCGCACTTTGAATTTGAATATGGAATTTGAGGTGGTGGCTATGATTTTGGGAAGGAAAGGGAAGTATTTTCTAAAAGCTGCTGTTTGATGTAGCCTACCTATTACTAGAGCACGAAGAAAATAGTTAATTAGATATTCTAATTACCTACTACCTAATGTCTATAAATTATGAATAAGAAATCTTAAACTCGATAATTCCGCTCATTGTGGATGAAGGCCTTGCTCATTCGCTTATCATAGATAAATCAATGACAGTTCCTGGCCAACTTCATTGGAATCCGTTGGGTTTTTGTTAATTCAGCGTTTACTGAAAGAAAGACTATTCTTCGAAGGTCCTAAGGTTAACTTTTTAAACCGCAGTCACCCTACAAAATTGTCGATTCAATCAATCAACACCCTAACATGACATCAACCGTACCGCGACCCGCGAGCCGACTTTCTTACAAAGTCTAGATGCTATTTAGGGCACCTAAGTGGGCTTTCCTAATAAAATGTAATGAATAAATTATAATAAATCATAGACAGACACTTTTTATTAATATGTTGTGTTGATGGCGAGAATGCAAATATTAGCTATTAGACTTTATCAGGCGGTAAAGACTTGCCGCCGTTATTACCACCAAACTTGCAGAGTTAGCACGCTAAGGAAGTGGCAGTGGGTCGGTCAAGTTTGTCGAAAGACCCGACGACAAATCTCTGACTGAGTGGAGGCAGTGAATTGGCAAGAGAGTGTTTGTCTTCTGTTAAATGAACTGACCTTACCACCTACCTGAACTATCTGGCTGCTTTTAAAAAGCTAGAAACTGGGAAGAAAATTCATAAAAAAAAATGCGGAAGGCGAAGAACCAGGTGTTTTGGTGCAACTTGGGCAGGCTGCAACTCTATACAGGTGCTTGCATCTAACGGTAATACGTTGGATACGAGTATGGAAACATAAATAACAGGAGCAAAGCAGGGCCGATCGTTCCCCCGATCAATCACCATGTTTGGCAAGCCGATCCCTTGGGCTAAGCAAGCTAAATATCTAGGTGTGATCTTGGACAACGATCTCACGTTTTCAGAGCACATAAAGTCGGTTCACTCGCGAGCTGCTTTCGCTCTCAGTAGACTCCACTTCATATTGAATGCACGTAGCAAAATGTCACTCAGGTGCAAATTGCGAATCTATACCACGTGCATTCGCCCAATCATGACCTATGCGGGCATCGTCTTTGCACATACAAAACCTCGCTTCATCCATAGGTTGCAAACCCTACACAACCGATTCCTTCGTAGAGCCATGGGATCCCCCTTTTACGTTAGAAATGAGATGCTCCATCTCGATCTTAAAATCCCTACCATTCACCAGTTTCTCAAACGAATGTCCAAGCGTTATTTCGATTCAGCCGTCAAACATCGCAACCCTCTGGTTGTCACGACAGCTAGTTACATTCCCTCTAGTATCAGTCAATTTCGCCGCCCAAGGCATATCCTCTCCGACCCAGATGACCCCATCACCCTCCTTCAGGAAAGTAATAAGGCCACAAGTACAGTATACAAACACAACCGACAACCGTCATACCGACGTCGTCGCCGAGGTCCTCCGCGATCGCGACCGCGACCTTCCCGAGTAAATGATACTCCCCCCCGACCCTTGCTCGACGATGCGCCAGCCCGCGTCGCTGCTGAGCCTGTAGCTTTAAATTCCTCGATAAATAATCATGATATATTTTTGATCCAGCCCTCCCTCTTGCTGTCCTCCCCTCAGCGAACGCCCTAAGCCGAGGTTCGTACCCCACAGGGGGTGCCCTTAGCGAGCGTTCGCCTAGATTTAATTAGAATAGTTGCTCCTGGCTGGAGGCTTTGAGTGTAGTAGCTTAAGGCAGCCACAGGAAAGCCCGGTTAAATAAAATAAAAAAAATATATATATCTTTTATTTCGGACCCATAACTAGTCCATTTGGTTAGTATACACACGACTTAAAAACTAGTGTTAGTACTTACATCTACCAGAAAAACACCACAAACTATTAATTAATACGCCACAGTGGCATGTAGGCGTATCCAATGTCCCAGTATGGGGCTGTCCCACCTATCAGCTATAGTTTTCAAAATGCTGTTGGGGCTGGCGCGTACCCTGCGCATAATGGAAGCGCAACGCTTGCGCATGATAGCGTGAAAGCCATCTATTCTCGCCTCTGCGAACATGCCGGAAGCACTGCAATAGCGCGGCAACCACATCAACACCCTGAACGCATTGGTTAAGCAGCCAGGACCTTAGTGGTCAACTGCGAGATGCCCTAGTCAAAAAAAAAAGAGCCGATCGTTGTGACAATCCTTGGGGCTGGTATTACCAGTTATGCTGTGTCTGTGTGATGTGTTTCTGCTGAAATGAAGATCTCCATAGGAGATACCTTTTCATACCGTTTTTAGTCCTAATTGTGACGTTTATGGTTTAATTAGTAATTCGGTCTTTGGAACAAAAAAGCATGATATCTTTGAGTTTGTATTGGACTAACGTTTTTGAACCGGAATCGCGACTGAGACCATCGTAATATAGCTTTAAATGCTTTAATATGTCTCTTTATGTGATCATAAATGTCTACTAAGTATCTACATTCTAACTGTATTGCAGTGAAAGCTTGGTTTGATCAAGTTCTAAGGCAATTTAGAACGTCATTTGCGACCATTTTGCGGTTAACCACAGGGATCCAAATAATCAACATAATTTCAACCGGACTAAGAAATGCGATATTATGCTTGTAATAGATATCTATCTAAGGCTATCTATATTAATTTTAACAAGTGCCAATGAGAACTTCCGTTGAAAAAATTGTTGTAGTATGACTACTAATCATTACTAGGTAGGTACCCAGTAGATAAACTTAAAATAAATGTGCGTAAGTATACATATATGTAGTGTAATAAAGTAATAAAAAATACATTTTGTATGCTAAGTTAGTCACGTAGTCGTTTAGTTCGACTATTTTTTTACCCTGGAGTTTCTGGTTTACTTTGGTGGTCAAACGCTGAATCGATAATCGTTGAAGTGAATGGAGGGATGTATTTGCAAGGTAGCAGCTGAATGAAAATACCCGAGCACCTAGCACACGATCAATCACAATGTTTTATTTTGACAGTTCGACGACATTCATTGCGCTATTTACGTTGTTGAGCAGACAATTTTTTCGAACATATGAAATGAAATGAATGGATTAGCAATATCCGTCAAAAATTTGGGTGCAGTATTGAGTTAGGTACATGTACGTGCTTAAGTCGAGTAGTAGACTGAATAGGCTGATGACTGCAAGCTAAAGTCTTCAATATTATCATTTAGCTGCTAAGACTATACCTAACTGACATTTATTTATTTAATTAATTCTTTTTCTATTGTTTGTTACTTAGGATAGAACGGTGTTCTATTTTAGTACTAGCTTTTGCCCGCGGCTTCGCCCGCGTGTTTGTTGAAAATTATCCCACAGGAAACTACTACCGGGATAAAAAGTATCCTTTAGGTAATCCAGGTTAGGCGGAGCGCGCGAGGGAGATGCAAGATGCGTGCCCTCGCGCCCCTCCCTAGTCGCCGCAGGAGACGCCCCGGGCGTCGGGAATCGCGAGCCGACTTCCGGCCACCGTAGACCACCACCGCGGACTTGCGGACAGTGAGCAATGGGTAGCTCGCCGTCCGATAAGGACCAGGCCCGGGTCGACGGCACGTTGTGTTCCACACGCGCCTCAAAGAGATGTCAGCACCAACTGGCGGGGTCCGTAAGGACCAATGCCTGCTGGGGTTGCAGGTTTGTCCGAAAGGGATATCGCGGCCCCGGCACACGGGCAACGGAAGGAACACGGGTGGGTTTTAGTCAGTAAAAGTCTGACACGCCCTCCCGCCCAGAGCGGGAGAAGTCATTAGATGATTTCGCATACTCAAAAAAAAAAAAAAGGTAATCCAGGTTATAAACTATCAGCTGTTCAGCCGTTTTTGCGGGATTTTAGTAGGATAATATGATATTAATTTAATTACATTTCACGCAGTAATAGATTATTTTGGTGATTTAAATAGACCACGCCTGAATTGTCATGTGCATTCGTTCTTTAGTTATTAAGATTGTTTCTAGCATTAATATATATGACGTGGTTATGCTTTTTTTTTTAAATAAAATTGCTTTTATCTACATAATAACTTAATTCATCGGTAATCTTTACACAAATCTCTATACTCGTAACTTTGTTTTGTCGATGGTCAATCAAATCTGGCGGCTAGTTTACGTAATGGCGAAAAAAACAAGCAGACAAACAGACAAACATTTAAAACTTATCTGATTATGGTATTTAGGCTTAGTATATTTGAATACGGTTGATTTATTAGTGTTGCTAAACAGTTTACTTATTTAGTATGTGTCACACCTTACCGGTACCGAATTTGGTATGTAGAAAGCCATCTATTAGTCATAGTTTGTGTATTAAAATAGAAGTTGAGTTTGTGAGTGGTCAAACGCCTTACAGAATTTTAAAGATGAATTAGAATTTCAAACTACATTTTTATCGTAGAGAAGGTCGGTCAGCACAGAGCCCCGATACCACATCGCTGACTGGCAAATATTATAACACGACATGCTATTTTCTTATAGAAAGTGGATGCCCTTACGATAGGGGCTGCACAAACCTTTTATTTGTACTATTTTTTTCGATAGTTATAATAGAAATAATGGAAGAACATAATTTAGCTTGATCCGAATTCAATACCATTCGCAATTCACAACGTATTAAAGGCAACACTTGGTTAGTATTTTTTTGTTAAGTCGATATTTTTCTGACACTTGAGTTTTCTGTTTGACGCTCACGTTTGACGTTTGTCCTTACTCGTTTGACTTTGATAGAATTTTTTAACTGTCAGGTGTCAGCGAGTCAATGTGTTGTTTGTTTTTACCACGGTTTGTTTTTATTGTGAGCTATAATGTAATCTTTATGAATTTACGAAGTAACAATTTATTTATTTTAGGTATTCGTTCATGAAAATGAATTCGGAAACTTCTCAAACTCCTATGCAATGCGTGAATTGCGGCATAAGTATTAAACGAATAAAAAGACGATGGATGACTGAAGAAAGTGAAGAATTACGTCAATTATTGAGTGATTGGACATGCAAAGAGGTAATTGGGGCCTTAATTATTAACCTAAACATTATATTATCCAAAAATAATTTACCTCAAGCTAATGCTCTTGAAATAAGTAAAGGTTACCGCTTGGCATATTAATGTTCATTAAATTTGCCTGTACCATCACAAAACTGATCCTTCTACAGCAGTAAATTGCCTGCTTTCTTTCTCATGATGTTCGTATTCATATTGTGCGGTAATTAAGGCCTATATTCTAGAAAAAGTACACCCCAAAGATAAAAATTGTCTTGTTATTTACCCATGTAATATTATTTAACACGGCACAAATAATAAGACTTGTGGCTGGCTGTACCTTCTCAACAGATTGCCTGCAGCTGCAGATACAACTGAGACAAGAAATTAGGCAAAGTTGCCAGGTTACTTATTCAATTCTACCTTTATCATTTATAAGCTATAACGGCCCTCTTTGATAATATGTTAAATACATAATACATTTAAGCAAGTATCATAAATTAAGTACCTAGTAAGTAAGTATCTGCACTATTAAACATTACTTTAAGAATTTGTATGATCATTCTCATAGAAAAACCATGAAAACGGTTTTGTGGGGCATCGGTCTAAGTTAAAAAAAAAACTGTAAACTCCATAGAAATAAATAATGATATCAAGTCAGATATTGGAAATATTGTTTTTTTTTGGCAGCCTGAAGATAATGATGCGCTTTGCTCTGAATGTTATTCGTTATTATACTTGGCTCATGAAAGTGATGATAAATCTAGAAGATTCGGTCACAAAAACACATGCCTGACATGTGGGAGATCATTGAACCGGGTGCGGTCTTCGCCAATGTTGGATAGCCGTCCTGAAGAAAAGCTTGTCATTGCTGAGCGGACACCATCTCATCAGGTAAAATATATAAATGCTGTAATTAATTTTTCAATATCTACTAAATATTGCAAGTCAAGTTACATTTATGTAACATATCTTGTACCAACCACATTATGTAAATAAATAATTTTGAATTTTCTATCAAATATTTTTGCAAAAATTAAATATCAAATAAGTCAATCTGCCTAGCCTTTTTCCAACTATGTTGGGGTCGGCTTCCAGTCTAACCGGATGCAGCTGAATACCAGTATTTTACATGGAGCGACTGCCTATCTGACCTCCACAACCCAGTAACTGGGTAATACGATACCCCTTGGTAAGACTGGTGTCAGACTTTCGGGCTTCTGACGACTCGTAACGACTGTCAAAGATCCACGAATGACAGCCGGGACCAACGGCTTAACGTGCTTTCCGAGGCACGGAGGATTCTCGGTATGTAAAGATGGTCACCCATCCACTGACCAACCCCGGCAAGCGTAGCTTAACCTGATGGATCGACCAGTGCGGCTGTTGTTACTTAGCCACGAGCTCCTCAAATAAGTATAAAATAAGTAATAAATATCAAATAAGTATAAAATATTAAATTTTATGAACTTTCTGTTTGCTATTAATACTTTTATAAAAGTAATTCCCATTTTCACTAACACTGAGAAACACCAAAATTAACGCCTAATTAGGCATTCATTTACTTTTACTCAGCTTAAGTTAACAAAACAGGCATAAAACTTAAAACTTGCACTTATCATTGGGACTTTTTATAATGACCGAATAGCCACTCTCACTTCACTCACTTTAAATAAATTTTAAATTCTTCAGAATTTGTATGAAATAATCTACCAAGTATTTTATGAGAACTTCCCTTGAACATAGGTGATGAAATAGGCTTTGTATGCATCGTCATCATTTCAACCGAAAGACGTCGACTGCTGGACATAGGCCTCCCCCAAGCACCGCCTCTTTGATCTGTTCTGTGGTTCTCGCATCCAGCGGATTCCTGCGGCCTTCACAAGGTCATCGGTTCCCCTTGTGGGATGCCGTCCATCGCTACGTCTTCCGGTACGCGGGCACCACTCCAGAACCTTTCGCCCCCATCCCTGTGCCCTGCCCACTGCCACTTAAGTTGGCAATTCTTTGGGCTATGTCCTGTACCTTGGTTCTCCTACGGATCTCTTCATTTCTGATTCGATCACGTAGGGAAACTCCTTTGGGTGACTTTCAGCCTTCTAATGAGGCCCATTGTGAGCGACCACGTTTCAGTACCATAGGTCATCACTGGAAGCACGTACTGGTTAAAAACTTTCGTCTTGAGACACTGTGGTATATGAGACGAAGATCGTACGTAACTTCTCCAACGCTGCCCAGCCGAGTCGGATTCGACGATTGACCTCTTTCTCGAAGTTGGCTAACCTAACTGGCTGAATGTATGTGTGTGTGTGAAAAATATGGTATCAGGGGAAATATATTTGATCTCATTCGATCTTACTTAATGGACAGAAAGCAATTTGTAGAAATCGCACAAATATCCTCAAATACCAGTTACGAGAAAAAGTATCGTTCCGAAAGCGGGATAGTTAAATACGGCGTTCCTCAGGGTAGCGTGCTAGGACCCCCCTTTTTTTGCTCTACATAAATGACCTTCCCAGGCAAATAAATCACCACATGGTACTATTCGCCGATGATAGCACCGTAATTATTAAGTGTGATGATCCCAATACTTATGAAAATGAAATAAATATGACATTAAATAGAATTATATCATGGTTTGACAACTAAAATCTAATTATAAACTTAGAAAATACTAAAATTATGCATTTTTATCAAAGGATCCCAAACAAAATCCTTGACATTAGCTATTTAGGGACAACAATAAAATCAACTATTGCTACTACATTTCTTGGTATTATTAAAGACAACAATTTGACTTGGAGACCAAGCTTAATAAATTTGCCTCTCTATAAGCTATCAAAAATAGTGAGCCGAGAATCCGTACTAACAGCCTATCACGGCTATGTTGCATCAACACTCAGATATGGCGTAATATACTGGGGCAATTCAGTAGATAGAGAACTCGTATTTAGAGCCCAAAAAAGATGTGTCAGAACTATGTGTGGCCTTAAAAGCACAGACAGTTATCAACCTTTCTAAGTCGAAGAGACTTATGGCAGAACTGCACTAATGAATACACCTTACCTTCCACCGTACCTTCTGTATGGCCAAAAAAATATTTAACAAACTACCTGAAAAAATAAGAACGGTTACATCTGGACAATTTTAAAACAACTTTTAAGAATTTTGTTAAATAAATGCTATTACTCACTACAGGAATATTTAGGCGATAATTCTATAATTACTGCTTCAGAAAATTTGTTTATCACCTCCCATATTTTTACGATTTTGAATTTTGTTTGACTTAAGCATTATTATTACATGTACTTAACTAATATATTTGACATTTATTGAAATTCATTGTATTTTAAATTTGTATTGATATGCATGACATGAACCTATTAATATTGCCTTTATTACTAATGTGAAAGTTTACATAACTCTATCACCCTATGATATCTTAAAACTTCAATTTGTGTTAAAAAAATGGTAAAACAGAGAATCTACCAATCTGTAACATCTCGCACACTGTTATAATTTGACCTATGTTTACAAATAAACAATTCTGATTCTGTATTAAGTATTTTCAAGCTAGTATTACACTTTGTTTTCAGGTAAAGCGCTTAGAGCGTGTTTGTATGAGGTGCTGGTGTAAAGCAAGCCGGCTCGTAAAGCAGAGCAATGAAGTACATTCCAATGAATATTCCCAGTGCAACAATGTTAAAGTGAAAATAGAACCCTTACAATCATTACTATTATTAGGAGATGGTGAATTAGACATTCCAGCATCACCAGAATCACAATCGGAAGAGGAAAATGTTCCAGATAAAAACCCTCAACCTCTTTCAATCTCTTTGGGAACTTACAAAAGAGCTGCTGATTCTTCATCCCGATGTATCTTTAAAAACTGTAGACAGACGGATAGGTCGACCCCTCATAGAGCTATCCTAGAACGTTTATTAATTGATTATTCATACTACATACCTACCCACGCTCGTATTTGCAAGCAACATCAAATGAACTCTCACAAACTATGGCGTGATCTGGTCAACGACAGTAAAATTACAGATTTCACCGTAGCCCATTTGGAAAATGTATGTTCCATACTTAAACACACTAGATGTAACGCTTATTGCAAAAAATTTGAGATTAAACTAAAACAGGATGTTCAGTTATGTAATTATTTCTTAGGTGTTGATTACGAGAAGTATGAAAAAATGCTAAAAGATATTCAAACAATAAGAAAACAGGTATGGTGCGTCAAAAAAGCATTAGCGATGTATTTAATGAAGAAGCACACTGGTTTCAGTTATGATAAGATTTCTAGCTTTTTTGGAGTGCGTACAAAATTGTCAATGAAAATTATCAATAAGGTGCATAAACATTTAGCAAGTTTAATCGCCTCTGATGATAGTTATGTGGCAATATCTACTGTTGGTTGTGACAATCAAGAAGAGATTGTTTATTATAGGGTATGAATAAAAAATCTGCCTAGCCTTATCCAGTCTAATATCGAGTCTAACCGTCGGGTTGGTTTCCAGTTCAACCAGATGGTTGGATACCAGTATTTTACATGGAGCGACTGCAATCTGACCTCCACAACCCAGTTACTGGGTAACAGGATACCCCTCAGTAACACTGGTTGACAAACTTTTGGGCTTTTATTATCTGTAACGACCTTCAAAGATCTTCGAATGACAGCTGGGACTAACGGCTTAACGTGCTTTCCGAGGCACGGAGACGTCTCGATATGCAATGAATGGTCACCCATCCACGAACTGACTACGGCAAGCGTAGCTTAACTTTCCATCGACCCTTTTTTTTTTGTTTGGGAAATTATCAAGTAACTTCTCCCGCTCTGGACGGAGCTGGAGAGCGTGTCAGACTCTTACTGACTATAACCCACCCGTGGTCCTTCAGTTGCCTTGGGGTTGCACGTTGCCAGAGGCCACGGTATCCCTTTCGGACTTTCCCGCGACCCCGGCAGGCATCGGTCCTAGTGGACCCCGTCAGTTGTGCTGACATCTCTTTGAGGCGCGCGTGGAACACAACGCGACGTCGACCCGGGCCTGGTCCTTATCGGACGGCGAGCTACCCATTGCTCACCGTCCGCAAGCCCGCGCCTACGGTGGCCGGGAATCGGCCTGCGATTCCCACCGCGTCTCCTGCGGCGGCTTCGATCGACCCTTGTGGCTGTTATTATTAACATTAACACACGAGCGTCCTCTTCATTATAAAGTACTAGCTTTTTCCCGCGGCTGCGCCCGCGTGGAGGTCGGGAAATATCTCACGGGAACGTACCGAGAGAAGAAGTATCCTATGTCATAAGGTCTACCTAGTCATGTGCCAAATTTCACCCAAATTCGTTCAGCCGTTTTTGCGTGACAGCGTAATAAACAAACTAACTCACTTTCGCATTTATTATAGTATACTAGCTGCGCCCCGCGGTTTCACCCGCATAAGTCTCGATCCCGTACTTTTTATCCCGAATATCGGAATAAAAAGTATCCTATGTCCTAATCCAGGTCATGATCTACCTATGTGCCAAATTTCATTCAAATCTGTTCAGCTGTTTTAACGTGAAGAGTAAAAAACAAACAGACTCACTTTCGCATTTATAATATTAGTTAGGATAATATAAGTTAGGATAATATTAGTTAGGATAATATTAGTTAGGATAATATTAGTTAGGATAAATGGTTATTATTATTATGTACTATGAGTACACAGAATACCCTTGGGCCTTAAGATTTTCGTAAGATTTGTATCAAAATGCTGACTCATTAATTTAAAGTTAATTTTGTGATTGTGCCAATTAAAGATTTGACATTGTTATCAGTTTTTTATTCATTATTTATCTGCCCTACCCACAAAAAGGTCAAGATTTCAAAGTTTCTGTTTCTCCCGCGAATCTTGATTTGCCAGATTTTCATCTGCCTAGCCATTTCCCAATTATGTTGGGGTCGGCTTCCAGTCTAACCGGATGAAGCTGTGAACCGGTACCTATTTTACACGAAGCGATTGCCTATCTGATCTCCACAACTCAGTTACTGGCTAACAAGACTGTGAATAAACCTCTTGGTAAGACCCAACTTGCTAGTGTGTAATTACAAAGTATACTCTTAGGCCATAAGATTTTCGTAAAATTTGTATCAAATATGCTTACACATCAATTTAAAGGTGTGATTGTGTTGCTGTTATCATATATCTGTGCCCTATGTCCAATCCAAAATGAAGGTTTAAAATCTTATAGTAGTCCAACGAATGGGGTTGCCAGACGTAACACTACTAAGATTTAAGAGGAAGAATTCTAGGTAAAGTGACATAAGTACATAAGTTATCGAATATTGATGGTAGAAAAGTCAAAAATGTATTCAAATTCAAATTCAAATTCAAATCTTTATTGCATATCACATGTGTTTACAAGGTCTTAATAATAATAATAAAGTTCACATGGACCCTGTCGGGCACAACAATTTTATAAAAATATGAGTAGTAACATTATCTTTAAAAAACAATCAAATACAATTACATTATATAATATCACATTTAAATATGTTACATACGTCTTTGCAAATTCTCACTAGCTCTAGAAATCATAAAAAGAAATAATTAATTTCAAATAAACAAATTAAATTATTCAAAGATTAATTCATTAGAAATAAATTATGTCACAGATTAAATTAATATAAAAAGTCAAATCAAAAGTCAAATAAAAATGCAATAAAAAATAAACAATTCATTCAAAATAAATAAACAATGTCACAGATTAAAATAGTATTAAAGAATCGAATAAACGTCAAATAAAAATAAATGTCTAAAGCTGAATAAATGCTGAATAAATGGTGGTCGGTAGTCATTCTATTTAAAAGTCATCGTTCAAAAATTCATTAAGTGAATAGTAGCATTTCTCCACCAGTAATTTTCTGAGCCGTTTAATAAATATATTTTCATTTTGTTCCATTTTTATGTCGTTTGGTATTTTATTATATATTTTAATTGATGTTACGTGGGGGCTCGTGCTGTGTAATTTTAGCTTAGATTGCGGTATTACGAGCATATTTTCAAACCGTGAACGTGGTGCATACCGGCGAGGTTGGTCCGCAATTTTAAGGTAGAAGTGTGGATATTGTCTAACGAATTTACATATTTCTAAAATATGAATACATGTCAAAGTTAGTATGTCTAGTTTCCTAAAATGCGGTCTACAACTTACGTCGTTGTCAATATAAACCATTATCCTGATACACTTTTTCTGTAGGATAAACAAGTCGTTGCTATCTACACTATTTCCCCAAAGAATAATACCGTATTTAAGCCATGCGTATGCGTATCCATAGTATGTGGATAGAGCAGTTTTTAAATCTGTAGTTTTTTTAAGCTCACGTAATGCGTAGATAAAACTAGATAGTTTAGATTTAATTTTTTGTATGTGCGCTTTCCAGGTCATGTGGATATCTAAGTCTAGACCTAACAAAGTAAAAGTATCTACGCATTCCAATTTGATACCGTCAAACGTAAAATTTATAGCCAAGGATTTTTTTTGGTAAGGCCTGATGTATTGCTTAATAAGCATGTAATGTTCCACCACTGGGACACAGGCCTCCTCTCTTCAAGAGGGAGTGGGCTGTGATCTACCACGCGGGCCCAGTGCGGGTTGGTAGCTGTCACAATGTCTTCTAATTTTTGGTTCTAGGACATGCCGGTTTCCTCACGATGTTTTCCTTCACCGTTTTGAGAGCAGTGGTGATGAAATTATTTCAACAAAGTAAAGCGCTTTATTGCGGTTCGAAACCACAACTGGGCTGTTACCACAGGGCCACTACTACTGCAGAAAAAAAGGTGTTGGGTTGACATAAACTACCTAAAATCTTATGTCAATCTTGTTGAAAGTTGTTGTAGTAATAAGAAACGCTTTGAAAAGCGTTACGCTAAAATCGATATTACTAAATTAATACTAATGACTAATATAATTTATATGTCGTAGGATGATTTGATAATTCGTATTTTCGCAAAAACCCTAAGGATTTTGCGAAAACACGGATAATTAGAAAATGGTGAAAACATGTTAGAACTATGAGCAACGGCGCGCGAGCCGGGGCGATTTTCTAATTATCTTTGTTTTCGCAAAAAAAATCGAATTATCGAAACTTGTTTGTTTGTAAGTTTGTAGTAGTGTAGGGGGTCAAATTTGAAAAATTCTTTTTGCATTGGATAGCTCAATTTTCGAGCTTGCTATGTAAGTGTAACATCACGCTACGACCTTTAGGAGCCAAGCAAAAAGTCCGAAAGAACGTGAAGCCAAAACGGAGCGGGTGATGGGATGCACACCGCATGGCATCCCATCGCCCGCGATTCGTTTGTCGGGTGCCGAGATTTAACGCGAACGAAATCGCGGGCAGAAGTTAGTACTTAAATAAATAAAGCGATTCGTTTTTATCCTTTAGTTCCTCCTCGATATGGCAATTACCACCACAATAATGCTTTGCCAAATTCAGTTCTCTGCTAACCACATTTGGTTCGTTTTGGCAGGCGCACCGTGATTTATCTCATAAAACTAACTAACTAAATTAACTTTCAACTAATTAGTTGAAAGTTATCACAGAATTTGGATATATACGTAGTTAGTTTTATCACAGAATTTGGATATAGTTTTAAACAACACTAGGTACCTTACTAATTATCTATTACAGTGTTCAAAATTACAGTCGGCCTCAAAAAGATGTAAGTAAACACAATCAAAACAAAACATTTTATTTTTGTTGGTGGTGGTGTAGTTTTAATTGGAGGAGCTCATGGCTAAGTAATAACAGCCGCACGGGTCGATCCATCAGGTTAAGCTACGCTTGCCGGGGTTGGTTTGTGAATGGGTGACCATCTTTATATATCAAGACTCCTCTGTGCGTCGGAAAGCACGTTAAGCCGTTGGTCCCGGCTGCCTGACAACCAGTCTTACCAAGTGGTATCGTATTACCCAGTAATTGGGTTGTGGAGGTCAGATAGGCAGTCGCTCCATGTAAAATACTGGTATTTAGCTGCATCCGGTTAGACTGGAAGCCGACCCCAGAAATAGTTGGGAAAAGGCTAGGCAGATTGATTGGTGTAGGTATAATTGGATTTTGGGTGAGGTCTCTGAGTGTGGAAATTGTGACTACATTGTTGTATTGGGTTGGGAATTGGGAACCCACATGTAAAAACAAATCAAATCAAATCAGTTTCATGCAAACATGTAGTAAAGAGATTGGAATAAGATTATAAGTTTCAAACATGCACCCTGCGTTTTATCTAAGTATTTTTTTATTATCTGACTGACGGACTAAATAGTTTTTTTTTTTACTCAGGTATCATCCCTATTAAAGAATGAATTCTTGTCGATATAGGTATAATATATTGAGGCTGACTGTACATAGATAGTTATAACATGTACCTACATCAAAGGTCGTAGTGTCAATGTTAATTTGAGCTCAGTTGCGTCACAGGCATCGCTGTGCATCATATGCGAGATAAGGACATAGAATGGCGATAAAAGGATATTTCTAGCACATTGTAATATGAAAGTGAAGCTGTAGACGCTCTGTCTATCCAGATATGGAGAGGACAGAGGTCAATATGGGTTCTTAGATTCTAAGTACCTGGTCGAAAGTCCTCGCGCACATCTGGGAGTGGCGCGAGGACTTTTGCCTCCAGATCCCATGGCGGTAGTTCGGCAAGGAGGCTCGCCGCCTCACTGGAGACCGTGCGGTATCCTCGGACCAGCCTAATGGCCAAGACCCTTTGGGACGCGTTCAATCGGCGGGCTGGTCGCAGCCTTAAAGAACGCGCCCACACCGTGCCTCGTAAAGGGCCATAGACCGCACGACCCCCGCGTAGAGCCTCCGGCAGGAGGCGTTTGGACCCCCTAGATTGGGCAGAAGCCGCTTCAAAGCAGCCCCAGCCCTCTCCAGTTTGGGAGCCAAACGTAGGAAGTGCTCCACGAAGTTCCACCGGCTGTCGAGGACGAGTCCTAGGTACTACATCGTTGACTCGACACCGATGTGAACCCCTCCTGCCGTTATCTGGGAACCCGACAGTGGCGCGTTCCGAGGACCAGAAAAAAAGACCTTTTTTTTAGTCCGTCTTTGAGATTATAAAAAAATATTGGACACGTATTTTTTCATTTTTTACGTAATCTAAAGATTACGGCGATACATTGAGGTAAAATGTGCCATGACGTCACGAGTATGTAGATTTTATACGTACTAGTGACGTATCGACCCCCACTCCCCAAATTAAAATGCGATTTATCTAAGTAATTTTTTATTAATATGATAAAGCAAAAAATACGTGTCTAATATTTTTTTATTATCTGACTGACGGACTAATTAGAATTTCATTTTTTTTACCCAGGCGTCATCCCTATTATCGCAACCCAACGTGTCGCCAGTTCGGCCGCTAGTTCATGCGACCTCCCCTGCGCCAGGACCAGCGTGTCGTCGGCGTAGCAGACTACGCTGACCCCTACGCTGACGCTAGGGAGGTCGGCGCGCAGCACCCAGTCGTAGCCGATGGCCCACAGATGCGTCCCCTAGACCGATCCCTGTGGGACACCGCACGACATCTCTCGCCGGTTCCACTCTCCAGGGAGACCGGGGTAGATGATGGCCCTGTGCGTCAAATAGGCCTCGACCACTCGACAGAGGTAGGTCGGCATCCGGTGATACCGGAGTGCCTCCCTAATGCAACTCCAGGGCAGGGTATTGAAGGCATTGGCGACGTCAAGAGGTACCGCCAAGACGACCCCACCTCGGGTAACCGCATCCCCCGTCGTGAGGGCTCGAACGCGCATGATGGCGTCCACCGTAGAGCGCCCCTTGCGGAAACCAAACTGGGTTCCTGCCAAATCCAGCCCCACTCGCACCAGCCACCCGACAAGGCGATCTGCAATGACTCTTTCAAAGAGCTTGCCCACCACGTCGAGCAGCACGATGGGCCGGTAAGCGGACGGAGAGTCCGCCGGGCGCCCTGGTTTCTGTTTCCCCGTCTTCCAACGAAGTGGGAA
The DNA here is from genome assembly GCA_947364205.1 of Agrochola lota. NCBI lineage: Eukaryota > Metazoa > Arthropoda > Insecta > Lepidoptera > Noctuidae > Agrochola > Agrochola lota. Next base: position 3,929,677 of record OX376244.1, on the reverse strand, counting down.
CTGGCCCCTCTCCAAGCATGCGCTTAGGAGCCCCCTTAGTCAAGGCCCGAGAGCCTCCAAGGCCAGAACCCAGGCTTTTCCAGGTAAGTCGTCGGGTCCTGGGGCGGTATTTTTGGCATTCAGCCTACGTACCGCCACTCTCAGATCTACCTCGATCAACTACTACTAATTCCATGCTGCCATGTCATTATTCTAAGGTAGCCATCTTGTTCTAAACTTTGGGCGACGTCCGAGATCTGCTCGGGTGAAAATACAGAGAAAATGAATTTTCCCTCAGAGCTAGCTATATAGCTAGCTAGATCGATTGTTGGCCTCCGTAAACCCCTATATTGCAATTTTCATCGAAATCGTGAGAGCCGTTTTCGAGAACGTGATTACAAATATTATATACACATAAATATTGAAATATATATAAATATTTCTCGTTTAATAGTATAGGAATAGGATAGGACGCTATGGGCTATTATTTATGTTTTTTTTTAAACTTCATAATATGTCAAAAAATCATACATAAATTGTTACATATCCGCGTGCTCGTACATATATTATGGTTATTCTCTCGGTTCCGGAGATATATGCATTTTCTATACAAACTCCATACATATTTTTTGCAACAAAATTATAAGTTGCCAATTTGCCTACCAGATTGTATCCTATGATTTATATAAGCATGTTAATGGCTAAAAATCGACGTTCCTATACTATGCCTTTGAGAGCCTTTTTTCGATCCACTGTGCGTCGCCGCCGAGAGGATGCGTTCCTGATATCTCTCAGTTGAATACGACTAGGAACAAATCGTCGCCTTAGTAGTGAAGAGAGCTAAACCACACTTTTGACAGAATTGAGTTATGAATACCATACTCGGCGTTAAACGGAGATTCTAGTGGTGAAGAGATCTAAGTGATAGCTCAACTAGAGCTTGGTATTTCAATAAGACGTGGGTTTTAGACGTTGGTTTCATAAGGAGTTAAATGAAAGTTGTAAAAGTTAAATAAGCGCACTTAAATCGAACTTCGTTTTATACAACAGATTAATTATTACCTTCTCACAAAAAATTGTGGGAATCTGGATAAAAATAGAGGCGATACAACAATTTTTTATTTTTAGTAGGTACTTATTTAGCTCGTGGCTAAGTAACAACAGCCGCACTGGTCGATCCATCAGGTTAAGCTACGCTTGCCGGGGTTGGTCAGTGGATGGGTGACCATCTTTACATACCGAGAATCCTCCGTGCCTCGGAAAGCACGTTAAGCCGTTGGTCCCGGCTGTCATTCGTGGATCTTTGACAGTCGTTACGAGTCGTCAGAAGCCCGAAAGTTTGACACCAGTCTTACCAAGGGGTATCGTATTACCCAGTTACTGGGTTGTGGAGGTCAGATAGGCAGTCGCTCCATGTAAAATACTGGTATTCAGCTGCATCCGGTTAGACTAGAAGCCGACCCCAACATAGTTGGGAAAAGGCTAGGCAGATTGATTGACTTATTTATTTCAATTGTCTTTATCTTGGAACCACTTTAGTGTGGAATAGCTCCCTTCACTACTAAGGCGACGAAATAAAGTATAAATTCGTAAAACACGTATTCTTTTGTACTCAAGTGACAGGTGTCAGGAACGCATTCTGTCGGCGGTCGGAATATGCACAGTAGGTCCCAAACAGCGGCAAACGGCGTCGTCGTGGAGAGAGAGAGTGAGAGAGCCCAGAAGGAGACGGCGGGAAGGTTCTTCTGACAAACATTTATTAAGACGCAGATATATGCCAGTGACCTTGAGTGGTTAGAATGCGTGTTCTGTACTGAGCTCACGCAACGCGTCGTACGTCCAGCCAGTAATAGGACTCGCCCTTCAAGGCGCGCTGTCCCAAATTAGACGCATTATTAATTTATTATACATTATACTAAAAGATCACTAATTAAATTATCTTTAAAATGGTGAAGGTTTCAGAAAAATACGCTTTATAGAATTTACGTGATTCTTAGTTTTTTATCCGCGTTAGACATAACTTTACAAATTAATTTCACTATGTAATATAAACATAATCTAAAATATTCATATATTAAGTTATTAATAAAATGCTCTAATTTAACATATTTTTTTTCCAAATCATTAACACTACTTGTTTACACGTGATCTTCAGTATAAAATCATTAAAAGTCGGTTATCGTTAGTACACACTTTCTCTTTAAAAAAATTGGCGCCATTAACTATTGGCCCGTCCGGTAGTTATTTAAGTGGGAGGGAAGGAAGGGAGGTCTTTGCCTTACCTACTTGCAGTGGGATAGTTGCAATCAAGATCAGATTGCCTCGTTGGTCCAGTGGTTGTAAGCACGGCTGCTGAGTGTCCTGGTTTCAATCCCTGGGTCGAGTTAAGTCTTATCCATGGGATTATTAACATTCTGGCGAAAACGTAGGTGTTCTCCCTTCCTACCTTTAGACGTCATGTACCTAATGTTACTGTGCGTCAGCACTGGCGAAATATTCACATAAAAACATGTTGAAATATCAATTTTCTGTCAAACATTGTATCGAACAATCAATCTGCCTAGCCTTTTCCCAACTATGTTGGGGTCGGCTTCCAGTCTAACCGGATGCGGCTGAATACCAGTATTTTACATGGAAGGACTGCCTATCTGACCTCCACAACCCAGTGACAATGGGTAATACGATACCCCTTGGTAAGACTGATGTCAGACAAACATTGTATCGAACACTGAGAGAAAATAGAGATTTCAACATGTTTTTTGAATCATCAGTCAACGAGATTAAAAATGTTAATGTTGCCACCTCCAAGACTTTTTCTAGTTCAATGTCGCCAGTTAATTACCCTAAGGTCAGTACAGATAACATTGCCTACAATTAAAAGGGATAACGGGTTTTGTTTTTAACGCTTCGTTATGTATATGAACTACAATTAATCGTTTAGTAATGTTGTAGGTAAGTAGGTTTTATACGTTAATGATTGTTTATGGTTTTTATCTATGGTTTACGTAGGTAATTATAATATTAATTTCTGTGATAGTATGTGAATGCGAGAAGAGAAAGTGTTAATAGGAAAAGCGTTGAAGTATGTACCTAAACTTTGTATAACTGAGAGTTCCAGCCTGACTCCGGAAAAGGATGCATGATGGAGCGTGGATGTTCGATCGTAGTTCAAAAACGACTGATCATTGGCGGATCTAGGATTGCCGTTTGAGAGGGGCTTGACCCCGCTGAGGGTAGGTTTTTAGCAAAGTAAACACTAAAACTGTTCCGTGTGGTGCCGGACGTAAAGAATAGTACAATCCCATTTCTTCCCGTGGGTGTCGTAAAAGGCGACTAAGGAACTTACTAGAGAATGGGCAGCAGCGTTATCTGTGCATTTTAACATCATACTACGATCGCCAACCCGCCTGCCTAGCGTGGCGATTATGGCAAACCCTCCCATTTGGGGTAGGCCTATGTCCAGCAGTGGACGTTTTTCGGCTGAAAGGATGAAGAGGAAACACTAAAAACGCACACAATATTTTATTTTGCTTAACGCAATAGCAAGCCTCCTCGGATTACTTTTCGCAATTTCTGAATGACTTCGTTAGGCTGTAGACTACCAGAGATATATCGGTGGATAAACATGGCGGTCAAACCGGGCAGCGTGAGTAGCAGAATGGGTGGCGCGCGGATTCTAAATACGTCACGTAAACAAAACATCTTATAGAAAAAAACTTGAAAACATAATACTTACCTATTAAATTAAAGATAATTGGTAACAATTGTACACAAGGTAGTGTAATGCTTGCTAAAAAGTTTAATTACAATAATATCAGGTTCAGGATGCCTACCACGAGCTCTTAGCGCGATCCATTTTAGGACCTAAACTGAACTGTTCTTCTAATTCGTACCATGACGTTAGTTTAACGATTCAATTTAGGCCATGCCATGTGACAGCGATTGTCCCAAACTGAGTCGCAAGTTTTGGTTTCATTCATTCTTGTTTGGTACCATGACGTCCTTATAGCAGCTCAGCTGAAATGCTCAACTGTCAAAATAAGCGATTCAATAAAAGTTACTATTTCTCTAACATAAACTGAAACGTTTGGTGAATTATTGACGAAAATAAAGTTTTTTAGTGCTATTTTAGTGGAATTGTACAAAAACCAATCTAAGTGAGCTTTAATCTTTCTTTTAAACGTCTAAAACACCTATTTTATATGCCTTTTTTAACCGCATTCGTTTTTGTCTAACAGATTTCTGATGAACTACTTTTATTTGAGTTTTTTGAGGAAGATTCTGCCTCGCACTATGCCCACTATGCCCCAACTCAACTCGCACAACTTTGTTTACTCTGGTACGTTCGAAACAGAAACATAATTTGTTTTATTACGTCGAAATAAAAATATTTTTTTCGTATACTTAATAAATAGCAAAAGGTAAATAAATATCTACTTTGACTAAGAATTATTTTAACAATAGTTACCGTCTTAATGTGGAATCTTAAAAAAAACTGTTGATTGTCTGTTTTACTTTGAAGTAATGACTGACTTGTTAAGAACAAATAAAATGTTACTTGCTTCTGAACGTGTCTGACACTAAATAACGTGCGCGAAACAAACTTATTTGACAATAATAGCGTTGTCTCGTTTTCACCAAAAACGTTCTAAACGCGGCCGCGCGGTTCAGCCACAGATTGCGATCTTTCATTCACTTTTAACGATCCAAATGCCGCTGAGCTTATTGGACGTCATGGTACGACTTTGAAGCGATGCAGTTTAAGAACCTAAACTGAAATGCCTTGCTTTTGAATCGTTTTTAATTAGATCATGGTAGGCATCCAGGTTGTCACAGAAGAACTCAGATGCTTTTGGGAGGGGCTACTTGGACTTAATAACCTTATTTTACTTTTACGTGTATATCTTCGGGACGGTATGTCTTTTTCAAATTCTGTTTTCACACACATTACACACAAATTCAAAGCAACGTGCGTAAAAATTACAACTCTGCACTAAACCGTTTTATACGATTTTCATCAAATAGCCAAACGTCAGCGCAGCGGAAACTGAATAACTTGGTAATTATAGGACGCACAAATTTCATTGAAACATAGACATTTACCTTTCGTTACACACTAATTATTAAATGTATTTTTTTTCTTGTACGTCCATAGGAAAAAAAAACTTCCAAAAAACAGTTTTTGCTCCCCAATGGTTGGATGCACAAATTTTTACTTACGATACACAATTACACGACGTCTTATACTAAATATCTGCTAAGCTGAAATGAAGAAATTCGTAATTTTGCCGCTGCGACTACGCACACTGCACTGCATAGTGCATACAGGGATAATCCTCGGTTGGTTGGGGTTTTCCATTAAAATTTGTGTAACCTCTGCGAGTTGGTTTCGGCCCCTCGTACGCCTTCCAAACGACCGGGACCCCATAGTCTCGAGGTATGTAAACACATAAAAATAGTAATAGTACATTTGTAAGTTTCCATAGACGTAGTGGTAAGCATGTCATTTATTGTGTACCTAAACCTAGGTATTAATTCTTATTACAGACTCCTGGACCACACGATGATTTCATTCACATAATTACCTATAAAATTATGAATAACTGCATCCTACAAATACAGTAAATAATCGCAATTTACAATAACAAGTGTAGAGTTTAACACTAGATAACATTAAGATGATTCTAGGAATCATTTCTTATTCATTGTTTGTTTACTATATTGTACTCAGATAATGAATGACATAATTGTCTTCGTATCAGCCTATCTTTTGAATGCCGAGCGGTCGATTGATGAATTACTTTAGTATCGATTTGAAAAAAAAATTAACTGTAATTTTTTGAACTTTATGTTGGGTGAACCTGACCGCGTGGTCGCGCCGACAGAGGGCTTTTCCGGTTTTTCGAGCAAAAAATTGCACGCGATCGATCGCTTTTAAGTGGGACACGGCTTTAAACTGAAAGCCGACAACAAGCTAGTCAGGAAAAGGGATGATGTGACACACACGGACCATACGGTAGCAATATGATGCAACCTCTGATCTGTCATCCTTTATAATTGTCACTGGAGTCACACAGGATTAAACGCAGCTGCAGTTCTGCGGTTAAAACATGAGTTGTTGCTTTTGCGTCTTAATTTTTTGATCCCGTGGGGCTGCAGAATAACTCCCTCATATGAGAGACTAGCTGCTAACCACAGCCTCGCCGCGTGACACTAATTATTTTTCTGAAATAAAAGTAAGTATATCAACCAGTGAAAGTCCCGTCAAAATCGGGTGAGATTAGCCGGAACAAATAAATGACCAGAAGAAACAGAAAGACAACAATTTCACAAATTGATTTTTAGTTGTAACAGCCGTGATTTACGTGAGTTGTAGGTCGTAGATTCGAAACTGACAGGCGCTTTACTTTGTGTAAATTATTTCATTACCACTGCTCTCAAAACGGTGAAGGAAAACATCGTGTCCTAGAATCTAAAATTCAAAGACATGTGACATCTACCAACCCGCACTGGGCCCGCGTGGTGGATTACGGCCCACTCCCTCTCACTAAGAGGAGGCCTGTGTCCCACCAGTGGGAACATTTAGACTGATTATCGTTGGCCTAATTCGTTAACCTGCTAAGTCCATTTTGACATACTTTACAGGACGAAGAAAAATCTGAATAATATCTTTATTAATATAATCAAAATTCTGAAAATCCTGTTGGTTTCTATAATTTTTCTTGATATTTTAACAATATATGTAGCAGCATAACATAAACACATTTTATAAATTTTTGGAAAACTATTTATTTAGCAGTTTGTCGAGGTGAAGTTTCAATTTGCTTGAGGATTTTTTACCAACTTTTTGCTAACTAGCGAACTAGAATATTAATAGTGAATTGCAATTATAACATTGAATTTGATGTTGTACCCGTTTTAGGTGTAAAAAAGGCATTTGGAAAGTTTCCAAATACTTTTTTTACATCTTCAACTAAATATTCGGTGTTACGATATTAATTATTGCATCTCATAATCAATATTCTAGTTCGCTAGTTAGCCACATTTCTTATTTCCATACAGTAATATTGCCAAATTAATCAAAACAGCGAAATATTTGACATCTATTTGCGATGTTGCCAACTTTCAGAATAAACGCTCTTAAATTCGCTCAATTGTTAGTTCAAAATTTTGTGGAATTAAACCGAATGAAATGATGATGCCTTAGTTTGCAGATAACTTTGCCATAACTAGCATAAAGCTTGCCAAAACCTTTCTTTGAAGAAAAGATCTTCAGATTCAAAAGACAGAACCTGAAATTTGCCTTGAATTCAACATAAGATTCTAAATATAGGTCAGTACTAACTAACAGTACCTATGACTAACCTTGCACCTCTTAATTGGTAACAAAGGCTCTAGTTATGTCACCCGCGGTATGTCATCCATTACAAGTTATTGTTTCTCAAAATGGCCGCCAGCCCTGCGGTAGCACGTGACTAGATAACAGATGCAGTCTATGAGTAAGCTTTTCTAAAGATGCATTTAGTGGTTTGTCTACTTTTTTGAGTTTGTCTGTCCATCACAATGTTTTACTTATCCAACAAAAACTGAGCAGTCATAAGAATTTATCTTCCAATCCAATGCACGGTCAAGGAGCGATTGTGGATCAATCAATCTGCCTAGCCTTTTCCCAACTATGTTGGGGTCAGCTTCCAGTCTAACCGGATGCAGCTGAATACCAGTATTTTACATGGAGCGACTGCCTATCTGACCTCCACAACCCAGTAAATGGGTAATACGATACCCGTTGGTAGGACTGGTTGTCAGACTTTCGGGCTTCGGACGACCCATAACGACTGATAAAGATCCTCGACAGACAGCCTGGACCAACGGCTTAAAGTGCTTTCCGAGGCACGGAGGAGTCTCGGTATGTAAAGATCACCAACCCCGGCAGGCGTTCTTAACCTGATGGATCGAACCGTGCGGCTGTTATTACTGCAAAGTGATTGTGGATAGTGTTACGCAATTTTTTAACAAATTTCTCTCTCACAATGCGGACGCATGTCACCTTGTAGAACTGTCATTTTCATTCCAAATGTTGGCAATAATGTATGAATGAAATGAAATGGACTGACCGATAAATGGAATGAACCCCAAGATTTGCACTAGTCTCTGGAGCCTCATGCTTCATGGGGCTACAGAGGCCATTATAGCATAGTTTGTTTGCATAAGCTTGTTTCATGGGAGTCCTTGAACAAAAGCAGTTCATGGGGTGATGGCATCATCGCTATGATCATTTGTATGTTACAGTTTCGGTTTGTTTATAGACTGCCTGCCTGTAATCATCGATTGGACGAGTTAAACTTTTTTTTTCTTGACATGCATTTCTTCATTATTGGTTTCTCCAAGAAGGTAAGCTTGTTTATGTTTGTGTTAAGAGTGAGTCGAAAGTAAGTACGTAGAATTCATTGTTCATAAGATCTTACGTTCTGTCGCTTGAAAGTCCACGTTTTAAAGCTAGCAGAAGCAGTATATAGTAGCTAGTACAGCAATGATAGCCTACTTGTGTGGCCGTCGGACCTCTGACTTTTCTGATTCATGTCCCTATTGTGTAATTATCACCTGCTCCAAAAACGGTGAAGGAAAACATCGTGAGGAAACTGTTTTTTTTTTTTTTTGTTGAGGGTGGGAAATCATCAAATGTCTTCTCCCGCTCTGGGCGGAGCGAGAGGGCGTGTCAGACTTTTACTGACTAAAACCCACCCGTGTTCCTTCCGTTACCCGTGTGCCGGGGCCGCGATATCCGTTTCGGACAAACCCGCAACCCCAGCAGGCATTGGTCCTATCGGACGGTGAGCTACCCATTGCTCACCGTCCGCAAGCCCGCGCCTACGGTGGCCGGAAGTCAGCTCGTGACTCCCGACGCCCGGGCCGGGGCGTCTCCTGCGGCAACTAGGGACGCGAGGGCATGCAGCTTGCATCTCCCTCGCGCGCTCCGCCTCCTCCTTCGCGAGCATAACTGCTTCGCAGAAGGAGGTGACGGCCTCCATGCACTCTCGCTCCGAACCATGGCCTGAACCAGGGCCGGACGCGAGAGATCGCCGCCGCCGATCGCCTCCGTGAGGACACGGCGGTGCTCAGCCCAAGCAGGGCAGACCTCCACCGTATGCTCCACCGTGTCCTCCGGGCGAAACCGGCATGCCTGAGAGATATTTCTCGACGGCATGTGAAGAAAAGTCAGAGGCTCATGGGCGGCATAAGAACTCTGACACCAGGTTAGTCACAAACCACACGAAAATGAAGAAGAAGAAGCTACTGTTTCCTAAAAGAGCGGTGGCCGCCACATAGCGTCTGCAATTTACCGGCGGCCACTGAGACGTTATTTATGAAATTAAGTGGGTGTGTTTTCCTTGAGAGCGTTTTGCGACACAATAAACCCCGCTGCCATCATTTTCATGATAGCCATCACTTCGGCCGGCTGTTATGTGGCGGCCGTTATGTGGCCGCCGTTATATGGCGGCCGTTATTTAGCGACCGTTATTAAGCGACCGTTATATGGTGGCCATTATATGGCGGCCGTTATTTAGCGGTCTCTATATGGCGACCGTTATTTAGCGGTCGTTATGTGGTGGCTGTTATTAATAAATAAATAATGGCCACCATATAAGGGCCGCTATATACCCGCCGCCACATAACGGCCGATAAATAACGGCCGCTATATAGCAATGGATTCACAATCTGTTGCAATACGATTCAGATTCTGATTGATCGTGTATTACGAAATTAGGATACAAAGCGGTGAGAAGGACATTGTAGAAGGGGATAGTAGGTGGGACGGAGATTTTTACTATGGGCAGAGCATAAGTATTGAATATGGAAAGTCAGGTAAGAAGGAGAACTGGGTTTGTCGAGAATAGAGAACAACATAGACAGAGCCCTCACCTCTCTGCGCTGTCGAATGGATAATACGCAATCGGTGCGCGGATACATGGTCATACTTACGAAGATTGAAAACGAATCGAATGCAATCATTGAGAAGGCAGATCTGCACTCAGATTATTGTAACACACATTGCCATAGTTAATTATGGGAGAGATTAGGGACTGAACAAGCATTGCCTTTATGTGTGATGGGAGAAGATTTTTCAAGTGATAGAGCGAGCACCGCAACGTTCCGGTAACTTTTTTACTGACAGTTGTGACCAGCTCTCGCCAGTCAAGACAAGTGTCGACATGCAGACCAAGATCCTTAACATCGGAGCCAAATGGAATGGCTGAGTTGTCAAAGATTACAGGTGGCACAGTTAAGCCATTCAGCTTCCACATGCTGTGGGGGCTCCCTATTATGATAGCCTGACACTTGGTAGGGTTAACTGCTAACCCAAATCGATCAGGCCAGTTTTTGTCCACTCATGAATCCCGGTTTAGCATTTCTGATGTGATTGAGGACAATCGCATCAGAAATTTTATCAACACTTGCCTGGCAGTAAAGCTACAAATCGTCGGTATAGAGACGATACGCAGTCCGAAGCACGGTGGCAATGAGATTAATAACAATGGAGAACAAAAGAGGAGATAATATACCGCCTTGAGGGACGCCGGCTGCAAGATCATACCAATTCAACGAAGATTCGAATTGGTGTGAAACGCCCTCGAAGATAAGAGGAAAACCATTCGCTTGCGATTTGCCGATGCCTAAAGTTCCAAGGAACTTCCAAATATCGGCAGGAGAAGAAGAAGTGATATTATTTTATGATGTGGCGGCGTATAGCGTTGCGTATCATCTGATAAAACCGATTCCTAGCAGCCTTAAAGAAGGTCGAATGTCCTCTGAGCGATCCTTTTTAAATTACCGAATCGCGCGGTCTCTCCATCGCATTGCTATCCGAATTCTTCTGTTCATCCAAGGCGTGGGCGGACGCTTCAACTTGATTCTGACTAATAGGAGCATGGGTGTCATATAGGTTGATCACGACATTGTTGAAGAAACTAACTTTTTCGTCAACTAATGCAACTGCTTCCAGGGGTGACCAGTCAATGTTGGATGCATCTTGTTGAAGCCTCTCGCTATTCATGCGTGCAAAGGCACGCCTGTACTGGAACTTTGGTTTAGGTTTAGAGGGTTTAAGTACATAGGATAGGGAAACAAGGTCGTGATGGGAAAAGCCAGGAGTAACCTGTTGACCATGTGAGGAAACTAGGGAAGGATTAGAGGTGAGGACCAGGTCCAGCCAAGTATCATCACCAACTATATTTAGAGTGGGTTGAAGAGGCAATACGTGCAGACTGGCTGACTCGGTGAGATGCATGAGTTTACGGGACAGAGTGGAGTTGTGGGCAAGGAGCTAACTCCCTTCAAAATGGTTGAATGGCTGAATGGTGCTGATCCATGCGTCATGTTCGTGAACGGGCGCCGTCAGTTGGGACTGGTCAACTCTTAGGTGCCATGGCAGATTTAAATTTTTGAATTGTTCTTTGTTTTATCTTTTTATTACGGATGCTTCTAACGTGCACGTCTTTCTACATTGTTCTCACATGTATAATTTCAACATGAATGATGTAACCAATATTTTGTAACATTTTTTTATTTATTTAAAAGAGTTTTTGTGAGTGATCGTGGAGTTTCTTGCCCGTTCTTCTCCACAGGTACCTACAACGCTTTGGAATGGGTGACTAGCTTCATATTTGTGACTGACCGATTCCTTGACAATTCAAAAGTGCCTGTAAATGGTTTTAATTAAAATAAATGCTTTGAGTTTGAGTTTGAGTTTGGAGGTTTGTATTAAAATCCCCATAACAATGTATGTCATATATACATATTGATTCAATAAAGTTGTTTATCAAGCAACTACAGGAGTCTATCTAGTATTTCTGATGAGCTAAGAAAATAAACAATTAAATGTTATTATGTCATGCCTACGCAATACTTTTATTATTACGAATTGTCCTGCAAGTGTGTCACTGTCTATATCATTATAATTTATAGTAGGAGGATTTTTTTTATGAAAGCCAAACTTACAGCTGGGAATCTAAGGCAGAGCCCATAATCGGTTACACAATGTCGCCCATGGGCATGTGCCCGCCCGTACTTTTCTGAATATTCATGAAAAATTATGGAAAATTAATTAACATTTTTATTTTTTTTAGTTGGCACCATATTTCTGATGTTATTGGCTCGATTTGGATTCTGTTTTTTATTTCTAAAAGCTTATGAGTTATTTTATCGGACTAACTTTTTTTTTTTTTGTAAAATTTGTCGACTATGAAAGAAAAACTGAGGTGAAGACATTTTTTTCAAAAAAAAATCTGTATTTATTTTAAAAAAACACTAGTAAGTAAGTAAAATCGTAAGTCCATAAAATCATAGCGGTATATTGAAAAAATATAAAAAAAATAATAAGAAAAAAATTAAAAAAGTAAAGATAGACAAGTGAAGAGAGATTTTAAGTTCATTTTCCATAATTTGTCATGAATATTCAGAAAAATACGGGCGGGCACATGCCCATGGGCGACATTGTATAGGTAGGTAACCTTGATGTTGCATCTCGAAAACCTTAATCCTTCTCTAAAGTAGGATTTACATGAAATATAACATGACGCCTGTAATCCCCAAAGGGTCTGGCAGAGGTGTAGCTATAGTAGGTACATACAACCACATTTCACCAATTATGTTTTAGGGTCGCGCTCGCTTTGAACGCGTTTTCGTATGTATTTTACTCGTGCGAATACATACAAACATGCACGAACTATGCCAAGTACTATGGGAGCGCGCAGACTGAGTGCGAGTGAATCGTACGTTCCGTCCGTATAGTTCCCACGACCGACGTACGAAAATAATTCGAACTTGTTGAGATTTTAAAACACTTTCGTGTGTTGAAAATTCAAAATGGATGTAGAAAAATGTATTACCTAATTTGGCTTACGGACATAAATATTTGTGAGATGAGAGTGATTCAAGTTATCACTTCGTTAAATTCACCGAATTCATCTCTTTTTAAATATATTTTACGCAGCCATTTGGTTCTGCGACAGCAACGACGTTGCCACAGCGTCCGAGTTATAAGTAGATATGTGAATTATTATCTTGAAGATATAGAATATTCATCGCGCTCCAAAGAGGACTTTACGAATACGATATCACCAGAACACTACCTATTGGACGGAGAAAAACGTATTCAGTGTGCGCAGCGCACTCACTCGTACGAGCGGCATCATACGTATACGTACGGTACAAATTCACGTCCAAAGTGTGCATGGCCTAAGTCCCATGTAATAGGGGGCTAAAGTAGGATTTGATACAATATTGAACTTATAACCAACCAATTATTTCATTGGTATTGCCGACTGTACCTTCAACTTAATTTAAAATGCAAAGCAGGTAGTGTAAGGAAATAGCTGGACCGACACCTGTCATGGTTGTCATTATCCTGACTACTTTGATTACGAGGAAAAAGCACTCACCACCTGCGCAAGCGCTTATGTCATCCTTTATCTTGCGAGAAAAAGCTAGTCGTGGTCTCTTTTCCATACTAAGTAAGCAATGATTTAAAATAGCCTTCAAGGGAGGTAATACTTAAGTGTACGTCCGGCGTGCAGTGGTCTTTACACTAGGTAGTCCCTCGCAAACATCGCCTGACTGACTAATACTAAGGCGACGATAGCCGACTTTTAATGATTTTATACTGAAGATCACGTCTAAACGAGTAGTGTAAATGATTTGGAAAAAATATATGTTAAATTAGAGCATTTTCTTAAAAACTTAATATATGAATATTTTAGATTATGTTTATATTACATAGTGAAATTAATTTGTAAAGTTATGTCTAACGCGGATAAAAAACTGGGAATCACACAAAATATATCAAGCGTATTTTTCTTAAAATCTTCACTATTTTAAAGATAATTTAATTATTGATCTTTTAGTATACGTGTTTTATTAAAATATTTTTTTTTTTACTTATAATAAATTAATAATGCGTCTAATTTGGGACAGCGCTCCTTGATGGGCAAGTCCTATTACTGGCTGGACGTACGACGAGTTGCGTGAGCTCAGTACAGAACACAAAAGCTAACCACTCAAGGTCACTGGCATATAGCTGCGTCTTAACGCGGCTTACGGTAGAAGTAAACGGTTTAAGTAAAATAAAATGAAATCTTCTGAACGAACTGACCTGAATGGATATTCATCAAGACATTGCTTCAATTATGAACGCTGAAGAACTGCCTACTATATCTTCAGTATCAGTGGCTTAACTACTAAGGTTCAAAGTGGGTTCAGTTAGTTCATACTCGGTCCCAGAGGTCAGCTAAGCTAACAATGCACTGGCCTAGACCCTCAGTTGGCGAGAGGATTTCAGGATAACATATAATGCTAAGAAGGTAGGGTAGTCCGAGGGACCTTGCGTGTCCATAGTTTATACAGCTTTCGTCAAATCAAGAAACTATTTAGCTAATACTCTGAATGGTCAAAAGAAAAACTATTCAAACCAATTTGAGGCGGGGTGCTAAAATTATCGGGCTTCGCTCGCTCTTGCAGCCCAAGGGTTACAGTCTCAACATTGATTAAGAACGCTTTACGACTTAATTCGGTCGCTAAGTCTTAAAAATTACTTGACAAACACGAAAAAAAATCACGTGCTTGTCAAACACGTCGCGCGCGTCCAGTGACGCCAAGAGGGCTTTACGAGTGCGATCGAATTCGGTCGCAAAGCGATCGTTAATCTATGTTGAGACGCCGAGACTGCAGCCCGAGGTTCTGAAAGTCTGAAAGGGATACCGTGGTGGCAATGTACAGGCAACTGAAGGAACATGGGTGGGTTTTAGTCAGTAGGAGTCTGACACGCCCTCCCGCTCCGTCCAGAGCGGGCGAAGTTAATCGACAATTTCCGCCCCAAAAAAAAAAAAAGGTTCTCTAAATTCATTTACTACCGATGTCGACACAGTAACTCTTATTGCTGTATCTGTGTTCCAAAGGAAATCTATCCTATCCGAGTTGGGGTGCTAAAATTGTATTAGTTTTTGTGGGTATTCTTTAAATGCCATTTTAAAAGAATAAATCCTAAAAACAGGATAGTGCCATACTAGATAAGAATGGGAGACAGTTCTTACCTGACTGGCCCTTAAGGGCTGGAAAAGATCCAGGGTTAGGTCTCGGTATAGATAACCTGGATGCAATAAAAATATATTAATTTTATGGCTATATAACCTAACTAGTTGAGGCGATTAATGGTCGTATTTACAACTTTCATCAAATATAATTTTGAATGAAATTTGTTTGCTTACTAGTTATATTAATACTTATCCTTTCTATGAATTTAGGTTAATAAAACGATTCTAAATCATTTGTATCGTTTAGTTTCGCATTGCTGCGAACAAAAATTAAAAAAAAAAACTTTTCCAACTTACCTACTTCAACATGAGTTCAACAAAATCTTTATTTGAAAAGATCATCAGAAATCTTTATGTTTCTTAAAGTTCAAAAGTTTATTATTCAAGTCATAACTCTCCAGCATAAAGTTACGGACAGTCGGACAAATCTTTTCATAATTGCTAAACGAGATATGAAAATAAAATAAAAGAAAACAAGCAGAAACGTTTTCATATTTCGGTATTTCGAATCTGTTGTGCATCACTGACTTTCATTTATCCATTCGAATATCAATCTTACTCTAATAGGATAAGGTTTGGTTTTATATGTAATTTTTGTCTTAAAGCTCAAAGCTCGGGGTTTGAAAGTGTGCGTAAACTTATTAGTGCGAGTGTGTATGTGAATGTGGGATACTGTTACTGCGTAGTGATGCGCGTCGTTTTGTCGATAATTCATCGTGTGCGTATTATTTTTCAAAATAATTGTTACCAATTATGTATTTTGTTACTTTTTGCTAAAATGTTCTAATATAAATCCGGATGTTTTTTACAAGAAATTCAATACTTAACATTAATTTAAAATTAGGGAGTTTAATTTCTCTTACTTCAGAGGATGCTTTGAATAAAAAACGTGAAAAAAGGAAAAGTGATAAGGTGTGGTTGTGGTGTATGGTATTTATTTATCCCTGTCAGTATTTTGTATCTTACTAATTTATTTTGCCTGATCTCTCTCCGGTCGTGTCAGAATGCCGTCCCATCGTACTAGGAGAATGAGAGAAGAGAGAGTGCACCTGTGTCTGCGCACACACTTGTACACTATAATATCTCCTGCGCCCGAAGACTAGTCTCCGTTGAGATTGTCCGCCATGGCCGAAATACGGTAATACGGAGGACTATAATTTATTTTAAAATTTTTGTAAGAAATAAAAGCACAAGCAAGTCCTTTTTATCTTTTTAAATATTAAGATATTATTGTGTATTGGATACACATGTTCATAGGTACCTACATAAGTAGCTATTGGAAATTAAGTATTTTTAAAATGATTGATGACAATTTTTATTGTATTAAGAAACATTATTTAATTCTAAACTTTAAGCAGCGATTGCAGTAGGTAGTTTCTTTTGTTCAAAAGTTTTAAAACACGCAACGTTTTGGAGATTTGGTCTATTTTTTATTAAACATTTTCATACTTACATTTTTTAAGAAATTAGGAATGTTATAGTTTATAGTGAACAATAATATTTCACGTTTCTCTCATAACTCTTATACCTGGCACAGGTTCAAATGCGCTGCAACAAACTATTGACAAAAAACCATCGACATTACTTCATCACTAGTCACACACACACTGAAAAACCTCGCAGAAGATTCAACATGCGTAGCTGCGCTCGGCTCGTTCGTAAAGCGACGCGACGGAAAAATAAAAGTTTGAAAGCCGTGTCAGTTCAGCCCGAGAGCGCGGCAGTGAAGTCGCGTTGAACGATAACACACGGTATGTCGGAGACAAACGAATTTACTTCAAAACTATTCTAACATTAATAAAACAAAGCTAAAAAAATCGAGTACGTTCCCGTTATTTTTTTTTTGTGTTTCGATTTTGTTTTCATTCATACTCTGTGGTAAAAAGTGCTGAACTAAATCTGCTTATCTATATTCAAATTTCGAAGTGACGTGACAGTGAAAAAAATAGAATTGAAAACACAGTGGATTCTTTTTGCGGTGCATTTTGTTTCGTCGCGGTTTATTTCTAAATATACCTATGTTTAAGCGTTTTGTGTCTGAGTTGTTTATTATAGAAAGCGAAAATAACTGTGGAGCGGTAAGGGATTATTTTAGACTTAGCTGTTGGCGGGGTAGCTAATAGGTATTTTATTCTATATCTAGGTATTTCCACTTAGAGTTATTTATCTCATATATTTATCGTTAATTGAATACGACCTTGACAAAAAATAATAGCATTTTTGACATGAAAAACCTGAATAAAAAAAAAATATATAATACCTACTGAAGGAAAAACGATAAAGACACTAGATATTCAAATGAATTTACGAAAATCGATAACAAATCATTGATATAATAAATTATTAAACGATAGATTATTTTTTATCTCACGATATTATCTTGTTTCGATTTTTTTTTCATTATCATTATCGCATGGGGCCTTGAATCAAAATGTTGTTTATTTTTTGCCAATTATCTATATTCTTTTGGTAATTTTATTTTTGTGTAGCTATCTGCGTTATATTTTTGTTAGAATTTGAAATTTAGAATTACTTTAGTTTTTTTTTTTTTTGTACTTTGTATTTTCAAGTCTGGATTAACGTTGCTTAAAACTTTGGCCAACTCGATCGCTGTATCGGGCCCACCGGGCCAATTGCTTCTATGTTCAAATAAATTTTATCGATATCGAAAGATTTTTAACCATGTCTTTGGAATTCCGTAGTACAGCCAGTATCCGAAATCGTAATTTTACATCCGAATATCATATAAAAATGAATGTTGGTCTATGAATTTTATTAGTTTTTACGCAACTATCAAGTTATAAGCTACTACTATTTCCATAAGCATGAATTCTTTATCAGATAAAGGCTAGATTGGTCAACGAGTTAAACACCGCTTCTGTTTAACAACCTACTTGAAGGTTTGCGCAATGTTTGGCTTAGAGTTGGTTTTTACTTGTAAATTTATTTTTCTTGCACTTCGAATTTTATTTTTGTTACGGACTATTGGAGATGAGGCATGCAATTGTTGGTTTTATTGACTGCTTTTACCAAAAAGAAAAGTTAATACCCACTAAGACGAAGTAAAAGTCATTCAATATTACCTAAATTATTACCATTAATATTTCTTGTTGTCTTGTACCCTGGACCTGGGCATTTCGAAACCGTTTATCATTTTAATTCTATTTTCGAATTCATATTTTTAAAACAATTTTAAGGGAGATTTGTTTTCCTAAAAGCTTCAAAGAGAGTCATTAATTAGGCATATTTCAATGTGGTTTTGTGGCAACATTTCCACGTTTTGCGTCCGCCGATGTCGTTGACCTATCTGGCTGTCAAAGCCGGCCCACTTACGACGGTTTTACTATAGCGTTTATGTTTTTGTTATTTTCTTGAGATAAATATTTATAGAAAATTCTTTATTCTTGTCGCCATGATTGTGACTTAAATTTCCGCTTTTTTTTCTTTCATCTAGAGCGATTTTTTTTACTAGGATTTTGCGATTTTATTCTTGTAGGTATGATGTATTGAATTCTTAGATAATTAGAGTAACTAGTATGATTTTCCGTACTTAGCTAGTTCACATTCATTGCTAAGACCACCGTGATGATTAAAATTTTATTGCTTAATTTTAGTCATAAATGATTTATTAAAGAAAGAAAGAAAGAAAATACATTTATTTAGCATAGACACGCACACAAAAGGCACACAACACAACATATTATACTATAAACAAAAATCTAATTAAAAAAGAATGAAAACAAATAAAGTGTAAATTGCGTTTTATTAGAAGTAGAGGAACAAAACAAGGATATCCCTGGATATTAGCATTGTTAATCCATAAAGCAAGTTTCTCCATGAACTACCTAAGTTGTATAAAACTTTATTATTTTTATATACCTATTCATTTATAATTAGAATGACATGTTTAATTTTTTAGATAAATGTAACTACTAATATATTTTATTAATCAATTATTTTTTTGTATTTTTTAAATTAAAATTATAACTTACTTATTCTACTAATATGGAAAATCTGACATCACTTCCAAACTACATGTGAGCAGGAAAAATAATGCTATGACGAAAATAGTTTTTCATAATGAACGAATGAATATGAGATTTGAGAATAATACTTGTTGTAAGAGGAAATTACTGGTTTTTCTCGTAAAACCTATTATCCATGACTTAAGCTAGGTACGTAGGTAGGTATGCGTAGACTCGGATACAATTAAAGTAGCTAGATACATTAAATTGAAGGCCAACTGCAAAAGGAAGGAATTTAAATTATTTGATAGTCTGACACAATAGTTTGAACAGGATTTGTAAAGACTGCTTGTAACATAAATGTTTGTATTTCGAATGACTAGAAAATGTATTGGAAAGGTACGACCTAATTTTCGTCTCATTGAATACTTTGATCTAATCTTGTACCTTATAGAGAAGTTATTGACTTCTAAGCAAAAAAAAGGAATGATAAAGCTGAACATAATATTAAATTATGGGTTTATTTTAACCACGATCACGCTATATTTATACTATTGCCAAATAATGATGTATGGAAGAATAGCGTAAGAAAATCGTCCATTGACTTCTTAAAAGTCTTCAATAATTTAAAATTCACGACTGCTTCAACACAAAATACCTACTAGAAGGTCAGGTCATTTTCAAGTTACGACCTCACATTATTAAATAATAATTTATCTCACGAATCTAATTAATTTCGACCGATTAGCATCGAAACTAAAAATACCACAGCCAGTTCCTAAGTATAGGTTAGTAGTATTACTCGCATATCGATTTATATCTAAAGCCGTTATCAAAGAGATAGCTCACAATCGTTACTGATAATATTTTGAGGTCGGCTGTAGAGTTTATGTACCTCAGTTTTATTTTGTAAACACGTTAATAGTCATTCAAGCCAACTCTGGGAATATAGATGGCAGTAAGTATTGTCAATATTACTCATAGAACTGCGTCTGATGATTTTTGGGCTTTTACCAACATAAGGAAGTTTGGCTAGAATTTGAGGACACCTTTAATTGGAAGCGATGACTAAAACTGGTGATTTTCATTACTACAAGCCACGAAGAGCATAAAATTCCTCACCAATGCTAGTAAAATTCTGTTAAAACAAATGAATAGGAATAAAAATGTAACATCTGAACAAACAAGTCTGTGTAATTTTATTCGTCTTTTGTAATTATGCGCATACATTTTATAATTAACGAAACGACCACGTGACGCTAGCTTCGAAGTAAACAATATTGTTACGTTAATATAATTGCGATTTCGCTATTACATAAAGAGTTTATGTATTTGGGTATGTAAGCGAACATAATAAAACATAATTCCTTACGGTTCATAGTTTTTATGCCGTTTCAAATGAGTTCCTAAAAAATACTTCGCAGTATTTAAAAGCTATTTTAATAATCATTTATCAAATAAAACATCTAAAAACTTCATCTGCGTATTGGTCTATTAAAAAACAAAAATCAGAAAAAAGTATCGATAAAAATTCCCGTCGTTCCCATCACTACTGTTAGTGTTAAAAATGCAAAATGGCGACACTTACAAGTTACAAGTCAAGGGTACCTGTCGGTCGATTCTGTAAAAATATTAACGTGAAGCTTAGGTGAAGTGAACTGTCACTCTCCTTGTCTGAAAGGGATATCGCGGCCCCGGCACACAGGCAACGGAAGGAACACGGGTGGGTTTTAGTCAGTAACAGTCTGACACACCCTCTCGCTCTGCCCAGAGCGGGAGAAGTCATTTGATGATTTCCCATCCTGAAAAAAAAAAAAAAAAGTGAGCTGTCACTGTCACAGAATCGACCGGCAGGATGCTAGGGATTAACACTATTGACAGCTCACTTCACGCTCACTTCACCTAAGTTTCACGGTGATATTTTTACAGAATCGAACGGCTTATAATAAAAGTAAACATTGCAAACTGCCGTTTACTAAAATTATGCAAAATATTAGAGCATGATTTTACACAATGTGATGAATAATACAAACGTCATGTGTACACTTTTATTTTTAGAAAATTTTGCTCGAACTGTTTATCTCATTTTTTGCCTAGAGTTCTAGACTAATAGTGTCCTTGTTATTATTTTAAGCACTAACGTTAGGTCATACGTATAATCTTAGAGGTGACATAATATGTTGTTACGAAAAAGAAAGTTCGGAACCTAAAAAAGTCCCATTTTAACTGAGAGCTTCAGAAGGAGGGCTATTCGATTTTTTTAAGGTATCATATATTTTTCAGTAATAGTCCAGTCAGTCTATCTTTCTGATTTTTTATTAGCCTATATTGTGTCCCATTGCTGGGCACATGCCTCCCCTTTTCCTTCCAAACCTCGCTGTCTTGTGCGATCTCTTGCCATGTTGACTCTGCCAACATGATCAGATCGTTGCAGCGGTCCAACCTCCAAAAATAAGTCTGACATAATATAAGTTTTAATAAAAATTCTTGACTTAAAAAATGTTTCCGAAATTGTATTCACCACATTTCTCTGATGACAGCGGCATTACCATTTACCGTGGTAAATACCATTCAAAGTGACAGCAACAAAAAACGTAACCCGCATAATTTACCATTATACGCCAAATTACGTGACGTAAATGTAATTAATTATTTATTAATCCTATTTAAACGATTCATGCTATTGAAATTTAAATTTACAGAGAGGAACCAGTATTTTTCAAGGTCTCTGTCACCCCTTTTGAAAGTACTCTTCACACCTTTTGACTTTTTTATTCTCGAGTTACCGGCATTGTCATCTCTCCCTATGTTTGCTAAATGATTTTTTCAAGGTTGGCAACTGTCAAAAATCCCACGGTCTGCGCCTGTTTTTAAAATAGGAACGAGTTTGATCATGACTAGACCATGGACTCATTAAGTACTAGTACAACACACATTATGGTGTGACCAGATATATATTTTGTCATTTTATTATTATCGATAATTCCCGAATTTAATCACGTAAATAGGCAATTACAGAGAAAATAGGTTATGTATGTGGTGTGAATACTAAGAATTTTCTAGTACAAACTGAAATATTTATAAGATGGAGCTGGCACCGAGGCTGCATTTCTTAAAGTTATTTTCTCCACATGGATTTATACAGCATACTATGAATTAAAGTATCTTCTCTACGGTATATACAAGTAGGTACATATTCATACGTATTTTCTGACTCTCCTGACCTTTATAAAGATTTAAACATCGTTTTTGTTTGTTTTACATCGATGCTTCTTTTCGTATCGTGTACCACCTTTATGGTTTTGCTTTTTTTAAGAACCAGTGTTCCTATGTCCTTCAAGAAGGTTGGGTTTCGTACTATAAAGTTGCGTAAATTAATAGCGTGCATTATAAATATTTCGATGTTATAATTAATTTGCCAATATGAAATATGGATAACGAGTGAACTAAAATATTGATTATGAAATGCACTTTAACTTTTCGAACGCTCTTAATAGGAAGGTACTTAGGTTACCCAGGCAACACGATGGCCTCTATTTCTATGATCTTGTAATCCACTGGAAGTAATGTACCTAAGTATATACCTATGGTCGTTGACTCCGAAAAAATATCATTAAATGTTTTTGTATTTTTTTTTGGTTTATCATTATGTAGAAATAGATACCCATTATGTCTGCGGAGTTTCGCTAGCTAATTTAAATTGACCCTGTATATTGATGGCTTTGGGTAGCATTTATATGGCAAAGCCTCAGACCGAATAAAAAACCAAGACAGCGCTGCGAACAATACAGTGAAGCATGCCAAATCTACACCTCCGCTGTGTGCATACATGCTCACACGCACACATTTACAACCTTTTACAATCAAACTACACCTCAGTGCACACATGTTTACGAAACCAGCTTCACTTCACTGTTGACAGCGCTAAGTCTTGGTTTTTTATTTGGTCTGAGGGCAAAGCAAGGACAGTTCCACATAACACTAATACAATTATTTATCATTATTGTATTTTAAATAAATGCTCGTTATATTTTAGCACGTAGTACATAAACAGAATAATATAAATGAACGGTTATATTATCTGTGTAATTTAATATTGACATAAAACATACGGCCATCATGTTTATCCACAATTCCACATTCATAGATATGAAACGACATACTATGATTGGGATTGATACATGATGAGAGCAAAATCTTAAGAGTAAATAGTTTTTATTGATTTTTTTCTGTGTTGATGACGTCCCCGGAACACTTCTGTGATCATTTGCAAAAAGTAATGTCAAGTCCTTTCACATTTGAATGAACAGAATGAATGAATGAGCCATTTACTGTTTCAGTCTTTTTCTTTTTCGTGTGGTTAGTACTAACCTGAAGGCCAATTCTCGTACTTAAAAAACGTTCACATTCAAGTTGCAATCTGTCAAACTTGTCAAAAATGTTGGTAAATTATTGTATTTTTGACAGATTGCGAATGAGATTAAAATGCAAATGTTCTTAAAAATTACGTAAATTGCCCCTCTAGTATCAGACACCATGGCTAAGACAAGTTCATTGATTTCCTAGTTTTTGTCTGAAATGGTAGCGAATACCTAGGTAGCTACTGCTAAATAATAAAGTTATTTAAAAAAACGGTTGTCTCAAAGAATTCAGGAACTTAAACGCACACTATTGCACGACAAGTTTTTTCCTCACATAAAAATTATAATTAGCAACAATAAAATTAACATTTATAACCTCAATTGAGAGGAGAAAGAAAACGTGTGTTGTCATACTTTAATTAAAATTACGGTGTCCCAGATGGTGAAAAATTTTAATCGTTGGTGTTTGGAAATTGTGGATAATTAACGGTCCAAGAATTTACAAGAAATATAAGATATTAAAGTTAAAAAAAAACTTCAGTTTTTGGTTAGTTCATCTAAGTTCTTCCAATGCAGTTTTCACTTTGAATTTAGAGACAGTTTATGAGTTTTAAAGTTCAATAAAAAAGCTATTGGTAAGCAAATCGCTGCGTTCAGTTTAGGTAATGGCCATCATGAGCTCTCGAAAGAAACCTGTGGTTTTTTCCCCCACCCACCCGACAATTTTCAATTCACCATTCCCTTATATCCTGTGACTTAAAAACAGCATAAATTAGAGTACGAGAATTCAACATGAACCAGCTCGAAGCCATGCTCCAAGAATCAAGACTGAAACTAGTTATGGTAATCATTCCGTTCACTCAATATTCAATACTGGCCAGTGAATGAGTTGGAATTTCGGGTTCGATGTTCGAAATTCAAAATATATAAATTGTGTTTGTTTTTATGCATGGAAGTGAACGAAACGCGCTATGGGACAGATGTTTGTTCTATTTTTAAATTGTTGATGATTTGGTTATTGGAAAATATAGGGTTGTAATGTTATTCGTATTAAAATGTGGTCGATATTTTTGTCTATATTTCAGTTGAGCGATTCTAAGTTTTAGTTAACTTATTAACTAGGTATTTACCGAAAGATTTGATTTTCGCAACAAAACTTAAGAAAATCAATCTTCAAATCCGCCATTTTCTATCGATATTTTTTATTTTGCTTTTCGTATTTCTGATAGAGAATAGAAGCTGTACCAATTTGCCTTCCAAACTAGGCCCAATAAAACATATCTAAAATAACAACAATCGCACAGAAACACAATTTAATTCAACAATTCCCTTCTAAAATAGATAAAATTGCAATAAATCGTTGCATTGAAGAGTCCTTATCAAGAAAGTCGCTCCACTGACCTGTGACACTCAACATATTTCATAATAACGATATTATTAACGTTAGGAAATTAATTCTATCGAACAGAGAATGTTTTGTAACTTTTTCTTTATTGCAGTATGTCAATGATAAGGTAGGTAAAATATAAGTAATTTGTTCGGTAAATAAATCTTAATATGCCCTTTGTCGGCAAGTCTGCTGCATTATGTTTTGGTTTTATAAATACAAACATATCTGGATGCCTACCATGATCTAATTAAAAACGATTCAAAAGCAAGGCATTTCAGTTTAGGTTCTTAAACAGCATCGCTTCAAAGTCGTACCATGACGTCCAATAAACTCAGCGGCATTTGGATCGTTAAAAGTGAATGAAAGATCGCAATCTGTGGCTGAACCGCGCGGCCGCGTTTGGAACGTTTTTGGTGAAAACGAGACAACGCTATTATTGTCAAATAAGTTTGTTTCGCGCACATTATTTAGTGTCAGACACGTTCAGAAGCAAGTAAAATTTTATTTGTTCTGAACTCAGTATCATTACTTTAAAGTAAAACAGACACTCAACAGTTTTTTTAAGATTCCACGTTAATACGGTAACTATTGTTAAAATAATTCTTAGTCAAAGTAGATATTTATTTACCTTTTGCTATTTATTAAGTATAGGAAAATATATTCTTTATTTCGACCTAATAAAACAAATTATGTTTCTGTTTCGAACGTACCAGAGTAAACAAAGTTGTGTGAGTTGAGTTGGGGCATAGTGGGCATAGTGTGAGGCAGAATCTTCCTCAAAAAACTCAAATAAAAGTAGTTCATCAGAAATCTGTTAGACAAAAACTAATGCGGTTAAAAAAGGCATATAAAATAGGTATTTTAGACTTTAAAAGAAAGATTAAAGCTCACTTACATTGGTTTTTGTAAAATTCCACTAAAATAGCACTAAAAAACTTTATTTTCGTCAATAATTCACCAAACGTTTCAGTTTATGTTAGAGAAATAGTAACTTTTATTGAATCGCTTATTTTGACAGTTGAGCGTTTCAGTTGAGCTGCTATAAGGACGTCATGGTACCAAACAAGAATGAATGAAACCAAAACTTACGACTCAGTTTGGGACAATCGCTGTCACATGGCATGGCCTAAATTGAATCGTTAGACTAACGTCATGGTGGGCACGCCACAATTGCGGCGATAAGTCCCCTCTTTGAGGAGTGGCTTGAGAGGCGCCATGGCGTCCTCACCTTCCGCCTGACGCAGGTCCTCACCGGACACGGTTGTTTCGGGAGGTTCCTGTTCCGCGTAAGGCGGGAGGAAACGCCCGGGTGTCACCACTGTGTGGATCGCCCGGAGGACACGGTGGAGCATACGGTGGAGGTCTGCCCGGCTTGGGCGGAGCACCGCCGTGTCCTCACGGAGGCAATCGGCGGCGGCGATCTCTCGCGTCCAGCCCTGGTTCAGGCCATGGTTCGGACCGAGAGTGCATGGGAGGCCGTCACCTCCTTCTGCGAAGCAGTTATGCTCGCGAAGGAGGAGGCGGAGCGCGCGAGGGAGATGCAAGCTGCACGCCCTCGCGGCCCTAGTCGCCGCAGGAGACGCCCCGGGCGTCGGGAGTCAAGAGCCGACTTCCGGCCACCGTAGGCGCGGGCCTGCGGACGGTGAGCAATGGGCAGCTCGCCGTCCGATCAGGACCAGGCCCGTGTCGACGGCGCGTTGTGTTCCACGCGCGCCTCAAAGAGATGTCAGCATCAACCGACGGGGTCGAAAGACCAATGCCTGCTGGGGTTGCGGGTTTGTCTGAAAGGGATATCGCGGCCCCGGCACACAGGCAACGGAAGGAACACGGGTGGGTTTTAGTCAGTAAAAGTCTGACACACCCTCTCGCTCTGCCCAGAGCGGGAGAAGTCATTTGATGATTTCCCATCCAAAGAAAAAAAAAAAAAAAAAAAAAAAAAAAAAAAAAAAAAAAAAAAAAAGACTAACGTCATGGTACGAATTAGAAGAACAGTTCAGTTTAGGTCCTAAAATGGATCGCGCTAAGAGCTCGTGGTAGGCATCCTGATCTAAGCAACAAAGTTTTCCGCAAGTGGTGTAGGATTTAATGCTGCTTTTTAATGCTTGTATTGATGCACTACCGCATTTAACCGCTCCTGTGGTGTAGTGGTTGGCTAGACCACATGTCTCAAACCCAGAGGTCGGTTCAATTCACAGTGGAGGCAAAATTTTCTGCTCGGTTTGGTTGGCGGTAGCGCTTGTTCTAGTCCGCCTGGCTAGCTACCACCGTCTTAGCTAAGTCTGTCGCCAACAATGTTAACAGCATTGTTGTGTTTCGGCAGTTAGATGTATGATAGCCAGTTCTTCTATGGTTGAGGATTCCGGGTGAAGCTCGCTTTCACCTTCGGCCTGATCATCACTTACCATCAGGTGAGATGCAGCCTAGGAGCTCACCCCGTTCAGGAAAAAAAAGCTAGCAAAATAACCATAGTAAACTAGAAGTCAGCTTTTTCAATTTCAAGGTGGGCTTAGTTCCAACGAATATAGAACCAGAACAAGAGCATTCTTTTCTCGATATTCTTGTCATTTTATTTTAGTACGGATAAATCATCGAGAGAATGTTCTAGCCCTGTTTACGTAAAAAGATATTGATAAAATAGTAAAAGAATGTACATTCGCTCGTTTGGTTAAATATACCCAAAATAATATTAACATACGAGAAAAAAGAGCACAGGTCTTATGGAGCACACTTCTCAAGCGTGTGTCGAAATGAACTGAATACTTAAATAGTTAGGCAGAAAGTGCCAAACAAGCCTAAAACAGTTACTATGCCAATTGTAGGCGTTAAATTAACAGATAGTATCGAAAATTTTACGCTAATAAGATTCATTTTCGTATCATGAATCAGTTTTCAAACGTTTAGAATGTAATGTTATTCAGTAAAGTTCACTTTGAACTTTACTCTAGTGACCGTACACAATTTGAAAGCGAACTCATTTGTTTTTAAAATAAATCACCACG
The DNA here is from genome assembly GCA_947364205.1 of Agrochola lota. NCBI lineage: Eukaryota > Metazoa > Arthropoda > Insecta > Lepidoptera > Noctuidae > Agrochola > Agrochola lota. The sequence continues at coordinate 3,901,897 of OX376244.1, read as the reverse complement.
GATTCACAACGAGACAACGTTCGAATTTCGAAATGATGTTTAGCAGTAAAATAATGAGATTAATTGAAAATGGCCAGTCCTATTTTGAATCTCCTAATTGATAGCTGTCAAACTGGAAACGTTATTTGACAAAATGGCGCTCTCAACATGAGAGGCAGTGTATTTTCAGGCTAAAAATCATCAGAAAAAGAGTCTCAAAAACAAAGAGGAAGCCATGTAATGATCTTCGATCTTCATTAGCTCAGGTTATCTCGTTACATATTGTTATAGTAAATATTTCCTTACTGACCTAGGATCGAATAACTAATGAAGTATCTAGTACTGATAATTTGCGATTGTCTTATCATGGCACATTAGTAATTACTGAATAAATATACGACAAGCTAACAGTAGGTTACTAGGCGTCAGTTGGACCGGTAATCTCTGGCTGATACATTACTTAATGCTAACGTTTTGTACCAAAATACAATTAACCGCAGACATAGATGGGCCCAGATTAAGTAAAAGGAGTTTTTTAGGATCCTAACAGGCAGCTTTCTATAGTTTCTGCCTACCGCCATAGGAAAAGGCGTAAGTTTATGTATGCATGTAAGTTTCTGATCGGTAAAATGGCTGCCAAATTTCAGTGTTGTGATTTGTTGTTTCATTGTCTCACTTTTCCCCCGTTATGGTTAGTCCAATACCTATGTTAGGAGTACCTGTTGCCATTTACTGGGCACACATTTAGACAATATTTCCTCAAGAATAAAATAACCACTTCTCCCGAACTGGGGATTGAAATCCGTCGATTCAGCACGGTTAGCGTGATCACAATAGAAACGGGTTTCGTCGACGAAAGAGTAGACAAAATGACAGATAAACAATCACAATCTGTCATTTTGTCTATTCTTCCGTCGACAAAACCCGTTTCTTTGGTTGTCATGCTGTGCGTGCCGTTCACTGTTTTCACGATGATATTTTCATACCTCTGCCCAGCATTCGGGGAAACAAGGCGTCATGTTATGTTATGCTATTATCACAGAACAGATCGGCCGGACTTCTTACTCAACAATCGTGACTGTGACCAGTAGACCATGCTCCTCTTAAGAATCTATAATACCTTAGCTCAAATTCATTCTTTATCTCACTCGCATGATACTGCTCGCGGACGGAGTGAGAGCGAGACTGAGCGGCTGGGAGAAGGCTCCAAGGCGCCAATAGTTTTGGTAATTTCTTTTTATGGCAAAAATAATATTAATAATAAAAAATAAAAAAAAACAATAGCAAAGTTTCATGATCTAATTTGAAGTATTTTTTTAATACCAGCGGTTTATTGTTTGGTTTGGAGGTAACTTAGCTTTTTTTTCGAATCGTGTTTTCGTCAAACATTAATTCTCAACTTTACCATATACGAGTATTTATTTCAAAATTAATGCTGCAGTATTTTCGATATAACGGAGGATTGTGTTAAGCAAATTGAGGTATTATAGACTCTTGAATTGTACTTCGCGCCACAGAATTTCCTATGTTAAACCACTGCTTGTTTTATATCTTAATAAAAACATTCCTAGTTGCAACAGCGATAGACTTTTATTTTTTATACAACAAACCTGTTACGGCTGAAGATCTGCACATTCTATAGAGCCATAAAACGTTGAGCAATTATGAAAATTTACGAGATATTTTTCACCAAGTTATTTGTGAAGTGAAAAGTTTCAGTAACTTTGTTGTAATTATCTAACCAGTAACATAGCTAAGTAAGGGGGTGGTCGATACATTCCAGGAACTATTTAATACATAATACAATAATACACAAATACATTGTAACTATGTAACATGCAATCGATAGCTTATCACGATTTGCGTCATCAATGTTTACTTAATGTAAGCTGAACGGAGAACGTTACGTTTTACGAAGAATCTTGTTTAATAACGCCTTTTTTCATGGTAAGGTCGGGACCCAGGGAGTAGGGGAATACTTAGGGACTTTTGCAAATATAGACTGTAAATAAATAGCCTACGGGATATGTAAACTGAAGGGACAATAACAATGGCCAGTATTGTTCCACTGGCAACGAAACAGCAGGGTTTAAACCTCTTTTTAACCGACTTCCAAAAGGAGGAGGTTATATGTTCGACGCGTATGTATGTTTTCTCCGTCAATTGTGGACCGATTTTGAAAAAAAATTGTTTGATAGGGTATGCTCCCGGATTGGTCCCATATAAATTTTATTAACTTTGCTGGGATAGTTTTGGTGTTAGCTTCAATAATACGTATTTTTCCCACTTAGTATATGTGGATATTATGATGATAATTTCCTGTGACTGTTATTTACATAGCAGGTACTGATATTCGAATTTGTGTGGGGTAGGTACCACAACCAAAAAGTGAAAAATAAAAACTTTTTACAAAAAAAAAACAACCGACTTCCGAAAAAAACAAAAAAAAACTTTAACTTCGGAAGTCGGTGGCAAAAAACGAAAATTAAAAACCAAAGACACCGATTTCCGAAATTAAAGTTATTTTTCACTTTTTAGTGTTTTTTTTCGGAAGTCGGTTGTTTTTAGATATAGGAACGGGTTGAAAATCATTGCGGGTTGACGATTCCTGGCCATTATAAAATCTCGGTTGCCTGAAAATGTTTCTCAAAATCATAAGGCTTCAAAAAATTCGTCCGCATCGCTGTCAACAGGAAAAGTGCCCAAAAGGCTGGCAGCATTGCCACGTGGTATGGCAATGCTGATTCTTTGGCCGAAGAATAGGCCAGCCTTCTGGTCACATGAAGATTCGACCAACCGCTTTGCGATATCCATGGCCCTAGTGTTTCAACCTAGGGCCATTTTACATATATTGTCACGCTGACAAATTTTTTAAACAAATGAAGCAATGGAGTATGAATTCCCTTCAAAATAAGAGGGATTCTGCATTCTGGCGGGAAACGCTTGCATGTGGTGATGGACGGAAACTGGCTCCTAGTAGGTATCTTGCCTACGCCCATGTCTGTACACGCGTATCCGTACGCGCATAAAACGCCTTATCTGGACCAACGCTATATTATTTACAAACGACACAATAGTTTTTATGATCGCTATAAGAGTAAATAGTAATTGAAATCATTATCATTCTAACCTTCCGCCAATTACTATGACTATGTCAAAGTCAATTCCATCAGCTTTGACGTCACAAGTCAATAAAGCGCGTGGCCAAAATCGGAACTAACGCCGCCAACCGCCATCTTGTTTTTTGGGTACATTTCAAGTGACATTTCACAAATTAACAACAGCGCCGTCTTGTCAACATCATTAACACTACGAGAATCCTTTTCTTTTCTCTTTTGGCGCAAAAGAGAAAAGAAAAGGATCCTCGTAGTGTTCACAAATCTAAATCTATCGAACATTCTTAGCCACAGATTTAGGTCACTAGAATACTGAACCACGGTCAAACTGTCAAAGTAAATAGACAAACAGACGGACAGACAAACAAAGCCAATGTCACGTTCACTTTTAGAGCGAAAGAGATAGCGGATTAGTGAGAAATACGTGACTTTGGATCGTGACTTTCCAGTTTTATAATAGGGAGTGATTTTTTATAAAGGGAAGCGGTAGCATAATATCTTATTTAGGTCTTTGGAGAGGAGTGCTCCCTAATCCTAAGCAATCAACCTTGATTAGGAGGAAAGTCAGCAAATTTTGATCGACAAACCCTGTGTTAAGTTGGTAACGTAACGTCTTACGGGTGATTATTGTGTAAGTAATTTCATCACTACTGCTCTCAAAACGGTGAAGGAAAACACCGGGAGGAAAAGGGCATGTCCAAACAAAAAGACATGTGACATCTACCAACCCACACTGGACCCGCGTAGTAGATCACAGCCCACTCCATTTCGAAGAGAGGAGGCATGTGTCCTGCAGTGGGAACATTAAAGGTTGATTATGCTTACATGTGTAAAGTTAAGGTTCCATATATTACGTTGTTGCTAGGCAAGCTTTATATTTGTTCGCCATCTGAAACGATCTTGTTATTTTGTATAACTGCGATTCCACTACTAGTCAAATTTACTTCCTGCTTGACCCAAAGCCAGCACGTACAAGCCTGCATTATTAATATTCCTAATCTGCCTGGCCCTATCCTAATCTATTTATTAGTTGCCACAGCAAGTCTTTTTAACCGACTTCCAAAAAGAAGGAGGTTATATGTTCGTCGCGTACCGTATGTATGTTTTTTTCTGTATGTCCACCGATTTCTCCGTCAATTGTGGACCGATTTTAAAAATTCTTTTTTTGTATGAAAGAGTATGCTCCCAAGTTGGTCCCATATAAATTTTATTAAATTTGCTCGGACAGTTTTTGAGTAAGCTTCAATAATATGTATTTTTCCCACTTATTATATGTGGATGATATGATGATAACTTCCTGTCACTGTTATTTACATAGCAGGTAGTGGTTACCGAATTTGTGTGGGGTAGGTACCTCAACAAAAAAAATTTTTCTTCCGACCTACATCTTTATGAATTAGTAGGAGGTCTCTAGGTCTTCTTCTTCTGTTCGTGTGGTTAGTTACTTACCTGGTGTCAGAGTTTTAAAGCCGCCCATGGGCCTCTGAATTGACCCTCTATGTATATATTTAGGATTTCATCAAGATTTTCCAAGACATTATCCAATTCGGGTTTTTTATTTCAAAATCAATCAAACTAGGCTGAGAAATAGCACTTTTCGAAAGTCAAAATTACGACAGTCCCCCAAAACACAGCCCTTCACCACTTCCTAGTGCTTTACCTGGGAAGAAGAAGTGGCGCAACAAACTTCCCAACAGAATTTTGGATTCAAGTCCTGTAATCCCCGCTATAATACAGAACCTCGTTTAATACTCAAGCGTTACTTAAAATAAGTTTCAACCAATTATGGGGTTTATTTATAAACGTTGCTTAAAGTTAAGTTAAGTAAGACTCCATAACTTTTTGACGTTTGAACGTCACTTAACTTTATAAACTCCCAAATGGCTAGCTTGAAGAAGTGCTTGTGCAAGTCTTACATTTATGCGGGCCTAAGTAAATCCAAATTCCTCAACATTTATCTCAGTCGAGAACATTTCCAGTCTATTTCCACATTTAATAAGACAATTGTTATACCATCATCAGGGCCAGGGTCATGGCTATTGAGTTCAATGGGACGTGAACCATTTGTGTTGAAGGTCGGACTATGGTGGCTGTGAGCTATGGATGAAGTAGTTACTACATTTCTGATGTAGTTACTATGGATGCACAGTAACCACTCTTTTTGATCTCAGTGATTTCAAAATTAAAATAAACGGTTTAAACGACTCTAGATGATATCACTTAATTTATTAGCAGTCTATTGTATCTTTGGTTTCGTCTTATGCTAATTTCCTTTCTAAAACCTTTGTTTCCGTTAGATCGTGTTTTCGTGATAGGTTAGTCTAGACTCTAGATTGAGGGAAAGTTCCTTTGTTAAGTGAAATGTAAGAGTTTATTGCCATTTGTGTTTTAAGTCGTCTCGCCTTTGTGTTGCTTTGAAACTTCCATATTTGTTTAAATCAGCTATAAAATATTTCAACAAAAATTCAACAATGATGTTCTTTTTCATTAGCCTACCTTTGATAAATGAAGCTTATAGAAAATTTTGTACTTCAATCTGCCTAGCCTTTTCCCAAATATGTTGGGGTCGGCTGCCAATCTAACCGGATGCAGCTGAATACCAGTGTTTTACATGGAGCGACTGCCTATCTAACCTTCACAACCCAGTAACTGGGTAATAAGATACCCCTTGGTACCACGGCATATCGTGCTTTCCGACGCACGGAGGAGTGTCGGTATGTACAGATGATCACCCATCCACAGACCAACCTCGGATAGCGTAGCTTTTTTCCGATGGATCGACCCGAGCGGCTGTTATTACTTAGCCACGAGCTCCTCAAAAAAACGTAGTACTTAAGGTCCTCAATTACCTTAATTCTTTTCATTCTCAAGTCAACTAAATACCTCTATCAACCAATCAGAATCCAAGCATATTGTGAGTAATTAATAAGTCTCGAGAGAAAAATTACGCCGTATTACTTCTGCCATTATTTAATTTAATTGCAACAGCTACACTCACAAGCAAAAATAATACGGATATATAAGCTCATGAATACGTCCTTAATTCGTGAACCATCCTTCATTTAACAGAACGATTAAAATTTTTCACCATTGTATCTGGTACACGGCAATTTAAATTTAATTACGACAATACGCGTTTTTATACCATTCAACATCAAGGTTATTTGTACTGACAATCGTGTATTTAATTTTGGGGAAAAAAACTTGAAATGATTTCATGATGTTTCCCTTTTTTAGTTGAATCAGTCTTTCTTTGTATCTTTAGGAATGTTTAAGTTTTAAATAGCTGTTATTGTCAAAACTGCCTGTTGTTTACTTGTGCTTCTTTTTATATTATCCTTCCCTTATTCCAAATATTTATTTGGTGCAGTTCTATTTATTCCATCATCACTATTAGGCGTCACCGCAGAGTCTTTCTACTTAGCTATAATATAGTATATATCATCTTTCACACAATCAGACTGTCCATCTATTCTTTGGTTTGCCAATTTTCTTATTGAAATTCAAACTGGTGTTTCCGTATCGCATTTCACTTTAATATGTTCACATTCTTCAGACTTTGGAATTTATGGATTCAAGGCTTTAACTAATTTAAAAGCATTGACATTATTAATATCTGTCACTTTAGTAGTATCATTTAACTTTAATAACATATTAACCTAGTTTTCAAATTGTGTGTGAAACTAGATAGAGCCCATATTTTTTCATCTTTTCTATCATCACTAACACAACTTAATTTTTCTCCATTTATAAACATAGAGAACAGAAATCATGTTAGATCATTATCTCATTTTAAATTAGTTTTCACCAATCAATGTTTTACGTTATACACTTTTGTACAAGCCCGTTATTTTCGAAAATTAGTAGCATCCGTCATTTTGTACAACAGTTTGTTGGTAAGGTCCAAAGTATAAGAGGAAATAAGTTAACTTAAATATATACGAGATTCTTGATCATAACTTACCAAACATAATGTAGGTTTCAGGATCTGTTTGAGGGCTGAATGGGAGTGAAGATCTAGGAGTTGTATAAGATGGAAAAGACGATGATAATTATTATATCGCTTCAATGATAAAAGCATATTTTGATTGATGAGCCTTTAGGCTCAAACAACAAATGAAAACTGAAGCAAAGCAAAATGATATGTGGAACCTAAACTATGCTCATACTGAAGGAGTAACAATTAAGACTAAACCAATATACATCCTCTTAACAGAACAGATATTAGCCCATCAAAATGCATCTCTGGTTATAAGTACCTTCACATCGAAGCTAATTCTCAATAGAATCCGTCGTTCGTGTCTTTTACTCCAAACTTTAAAACGCTGGTCTCTTGTACCAAATCATCAATATTTATTAGGCGAGATACGCAATAATCACAACATAATTAAAGCTCCATGGGAACCAAAGGTCCAAAGAACCGGTTCGGTGACCTCAAACTATGTTGCACCATTAACTTGAGTGAATTTGAACTCAAACAAGAATAAAGAGTTTTGCGTATACTGCTAAAAGTTACAGATTCATTTGTACAGCTTAGAATTTCAGCAGTATATATTTTAGTGCAACCATGAATGATAATACTAATGTTTCAAGTAAGCCAGGAACATCTTTTTTTATCTTGGTGATATCCTCATGGATACCCTCCGTCTTGGGAGAACGGAGGGATATGTCGGACTCCAACTGACTAAAACCCCATTATTTCTTCTACTATCTGCCATGCCAAGCAGGCCCCATCATCAAGTGCGGCCGATCCACCGACCGCATGTCCTCCCATAAAGTCGCGCATGTCACACTGCGGTAGTCAGGCCCTAAGAGGTGGTCCTCTTTAGGCCTGACTTTTTCGGCGTCGACATAGCCTCAATTTCGCCACCAACAGGCCACTTATTATGGTGGCCGGAGATCTTTAGGCGCCCTTTGACGTCCGACTGCTCTTTTGGTGCGGTTTGGAGTGAGAGGTATCCTCTCTCTCTTTCTCCCTCTCCGCTGCATCCTTTGAATGCATCAGGCACGCCTTGAGCGGGCAATCTTAAAATACCAGCTGTCGCCATTGTCCCACTGCAGCAAAGGCAGAGCAGCAGAGGCTTCTCGTACAGAAAAAGTCATCACTGACTGGTTAATTTGACTTATAAAAGCAATTCTTGTTTAGCTAGAATAGAAGACATTAGAGTTGAAGAAGATGTGCCTAACCTTAGATAATTTCGTATAGGTGAGTTAGTAGTAAAAAGAGAGAACGAAGAGAATACATAAATGAACCCCTGAACGGATTTATTATAAGTTTTCGAAAGACACTCCGCTCATCAATAAAATCATGCCTCGAAACACTCTGTTACCTCAACTACTACTTTTGCTAAAGTTACCTCAGTGACTTCATCATATATAAACAACACTAAAAAGCTAATAAAATGGTCTTTGAAGCGAAATCAAAAGCAACAGGTTGTCAGTCCATTACCTATATCTACTAGAACTGTGTGATGTAACACTTTCCCTACACCGGCTTTTACGACATGTTTCATTGATAAGGCAGTGATATTATGTTCAACAGTGTGCTTTAAACATGTTAGCCATTTATTTGTAGCACTTATATGTAACCATTCAATTTACTTTTTATGATATTCCATCGTTATCATTGGCATTTCATTTGTAGACCAAAACTCTTCTTAGTTATTATTTCTTAGAAAGACTTTGGTTTCATCAGTATCGAATATGGAGCAACTATTATGTGCCTTCCGAAATTCAATTCTTGGGAGATATAGATTGATAGGTCTAAAATACGTGACTAAGCTAGTCCCAAGGGAAGTAAAAGGTGGATAGACTGATGAAGATCATTGATACATTTGACACATTACCACAGATAAATCAGATGGTTCACTCCGCAGTCATTTAAATAAAAAGAGACTTTTGCTACGACATATAAAAGTGCAATTCAGGTCGCACAGCGCTCCTGCTGGGGTTGCGGGTTTGTCCGAAAGGGATATCGCGGCCCCGGCACACGGGCAACGGAAGGAACACGGGTGGGTTTTAGTCAGTAAAAGTCTTACACGCCCTCTCGCTCCGCCCAGAGTGGGAGAAGTCATTTGATGATTTCCCAACCTCAAAAAAAAAAAGGTCGCACAGCGCTAATTACCTACAGTTATATTCACCTAGAAGTTGCCTTTCTATCGTGTAACTCTTATGTTTTAGAAAAGAAAAAGAAAGAAAGAAAGAAAATACATTTATTTAGCACAGACACGCACACAAAAGGCACACAACACAACATATTATACACAGACTCAGTTACGCTCACTGCTCACTGAATAGGCCCGACAAGACGAGCTCGTCGCGTGCTTGTAGCTTAATCAATGAGGAGTGAACCTTTAATTCATCTGTGACATTACTTGGACAATTTTTTAGTGTGGGATACCTCAAGGTCCTATAAAATAACTTTGCTATCTACTCTTAACTAAAATCTTAATCCCACCAAAGCACGATATTTTCACTATCAAATACATTCCTATAATTAATAAATAATAACCCATCTTAAACCAGGAAGACGGTACTTATGGTACTGTAAGTTAAAAATAACCTAAGATTTATGTGTTTAGGCCTTCCGTCCGTTCTCCCTTTGATCTTGAAGACATTATTGTATCTGGTATAGAGGGTAGTTGAAATGTATTTGGGATACTGTATGTTTTTGTCCAGATTAGGCGGTCAATTGATGAATTCTTTATTGTATACTGATATGTGTTTCGTTTATTACGTTGTTGTTAGTGTGAGGGATGTTTGACGGATTTGTTGAAATGGTTTGGACATTGTGAACATAATGAATATGAAAATATAAGTTGAAGATGACAATATGACAATAAATTAACTACATCATTATATCTAATGATGTTCCCAATCTGCATCGACATAAATCCTATCTAATATATCCCATAGTTTAGTCACTATATCTAGTCAGCTGATCGGCAAAGCTCATAGTAGGCCTCACAACTGTTTAGTTTGTTTGAAAAAGTCTGTTTCTTAATTTCTTTGTCAGGATTTATTTGATAGTTTCTAAATAATTCTATCCATTAGTATTGTCACTGTTTTCATTGATTGTCGTATTGGCGACTCCACGTTGTAAATTACTTGTGTGTTCTTCGATAGTAGAAGAATGAACTACCTCTTGTCGTAAGTGTCGTTAAAGATGATCTTTATGAACAAGCATATCTAATTCTACAAAGAGAATATCGCAGATATTAAAGTTGTCTTGTATATCAGTAGTAGTGACAGCAAAAAATTATATTGCATCATTTCTCATTTCAGAATCATCTTCATTACATTTAAGGAGAACCTGTTTTTACCCAAGAGGTCAATAAACAGGGAAAACCTTTAAAATTTCTTGCACTTATCAGTGAAGCAATCCATATTAGAAATGTAATACTTATTTGAATAGTAATCTCCATCCAAATCACTTTTTTTTTGTGACTTTCTTACTATCTTATTTTATATCATGGCCAACTATCGGGCCTAAAACTATTATATCCTTCAAGCTGGAACCAACCATACATATTCACAAAATTTCATTGAAATCGGTTGGGTCATTGGGTGGTTTCGGAGATTAGTGTGTACGACAGAATCAGAATTAGAATTTTATCTCTTCTACAATATTACTTACAAAATTGTCAGTGTCTCCAATCAAAAACACATCACCATATTTCTCTGTAGCACTCCCAGGCTATCCTATCCTGACCTATAAGGTGTTACAGTATAAATACATACACAACAGCCTATCAGGTCGTGTCGTATCTCTCCGACGTGTTGGCGGTGTCACAATGTCAGTCTACAGTATCTTGTTAGGCTATGTTTATGTAGTCGCTTTTGTAATGTATGTGTTGCGGTTGAAGTATGAATTGTGTTAGATTTTAGGTTTTGCTTGTTATGTTAATCAAACCATAATGGTTTGATTTTTCGGAATTATTTCAATAGAAATTGATTTCTTGGGTACATTGCAAAGGGACATCGTACTACCCAGTAACTGGGTTGTGGAGGTTAGATAGGCAGTCCCTCCACGTAGAATACTGGTATTCAGCTGTATCCGGTTAGACTGGAAGCCGACTCCAACATAGTTGGGAATAGGCTAGACAGATGATGATTAACTTGCTAAACTCATAACGTGGTAAGCTGTACGTACTGTAATTACCTATGAGTTTAAATTTCCGATATCGATATCGGGCTCTAACAGAATACCAGCGCTGTGACATGTATTTTTAAATGTCGCAGCATCTTGCTGAGATAGGAGCCTTTTGGCCTCGTACAGGACAACCTGCTTTTATTTTAATTTCACTTTGTTTTTTTAATTTTTTTATTTATGTTTCTATGAGTGTGTTTTAGTTAAATTTGTAATCTCCAGTGCGATTTTCAATAAATACTTTTTTTTCTTTCTTCCTTTCTTTATACGTCTATAAAGTTTCGTCAACTAATTTAGCTTGACCTAAGCATAATAATAGTATTATGCTTAGGTCAAGCTAAATTAGTTGACGAAACTTTAAACCTCAAGGTCAAATTAAATTGAGTGGAATTTTAGGGTCACAAAAATATTGGTATAAAGTAGATAAATAAAAAATGTGTGTTAAGTAACCATACTACGTAGTCGAGGAGGGTTCGCCTTCTGTAGGGGCAGGGGTTCACTTCCCGTTTGGGGACAAATATTTGTACAGGCACTGGATTCTGTGTTTGTCGACATCCATCCAGCAGCCTTTGAGGTTATTCTAACAGATTATTTTCTTGTTTTATTCAATCAGAATTTAGAGAATTAACACAAAATCCACTTTTTAAAATTATGTTTTATTTTGTTCAATATTGCTAAGTATTCAATTAATGTTTAAGTTATATGTGATCGTTTTAGGAACTTTTAACATGCAATAACGACCTATTTAACCCCATTCTTGCCTAAAATAACCAATATAAAAGATCATAACAGTACTAAAAATATATCGTCCACAAATAATGTGCATTCTGGCAATAAACTTGTTTATTACTGGCCATAATTTAGATGGCAACACTTTAAGAGTTGGGGAGAATGCCATTAACATTTTATACTTGCTGTGTTTGCATTTCGAACGTTGTAGGTATAGCTCTTGCCTTTACTTTTTAAGAAATGTTTCTTAGTTATATTGTGTCGTATTCGTTTTTCAAATTTTATTTTTAACTAGCTGACTTGTCAGACGCTGTCTAGTCAAAATTTAAATTTCGATGTTTCGTCTATTCATGTTCCTTTGGGTTGTTCCAAATTTTTTTATTTCTTTGGCTGCTATGTTTTGAGGAGAACAAAAAAAAAAACGAGTTTTTGCGAGACTAATGCACGGCAATGAATTTTTATATATATACATAGATTAGGTACTGAAGTACGTATTATTTTAAAAATATAGATTGCCAGCATGGAATTAGTATGTACTATAATGTAATGTAAACTCCTTGGTTGCCAGTCTAACCATCCCTACCATTCCTAATTTGACGTTCGATTCGATTCGTTTTCAAATAATTCGGAACTGCAGATGCAACTATAAATTCGAAAAGAATCTCTATAAAAAATAAATTAGCATGAAATGATTATTAGTTAGTCTATAATATCAGTCATGTATAACATTTATAATGTCTACAGTTTTTTATGTTCGCAATCAAATGAACGGCTAAATCAGATTAATAATGTTTAGTAGGTGTTTGCTGACGGCTAATTTTATTGGTAGGCTTGTTTTATATTATGATTTGGCTGGGGAAGTGGACTGATCATTTGTGTAAAAACAATGGTTCTTAGTTGGCTCTGATGATTTTGGATGTTATTTTCCGATGTCTTTGGTTTTTTTTTTTTTTTTTATTAACTGCGAAGTATAACCATGCAAAAATGTGTTAGCAATAATATTTGTCAAGATAATTCCTGTTTGCATAACAAATGGTATACAGGAAATAACAAAGTCTCAGACTAAATAAAAAACCAAGACTGTCAACAGTGACGTGAGGCCGGTTTGGTAAACATGTTTGCACTTAGTGAGGTGTAGTTTGATTGTAATTCGTTGTAATTTTAAATGGTTGTAAATGTGTGCGTGTGAGCGTGTATGCACAGAGCGGAGGTGTAGTTTTGGCATGCTTCACTGTATTGTTCACAGCGCTGTCTTGGTTTTTTATTTGGTTTGAGAACAAAGCTCAAAGTTTTAGTTGTTAATAAATATGTTTTCAAACCATCGAATTAATTTTTCGATGATCGTCTATAAGTCCGATATTAAATTAAAAGTGCTCTTTAACGCTTAGGACAATTAAAAAGGTTCATGTATTAATAAAAATCCTTTAAAATGATCAAATTTCGCAGTAAGAAGATGACTTAGGTGATACCGCTCCACAGAAACAAAATGCACTGGTATTAGGAAATATTAAAACAAAATAAAAATAAACGGGAACGTATTCGAAAAGAGAACACAGGGTCCGTATTCTGGATCGATGTTCAAGCCTGAATCTCGATTAAAAACTATTTCACATTTTCACCAATTCAGTCATTCGAATCGAGATTTATTTATGCTTGGTGATGGCTCCAGAATATGAAGTTTGGGACGGCTGAAAATATTCATGTAGTTATTTAATAATGGTTTCTTTCTCTTTTACAGATTTAAACGAAAAAAGTGCCTAAATTACGAAGAAAGGAGTGCCTTCAGTGATAGTGCCAGTGTTTTAACAGTTGTTGATCAGTTTTAGTAATTTTATTACTAAGTGAACTGTATACCTAGTGTTTTTATTTAATTTCTAAGTGATATTTAGAAGAGTAGCACTATGGAGCTAAGGAGATTGACCGTTTGTATGGCGCTGTTCGTGCTAGGGATCTCACATTGTTCAGGTGAGTGTTTTCATACATTTTCTTGATGAGATTCTGCGAGTTTTCTACTCGATGGAATGTATTTTAAGTCAGGGCTAGTTTTCAAGAATCTTGACTCAGTGGTCTGTAGCTATGGAAAACTGACAGATTACAAAATAAGCTCAACTCAAATCAAAATACTAAAACTTTAATGATTGAGCTTCGTTCGTTCTAAAGGTCACTCAAAACAGGTATGTGTGCAGCCGGTATTTTTCTGACATTTTACTAGTTTTTATTTATTTTCCGTATGACTAATTTCATTTAGAAAAGCGTTTATTCATCGGACGTAAAAATGTTTGATATGAACCATTGTGTAAACATTTTCTCACACCACTAAAAAACCCCAAGAAACGGATGACACAAAACCTACATAGCTATAAAACTTTAACCCAGTAATCTAGACAGTAGCATCATCAAAAATAAAACAATACCATGAAATTTTAAGTTCTAGGATGAGTAACAGACTAGTTTAGATTTCTAGGTCGTTGTGACCAGCCAACTGTGAGTACATAATGACAGTTGTAAATTACAAGGTCGAGTTTTATAGCAAAAAAAAAAAGTCTGATGCTTTAGGCCTCTAAATAAGAACGATGCTTAAGTTTTGAATATCGACTTCAAACTAGGTTTGAGTAGAGATTAGTATCGAAACTGTCAGTTATGATCCGAGATTTACGCTTGAGCCTTGCTTTAGAATAAGGATCTTCGAAAATAGATTTTTGCAAAATGGCAGTCAGTTTTTTCGCGGCGGGCTTTTCTCAGGCTAATTTAGTGGGCGTAACGTAGTTGTGAGAAACTCAGAACCAGAAGATATAAGACTACGCGATACGCGATAGAAAGAGAGGCAACTGCGGATGATTGGCGCTGTGCGACCTGAATTACACTTTATTGTGTCGTAGCAAGAGTTGCTTTTTATTTAAATGATTTTGTGGACTGAACTATCAGTATTAATCTGTGCTAATATTTAAGAAGCTTAAATTATCTTGTGGGCTCAAACATGGTATTGTGCCAATGCAGGGAAAAGGCCTCTTCCCATACGCTTTTGTTTTGACGACTACCAACTTTACAGTTTTTGAGAGTCTATTCCACCAATTTTCAAATCTTCTGTCAAGAGCCCCAAGCGGTTGTTAATATTATTATGTATTTCAGTCAACAAACCACAAACAGCTTTAAATAGGAGATTCGACAGCTGTGTATATTCTGTAAAAATCTCACCTTAAAAACGTAGTGCGTTCATAATCCTGTGACGCGATGGTAGCACTGTCCTGTCAGTCGCCATTTTGAACTCTTTTAAAACTATGACCGTAGCAGGCGCTCGAGGCGCGCGTCGTCTATGCTGCGTTTTGGGCGCGAACGACTGACGTAAAGCGCTCTCGTCCAAGGGCGTGCGTGATGTAATTCATTATATAGAAATTCATAAAAATTTATTGAGCGCCCAAAACGCAGCGTATAAGACGTGCGCCTCGGGTGCCTGTTATGACTAGCGAAGCTTGACAAGCAATGGTGCCAACATGACGGGAAGGGAAAAGATAGAGTGAACGGTCTGTATGTGAAGTGAGTTGTCAATAGTGTCAATCTCAGGTGGAATGACAGCTCACGTGAGCTGTCAAGTCTAAGTTTTCACGATGAGATTTTGACATAATAAACCGGCTGGCTTTAAATTAAAAAAGTGAAGTTTCTTCACATTTCCTCATTTTCCTAGATTCTATGAAGATCAATATTTTTTTTTTTTTTTTTTTTAATCTTTATTTATTAATGGAGGTTTGTTGATGACAGTTACTAATGTGTAACACTTATCGTGTGTTACTTTATAAAGTGTAAGACTAACATGAATGAATCATTGATAAAACGTATTTTTCAGTGTTTATTGAAGGAGTCAGATACTTAAGTCCTGTTATTTTCACTTAAGAGTACGTTGCTCCGTACATTCATAAGTTACAGAAAGTATGATATATCAGGAATAATATTTACCGGTTCTGGTGATTCAGGCAAATATTTGAAAGGAAGTCTGCTGAAGTAATACAAAATATTTTTTTATGGATGTAGTGATTAATGAAATTACTGTAATTAGAAAACCCAGAATCCCTAGTTACAGAGTTAATTATGTTTTGTTTTGTCTGAAGTTAGATAAAAGTGTCTAAAAGGCCTTTGTATTTTGTAAAATGCAAAGGCCCATGTAATAGGGGGCGAGCCTATTGCCATCAATAGGCTCGCCCCCTATTACATGAGACTTAAACATTACGGGCGAAATGTGGGGGTATTATAAAGGTATACTTTTGCATAACCTTTTACTACAGGTTTGATGTTATATTATGTAATTATTGTTATATTTTGCAAACATTAAAAAAAATCGTTTTTTTTTTTGCGCGATTTATGGCAGTCGATAAAATGCTGCAACGATTCCAAAAAAAATAGGATAAGGACAGGTCAGAGATATTTTCTTGTGAGGTTTAGCCCGAAAGGAAATATCTACTTAATAAAAAGAGTTCTTTATTTAAAGAAAGTGACCAATAAGGAAGGATTTTTGAAAATTCATCCCCTAAAGCAGGGGTTCCTAACCTGTGGTCCGCGGACCACCGGTGCTCCGCAGGACCCAAGATATGGTCCCCGAACGATTTATGTGAACAAGGGTTTTCTGCTTTGTTGGTAAGGGATGATTTGCGTGTAGCTTGAGCAATAATTATGGCCCTAGGATTACCGAATTTGTGCAGAAGAGATGGAAGCTCAAAAATCAATTTATTTAACTTTCTACAAAAAAAAAAAAAGTTTTCTATTAAAACAATATTGTTAATGCACGTTACTATTGAGTTTTTGATTAAAGTTTATTTTAGGATTGATTCAGTTTTTTTTGTGCATCGTGGTCCCTGCTAACCAAGAAATCAAAGTGGTCCCTGGTCAAGAAAAGGTTGGGAGCCACTGCCCTAAAGGGATTAAATAGGGATGAACGTTTGTCCTGTCCTGTCTGGCTCACGTCCAGAATAATTCAAAATTGGAAGATACAATATACAACAAAGAAGGTGACGGTAAAAGGAGTATTTCTCCTCTACAGTTTTAATATCAACAAAAAAAAAATGTTACGAAACTGCGTGTGCCTATTTTTAGTTAAGAGTCAACAACACCTTGAAGGTTAAGTAAGTTTATAATTCGTTCGGCCAGGCATTCAGATAATTTCTGAATGAATAAATAGATACAAATGTATGATGTGCGGGCTCGGCTTTATTTTATAAACGCATGTAGATTTTTTTTTATGGAAAAAATGTTGACGTGATCAAAATATGAACAAGACTGTTCTTCATTGAGAGCACAAGTTTATATACTTCGCAACATTATTTCGACTAGAAAATTCAATCATGTTCTACTTTTGACCGCATATAAGCAAAATATAAGTTACTATCCTAACTAATCCTATCTTAATATTATAAATACGAAAATGTGTTTGTTTCGCTTTCACGCTAAAATGACTGAACAGATTTGGATGAAATTTCGCACATCGGTAGACCATGACCTGGATTAGGACATAAGATACTTTTTATTTCGACATTCCCACGGGATCGAGACTTATGCGAATGAAACCGCGAGTTAATAATAACGTCATTAACCAAGCAATATTTACAATGTCAACTCTGATTCAGATTTATAACAAAATTGTAGCTATTTCCAATTTCATTGTAACTGTCTACAAATACGTTCAATCCAATACTTCCATTGTATGGCCAACAAAACAAATGAAACTAAGCTTACATTCGAAGTGCAGACATTTTAAGTGCAGTATTAACACAGATATTCGTAACGGGACTCTAATTGCAAACTCTCATTGACAGCCGCTGTCAAAATGATTGTCTCGACGCCTGTCGACATGACAGATGTCGACTCGAGGGTTCTTTAACGTGTGCGCTTCGGGAAATAAGTTTTTGGTTCATGTGATTAGGTTTTTTTTGAGGTCGGATGTAGTTAGGAGAAAGGAATTTGATAGCTTTTTTGTACTGATTGGTATTAACAGTATCAGTTTTGAGAATCGTCTAATAGTTTTTTTTAAGCGGAAGTGGTTTAATTCCATCTTTATTTTTATTCTAATAATGTTTATTGATTAGTAACAATGTAGGTGGACTTGATTCTAGCCATTAATGATATTAGTATTGTCTATTGCAGTTCAGCAAAAAGTAAAACCTACATTAAAGTTTTTATAATTCGGAAGTGTATTTAGTCAAGGTTAGCAATTTGAATAGTCTCATTTGATCGTATTATCATTATTTAAGACAGTTCTAGATACTCTTTCATTTTTATGCGCTTATTATTGATCGATGGTTAGCATTAGGTGATTTTGAACGAATTCAAAAGTAAATTACCATAGACAATGATTGAAATGTTATTTTTAAATTCAATGTCAGTTTATGTTAGTATTTCAAATGGTTGGTAGACAGGTGTTAGTCTGTCTGAGTTCAGATACTTACATGACAATTTTCCTTTAAAAGTGCAATTTATTTATTCAAATTACTATGTTGACTGGTAATGACAAGCAATTGCTGGTAAATAGCCTCATTTGTTGCTTTAAACTGCAGTTATTGATTTTCTTTGGTTTCATTCTTGGTAGAAAGATTTAGAATAATCAGCCTATAATTTCCAAGTTGGTTAATGGCTCAAGTTCCCACTGCTGGGCCACAGGCCTCCTCTCTTCAAGAGGGAGTGGGCTGTAATCTACCATACGCGGCCCAGTGCGGGTTGGTAGATGTCTTCGATTTTTTTATTCTAGGACGTGTTGCATATCGAGACTCCTCCGTGCCTCGGAGAGCAAGTTAAGCTATTGGTCCCGGCTGCCATTCGTGGATCTTTGACAGTCGTTACGGGTCGTCGTCAGAAGCCCGAAAGTCTGACTACCAGTCTTACTAAGGGGTATTGTATTACCAAGTTACTGGGTTGTGGAGGTGAGATAGGCAATGGCTTAATGTAAAACAATGGTATTCATCTGCATCTGGTAAGACGGGAAGCCGACCTCAACATAGTTGGGAAAAGGCTAGGCAGATTGATTGTGTGATATACAGATTTTAGTGTAGGTACCCATTAATTCGAAAACTTTACATCGTACCGTTCAATAATAATCGTATACGTCACTTCCCTGAGCCCAGCCTTTTATACAAAAACCTCGAAACAAATAAATAAAACTGTCCCCTATAATCATATCATAACGATGCACTTACAATTTATTTGCTCGACAGTTTAATGGCGATAATAAAAATGTAAAGTACTCATTACATGTAATTTTTTTAACCAATTTTCTTCGTCAATGCTGTCAGCTTTATTTATAAGTGGCAGCGCAAACTGTGCGTCTTGTCGCTGCAAAAAGACGCAGAGTTGTTGTTTGCGTCTGCGACTAGTCGTTACAATGGACGCCGTACAAGAAGTGATCATTTTATTTGAGTATTCGACGCACTTCGACGTCCGATTTGAAAACATCGACATCGAACATGAATACGTTCGTTCGTTCCGAGATTCGCAATATAAACACACCCAAGTCAACCGATGACCTGTCGCATGCAACTGTCGTTGGGTGTGCGTGTGCACCGTGTGACTAGTCGCTGCGACAAGTAGCGAGGGAGACCGACTCTCTAGCTTGTCGTTGCGACTTTGCAACTCGACGCCAAGTCAAAAAAGCTTTGAACAAAATATATGAAAATTAACGACTGCAGCTTGTCGTTGCGTCTAGTCGCGCAGCTGTCGCAGTCGCAAGTCGCATATTGTGCGCCATATCTAAAGCTTTTATGGAGTGGTCAGACTGCTAGGCGGCTAATACTTTTTGCATTATTTGTATTGATCAGACATACCTACCTACTTTTTGCGCGTGAAATTCTTATGGGTGATTCATAATTGTTTTAAAGGTTATGGCTTATTATGAAGTCATTTTGTCTTGTGTCTTTATTATACAACTATCATTTATGAGAAATCTGAATAAATTCAAACTCAAAGCATATGCTACCTACAAATGCTTTGAGTTTGAATTTATTCAGATTTCTTTTGAATTAGCAACGAGTCGGTCAGTCAGAAATATGAAGCTAGTTGCCCATTCCAAAGCGTAGTAGGTTCCCATGGAGAAGAACGGGCAAGAAACTCCACGGACACTCTTTTAAATCAAAAATATTGTACATATGGAAACCTGTCAAAGATTGGATGTAATTCTTTAAAATTGTTGCATTTGTTACCTACGTACAATTTGATGTTTTTCGTAACACTCGGAAGTGATTTGTTCCGTAATGTTATTGTTGATCCTCAAACCTTTCAAACATAAATATATTTATGTCGGGAAAACCCCAAAGTAATTACATTCTACAGTAACATATATATTAAATATTTAATCTCTTTGAAAGCTTTCAGTGGATGCAGAGGTGGAGCCCTCTTTTGCACATTCTCACATGATTGGAATCTCATATAATATAATATCTAAACTAATCATAATAAGGGTTCCGTTTTTTCCTTTTGAGGTACGGAACCATAAAAAGAGAAAAGATTACATTTTTTGTATGTTTGTATTTTTCTTTGTAATAAATAAACTCCGAAACTACTGGACCGATTTCAAAAATTCTTTCACCAGTAGATTGCTATATTATCACTGAGTAACATAGGCTATAATTTATAAAGATATCACGCGGGCGAAGCCACTGGCGGAAGCTAGTAATAACTAATACATGCGACTGTTTGTTTGTTTGTTTGGTAAGCTATCACGCAAAAACGGCTGACCGGATTCGGATGAAATTTGGCATATGGGTAGACCATGACCTGGGATACGACATAGGATACTTTTTATCCCGATATTCCCACGGGACTTAAACGCGGGTGAAACGAAACGGACTGTCTCGTTGATCTAGTTGTCGCAAACGCTACTGTTGTGCATGAGATCCCGGAGTCTGGATTTGTGCCCGATTGATGGCGATAGGCTCACCCCCTATTACATGGGACTTAAACATAACTGACGAAATGTGGGTGTCCCATCGGTCTAAGTACACCTCTGCCTATCACTTAAGGGATTATAGGGGTGATGATATGTTATGTAATGGTAAAAAAAAAGGGCGAGCCTTCCCGTAGTCACATATATTATGTTGTGTATCATCTGACATTTTGGCAGATAGTACCAACCTCTCGGAAAATGGGTTGGTATGTACCATTAAAGAAGTCCATATATAAACAGTTTAAAAAAAAAAACCCGTGAACACGATGACCACATCTGTTACAGGCCCGGTTCTATAGCCGCCGAGCGCTGCAAGCAAGAATAGTCCTTACGGTGGTTAGATATGAACTTCTTCGATGGTACCATCTGATGGCCAACTCTAACACCGCGCGCGCTTATTGGTCAAATTAAATAGCGCGCGATTCCCCGGCTTCCTGTTACACACTTCCGTCCCTTTTCACGAAATCACTCCCACAGATCACAAAAACATCTTGTTGCTTGTAGGCCGAGTCAGCGGGAGTCTTAAGTAAGATTTTTACTTAATATTTTTAAACACTGTTTCTAAGTTTCTCTCCATAATCAATTACTAATTTTCTCCACATAACAGATAACTGTACCTACACTTTATTCCACAAAACACGAGGTAATTCCGCCCCACGGTTGCTCAGGGTTCAAGAAACCCATACAATTAATTAGCGGCATATTATCACCGGTACATTTGTAAGTGTCAACGGTGGCGTTTGAAGTTTTGATGCGGCATTTATAATGGAAGTTCTTTTGTATTTGTTTGAGTTTGCCTTGGGGTGAAGTTGATAAAATGTTGTTCTAAATAGGCGAAGGGTTTTAGAGTAATTTTGTTAATTTATTACGAGCTAAAAAATCGATGCAATATTTTTTTTATTTAGTTTCAACAAAACATTTTATGAAGGGAGTGTGGCAGATTTACTAGTCGCTTTAAAAACTCTTTTGGATGGTTAGGCTGCAAAAAAAGAATTTTGGACCACTGTAAATGGGTCATAGACATCGTTTTGGAGTTCTAGAGTCTTTATGCGATGACAAGCACTAACTGCCTTTTCAGTTTTAAGTTTCGTTCTCTTTAGTTTGTAATTTGTAGCTAATAATTAAAGTTGTGGTTTATAGCCATAAACCACAACTTTTTGAAAATAGTGTTGTTGTTCTGTAGCGTGTACGAAGCGGTTTCGTAGCGTTGCCGTAGCACGGAGCTGATTTAATTAATTATGATTGGTTACCTTAAAAGTACTTCTTGCTTCAAAAACTTCAAGTTCACTTCACCTTAGAGTTTCTCCCGTTTTCACTGACCACTAAGTGACACCGTAATGAATCCCTAAATAAAAGTGCACTGTTGCATTTTCAACACTAGGCTCAGCGCCGAGAGTTGAAAATCCAACAGTACCTACACTTTTATTTAGAGATTCATTTAGGTGTCACTAATTCTTTCACATAGTGTTCAACTGCCGCGTCCAATCCTCTTCGTATATTCACGGCTATCATCAAAACGGGCTTGGCAGCGTTCATGGTTATCAGTCACGCACATTTCGTGTTTCATTCGAAATTCTTAAAACCTATAATAACTGATGATTAGTAGGCACACTTAGCGTAATTTGGTTTCTGTGAAGAGATTGGCGATTAGCAATCCAAAGTGATAAGTAAAAGCTAAGTCTGATTAGATTTAGGTGCCTAAAATTTTCCCATAGCTGGGACACAGGCCTCCTCTCAGTGAGAGGGAGTGGGCCGTAATCCACCACGAGGGCCCAGTGCTAGTTGGTAGATGTCACATGTCTTCGAATTTTTGGATCTAGGAAAGGCCGGTTTCCTCACGATGTTTTTCTTCACAGTGGTGATGAAATAATTCACACAAAGTAAACCGCCTGTCAGGGTTCGAGCCTAGTCGCGGGAAAGTCTGAAAGGGATACCGTGGCCCCGTACAGGCAACACTGAAGGTACACGGGTGGGTTTTAGTCAGTAAGAGTCTGACACGCCCTCCCGCTCCGGTCAGAGCGGGAGAAGTTATTTGATAATTTCCCATCCAAAAAACACAAAAAAGAAGTGTTCGAACCTACGATCTACAAGTCGCAAGTCGCGGCCGTTACCACTAGGCCACCACTCTCATGTCTACGCTAGAGTGACATGGCTTACATAATTTCGGAAGTAAAAGCACCAAAACTTTGATAAAAGGATCAACTTTCTTTGATTGACTCGTTGGCCTAGTGGTCGCAAGCGCTACTGCTAAGCACGACATACTGGGTTCGATTCCCGGGTCGGCCAAAATGTTATTGGGGTTTTCCATCTGGAATATCTCAGTTGCAGCCCGGAGTCTAGATTTGTGGCAGGTTGATGGCAATAGGCTTGCCCCCTATTACATGGGACTTATTAATAAAAATATTGGCGAAATGTGGGGGTTCTATAGATACTTACCCCGCTGCCTAGCCCTTGAGTGAAAACAGGCGTCAT
This sequence comes from Agrochola lota, assembly GCA_947364205.1. NCBI lineage: Eukaryota > Metazoa > Arthropoda > Insecta > Lepidoptera > Noctuidae > Agrochola > Agrochola lota. The sequence goes on along the minus strand of OX376244.1, from coordinate 3,878,535 downwards.
GTTATATTATGTTATCATAAGGAAGTTACAAATCAATCTGCCTAGCCTTTTCCCAGCTATATTGTGGTCGGCTTCCAGTATAACCGGATGCAGCTGGATACCAGTATTTTACATGGAGCGACTGCGTATCTTACCTCCACAACCCAGTAACTGGGTAGTACGATACCCCTAGGTAAGACTGGTTGTCAGACTTTCGGGCTTCAGACGACCCGTAACGACTGTCAAAGATCCACGAATGACAGCCGGGGCCAATAGCTTAACGTGCTATCGGAGGCACGGAGGAGTCTCGGTATGTAAAGATGGTCACCCATCCACAGACCAACCCCGGTAAGCGGAGCTTAACCTGATGGATCGACCCGTGCGACAGTTATTACTTAGCCATAAGGAAGTTACACAGTTTACGTTCACACTCAAATGTCTTTTCACGTCATTAAATTGCACCTTTTTGATCAGAGATAAATTAAATTCCTCTATTCGAGAAACTTGTTTACATTCTCAGAACAAATGAAAAGTACGGCTTATTGTGGCAGGTTGCCATGTCTCTAACTGTAAATCTAAAGCATCTTTTACACTATATTTTATAGTGTGCTGGTGAAGAATGACAGCTTTAAACAAAAAAATGGTCATAGTTAATCATACTGATTCGGTAGATAGTAATAACAGAACGAACGACTCCAAGACTCCTGGAAAATCTGGGTTATGATTTATCTAGGCTCTTCATTTAACTAAACCTCCGAATGCTCAGACAACTCTCTTTGTAATACTGAAGATATATGTCCTATAATGTCCGTGACATATAGGCTGATTATGAGTATAAGATTATGAGTATTAGTATTTATTCGAGGTATCTCTAACGTAGGTTGAACCAGCCATGTTTTGTCCCTGCAGCCCTAGGGTTGGCTCGTAAAAAATGCCTCAGGCATTAATTCCACCTTTGTGCAGTATTTTTTACTTGTGCATAAAGTTTTAATAAATAAATAAAAACGGCCCCGTGGCTCCCAAAAACAGTCTAAATAAACGCACTTACTTAATTATACAATGTAAAATGCGCTTAAAACAATATACCTTGTTCTCTCCTCGCCACTATGGCAATATAAATTACATTTGACTAATTATTAATGAATGCAAATTAGAACTTAAAATTCTACCTTTAAGCCTACAGCTTGCATTGTCTTGCAATACTTTAATTAATTACAATTACGTATATGTTACATGTTAGTGCGTAGTACTGTTAACCTATTTTGTTTATTACTTCTTTGATACATAGACAATCGAGTTGCAGTGTGGTCTATAGTCTATGCACCTTAATTTGACACTGACAATGCATTTTGACAGTTATACAATGTTTGCACCGTATTTGACAGGTAAATGCAACATATTATTGATGTTCAACTGTTAAATTAATGATATTGTGGTTTCGATTGTTTTAAATAATGAGGACGCTGCCGCGCTGGTTTCCAATTTTCCTGTTCTTAGTAAGATTTTTCTTAGTTTTGTTTATTCCGACATCAAACTAGAATTAAGTCTTTAGCTCTTCATGCGTAGTCTTGATCTGGAATGTTAATGACGAAACTATTTTTATAGTAGGCAGAGAGAAGACAAACTTGTTTTTTGACAAACTGGAATCTCATCTTGCGTAACGTTCGTGATTTGATAACGCATGACTGATAAGAGAGTCGCTATCTCGGAGACTTTCTTTGCAAACATAAGTGGTTTACCTATTCACGTAATAAAAAATATATCTTTGCTCATAATGTTCCCGTTGTTGGGACATAGACAACAAGCTTCCTGTCAGTGAGAGTCGGCCATAGTCCACTAGTCATGTCTTCGAATCGTGTCAATTCTTGAGTCTCTAGATTTTAAGGTCGAAATGCAAAGTTCGAGCTCACTAGCTGCTATTAGAGAGGCCTATGTTCAACACTAGACTGTTATTTAGCTGAAGATGAAATACTTTAACCAATTAAATTTTTATTAATTAAAGGTAAATGAAAAGAGTTGACCTTTTTGCAGGAAAAAAAAATCCATTGATATTTATGCAGATACCAACATCGCTTTTAAAGAAAACGTTTTCGCTGGAACGGTCTAGTGTAGTACCTAGGTTGGTCTGATGGGTCATCTGTCAGGGTGCTTGGTTTTCCAAATAGCAAAATAGTGTTGTAGAACGTTCTAATCAAACAAGCTACATAAGTATGTATGTATACGTAATACATAATTAAGACGCAGATATATGCCAGTGACCTTGAGTGGTTATCTTGCGTGTTCTGTACTGAGCTCACGCAACGCATGCTAAAAGAACAATAATTAATCATTAATTATTTAATTATAATAAATATATATATAATAAATATAAATTAATTAATTATGAAAAATAATTATCTTTAAAATGGTGAAGGTTTCAGAAAAATACGCTTTATAGATTTTGCGTGATTCTCAGTTTTTTATCCGCATTAGACATAACTTTATAAATTAATTTCACCATGTAATATAAACATAATCTAAAATATTCATATATTAAGTTATTATTAAGAAAATGCTCTAATTTATCATATATTTTTTCCAAATCATTAACACTACTCGTTTAGACGTGATCTTCAGTATAAAATCCTTAAAAGTCGGCTATCGTCGCCTTAAGTAATAAATTATTATCTAAATCTTTAATATTATAAGATTACGTGATATTTTGCAATCTGACTAGCTTAACGACATTCCTAAATAAAGTGCCGGTTGTCATTTTGTCATCAAAGTTTTGTAATAATTATTTAATGGCGTAGCTTCGATTATGTCAAGATGGATAAGAACAATTTGTGTCTGCGTGTGGGTGGGATGTCTTGAGGCAATAATGAGCTGTTTGAAAATATGATTTATAAGCTGTTAGGTTAAAGATGTTTAGTTTGACCCTTGGCATGATAGGCGTGTTGTATTATTTATGTTTAAATTAGGGGTCCAGACTGCTGTCATAATTTACCAAATCTATAGAATTTTAGCCTCGTATGGTGGTAAAGTCTGTCTTCTTTTTTTTTCTCCCCCAATTCACAATATTTTTGTCAATTTTGTATCAGAAAAATGGAATGTCATAGTGTTTCTTTCCAATTTCGTATTACATTCTATCATGTAAGTAGGTACCTAGAATATAAATCTCCCGTGAGACTGATGTGAATTATGATTTTATTATATCCACGTACATGTCCAGATACGTATTAAAATGAACATGATATCCCATAATAACGTCAGATGGTCACTGTCATAAGTACCCAGTAAAGGAAATTAAAATTATCGTCTCGTTATCTAAAACTACAAATTTTATAGCTCATAATTATCAAGCTATTTCCAATAACATACCAAATCAAGCATAGAGACAACAATAATCTATTTAGAGCAAACGCAACTTATCAAAACACTGCAGCGATATCTAGTTCCATATCCGTATTGATTGAATCCACGATAATGCAAGCAATCAAAATGGAATCGCGCATTCATGAATCAATCCGACGTAAATCGATTGATTGATTGATGAATCCATTAAATCTGAATCGTGTATTGTTTATATTGTAATTTCATTGTGTGTGGTAACGTGTTATTACTGTTATTATGAATTTGAGCGACCTAATTCTGTTCTTTTAAAGAAACTCTTGTAAGGAAACTCTTTTTAGAATAAGCTGTTACTTTTCTAGATATTATTCGTCATTCGGTCTCGATATTCTTAGTATCGAGTAATCATAATATGAAAATGACTGTAGAGTCCTGTTGATCCCGTACTTAAGCTGATTATATCACTAAACTGGCTCATTACCACACCAAGCCTCTAGTGCAGACACCGCATCTCTTTCAACTGTTTTCCGCCATTCGAGGTGAACTGACAGTTGACATTATTGACATTAGTGACAGCGACCTCACTGCTGACGTGCATGAGATAGTGTTTACTTATCTATTGCGTAATGTAAATTATTTTGCTTATTATTATAAAGAATCTTTTTTTTTTTGCAACTGAACAGACTGCTGTGCTGCTGGGAAGTTTGTTGCGCCACTTCTTCTTCCCAGCTAACGCACTCGGAAGTGGTGAAGGGTGGGCGTTTTGGGGGACTGTCTTAAGTAATTTTGACGTTCAAAAACTGCTGATTCTCAGCCTAGTTTAAATAAATGACTTTTGAATTTTGAATTTTATTTAATAGATACACTGCAATGATTAATAAAACTGAGGCAAGTTTTGAGTATGAATGAGAGAGAAGTATGGAAGAAAAATATATATTGCGCCGACCACAAAATAATTGGGAGTGACTGCAAAATATTCGAATAAAGTTGTTGTTAGTTTTTGCATAGAATTTCCGATCGATTTCGATGTGATAAGTGGGAATATACGTTGGAATCTTGGACTGAAAAAATATAATGGTCGCACTTCACATCGGTATTCGTGTTCGCGTATTCGTGTTATTTGCCCAAATGCGACGATGTGAAGTTACTCTATTCGCTTATATTTTCAAATTTTCCACGAATACGCAAATACACGAACACTCTTATCCGCCTGTTGTCGGTTCTTGGTCACATATCAAAGCACCGTCCAAACATGGCTTGCTCACTACAGTGCGGTGTTTTATGTACGCATATTATGTATTGGTAATTAACACAGAGGAAATAATAAGTCGCTGCTGCCGTCAACGCGTCTATATTTGCGTTCAGATTAGCAAAAATATTCTTGAATGTTCGGCATATTCGCTGTTCATGACGATGTGTGGACGGTGTGTTCGAGTTATTCGGACTTCTACACTATAAAGCCGAATAAAACGCAGTAAAAAATACCGAATAGCGATGTGAAGTGCAACCATAACGATAGACACGAACTGCACTAAAACCTGGCAACATTTAAACAGGGTTTTTGAGTCATACCTACGTTAGTAAGTCCACGCCAGTTAGCCGCCTGTATCCCAGTCGTTATTGGTTGTTTCTCAAGAGGATTTACAGCCGTACATTCAATGTGGTGTCGGTGTAATGGCTGCAGCTAAAATTAGACTGAATCAATGTTATATTACGGGCGTATATGATCCATTAAATTGAATGTCTGGGCAGTAGGAGAGTACACTAGTGACGATTCTAAAGGTGCCTGGACAGTTATTTGGGTGATGTTTCATTACATCGGGCACAATCTGGAAAGTCGGTCCCAAAAGAAAGAAAGAAAAAAAAATCTTGTGCAATTCACACGTGGTAGAAGTGAAACCTTCAAAAATTTCACCACGGTTGTTGTGATGCCTTTTTTCAAGCTTTGTACTACGTATGCGCGCACAAACACGTATTAAGGCTTGTGCAGACCAGCGCGACTTGTCCCGCGACGCGACACCGGTTACTGTTATACTGTGAAGTTTTCTTAGAAATTGTATGTTCGTGTTGCGTCGCGCGACAAGTCGCGCTGGTCTGCACAAGCCTTTAACAAACGTACAACGCCGAGGCCCAAGCAAACTCCCACTATGCCTTGGTAAACACGAGTGGAGGGGGTACGAAGAAGAGCACAAAGACAACCACGAATATAAGAAACACTGTATAATGCTTCCTATCTCATTTTCTCCCACGTTAAATCTAAGAATGTATGTGTATGTCTCTTTTTACTGTCGCTTTTTCGTTTCATCGACTTTCAAATCACAACGATGCTAAAGAAGTTTTCACTTCAAAAGAATAGGAAAGATAAAATAAATAAAAAGAAAAACCGCTCTATTAATGAACGTGCATGTGAAGGAAAGAAGTAACCATGTAAGGATCGCAGCAGGTGGCGTTTTGTAGTTTCTACCTACCACCATGGCGAGAAAGCGTGAGTTTATTGAACGTATTAATAAACATGTTTGAAATTTGGCGTGTTATAAACCGTTATATTTTTTTCTCATATTAATTTATTTCTAATGCATATTATATAAACATTAACTGTGCCAAATTTAAAAAAGATCTCCACATAGCTCAGCTGTTTCAAAGTTATTATCGGCGAGTAAAAATCCCAGTTCTTTCTTTCCTCTACACTGTAAAGCTACCGCCGCCGCCGCCGCCGTCCTATAAAACGCGGAAGACATAGATTTTAGGCGTGTTATCAAACATGTCGTAACAATGATAACATATCTGGGGCCCTTTCTACTCGTGTTGGGTGGAGAACTGGAGACACGTGGCAGACGAGCTGAAAATAGAAAAAAAAGAAAGAAATCATTCTAATTAATAAAATTATTTCATGGTAAAGGCCGAAATAACCGGTGTCGCGTCGCGCGACAAGTCGCGCTGGTCTGCACAAGCCTTAAATAGGGAGACGGAGCTTTTGTTTATCTGATGTTTTTGCACAAAATTGTCCAAAAGTCATGCAGTTTTGCAGTTTTCTTGCGCGAACTTGCAGTCCAAAATATCTAAAAAGAATTTGGCGTGGCAGGAAATGAAGATTGACATGGTTTTATAAACTTTTTATCCATGCAAGTGCCAGATTTTTTATACTACTTATGACTATACCTATAATCAAAGATTGGCCTTCGACTTATATCTTACTTTTGCTCGATTTATTTTCTCTTTCGATCTCTTAATTAAAGTATAACTATCTAATCATCTTGCGTGACACCCCTCGCCGCCATATTTTATCTCGTAGACGCAAATATTGCGCCAACGAGTCGCTATGAAGACTGTTATGAATGTAGGAAGACCTACTATGAATTTGTTATTATCTACTAGAGTTTTCGTAGGAATATAGTGAAGGGAATGCTTAGTAGAAGTGCGTTGAGCGTTTGGAAAAGTTTTTATTAGTTTTTTCTCAGTTTTTGCCAAAATATGGTCTTTGTGTCGCCAGGTTCTGGTTCCAACTAATTAGTCTAAAGCGCGATTGGACAATTACTAGAACCAAAGGAGGCGCGCTCGAACACAGGCAGACACTTTACTTTGTATGATTTATTTCATCACTTTCAAAACGGTTAGAACGGTTAAAATGCACGCACATCTGACTTTTGGGATTCATGTGCGTATTGTATAATTATCACTTGCTTTAAAAACGGTGAAGGAAAACATCGTGAGGAAACCGGCATGCCTTTTTTTTTTTTTTTTGAGGATGGGAAATCATCAAGTGACTTCTCCCGCTCTGGGCAGAGCGAGAGGGTGTGTCAGACTTTTACTGACTAAAACCCACCCGTGTTCCTTCCGTTGCCTGTGTGCCGGGGCCGCGTTATCCCTTTCGGACAAACCCGCAACCCCAGCAGGCATTGGTCTTTCGACCCCGTCGGTTGGTGCTGACATCTCTTAGAGGCGCGCGTGGAACACAACGCGCCGTCGACACGGGCCTGGTCCTTATCGGACGGCGAGCTGCCCATTGCTCACCGTCCGCAAGCCCGCGCCTACGGTGGCCGGAAGTCGGCTCTCGACTCCCGACGCCCGGGGCGTCTCCTGCGGCGACTAGGGCCGCGAAGGCGTGCAGCTTGCATCTCCCTCGCGCGCTCCGCCTCCTCCTTCGCGAGCATGACTGCTTCGCAGAAGGAGGTGACAGCCTCCCATGCACTCTCGCTCCGAACCATGGCCTGAACCAGGGCCGGACGCGAGAGATCGCCGCCGCCGATCGCCTCCGTGAGGACACGGCGGTGCTCCGCCCAAGCCGGGCAGACCTCCACAGTATGCTCCACCGTGTCCTCCGGGCGATCCACACAGTGGTGACACCCGGGCGTTTCCTCCCGCCTTACGCGGAACAGGAACCTCCCGAAACAACCGTGTCCGGTGAGGACCTGCGTCAGGCGGAAGGTGAGGACGCCATGGCGCCTCTCAAGCCACTCCTCAAAGAGGGGACTTATCCCCGCAATTGTGGCGTGCCCAAAACCGGCATGCCTGAGAGATATTTCTCGACGGCATGTGAAGACGAGTCAGAGACCCATGGGCGGGTTTAAAACTCTGACACCAGGTTAGTCACTAAGGACACGAAAAGAAGAAGAAAAAGGTTCACCAGTCTTACCGTTTGCTGCGAGGTATATCCATCCAAATCGCACTGGGCCCGCGTGGATTATGGCCCACTCCCTCTCACAGAGTGAAGGCCTTTGTCCCAGTAGTGGGAATTTTATAGGCTGATTATACGTTTGGACTAAGCAGTAACAGGGTAATAAGTACCTATGTGCGATGTCTGTAGTCCTACTCCTGAATTTTAGTTTGAAGAGCACTGATGATATTACATGTAATAATAATTGAGTTGGAGTTTATGAGACTTTAGAGGTATGAGGAACAGGGTGTAAAGTTCACTCATCCTCTATAGAAAAGGGAGGATCCTCCGACCAGACGGGTGTCGTGTCTGGCGGGCAACTGCCCGACGATTGATGTCGGATAGTCTTGTATATGTCGTTCGCGCGGTAAACTCAATTGCGCGATGCAGGATTTGTGTGACGTCACGGATTTGATGCGTAGTTCGCATGCAGCGATATGCCGCTACAAGATTAATATAATGCGCAAATATGGAATGTTTTTGCCGCCATATTTGATATTTGCTATGACTAATGCTCACGACGTATGTGAAGGACATTTATTTATAGTTTCGGTAAATAAAGACATTATCGTGTTTCATTCATTCAAGTTAATGATTATAATAAAAATTAATGTAAAAGTAAAGAACGAAGAAAAAGAAGAAGCGATACGACACCGATAGAACAATTTTTTTGAAGTTTTCTTATAAATTGTTCCACAAGAGTCGCGTCGCGTCTGTCTGTGAAAGCCTTAAAATTAGCTCTTCGCTTGGCCTATGGGTCCTAAAAGGTAAAGTAAAGGAGAGGGGAAAGTAGTAGTTCCCCCTGCAATTACAAACCTAATGCTTGTGCTCGTCGGTATTTCAAGAGGTGGGCTTGAACTTGAATCCACAAATTCTGACTTGCTATATAGCCAGTAACAGTTGGGTTATTACTGTCATTAATAGTCCTTTTATGGCATAGTTCTTGTAATTTTCTACGGACTGCCTCGCTGGTTTAGATGTCGCAAGCGCTACAGCTGAGCATAAGGTCCTGGGTTCGATTCCCAGGTCGCGCAAAGTGGTTTTTGCATCTGGAATTTCTCAGTAGTAGCCCGGAGTTTGGATTTGTGCCCGGTTAATATCATTAGGTCGCCCCGTATTACATGGGACTTAATCATAAGTGGTGATATGTGGGTTTGGGGCCTTAAACACGATATTTCAGAAAATATTTTAAAACTTAAAACTCCTTGAGCTAATAAACCACACACTTCTTAAAGGAAAAAATAAATTTACTCAGTGTTATTTCTCAAAATCACTTTCCGTTAAGCTAAATATACGAGCCACTGTGCGAATAAAATAAATCTTTATTGTGTGAGCAATAAACGTCAAAGTCGTCTGTAGACAATGAGCTGGTCGTTTTGCGAAAACAATTTGCACCCTTTTGTTTTTTTAAGCACCGTTCTTATTATAAAACGGGTGCATTTACACCGAATAGCGTCTTACATAGGCCTAGCTCGCACTGCGATTAAAAATAGCGCGATACTTTTATCGCAATTCTGTAACACATGGTTATCTTCAGTAACAACACGCACTGGCGATTTAAAATTCGCGCTCGTAGCAAATAACGTACACAGAATAAAAATCTCGCGAATAACATTCGCAGTGCGGGCTAGGACTTCTGGTAGTCACAAACGTAACGATATACTTGCGCAAGTTTGGACTTGTATAAGTCTGCGTGACACGTTCTTCCCATCCCACACGCGTTAATGTATACTTGTGCGAGTCTAATTTTGCGCAAGTATATCGTAACGTGTGTGGCCAGTACTACATTTGCAAAAAAAAAAAAACAAGAAAGACAAAGCATCTAACCCTTTTTTTTGTGTAGGAAATTATCAAATAACTTCTCCCGCTCTGGAACGGAGCGGGAGGGCGTGTCAGACTCTTACAGACTAAAACCCACCCGTGTTCCTCCAGCCTTTACGTTGCCAGGGACCACGGTATCCGTTTACAGTTTGACCAGACTTATAGGGAATATCTATGCAAGGCCCTGTACCCCTTTAAAGCATCTAACCCTGTAAAGGGTACAGGGCCTTCTTTATTGTTCTCTACCTTCTCTCATCTCATCTCATCTGTACCTTTAATAGCTGTCGTAAAATCATGATGAACCATAATCAAAACAAACAGGAGAAGCAGCACTCCTATTTCTCTATCAAAAACACTAATCTCTCTTACCGCTTACTATTGTAATTTTATATTATTTATTCCTAATGCCTTACGCCGACCGCTATTAGCCAATTATGTAACTAATTTATTTAACTGTCATATTTTCTCCACTATCAAATTATTAGTAATTCTTTATTTAAATAAAAAAAAGTGACAACATTGTTACAGACACATTTTTTTTTTTAACATATGCAAGTGTTTCTATAGCTTAGCATAGAGGACCTCTACCATGCTAAGCAATGGAAACTTTTTGGAATCTTTAAATAGTGTTCACTATTGCCCGAACATTTGCAAAGCTCTTTTACAAAAGTTGGATTTGTAGGCATCAAACAAAAAATCTTAATCGTTTCACAAACATTACATGTCATTGTAAATGCAGCCAGTCTCTCGTTGCAAAAGCCCATAAACTATAAAGGGCTAATATTTTCAGTGGTGACTCACTGTTGACTTACTTAAGTCGGCGCTTGAGCACGTCGATAGCTTATGTTTAAGCCCTTTCGATGTAAAGTATGCGTGGATAAGAATGATTGTGGTTTGCAGTATCGTTCTTGAGCTATTTCGGATTGTAATTAACCGTTTTGTTTGTCCTGGTTTCTGTATGCCTTCTTATTTTATTTTTAGCCTATGTTTGCCCACTGTTGGGCAATAATGATGCCCTATGGTCTATTTCTAATATACCGGGTGGCAGGGACATCGAACCGAAAACTGTTACCATGGATTCAGTACATGATTCTGAACCCCCCCGAGTGGAAATTTTTCGTCGGTTATTTAAAAAAAAACAGCTGTTCCATACATTTTGACCGCGTAGGTATTATTGCACTTTTCTATAAAACAGCTGATGTAAAAAAAAGAACCGACGAAAAATTTCAACGCAGTTCAGAATCCATGGTAACAGTTTTTGCGTCGATGTCTTTGCCAACCTGTATTTAAATCTTGTATCCTAATAATCTTTCGAGTCAGTTTATCCTATATACTATTAAATGAGCAATATTTGTATATAACTATTAAATATATATATCATCACGTTCTCGACAACGGCTCTAACGATTTCAATTAAAGTTGCAATAGGGGTTTACGGGTGTGAAAATTCATTTTCACTATTTTCACAGCTTCGGGAATCTGATACAACATCGGTATACCTGGACGATATGTTTATCTATTTTCACCCTCATCATTTGAACAATTAAATGGCTTCTCCCAATTTTTAAAAACCTATTTGGGGTGAACTTTTGAAGATAAATTAGTGTTAGGATCAGAAACAAAATATCCTGAATGACTTATCCAGTCCTATCTAAGTAACTCTTATGCATCTGTTGGTCTGTCCAAGTGTGTTACCTTTTCACGCTTTAACGGCTGAAATTTCGATGAAAGCACAAAGATAAGCTATGACTTGGATGAGGACATAGGATACTTTCTATCAAGATACTACCTACGCTATGTTTTCATGGGATAACTTCGGACCTCGACGCGGACGAAGCGTCGGGCAAAAGCTTAATCAATAGTTTAACGAGATTTCTGTCAGTCAGAGAACTTTTAAGCTTTTATAAAATAAAAGAGAATTCTAAAGTCACAACATTTCATCACTCCACTCGGCACTCTTCTCTACAAAGAGTGACAGTGCAAAGAAGTATCACGACATTTAACAGTAATCTTGAAAGTATATCTGGACTCTTAATGAAATGTCATCATGATAAATGATCGTTGACTTCACCCACAGACCCGTTTAACTTGCTCCTTCCGCCATTTTGATTTTGAGCAGCTGATTTTATTCCTTCCTTTTATTATCATCATTTATTCATTTTGCACATAATATTCTCGTTAAACTAAAATAGCAATAACTAAGGCAAAAGCTACAGTCTGAAAAGCAGTCTTACCAAAGGGTATCGTGTTACCCAGTAACTGGGTTGTGGAGGTCAGATAGGCAGTTGCTCCATGTAAAATACTGGTATTCAGCTGCATCCGGTTAGGCTGGAAACCGACCAGAACATAGTTGGGAAAAGGCTCGGCGGATTAAGATTAACAAAAATTTAAAGCTACTGGTTAGGGCTTCAGAATGATGAGTAAAATCAAACGACGACGAATTTCTCTTATTTATGGCCATTTTGTGTTACTTACTTTCAATATCAAAGAATGTCATCCAAGTCATAATCAGCCCTGATCTAAAACTATTTATTTAAATACAAAATAACGAAATAACTAACAGTAATACTTATTATTACCCAAAAAATTAAATTAATAACCTAAAAAAATCCCCTACGTTAGTCGCAGACTAAACAAAAATACCGTTAAAATTAAAAATGTCTGGGTTTTTATAAATTACGGGCGTAACGTAAACATTGGGTTATGTTAACCAGTTGAGGTTGAACCTTTGTAGAATTAAAATTATGATATGAATATCGGTTCGTGTTATGGTATAAAAATAACTATATATTTTGATTTTTTTTTATGTGAGTAGTATGTTTCGTTCTGTGTGGTCCTTGGTCAATATAGAAATATGATTTTTGCCGAAGATGGAGTAGTTTTATAAAATATTGTAGTCTTCGTAGTAATACTACTTATGGGAATTACATCTGGTTTTTTTGGATTTGTTTATAAATACATTCTATTAGATTGTTATAAGTACCTAAATATAAGGTTTAGATGATCTTTAATCTTAATCATCTCAGTCATCATCTTCAAAACACGATTTATGCTTCAAGCTATAAAGAAATGCCTGAGTTAAAACAAAAAACTACTTACGTACGCTTTCGTGTAGAAAATTACAGGCAATTTATTTTTACAAAGTCGTTAAGGAAAAACTGAAGCTTTAATTAACAAAACGTTTACATTATTAATTACAGGTGTTAACTACTCTTTAATGTTTAGTGAACTATTTCATTTGAACACTTTCGTGTTTTCATTTTCATGTTATAATTATAATATCGCTTTGTGGTTTTTTATTAAGTAAGCTTTCAGGTAATGAGTTTAATGTAGAAAATATTAATGTTTACACGTGGTTAATTACCTGATTTTGTTTCTTTGACATTAGGGTTACTTTCCGGGAAATATAAAAGTTTTATAGTGTCTGTTTATCAGTCTTTTTGACTGTTTGACCTACATTTTCAGAGCAAAAGTAATTACACTCGATTGAAATAAAATTAGGTATTTACAGAAATACCTGAAAATGTTTAGTAAAAAGACAAAGGCGGATACTTTATCCCCTAAATAAGAAAAAAATGTAAAGAGTCTGGCTGTTTTTGGCAAGTCAGTTTTGAAAGATGACATTCGAATCCTAATACCGTGTTTTTCTTCGATAACGTTATCGATAACCAGTTTTTTGTTTAACTGTTTTGCCATAGTGTTTTCACAATATAAAACAATGGTATTGTTACCTCTGTAAGATCATTAAATTCATGTTTTCGCAGAAATTGCTTATCAGAATTGTAACTTCCTGCGAGTTATTGCTGAAAGTGTAAAATAGAGGTACTTAGAGATTCGTAATGCAAAATATAGAGTAGGATATCGATTCGTAATCGCATATTTTTTGGAATTGACGCAATTAGTATTGTTTAATGCCTACATAAATCTAGAACAAGATACCTACCAGAGTTCTGTGAATTTGGTTAATATAAACGGTACCGTCATGTCACTAATGTTAATATTTTTCTGTTTCAGGTAATTTATGGCGATATAATTAAAAAAAAAAAAACAAAATAACAGTACGTTACAGAAGGTAGATATGTACTTATAATAATGTATTAATATACCAGCAGTTTCCTTAACTCATTTCATACTTTGTATGCAATCATAAAACTTCGGAACGTGACTAAAGCCGTTTTTTCCCAACCTACAAATCTCAAATGTATCTCCTAAAGGTTGCTGTAACTCCAGCACGCGTTGCATGACCACCATAGAAACGGGTTTTGTCGACGGAAGAATAGACAAAATGCCAGATTGTGATTGTGAATCTGTCATTTTGTCTATTCTTCCGTCGACACAACCCGTAAACCGACCCGAGAACAACTTTTAAGCGTAGGCCGTATCGGGCTGGCCAGCCCGGGAATTGGATTCGCGTGTATTTAGTAGAAGGAGTTCCCAAAAACAAGGTATAGTTCAAACGATATTGGTGTTATTGTCACGTTTCTACGCGGGGGTGGCTGGGCTACTACCCCCAGCGTGACATCCATTCTTGTCGGTTCACGGTTCACGTGCATTACATAATTACTGTGAATAATAAGCGTAGCATTTCTGTAATTTATGACCTATTGACATGCAAATCTTATTGTTTTTATTGTAATTGTATGTAGAAGAAAGTTAATGAATACTTTTCAGAACTCTCAACTGTGGTACTTATTTTTTATTTTATGTTTAAAAATACCTTTTTTGCATCATGGCAAGTTAATTCCTGACAGTTATTGTTATAATACAAAAGGCCTCTTATCAAACAATGTAGAAACGGGGACTGCCATACTTGTTTAGCTACTGTGCAAAATATTTAAGATTTATGAACAAAGCTATTCTCAACTTCAAGTTAAGGTACCCACATAAGTAAACTTTTACATAGTCGCTTGTTTTTAGAAGAGTTCCGATGTTTGAGCCATCACGACATGTTTAGCGATATCAGTCCCTAGTTTACATAGTAATCTAGCTTAGACACGAGTCTAAGAGGTCCCTTCTTAGTTTATATCTTCAACAGATCACCTTGACAGCAATAAATCACACTGAACTTATAAACACCTGGTCGAAGGCCTCATTAGACCACACTCTCTAACAGGCTTTAATTTGCGTGACACGAGAATTTTAATTTAACAACACAATAACAATTATTTTTTATCGTGCGTGTTTAGAAGCGTGACAAAGATGGCCGTTTGGCGCGAAATTTGACATAACGCTACTAGTTGATGGAAAGGTTGTCTATGGTCATAAAAAGTAATTTGTGACGTGTGTGAGATGGTGTTTAAATTTGTGTTTTACATGGTTTCGATTTTATAGCTAAATTGTTATTCTTCATCGATTGAGGTTGCGAGTTTAGGTATATTCTTTATCCGGTTTCTAAAGAATAACGTTAGTTAGTATTTTTAAGACGAATACTAGTTTTCTCTTTGGTTACACGTTTTGGGAAGTTTGACTTTTATCACTTAAAAAAAAAAACTACCCTATTATTTTATATTTAACATACTAATGTGTTATTCGTAAAAATGCACCCAGGAACAATTATAATTGTAAAAAAAACATTAAAAACTAATCACTTTCTCAACTGCCCGATTTCCCAATATCTCAGTAACATAAAACCGAGTGCTCTCAGATTGGTACAAATAAAGCTGTATGAACTACACACTAATAAGTGCATCGTTTATTGATACTTATTACTTGCAGAGGTCAATGTCAATATACGCGAGGTTCTGTTTTGGCACACACGACAATAAAAAGATTAGAAAAGAAATTCCACTTCGAATAATCATCATTGTGTGTTCACCTATTTCTCAAATAAGTATTTTGAAGTTGGCTCTCAATGTATACATATTATCACGCCAGTAATTCTTGAAGGGCACGGCAGAGATGTATTTTTAGTACACCTACATTTCGCTTCAGTTTTGTTAACGGTCCTGTGATTAGGGCGTGTCTATAGTCATTGCATAATGACCCATATAGTCATTGCACAATGTTCCCACTCCTGGGACAGGCCTCCTCTATTTGAGAGGGAGTGGGCCGTATTCCACCACGTGGGCCCAGTGCGGGTTGGTAGATGTCACATGTCTTAGAATTGTTGGTTCTAGGACATACCGGTTTCCTCACGATGTTTTCCTTCTCAGTTTTGAGAGCAGTGGTGATGAAATTATTTACGACCGTACTGGTCGAACTACGGTTGGAACCTACAACTTGTAAGTTACGGCTACTCCTCTCCCTTTTTTATTGTCATTGAGCGGGCACAAAGTTGGATTCTTGCAATCTATTTATCCAGTAGCCTGAATTATCCCGCGGAAAAATAAACCCTCCTCCGCACATTTGTGTCCTCTGGTAATATAGGCCAGTCCTGTAGATAGGAATCAGTCTTGGAAGCTAATAAGAAATTCCTGTTAGAAAACTTCAATAACACGGCCCGACTGGAAAATCAAACTCATTTGTGGCCCTCGAAGATCATTAAAAGAATGCCCTGTAGTCCAGAAAAAACTCGTTTTTGCTGACAAAAGACTATAATGAATGTTTTTCAATCTTTATTGCCAAGCGTGGTGATGATATCCTAGATTCTTTATAGCCTTCTGTACTGCTTTCTTGGTGCTCTTGTTTTAGCAAATTTGCGCTAGTTATCAATTGTAATTAATTAATTGGCACGACTGATGAAGGCGCTTCCGTGTCTAAAATACTGAAGCGAAGGTCAGTTCATTGCGACTGGAATTGGGTAACACAATACTATGTTAGGAGAGTCATGTTACAGCGGTTTTAGTGTTTGACAGATGAATGGTTTTAGACCCCGGTTTGGCAATAAAAGCCGCAAAAAAAATTGAGACCCAAGAGTATATTATTACGATCATTAGTGGACGGTGGAAGAGTTTTAAAGTCGTTACGGAAGAAGCCAGAAAGTGGCAACCATTTTACCAAAGGGTATCGTGTTATATCCAGTAAATGGGTTGTGGAGGTCGGATAGGCAGTCGCTCCATGTAAATTACTGGTATTCAGAGGCATCCGATTAGACTGGAAACAGACCTCAAAATAGTTGGAAATGGTTAGACAGATGATGAGGTTGGAGACTGGGTAACCAAGCAAGCAATCAAGAAGTTCTTGAAAGGATAAATGTGCTGTATCATCATTTCAGCCGAAAGACGTCCACTGCTGGAAATAGGCCTCCCCCAAATGGGGGCCATAATCACCACGTTTGGTAGGAGGGTTGGCAATCGCAGTATGGTGTTAAAATGCATAGAGAACGCTGCTGCCCACTCTCTAGTAAGTCCCTTTGTCGCCTTTTACCGACACCCACGGGAAGAAATGGAAATGTGCTGTATATGTATGTGTTCAAAATATGAAGTTACAGCTGTTGTAATAACTTCCATATTTATAAAATGTCTGACCAGTTCAAAATCTCAAATAAGAGTTCAACGCCTTGTAAATAGCTCATGATTAAAGATTCCTTTATAGCCTGAAGCCTGTCGGCAATTTGCAAAACCGAAATTCCAGTATTCTATCCCGAATTCGGGCAAAGTATTATTGTCGTTTTCCATAAGGAAATTTTCACTAACAATCTGGTATCCAGATTTCTGGCTGATTAATACCTGCTCGTTATTAAGTCTTTTTCTTCTCCATAGCACTCTTGACAGAGCTGTCGTGATCTTCATGTAGTTTCTTGTCCAGGGGCTGATGTGATTCGCCTCACGATTTCTCGCTATTTACTCCGATTTTTGGTGTTTTTTGTGCACTCATACACGGGTTCGCCCACTGCGGATTTGATTTGGTCAGTCCATCTCATGGATGAGCGTCCACGTGGTCTAGTGCCCTCCACTCTGCCCTGCACGACAAGGCGCTCTATAG
Source organism: Agrochola lota (assembly GCA_947364205.1). NCBI lineage: Eukaryota > Metazoa > Arthropoda > Insecta > Lepidoptera > Noctuidae > Agrochola > Agrochola lota. The sequence goes on along the minus strand of OX376244.1, from coordinate 3,860,888 downwards.
AGCCATCCTCACGCCTCAAGACGTGACACAGAACCGAAATACTCTTTTTGATGCCAAGTTCTTGACGGTTTAATTAAGTAGACGTTGGTTTTTGGTTTAAGTAGGGGTACTTAAGACTTAATAACTGGCATAAACTGGTTGTACCTACCTACTTCTGTCCCTACCCCGTGCAGGGAATACTGGCGTAATGTTAGGGGCCGTACAAACTAAAAAAAAACTACAGTTTTTAAATAAACCATGACTAACACATCACCCTGATCAGCTGTGAAGTTAACCCCTAATGCTATAAGCGATACGACAAACAAGCCGTAAAATAACCGTATCGTTCGTCACTTAATACGTAACTAGGGTTAACGAAGCGAGCCGTCGGCGCGAGAGGGTTATAACCCTTTAATGTTAACGTGTGGTATATAGAACTGAGTAAAGTGATAATTATGTGATTTTAACAAAATGGCTGACACAAGTGACATTACTAAATAATCGTTCATCTTGCACCCTATTTGCGTAACACACTTTCCAATCACAATCAACTTGGATGGAAATTGCTAACCCATTGCTTCATATGTTTGAAAAATGTGTCTACTCAACAACACAAGAGAGTGAACTGTCAAAATGGAAGGCATTGCCATTGTAAGTATGTTACGCAATAATTCTGCTGTCTTCCAAGAGTGGTTTGTAGTGGCTTGAAGTACTTCTCTCACGGAGACTGAAACAAAATTAATTAATCCTATTTTTAACACAAGACCACACAAAACATGAAACAATAAAGCCATCATTCACCACTTACTGAGCACCCTTTTTAAACAAAGTTATTTGTAAAGTCAAACTTATTTTTATCTTAAAACAAGGCGTAGAAATTAATTTGTTACACTTGGTCTAAGTACCTATAGTTTTTTTTTATCAATATGTCATGGTGATGTCAGGTCAGCATTTACGGGTTAGTGATTAAGGTAATTAGATGACAAAAGGGTTAAGATTGATTATGAAGATATAATAGGAAAGGTTGGTAAAACGATAATTATAACTTTCCTGTACGTCATTATTTGTAAAGATCATAAAAAATTAACTATAAATTAGGTACTTTTATTTTCTACCTTTTCTTTATATAAGTATTAAATGGATAACATATTTATTCAATGCATACAAAAGACACACAAGAGCACAATTAAATGATAACAAATAACATGAATATATATTAAAAAAATGCCAATATACAAAAAAGAAAAATATAAGTACGAAAAGAAATTGAGTGATATTAAGACATACTACATTATTCTTTAAATTACATTATTTTTTTAAGATAAATAAAAATACATAGGACAATTTTGGCACAACAAAAATGTTCTTGAAATTCGCTTTTAAACTTCAGATCATTCTGTAGTATTTGCAATACATTAAAATCATACATCAAAACCAATTCTAAAATACTACTACTAGGCTTTCTCACGCAGAACAAAACTCAATAATTTACAATCACGATAAATCCATCTCAGATATAAATACACGATCAAACACAAACTATCCCCCAGACTAGCGACAGAAAAAAAAACCAGATCGGTATGGTAATAGAAGCAAATAAAATATCTCTCTGCACCCCATGTAGAGAAATAACAAGATCACCCCAAAATATCAAGTGAAGACGGAGTTAACGAAGTGTATGGTAAAGGTGTGCGTGCACTGGATGACGGAAGCTATGCTATCCTATAGTTTGCTTATACCCAAATTTATAGCTTTGGAGTGGGCAAGAGGGCAATTGTGTGCTAATATAATTTGTAACGTGACACACACGGAAGTAAAATGTATGGAAATATATCAAGACTCTTTTAAATTTTCTGTCCACGATAACGTATTACATAATCAACCTATAATTTTCCCACAGCTGAGACACAGGTCTCCTCTTTCTGTGAGAGGGGCCATAATCCAGCACGCGGGCCCATTGCGGGTTGGTAGATCCGAATATTCTTTTATTTATTAGGGAAAACTAACAGCGACACTTTATATCCATAACATAAGTGATCCTTACGGTATTACAAATGGCAGAAAAGATCTTGCAGTTGCTGTAAAATGTGCGCTCAAGACGTAAAAATATGTCCTATGTCCAATTCTAGTCAGATTAAAGACAGCTTGCTTTGTGAAGACAAAAGTGGTTGTCAACACCTATAAATCTTAAGTTTTTAACTCTTTCTAATATTTCTTAAACGTAGATAGAAAAGTTCAACTTATTTTCTTTCATGACAACTCTAATCTTATTTAAAATGGAGTATCCATTTTGAAATAAGATTAGACATTTAAATAAACCTTTTTTACAATCCCTTCTACCGATTTTGACTTCTATTGCGTTGGTGGCATGACAAATAACAGCTGCAGTAAACAGTTGGTATTGTAACTACTTTTTTGCTTTTAGTGCCATCCTTATGCCTACGGTATTGAAGTAAAAATTGACTGAACGGACTGTAAAAAAGGGTTTTTGTAAATGTCTAATCTTATTTCAAATGAAGTATATCTTTCTTTGTATCCTACTACAATGTTTAAATTGTTACATACTGTGCTCCACCTAGCTTCAAAATCACTCACTACTCCTAAACTAAAAATACGTATCCATAGCTCAATAAATCTTCTCATAGCTTATTATGAGCTACTTCTCAACTACCATCACTGAATCACTACACAAGAATGCAGATCGAATCGACGTGACTTTCGTAAGGGGGAGAGGTATACTATGCATACAATGTATACTATACATTATAATGTACATGACTGTAACGAATTTAATGCGGTTTTTTATCGAAGAAAAATGTACTTTTAGTGGCTTCAATTGACTCTGATTTGGGGTCCAAAAAAGACGTAATAGTGTAGATTGGATCATTGGACAAAATCGACAGCGGCTTTTTGGTTGTACTTTTGAGCTTATTTATTTTGTAAAACGCTGGGTTGATTCTATTCTAGTTAAGTTTTTAACTATTCCTATAAATTCAAATTCAAAAGTCATTTATTCAAACTAGGCTGAAAATAAAATTACATAAGATATTCCCCCAAAAACGCCCGTCCTTCAAGCACTTCCTAGTGCTTCCTAGTGCGTTGTGCTGGGAAGAAGAAGTGGCGCAACAAACTCCCCAGCAGAACAGCTGTCTGTTCAGTTGGAAAAACTTTATTCTATACAATAGCATAGACAGTAGTATGCAAAATAATATTACCCAGTAACTGGGTTGTGGTGTTTAAATGGGAAAGAAAAGGAAAAGAAAATGCGTTTATTTGAGGGAAACACGACGCATACAAAGAAAACAAAACGCTACGCAGAACGGCCATGCATCGCTCAGCATAATGCTGTGACTCCATGTGAGTCAGAGCCCTAGCGTGTCGTTCTAACTAACATATTTAGAAGAACACAGTTAATGTTAAAAATTGTTTTATACCCACGCATTAAGCTAGCCGTCTACCGCCAGCTAAACTAAGTTAGTTTAGTTTAGCTAACCAGTTGTTCTTACATATGGGTGGACGCAAAATCGTACGTGGATGAAAAACTGGCGAGCTAAACTCGAACTAAAACTCAAAGCATTTATTTCAAATAAACCATTTACAAGCACTTTTGAATTGTCAAATAGTCGCGTCAGTTAGTCAGAAAGTTGAAGCTAGTTGCCCATTCCAAAACGTAGATCTTTATGGAGAAGAACGGGCAAGAAACTCCAAGGACACTCAGAAAATTACAAAATCCTGGGTACATTATTCTTATTGCTTCTATATGTGAGAACAATATACAAAAAATTATCAAAACAATTCAAAATATAAGATTAAAAATAAGCCATGGCAGATAAGAGATGAACTAAACTAACAGGCAGTGGGCGATCGGCTTTAGAACCTATGGTAGGCCGCACATCACTACCTAACTAACTCTTTGACCTCGAGCTGGCCTAACTCCGTACAGTTTCAATAGAACAAGAGAGGCCAGCTTGTACTGGATGTTACCACTATGAAGTGCAGCATACAGTGCCTAGGATGCTTTCGGTAAACAGTACTTAAATATTATTATTACCACTACACTTTAAAATTATTATCCATATAGAAGCTAAGTAAATGAACAAAGCTTTCTTCATAAACCTCACCGTTTATGCTAAAATATGGCGGCCATTGATTTATGTTAAGTTATGCCGTGGTGTGGAAGAGAGTCTTTAATACGCTGAGCTTGACCTGACCTTAAACCTTACCCATAAATTATATAACTTTCTCCTTTAAGGATATTATGTGTATGTGATAGTAGCTCATAGTTAAGATACTTCAGATATAAGTATCCTATATTCTTGCCCGTTCTTCTCCATAGAAATCTACGTTTTGGAATGGGCTTCAACTTTCTGACTAACTGACCGACTCCTTGACAACTTAAAAGTGCCTGTAAATAGTTTTACTGAAATAAATGCTTCTAGTTTGAGTTTATTATAATTTGTTGTGTTTTCTGTCTTATGAAGAAGACGATTATATTATACATACAGCCCCTTATCTAGATTTTTCCCTTCGGCCCCATCGGCCATCTGTCCTACGAGCAATGTGGGCCCATTGCCACAGTGCCTCTTAAAGGCTTGTGCAGACCAATTTTACTTGATTTTACAATACAATTTCTAAGAAAACTTCACAGTAAAACAATAACCGGAGTCGCGTCGCGCGACAAGTCGCGCTGGTCTGCACAAGCCTTAAGTTTGGCAATTCTTCGGACTATGTCGGTTACCTTGGTTCTCCTACGGATCTCTTCATTTCTGATTCGATCACGAGATCGAAACGTTGCAAGTATTTAAGTGAAATCCTTGCAGTTATTTTGAGCCACAGTTGGACGCAAGATCTCGTGGTACACCATAATGATTTTCGGTGTTGTCCTTCATAGTGTTGACGGTATTATTCACCGCACTTCATTTTTCCAATCATAGTTCTTCTAGTGTGGTTAGTGGCTAACCTGGTGTCAGCATTTTTATGCCACCCATGGGCCTCCGAATTGGCTTCACATGCCGTCGAGAAATATCTCTCAGGCATGCCGGTTTCCTCGCGATGTTTTCCTTCACCGTTTTGGAATTTTCTTCACCGTTTTTTAACCAAGTGATAATTATACAATACGCACATGAATCCGAAAAGTCAGAGGTGCGTGCCTAGGGTTAGAACTAGAGACCTATAACTTGGCAGTCTGACAGTCCTTAAATATTGTTACTGATCATAGTTATATAGTACAGATCTACGTTAATTTTCTTTTTCTTTTTAGACGTGCAATGAAAGTTTTCTTCTCGTTTAGTCCGGCAGGAAAGGATGAAAGCTATTGATCGATTTGACAGCTATTAAGATCAATTAATTCTATTTCACCTACATTAATTAACATTCTTGAAACACGTAACACCATTTCTGCACGGTCGGCTTGTAATTTCTGATCTCTTACATTTCTTTATCTTTCTCAAAAGGATTTGCAATAAAATCTAATTGTATCAGCTCTCTACAGCATCCGGTTAGCGTATACGCGAGATAAAAATGTGTTTGTCATGTGTTATTTTCTCAGAAACTGCTAAGCTTTAGATTGTGTTGTTTGTAGTTTCGTGTTGCGGTGCTAAAAGTATGCATTGTTAGTTTACACATTCTAAGATGATTATTTGCGCATGATTCACGAATTTAACACATTTTGTATGAAAGAGTATAAGCAGAGTGGAGTCGAGTGGAAGTATTGTTTAAAGCATGCTTTGAGATCTGCGAGGGAATTGCTTAACACACTAACAGTAGCAATGGCTTTCATTAACAGTTCAATAACATTCATTGCGTTATTTACGTTGCTGGATAGACAATTTTTTCGAACATATGAAGCAATGGATTAAGCCGGATTTATATTACTGTGTTGTGTCGTGTCGTGACGCCTTCTGGCACGGTGTTAGCCAATCAAAACTCGTGATTTGACGTAGTCCTTCGTTTGATTGGTGTAACCCGTGTCACGACACAACACGACAAAGTAATGTGTCGGTGGCTTCAGCAAGATCCTTCAAAATTATTCAGATTGTTATCGATAGTGTGCAATTAAGGTGCTGTATTTCATCGTGATTGCTGTCTGCTTAATATTTTTGGCCCTGAGCTAAGGACAGAATTATCTTCTCCCGCCAAGAGGCAATGGTGATTCCTTTTAAGTTAAGACGCAGATACATGCCAGTGACCTTGATTGGTTTGCTTGCGTGTTCTGTACTGAGCTCACGCAACGCGTCGTCGTACGTCCACCCAGTAATAGGACTCGCCCATCAAGGAGCGCTGTCCCAAATTAGATGCATTATTAATTTATTATACATAAAACAAACGGTATTTTAATAAAATACGTATAATAAAAAATCAATACATAAATTATCTTTAAAATGGTGAAGGTTTCAGTAAAATATGCTTGATAGATTTTGCGTGATTCTCAGTTTTTTATCCGTGTTAGACGCAACTTTATAAATTAATTTCACTAAGTAATATAAACATAATCTAAAATATTCCTATATTAAGTTATTTAGAAAATGCTCTAATTTAACATATATTTTTTCCAAATTATTAACACTACTCGTTTAGACGTGATCTTCAGTATAAAATCATTAAAAGTCGGGATCCTTAAGGGAAATGAATAGTTTAGCAACTTGAACTGTTATTCTGTATGAAATGGCTGTAAGATGACAAATTGACGAAGTATGTAAATTTGATAAGCAATTTCCTTGAGTGTATTTTAGGGAAATTTTTGACTAATCCGTATGACACGGCTAAAGATTAATATATCTCGAGCAACATTCCCATGCTTTTTAACACCTAGACATAAATATCACAAAACGCGTTTCAAATTAGCTTTTACAACTCAAGCACTTTACATTCAAAACAACCCGAAGCAATTGACTCCAATTTCTCCTTAACTAAGCACTATAATATAAGCAAAGTGCAATAAATACTATTTAACATTCTTTCCCACGAAATTTCAGGACTACATCTGTCCCTTTCTCACGTACGTTAGTAGACAGAGATAGACATAATGAGTGAGTACCATTTGTTATAATTAAGGATGCTTCTTAACTCGTTTTTAGGTTATGCGGGTGTAAAAACGGTTTTTTGGAGGGTCCTAACTAAATCGTGCTGGGTGTAAATTGTATGATAATGGCATGCACGACATTGCAACGGTTCCCAGTTGAGAATAGTCTTCCCTTTCTGCGTCCCTAGATGTTACAAACAGGAAGGAATTAATTTTAGGAGGATAGAGAGACTAGCATTTTCCTTATTGCTGATGCGTCTGTCAAAGTGAAAATAAATCATATTATAGAATTTTCGCGTTTGACAAATCCATGTTTTAGCAGCAGATTTTTGACAGATAACTGGCTGATTTTAAAGCGGGTTTTTCCTAAAAAAAATTCCTAAACCACCTCAGTAATGAGGCGATGAAACAAAAAAAAATCAAATCAGTCGAGTCATTTACGAGTTTTTGCGAGACTAATGCACGGCAATTAATATATTGCCAAATTAATCAAAGCAGTTGCTTTGATTAATTTGCCAATATTATTGTATGGAAATACGAAATATAGCTAGCTAGCTATATTTCGTGAATAAAAATATTGATTATGAAATGCAATAACTAATATCGTAACACCGAATATTAAGTTTTATATGTAAAAAAAAGTTTTGTTTTTTGTTTTTTTGTTACTAAATGAAATTCAGTGTTATAATTGCAATTCATTATTAATATTTTAGTTCACTAGTTAGCTATATTTTATATTTTCATACAGTAATATTGCCAAATTAATCAAAACAGGTAAATATAAAAACAGATATTAGCGACATTGCCAACTTTCAGAATAAACGCTCATACATAACACACGGATAAATTTACCGCCAAATCTAAAAAGTTATCAGACCCCATTGATACCAGAATGGCTATCTAATCAATAGGACTTTCAAAGTGACGCTCAATCGATAGACATAAAAATGAAGATATCGACTCCCCCATGAGACACACAATCGTTCAATTAGCTAACTCTATGGGGATAGTGAAGGGAGGGCCAAATTCAGGGGGCCGGTTATAGGAATTCATTTTTGTATCAATAAGGGACAAAGCAGGGGGTTTACTCCCTAAGCGAAATCTTTAGTTTCGGCCGAAGTTACGTGTGCTTCGTTCTCCGACTGATAAAGACCTACTGAAAGTGAGACGGAACTAAGTCCGTCCGTTGTCCGAAAGTAAGGATTTCGCTAAGGGTTTAGACCCCCTGAATAGCATAACTAAATAACATTGTATTCTGTTTCTTACAACATTGTGCCGAATTCTACGTAAAATGAGTTTCGTTTCTTGTGCCTTACTTGATTCAAAATGAGTCTGACCGTTCTTTAACTCATTCTTTAAAAGAATGAGTTAAAGAACGGTCAGACTCATTTGAGGGTTAATTGGTGGAATTTGTAATGCCTTTTATCTGAGGGTTAAGTAAGTACTGGCAGTGCGGTACTGTATTTTTAACTGACTTCTTAAATACGTATTTTTCGCACTTCTAAGTCTATGTGGATGGTGTTGTCATGACTTCCTCCTGTCACAGTTATTTACTACTAACTAAAAAGTGAAAATAAAAACACTACAAAGTAAAAATTAATTTAATTTCGGAAGTCGTTGGCAGAAAACGAAAATTTAAAACCACAGATTGTGTATTTCTATTGCCGTTTGTAAAAAGCTTTTTATTATTTGCTGTTATAGAACAGCTAATAATAAAAAGCTTTTACAAAAAAAAAAAAAAAAAAACAACTTCTAAAAGAAAACACTACAAAGTGAAAAATAACTTTAATTTCGGAAGTCGGTGACTTTGGTTTTAAATTTTCGTTTTTTGCCAACGACTTCCGAAATTAAAGTTATTTTTCACGTCGCAGTGTTTTTTTTTGTAAAAAGCTTTAGCTTTTGATTTTGGATTTCTTCTTCTTTTCGTGTGGTTAGTGAATAACCGGTTGTCAGAGTTTTAAAATCGCCCATGGGCTATGGTTTTCGACTAGGTATTTTTGGCTAAAACTATCACTTGTTTTTTTTTTACTATCAAAGTTTAGTTTCCAAGGCTTCGTAACGACAAGTAAAGCAAAACTTACTTTCAATCAAATCTTTTCAAGGGACCATTTTTTGACTTCAAGTTATTTATTAACGCCCAAAGACGAGTTAACATTAATATGAAGTTTCGACGCTCATAACTTCCAAACTATTTTTTTTTCCAATTCTCCTTCCATGCAGGGATCGATAATGACAAAAAATAATAATATAGTTTTTTAGTTTTAAAGGTACACCGTCAAACAGACGAGTAATCACCATATTACGTTTGTATGGAAGAGTGACCGACTAGCGTACCTTTAAGTCTTTGCACCAAATTATAACCTTGTTTTGTCATTCTAATTTTAAACCGCAACTTTTGAATGAAATACGAGACGAAATAATTAAATTCTGACCACAGACAATGTTGTTGTTTGTGGTTATGTCAGCATTATGATTGAAAGTTTGTTTTTAGAACGTGTGCTATTCATTTGTTTTTAGGTCAGTTATAAATATGTATATAAAAAAACCTTCTTTTTTCAAGGTTATTATATTGCACATCGCCTTAATTATAACCATAACATAACATAACATCACGCGTGTTTCTCCAAAGGGTTAGGCAGAGGTCTATATAATACACCCATATTACGCCAGTTATGTTTAAATCTCATGTAATAGGAGGCTAGCCTATTGCCATCAACCTGAAACATATTCAGACTCCAGGCTGGGTATTTCGTGATTGTAAAACCCAATAACACTGTGCTCGACCTGGGAATCGAACCCAGAGACATGCTCAGCCGTAGCACTTGCGACAAGAAAACCAATGAGGCAGTATTTTAATCAATAAATCTCAAAATTTGTGAAGCTTTTTCTTTACCAGCATTGGCTGTGTGTTGTCTGTCAGTTAGTCACGAAATTCTTTAATATGTAGACTTAAGATGAATCACCAAGGTGTGGTGCAGATGCTGATTATAGCTAGTAACTACTAAAGTCAAATGTTTACATATTTACTAAGAGTTATTGTTAACTGCGTTGCATTGAGAGGCACTTGAGCTCAAGTAGTTGTGATATTACTGTGTTTATGGAAGACTGAGTAGAGTTTGGACTACTGTGGTTTATCGTGCGAGACCAAGATTGTAACGGTCAAAATGTATGGAACAGCAATTTTTATTTTTTTAATAAATGACGAAACATTTTACCTCATGTACTGAATCCATGGTAACAGGCTTCCTGCCGGGGTTGCGAGTTTGTCCGAAAGGGATATCGTGGCAAATAGTAACAGGCTTCGCGTCGATGTCCCTGCCACCCTGTATAGCACCCTAACCGTTGCACTATGATATATTACAGCTTGCTTAAAGCTGATAGCTGATACTATCATACTAGAGATACTAAAAGTAAACTCGTAAAGGTCCATAGTTTTCGCTTCCTATTCTGCATCCCATCAACATCTTGCGTCTTGACCTCCGGCCCCTCCAACAACTGCACATAACGGTCCACACCTTCGCTTATTTCTGCTATTCATAAGTTCATAACTTATGGGCATTTGGGTTAACATCACTCAGACAATCATACGTCAGCTAGGCAGCTTATGGGTATAAACGTTCATGATTCTACACGGTTAGTTGGTTAGTTACGCTTACGTAAGTTTGTTACGGGACGTCCCGAATAGTTTTGGAGCACTGCTTTCAACAAAAGTATTTTTTTAATAATAAAAAATTGAGTTTTGTGAGACTGATGTTTTTATTAGTGACTGGCCAAAGCTTCGTTTTCGTTTTCGGCTAAAAATCATGATTCGGGCATATTTTTGTTTTCGGCCGAAATCCAGCAGAAGCTTCGGTCAAGCCGAAAGTCAAAAGTTCGTGAATTGTCGCGAGTCATTCGGCCTACATTATAAGGTGACGTTCGGCTAACGTGTTTTATTTCTTAGTCTATAGATCTAGCTCTTTCTCTCCAAAGGTTTAAAAAAAAACAAACATAATTTCAGTGTAAAACGAAAATATTAATATTTTTTAATGTCTCAATCATTTTCGTTTTCGGCCGAAAATAAGACTAAAACCGAAGCTTCTTTTTCATTTTCGGCTGAAAATCCATTTTCGGTCGGACACTAGTTTAGTACATATTGAAGAGTATTATATTCTATTCTAAAGAATATCTACATTTTTTATAGTATGTGATCTAGCATTGGACTGCAATAGGAGTTGATTGATCAATCAAAAGTTTCTAGAGAACGAATTAGTTTTAAAATTGTTCAATTCTAAAACTATTTCGTTCTCTAGATACTTTAAGACTCCTGTATTACACAATATTTTAAATCAATAAGTCGTGTCATTTAATAACCTGTCAACTAAACACGTGTTTCGCTCTTCATGAATATTAATCATTAATTTATTCGCTAGTACCTATTTCCATAAAATAAACACTATATAACTATCGTGAGGTAAACAACGGTATCTACTTTAGGTAATTAATTGTCAATCTTCATGTTAAAGGTGTAACAAGCATCTTAATTTACGACCAATTAATCGAATGATTGATTCAAAGATTGATTGATTGATTGATTGATTCAACTCGTTTAGATTAATTACTTTGTAGTTTTTAGGACTTGTTGGTTTTGTTACGATACCAAGCCTTTATAATATTTCTTTTATTTATATTGGTCAATGTTTAGATGGACTGTTATAGAATAAGGCAAAAAATAAGTCATAATAGGTTCAAATAATAATACCAGCCTGTTACTGTCCCACTGCAGGGCAAAGGCCTCTTTTCATACAGAGAAGGCACTAGCATTGATCACCACGCTTGCTCAAGACGGGTTGGCGATTTCGAAATTATGTCAAGTATAGGTCCAGGTTTCCTCAAGATGTCAGTAATCTCCAAGATTAACACAGAAAGTATGTATCAATTGAAAAAGTCACATTGGTATTTGCCAGGATTTTAACTCACCTTGTGCATGAGAAGTGAGGTCTTAACCACTGGGCCAGTTTAGGTAATTTATGTGTAATCCATTAAGTATTTAAACTTAATTGCATTTAAATAAAACCCAAATATTGCCTAAATAAATGTCTCCATCTATCCCCCACGGCCAATCTATTAAAACTATTGCCTGGTTTATATTTCAATCTGCGGGCATGCCAATTTATACCAAGTGTTAGGGTAGGTCAAATATGTCTAAATTGAAAAGTGACACGGGTCATATCCCCCATGGCATTCGTGGCAATTGAATTTGCTCAATTTATTTGCTATTTTCGAGTTGCAATTGGAAATAAGCGTCTATTTGAGTCACCGTCTATGGTGCTAGAGTAACTGCGACCGCAATTTGCAATTGAGACTGACTGTCAGTTTTAAAACTGGAATGCGAGAATTTTGTTTTCATAAAATGGCGCGGTTTTAGAAGATGACGTAATTATTTTGTAAATAAATAGACCGTAAACCAGGAAAATACACAATGATTCATAGAAAATTAAATTTTTAGTCGTCAATATATTTGCCTTACATAACTTATTGCAGTCCTTGTCGAGAGAAACAGTCAGTTTTAAAATTATAATAAATGTTTTTTTTTGTGTCATTTTTTTTTTTAAATGCATGAGTAGTAAAAACAGGAACATACGTCATAGTGATTCATAGAGTATTTTTCTCATTAGGTAATGTTTATAAAATGATGACTAAGTTATAATTATGAATTCTATATCATTTACTTAATAGGTTTGCGTATAGCAAATAACCGTAGTCAATAAATATTCTCGTTGGCAAAACATAAAACAACAGTTTCAAAGGAAAAAAAAAATACCGAAAATGATTTTAAAATAATAATGCATTTTTTTAATTATAATGGTCATGAACATACTGACCAACTGTCAAACCACACATAACCTAAAAATAGACATTTGCATGCTATCTTTCGAAATTATTAGATCTGATTGAGAAATTGAAATAGGGTGTTTCTATTCAAATGACGTAATTCTGTGGTACCATAATGAATACAACCAGCAAAACAGTTCTAACAAATCAATCTAATTGTTACACACAGTGCTCCACAAATATTTGTCGACCGCAATTATTTCTGCAGACCGTACAGTCGGTCAATAGGCCTTTAGGCTATTTGTTCATTACCTGAACCTATGAAGGTCAGTGAGGAACGAATTTGTCAACATTTGCTTTCTAGTTTGTGACTAGTACCATCCATGGTGGATCGTCAGTTTTTGAAACATTTCTGAAAGTTGAATCAAGTGTCTAAAATCAGTTAATCTCATGTGCCTAATCTAGTGAAGAAAATAAGAAGAACCAATCATGATACTTAGTTGACTTGACATTTGAATGAATTCAGAATATATAATACTTATTTTGGAATTAACTGTTTGGCAAATCTTAAATATGATATTATTATATTATGTACAAGTATCTAAAGAGAAAAAAATAAATAAAAATAAACAGGAAGAGCTCACTGGGCATCATAAAATTCGTCCGCATCACTGTCAGTGGGAAAAGCGGCCAAAAGGCTGGCAGCGTTGCCACGTCGGATGGCAATGCTGGTTGTTTAACCTAAAAATAGGCCAGCCCTCTGGTCACGTGAAGAATCGACCAACCGCTTGTTGATTTCCCGAAATACTGTTTGGCCTTACCCTTGCAGATAATTTGCAATGCTGGTCTTCAGTTCAATTAAGTCCAAAATAGTCCGGTAAAAAAATCATGTGCATTGTAAAAGGGAGGGGGTCATTTTATCTGACCGATTCGGGCCACAATTTCTTAGCACGGGCACATGTGGATATATGCATACTGTGAATGCATCCAACCGCAATGAACGGGCATCAAATGATGAGAGGGAGTGTGCCGTAATCCACCATGCGAGCCCAGTGCGGTAGATGTCACATGTCATAGATTTTTTGGTTCGGTTCTAGGACATTCCGGTTTTATCACGATATTTTCCTTCACCGTTTTGAGAGCAGTGGTGATGAAATAATTTACACAAAGTAAAGACTCGTAAGTCAGGGCCACTACCTATAAATAAAAGCTAGTTACTAGATACTTAATAGTAAGGACATTTTCTCACGCTTAAATCCGTAGGTGCTGAACTACTACCTCGGTCTGTAATTTACCTAACGGATTAAGGGCCCAGCCGTTCTCATTAACGGGTGTGACCAGTTTCCCTTTAACTGGAGTAAAACCGGCTATCTAATTACGCAACACATTTTCGATTTGCAATTGAGTCAAATTGGTTTCGTTTGACTAGAATTGCTTTCAAAAGTTGTAAATTGAAAGCAATTCTAGTCAAACGAAACCAATTTGACTCATTGCAAATCGAAAATGTGTTGCGTAATTAGATCGATAGCTGGTCTAAGGAAATTAATGTTAGAGTATAAGGTGCGAAGTTTCATTAATTTAAATGTGCGTTTTGTTAGTTTCTTGTTTGTTTTTTGTTACAGGTAAATGTTGTTCCGTTTGTCAACTATACATGCATACTGTTATGGAGTCCACTGCTGGACTTCTAAAGAAGAATACCGTGTAACAGGTAAATTATTGTTTTTTTAAGGTTCCGTATCCGAAGGGTGTGCTAAATGGGACCTAATTACTAAGCCTCCGCTGTCCGTCTATCCGTCCGGTAGACAGTTGAACTTTTCACAGATCATGTATTTCTATTGCCGACAAACAACAAATAGTAAAAATAAAATAAAGTTAGGAATTAAAGAACGCCGAAAAAAACTTGTTTTTTTCGACGTTTTTTTACGACATATTGTACGGCAGTAAAATCCTTTGTGTTCGACTCGCACTTCACCGGCTTTTCTTAGATTAGGAATTAAAAGGATTTTAGGAAGACCACAAACATCAAGTTACGTATGTTCTGCATTAAAGAGTAAAGGAAACGTCCACATATTATCAAGTTATCTTCAGAATTTACTTTAATTGTAACAAGAAATAAACACCTCAAAATTCGTAGACATTTTTACCTTTTTACAAAAGTAAAAAAGAAAATACTTCACAAGTTTAGTGTTGCACTTATGATTGTTTTGCCACAAACCTCTTATAAGTCTTGTAACATAACCCGATACGTGCTCCCGCGACACTCTCACTACAGTGTAGCAAATCAACTCCAATGGAGCCTATTGAACGTTTATTTCCGCGTTCAGATGCGCCTGAGTCATACAAACATACAGTCATACCTAACGGGTGTACAAAGGCGCTTAAAGAAGTCGAGAGTCGCTTATCCCCGTGATTGTGTTTTTTTTGTACAGGACCGTAAGTACTTGGGAACTTTCTGGTTACGGAGATATTGACGGTCAAACAATTTTTTCACGAAAGCAAGTTTTACATGTTTATGGAACCTTAAATTTAAATACCTTCATAACTATTTTATAGTTTTGCATGCACCCATAAACTCATAAACTGTTCCACTGAACCGCACTTATCAAAATTTTGCTTCAGTGCTGTTAGTGGAACTTAGGTGCGGTCCGGACAAGTGCTCTTGATATCCGGCTCTGAGTAAAATACCCATAGATATAAGAAAGATATTTCTATGAGAACACCTAGTAATTTTTTTTGTTTAATTTGATGTACAGAATGTGTAGACACCTGATTCGTTGGTCTAATAGTCGCAAGCGCTACTGCTAAGCATGAGGTCCTGGTTTCGATTCCCGGGTTGGGCATAGTGGTATTGAGTTTGGTGGTCATAGGCTCGCCCACTATTACATGGAACTTAAACATAGCTGGCGAAATGTGGGTGTACCTCTGCCGAACCCTTCGGGAATACAAGCGTAATGTTATGATATGTAATGCGTAGATATCGGCTATGTGATGGGTTTTATGCATAGACCAACACTAGCCATCGGGGGACCAGAGTCCGCCGGTGGCCAGTGTTGCTCTATGGTCTGTTACACCCTGTAGAGTCATACATACAAGTCACACATACATAGTGATTATTTTGTTAGTCATGTTGTACACCCATGTATGGTTAGCTTAGGTAAATATAAGTAATTCAAGTTGACAGTTTTTTTTATTTACTGCTTTAGAAGTGTCAATGTTGTCTTAGAATAATTATGGTTAGGTAAGTCTGTTTTGGCTTCCTGTATTTTTTTGTCATGATGTGGCGTCTTCTGAGGAGCCAGCTTACTCCAAACAATTGTTTGGAGCAGCTGAAGAAAGATCTCAGGGTCAGATATAATTATATAGTCTTTGTCCTCTATAAAGGGTACCCATTCCCCAAAATAGAAAAGTGCTGTCACATTAATATATATACCTACTACAAGGTAATTTGAAAAAAATTACTTACAGTTCACATAAACGTAGGTGTCTCCTTCAACAACTTCCACTGCTGGCATTGCACGTGGGATTTCCAATAAGGGCCAATTTAAAAACTTCATAACATTTACAAATTCTAATATTGACGTACTTGCATACTATAAGTAGTAAATCTTACACTATACGCTATCGAAACTGAAAGCGCTAATTACAAAGCGTAACAATCGGCTAATCCTACAAACATTGTAACAGTAATCAACGTAAACTCAATTATCATTTATAACCACAGCTGTAAACCACTCGTAATATGGACAAGACATGAGTCCCGAGTGGGTGCAAGCTACACACATACACATAACATCACACCTGTAATGCCCAAGGGTTAGGCAGAGATCTTATTTTTTTCGTGTGGTTAGTGAGTGACCTGGTGTCGAGAGTTTTAAAGCCGCCCATGACCCTCTGACTTGGGTTCACATGTCGTGGACAAATATCTCTCAGGCATGCCGGTTTCCTCACGATGTTTTCTTTCTCCGTTTTTGAAGCAAGTGATAATTATACAATACGCACATGAATCCGAAAAGTCAGAGGTGCGTGACTTGGGTTCTAACTCGAGATCTATGACTTCGCAGTCTGACGGTCACAACACTAGGCTATCACTGCTGTATAGCTGCTGTACCCACATTTCGCCAGTTATGTTTAAGTCTCATGTAATAGGGGGCGAGCCTATTGCCATCAACCGGGTACAAATCCAGACAGCGGGCTGCTTTCATAAAAATATCCATGTTAATAAATATCTCTCCTCTCTGACTGGGTAGGGTGGTACCACAGTAATCGTGTTTCAAAAACAGTTGAGTAAATTATTGACGGGTGTTTTGAAAAACATCGGATTCCTTATGTAACGTTCGACAATTGGGTACGCAGGTTATGTAGTTGTTGATCGAAATTGACTACTAACTTATATTACCGTAGGTATATTTAAGTCACAACTGCAATTGTTTGACAGTTGCATGACATGGCTATAACACGAGCAATTGACATAGCGTGTCCATTTGTTTAACAATTATTTCCAAGTCTATGCATATCTTCTTTGGTGATCTATGATGACCAGTCCTATAAATGACACAATTTTGACAACTGCAAAACTTTGACATCTGTCAGATTTGATTATCTGCCCGTTAGCGCCATTTTTAACGTGTGCGTCTCTCAAACAGTATGCAACCAGCCCTCAGTGAAAGTGCGTATTATCTTTGTTTAGTGATTAATAAGGAGTTTCACTTTGTTCAGTTCACTTTTGTTAGTGTTAATTGCTTATGTCTGCTTTGATTTAGGAGGTTTAGTTACTCGCCTTACATTTAGTTGAGGTAGGTAGAATAAAACAAGGTTTAGAAAACTTGCAAAGAGAATGATTGAGATTAACAATCGTTTGTCAGAGAGTGTGTAGGTTTAAAAAACACTTTACTACACTTTACAATAGAATAAGAAAAAACCACCGGCTTTAGAAAGTTTTTATTTTTCACTTTTTAGTTGTTGTACCTACCCTACATAAATTCGAATACCTGCTATGTAAATAATATCTATATGGAATATACTTCGAGAACATACCATTTCAAACAAACAAATAATTTTCAAAATCGGTCCACAATTCAGCAGAAATCGGTGGGCATACATAAAAAAACCTGTTCCTTTCTGGAAGTCAGTTAAAAATAAAAAGTGAGTTTTGAGATTCGTCGTTTTGTTGACATAATCTACTCATTACAATGTTTTTTTTTAATGAGTTGTATTGCAATATGTGGTTAACTAGTGACCTCGACAATTGATCATATTAGTTATTGGCATTAGTAACTAACTGTTTGTTTTATTTATTTTATCTCGATGGTCCTAGTTTATCATTTATAACTTCCAGTTACAACTACATGTAAGCGGGCACGCCCTTTATGCCTGGAGGCTTTTATTTAGATATTAAGTTCTGTTTACGTTTAGTTTTTATTTCTGCCTGAGTATAGTTCTCGATGATTTTGTTTGGTATATTGGCGTGTGCTAGCTAACATATGGCTAATAATTTAAATTATGTTTTGTGTTGCGTAATCTAAATTATTTTAAATACAAATTCTATTTTTATATAGAATCTTTTTTTTTTTTGTTCTTCTAACTGAACAGACAGCTGTGCTGCTGGGGAGTTTGTTGCGCCACTTCTTCTTCCCAGCTAATGCACTAGGAAGTGGTGAAGGGTGGGCGTTTTGGGGGACTGTAATTTTGACGTTCGAATAGTGCTGATTCTCAGCCTAGTTTGAATAAATGACTTTTGAATTTGAATTTGAATTTGTCATTGGTTTGCAAATCTTCGAAATTTTATTAACTTTCAAAGATTGCCATTTTGACTCAACAATCAACACTATTGTTTGTTTTGTCAGGAATGCTTTCTTTATGATAAATTACCACCACTTAAGGGTACCCTAAAAACTGCAATAGCT
Organism: Agrochola lota; assembly: GCA_947364205.1. Taxonomy (NCBI): domain Eukaryota; kingdom Metazoa; phylum Arthropoda; class Insecta; order Lepidoptera; family Noctuidae; genus Agrochola; species Agrochola lota. The sequence goes on along the minus strand of OX376244.1, from coordinate 3,842,171 downwards.
AAAGATTTTTTGTAAGAAAATATACAAAAACAAATTCATTGTTCCGTCAAGAGTACTTGGAAACAAACTTAGGAGGGTTCAATGAACCCATATAAATAAAAGCAGTGCAACTAATTCGAAAACAATAGATTTTACACTAAAAGTACTTGATAATAGATCTCTTTACAAATCGTAAATACAGGAAAAATGCAATATTTCAAAAGGTGAAACAATTAAAACTAACTGTTTGTCACGTGATGAGAATTCATTCATTCGAACGCATTCAAATTTCAAATTCGGCACCCATATTTGTTTCGAAGCGCGCGCTTTTTTGTCCAAACGTCAAAAGATTTATGGCCCACTTCCGATGCGTTCAGTTTTTTTTACTATATTTTTATGCAGTAACTCATTCTAAATAAGTAACACGTAGTTTTTGGTAGTTTAATTTGTGTTTGATTTATTTGGGACTTTTGTTTATGCTCTTTTCGTTATTAATTACTTTTTGTAGGTACTCGTGGCTTCTGTAAATAATTTGTGATATTTGAAAGCCTATTCAAATGAAATCTTCTGTTCCATGTCATTCAATTCGATTGGCTGTCGGTATTTTGACATACCGATCATAATAGCTAACGTCAGATTTGACAGCTAGTTTAATATTGTAAGACTTTGACTTCAGGAGACACTGACTAAGTGGTCAAACTGATTAGGCTTAATCTTTTCCTACTCACTTGATTTTACATCAGCCTAGCCTTTTTCCAAACTATATTGGGGTCGGCTTCCACTATAACCGGATGCAGCTGATTACCAGTATTTTACATGGAGTGACTGCCTATCTGACCTCCACAACCCAGTTACTGAGTAACACGATACCCCTTCACAAGGAAGCCCGAAAGTCTGACAACCAGTCTTACTAAAGGGCCTTGGTAAGACTAGTTGTCAGACTTTCGGGCTTTTGACTACCTGTAACGACAGTCAAAGATTTACAATTGACAGTACATATTTGATTAAACATCTAAGGAAGAAAGCACCAGATACATTATCCACTAAGTGCGGTTTTCACCAATGAAATTGAACGCGTTCAGCGCATCTAAACGCGTTCAAGACCAATACCATTCATTCCATAACAATTTTGACACTGACAGCTCTTGAACGCGTTTTAGAAATGCCGATCGCGTTCAGTTTCAGTAGTAAACTGATTTCACCTTCACCCTTAGTTGCTTATAAAGTAATTAACTTATCTATACGACATGTTATTGTAATTAAATACCATGGCGCCAGCTTATCGTACGTTAGAAGTGCTATAATGCACAATAGTGTACTTTTCACCTTGCCATGTAACTGATATGACACTGACCTCTATACTTTATAGTAAACTGTGACACAGAATAGATAAGTACAGAAGATCGGTACCAAACGACGAGTGAAAACGGGCGCACGCACTTCATTTCTCGGGTCTCGAGAATTCTCGAACTCCATTTCTCGGGAGCGGGACTACCCAGGAAACCGAGAAATTTACATTTATGTTTAATTTTGTTGTTTATATAAAGAAAAACGTCGCTAATACACATAATTTTTATTTAAATTGGACAACAATCAACAAAATCTCTTGTTAATAACAACAAATTACAGTATTTTTCTTCTTTTCATAGAATATAATCAAAATTAACTTTTTTATAAACTTAAACTTACTTTCGTCTCTCTGATAAACTCTGATTAAATCCAAAACTAATCAAATTAAAAAAAAAAAATTGTTATGAACTAAAAGGAAATGAACTCGATTATTGATAACTATGTGAATAATGACAGCACTTTTTTTGGCAAAGCATTTATAAAATAGTCAGAAAGCCGGCTCCCTATACTGCTGAAATTTCCCGACAGGGAAAACACTCATTAATTTTCTGTTGAAGTAAGCTTGACTGAAATTAGTGCTGTGTATATTTTTTCCAAATTTGGAGACTTTTTGTAATTTTTTTGTGTTCAGGATTATTTAGGCAGTTGAACAGCGATATTAGTGATGTGTTTCATCAATCTCCAATTTTGTCAGCATCACATCGACTAGCCTCTGCGGTTAATAAATTGGCATTTTGTCTACTTAATGCTTCCACAGAAAGTTTAGTTGGCGCTAATATCGTCTGCATTTTCATTTCGTCCTATTTCCATTTCTGTGAGCTATCTAAATAAATCAAGGCTAAGAAAATCATAGACAAATGATCTCTCGGGTTCACGACTTTTCTCGATCTGAATTTCTCGTAAGCGAGAACTACGGATTTCCCGGGAATTCCCGGGAGGAGAGTGCCCGGGAATGAACCCTAATTCGGACCCGCACAGGAAGATCACAAATTAAACTAAATACTCATAGAAATATTAAAAAAAAAACGAAGAAAAATGAAAATGAAAACAAAGTCCTGTACGAAGCCAAAAATCTCTGCATGATGCTGCGACATTTTTTAGACGCTTACGGTCGTGTAGGTGACTGTCCGTGTAACGTGTCTGTGTGTTGCGTTTTCTCTAGCGAGCCGACCTTCTGTTCCCATCTATTTTGTGACTGTTATAGTATTTTAGTATGTGAAATAGCATCATAAGTGTAGCAAGCTTGCACTGGTCTGAAACAAGACTTATATCACGCACGACTCAGTTATAATTTACCTACGGATGAGCAACAAAAAAAAAAATCCATGGGTCATCATCCACCTTCGAAATCACACGCGTATCGATAGATTATTTATCAAAATGGGAACAAAGCATAAGCCATTGTATTATAATGTGTCTATTTTTCTATTATACCCATTTAGTTAACTATTAAAAATAGCGGTGATCATTGAAACTCAGTCACCAGGATGACACGTCACTATGAAACGATTCCAACAATCGATTCGGTCTCGCACCACTGAACTGAGTTACAATGATCGATTGGTATGCAAATCACCGTTTAGTGACCATTAACATAACTATTATGGGTTTTTCTAATAGTATTTTTTATTACGTTTAGTCATTATTCATGCCGAAGCCCGAAGTCTGACAACCAGTCTTACCAAGGAGTATCGTGTTACCCAGTAACTGGGTTGTGGAGGTCAGAAACATGAGACTTACCTAAATATCCCTAACGGGCGAAATGTATTTGAACTATACACCTTTGCCTGACCCTTAGAGGAATGCAGGCGTGATGTGATGTCACCAACATTTTTAATTAAGTATGCAAATGAAATCACGGGCTAACAGTCCAAGCGGTATTTGTCAAAAACAGCGGAAACTATGTAAGGAATGAATATAAATGGTGTTTGTCGCTCTGTTATAGTAATTTGTTAGTCTAATGGGTGCGGCTTCTGATGTAATTTTGTTTGTTGTGTCAATAATTAGAAAAATACCGCTGGTGTTATGCATAATTTTATGTAAAGGATGATTTCATAAAAAAAACTTCATGAGTTATTTTTTTTAACCGTTCTTCTTAAATCAATCTGCCTAGCCTTTTCCAACTTTATTGGGGTCGGCTTCCAGTCTAACCAGATGCAGCTGAATACCAGTATTTTACATGGAGTGACTGCCTATCTGACCTCCACAACTCAGCAACTGGATAATACGATACCCCTTGGTAAGACTGGTTGTCAGACTTTCGGGCTTCTGACGACCCGTAATGACTCTCAAAGATCCATGAATGACAGCCGAGACCAACGGCTTAACGTGATTTCCGAGGCACGGAGGAGTGTCGGAATGTAAAGATGGTCACCCATCCACAGACCAACCCCGGAAAGCGTAGCTTAACCTGGCGGATCGACCCGTGCAGCAGTTATTACTTAGCCACGAGCTCAACGTTTCTTCTTAAATCAGAAAGCTTAATTAAAAGACACTGACACTGGGTGCGGAGGACAGGGTGTTGTGGCGCAGCCTGGGAGAGGCCCTAATGTCCAGCAGTGGACTAGATAGGCTGCGCCGATTGATTGATTTAAAGACGTATTGATTTTTATTGTCCTATGATCATTTGAAAATGTACTTTATATTGTGGTGAGAAATAAATCTTATCTTATCTTTATAGTTCTCCTATGGCATTGGTTTTAAATCTGCAACCCGCCTCATGTAAATAGCAGTACCAAAACTTTCAGACCACCCACTACAAAACAAAAAACGCCAAAAAATCCCCAATTTCCTCCAATTACTATTCACCCAACGATCATACCATAGATTAAAGACTGATCAATAAAACCCGTTTATCAATTACCTATTCATCACACGACGCCAATAACGTTATCTGGTCTCAAAATAACCGAATAACTAACTCACATCACGCTAACTTTAACTAAATGCGAGGTACGGAGAATTTTTGTGAACTTTTAACTATGCATATAGAAGAAGTTTAACTGTTAAGGTATGTTGTATACTTAGTTGAATGAGCGATAGTGAAGCTACGTAATAATTTAAGGCGACGATAGCCGACTTTTAATGATTTTATACTGAAGATCACGTATAAACGAGTAGTATTAATGATTTGGAAAAAATATATGTTAAATTAGAGCATATTTTTAATAACTTAATATGTGAATATTTTAGATTATGTTTATATTACATTAATTATTAATTTGTAAAGTTATGTCTAATGCAGATAAGAAACTGAGAATCACGCAAAAGCGTATTTTTCTGAAACCTTCACCATTTTGAAGATAATTTAACTATTGATCTTTTTGTATACGTGTTTTATTAAAATAGTTTTTGTTTTGTGTATGATAAATTAATAATGCGTCTAACTTGGTACAGCGCTACTTGATGGGCGAGTATAGGCAGGTATATACAGGGTGTTTGGCAGAACGTTGAACATACGAAAATGGTGGATAGGTGGGGTCATCTGCTACTTACTCAGCCCAAATTTTTTTGGCACTGGCCCACGGGATATTTTTTAAAAAAAATTTTTGTCTTTCTTCTTCTTACACCACTTTCTTAACTTTAAAGTGTAATTTTTATTAAAAATGGGTAAAACAGGCAATATTTAGTATAATTTCAATCGATCATTTAATTTTCACCAACTTTGCAGTATTAAATTTCGTAAAACATTTCACTTTCCGTAAAGGTAGAGTTTCGTCAAAAATGTCCTACTTGAAAAAATTATGACATAACTCTTAAAGTTTTTTTTTTATAAAAGCAAATTACATACCATTAGAAAGCTCACACACTAGGGATGTTTTGCTAGAATTGGAACTCCTCAATCATTTTTTGTTTTTTTTTAAATGCAAGTTGAAATTAAGATTTAAGTATTTTTTACATCTTTCTGTAAGTTTGAGGACTCATAACTTTTTTTCTAGCTAACATCTGAATAAAGCAATAATTTTATAAGAATCTGTCAACATAAAAGATTTAAAAAAAATACAAAATATTGCCTGTTTTACCCATTTTTAATAAAAATTACACTTTAAAGTTAAGAAAGTGGTGAAACAAGAAGAAAGACAAAAAAAAATTAAAAAAATATCCCGTGGGCCAGGGCCAAATAAATTAGGGCTGAGTAAGTAGCAGATGACCCCACCTATCCACCATTTTCGTATGTTCAACGTTCTGCCAAACACCCTGTATATCTGCGTCAAGCAAAATGTCTAGATTATTTTAACTTTAAAAGACAATCGTTGTTATGTTCTGTTGTGTCAGGTTATAGGTCATTTTTACCGTAGTCTGTTTTGTTTATATAAAAAAAAAAATGAAAAGCATCACTTTTTTTTCGTAAAATAAAACAAATACTTAATGAACGCCTTCTGAAGACCGTGAAACTAGGATCAACTAAGATATTAGCAATTTAAGAGCCCAATGTGTGTACAATTAGTCCCTTTTAGATATAGCATAGCATCTTCATCTCTCAAGTCTAAGGGTATTTACACACCAAAGCTGCCCTGGCGGCCCTTAGCCGGGCTCATTTTAAACAAAAGTTGTCCAAGTTGCAACGTTCTGAAGTCGGGCTTACCGGCGACACACGGCGACTTTGGTGTGTCGACATCTTTATAATCACTATACATACTCGTAGACCAAAGCAAGCTTGAATCGACAATGTTGTGTCTACGTGAATATATTCCAAACTTGAGACTTATGCCCCTTCCAATGGCGGCGGTAACCATAGTGCGATTTCGATTTTTATTCTCAGAATTTTCGATTTTGGTTGTTGCGTTTTTTTGGTTTTGTGGTTTTATTTTTTTGACGTTGACATGTGGCTTGAATTTTGAATGATGTTATTTGGCAAGTGTCCCGTATTCTTTGGAGATATGACGTGATGCCTTTTGCATGTGAAAAATATCTTGTTTATCGATTTTGCACCCACTTCCAGGAAACCGATTGAGTTGAATTGAATTTTGATAGCCGTGGGCCATGTTTTCTGATAGAAGTAATAATTTAATGCTGTCGTAATAACTCAATAGCTGATCTTATGATGGAGACGAAAGATGCTCCGCTAGAGAAATGGCAAAACAGTTCTAGAAAGTCAATTAAAATTATTTTATACAGAAGTTAGAATGTAAGTACAGTCGACCCCACATGGGTGGCAACATTATGACCTTTGGCTGGCCATCGTAGTACGAATTTCAGTAGTACAAGAGGCCGGTTTATACTAGTCTCGTCTGCTTTGTTGACATTGACATGCGGGTAACTGTACCTAAAGCAAGTCTTGCTATGAGTGATCAAGTCAGAAACTACGACGTAAAAATCGAGTCGCTTTTAAATTCAGCATTTCAGTAAAACACTTCAGTTTTAAAAGGTTTCCACGTTATTCGTCTGCTTTAAAGACTCTCTTCTTATATTATTCACTCCGTTTCTCCAAGACAGGAAATAAATCTCGTATTCCACATATATTTTACGGAACCCTTTTGAATGTTTTAAGCATGCAATTTGTGTAACATCGATTTTAAACATACGGTCTCCTCTGGCACACTTCATTATTAATTATATTTTTTTAACTTTCCTTGGAAATTCTTTAGAAGTAGACAAAATTATTGATTCGTTCTTTATTTAAATATGTAATCAATCACTCGTGTCATATTTTGTAGTCAAGTGCGGTAGTGAACGGTCGTCTCTCCCCTACATTTTGAAGAGTGGAAATTACAATTTGCACATCACACACATTTCGCCGAAGGGTAGGGCAGAGGTGCAGTAGTACACCCAAATTTCGCCAGTTATGTTTAAGTCCCATGTAATAGGAGGCGAGCTTATTGCCATCAACCGGGCACAAATCCAGACTCCGCGCTGCTACTGAGAAATTCCAGATAGAAAATCCCAATAACACTTTGCTCGACCTGGGAATCGCACCCATGCTTAGCAGTAGCTTACAATAAGGCGGTACAATACAATGTCGCCCATGGGCATGTACCCGCCCGTATTATTCTGAATATTTATGAAAAATTATAGAAAATTAACTGATAATGTACATTATTTTGCATAACTACTATTGTATAGAATCAAGTTTTTCTAACTGAACAGACAGCTGTGTTGCTGGGGTGTTTGTTGCGCCACTTCTTCTTCCCAGCTAAGCACTGAAAGGAAGTGGTGAAGGGTGGGCGTTTTTGGGGGACTGTCTTATGTAATTTTGACGTTTGAAAATTGCTGATTCTCAGCCTATTTTGAATAAATGACTTTTGAATTTGAATTTAGACGGCCACGACTCCGGCCAGTCGGAGCCATCTTGTGGTATTGTATGCTCAGCGAATATTTGGCCGTTGCGACCAAGTGCGCCGTGCGCGATTCGTATCGGTTTCTACAGTTTACCTGATCGCTACGACCACTGGTTGTGGCCGACTAGTGCGCGAGATCACCAGTCAGGTTAGCGACCACTAGAATAACGAGCCAATTAGAGGCGCGTCTTCTTGTCTGCTATTAACAACATGCCTCCTGCAATCACCACCAACACGTGTAGCATGACAACCATAGAAACTAGTTTTCTACAGGTTTTGTCGACGGAAGAATAGACAAAATGACATATTGTGATTGTTTATCTGTAATTTTGTCTATTCTTCCGTCGACAAAACTTGTTTATATTGTGGTCATGTTAAGCGTACAGTTCGTTTGCCAAACAGTAAAATATTAGCTTTACTTGACCTTGAATAAAGCTCAATGTTAAATAACCAATATCTTCCTTAGAAATGACGTGTTCACACACATTATTATTCCAAAACGTTTAGTATTAATAAGTATATTTAGTTTAAAGACCAAATATTCGGTTATTTGTATATTTTATTATAAGAGTAGTGAATGACGAGTGTGTGAATGATAGGTGACTTTAGATGACCATAAGATTCTTCATACTTATTAAGAGTGAGGTTTTTTTATTTATTTTAAGCTAGAGGGCTTATAAAAACACGTTCGGTGATGGATACGGGGTAATTTTGATTAAGTTATGGTGTGTGAATCATTTTAACGCCGTTTGTCCACCGCACCGAGAATGGGACTACAACAAGATGATGACAATGAAGTACTGACAGAACATGTACTATGGCCGCGTCATCTTATTTCTCTTGTAAGGTTCAACACTGATTAACAGAAAAAAAATGGATTATACGTGTAGGTTAGTAGTGCAGCAGATGACCAGACATTTTTGCTGCATCACACCCGTAGAGGATAAATCACAAGAAATATCTTTTGATCTGTGATGCACTTTTCTTTCGTCGTTTCATCATGTCAGCCGAAAGACGTCCACTCCTGGACATAGGCCTCCCCCAACTACCGCCATTTCGACAGGTTCTGTGCTTCCCGCATCCAGCTGAGCATTCCTTCGGCGTGGTCCTTCGTCGTCTTTCGTCGTTTAACCCGAAATAACTCAGTGGAATTCCCACTTTTTACCGAGAACCTGCTTGGTTATAACTGAAAAATAAAACCTAATCGAACTCCAACATTCTGCCTATTTATTAGCCAAATCGTATAAACACAATTTAGCACAACACAAACCACACACAGGGGTGATGTAAAACAGCGCAAAAGAAAGTAATTAACATTAGCTGCACACTAACAGACACATCCTGTAGCTGTGAACAAATATGCGTGGCATACTTTCTCTGGACACCCGAAATATGAGTGCAAATGAAGGGTGACCATGGTTTGTGTGAGTCATACACTTTGGCCTAATAATGGCAGGCAGACTTAACTAGTTAGTCCTGATAAATTACTATAATAATTGGCCGTACAGACAGATTGGTGAGTATAATCCCAGTGCCGCCAATGGAGGCATGTGAACGCCCGTATTTTTCTGAATATTCTTTTTTTTTATGTTATTCAATTTAAATTTTTTGAGCAGCGTTTGTGACCTTGCTTTACATTTTTTTTTGGATTCTATTGAAACAGAATCCAAATTGAGCCAATAACATCGGAGATATGGCAAAAAAAAATAAGCAAGGTCACAAACGCTACACAAAAAATTTAATAACATGAAAAATATTAAAGATGAGAAGATCATGAATATTCAGAAAAATACGGGCGGTCACATGCCCATGGGCGACATTGTATGATGTAGGAAATTTGAAAAACAAGTGAATTTTGTAAACTATAATAAAATATTACGAGTTAGAGCGGAGTTAGAGATTTCTTCATCGCATAAAGATTAAACAAAGGCAGTTACAATATAATTTCTGTCAGAATAAAATCGAACCTGCAAAATTTCCACCTTAACTACTTTTAAATTTGAGCCAAACGGCCTATCCGCGATCGAAAGATCACAATGTTTTTCTGTATTTACAACAGGATAACTAATTTCTTTTAATTCAACAAGAATAAATCACTGCAAATAAATCATTTTGATGGATCGTGTCCTAAAACAAGTTCATATTACATATTGCTTACCCAAACAAGGCAGGTTGCCATAGCAACGCGTCGCGTCATGGCGGCGCCTTCAAAATGCAGGGGCGTAGGAAACCACCCCTGAAAACTGGAGGGAAATAGGAAAATAGTTGTTTATGTGGCTCGTGAAAGAATCTTTGAGAAGTAGATTTATTTTGGGTAAATACCAAAAATAACCATTATCAAGAAAAAACACAAAGTAAACAAATTAACCCAGGTCATTTAAAAAAATGCTATCGTTGACATATTTATCTGTTCAGCTTATAAAAACAAAATAATTTTCTATATTCCATCGCATCGCCAAAATTATTACTAAAAAAACCACTGAAATATCAGCATGGCCCATTCTGTACGCGCCAATCACCAAAGCTGAATTCACATACAACCTTTCATATTGATTATTATTATAAAAGAGGGGTAAAACTGAACTAGTATGTCCAGCGGAGGTTTTTATTACCAGTAATGTATGTCAGGGGTTGTAACTGCCATAAGTACTGGTCACCCCATTTTACAGGGGTCGCTTGTTTATGTAAGTTTTGGGAGCGACTAAATGCATTACTAGGAAGATATAGCGTAGCAGGATATGGAATATGTAGGAGAATTTTGATTGCCAACATTTTCCTTACTCCGGGCTGTGTAGGTAAAGTAAGATATCTTGGATTATGTTAATATCTTTTACAACTTAACTCTGTGCCGAAAACTGTCTACGGTCACACAAAAACAATGTATTAGACATTTCTAGAGAAAATAGTATGTCGCAGGAGTGTAGAAGAGTGAATTTTATTGACATTAATCGAACATTTTCATGTGTGCATTTCGTTTGTCATTTTCTGTGAGAGCAGTGATAGAGCAGCTTAGTGGTGTGGCCGTCAGGCTACCAAGTCATAGGTCTCGAGTTCGAAGTCAAGGCATGCACCTCTGACTTTTCGGATTCATGTGCGTATTGTATAATTATCACTTGCTTCAAAAACGGTGAAGGAAAACATCGTGAGGAAACCGGCATGCCTGAGAGATATTTCAGGACGGCATGTGAAGCCAAGTCTGAGGCGGATGGGTGGCTTTAAAACTCTGACACCAGGTTAGTCACTAAACACAGGAAAAGAAGAAGATGAAGCTTATTTGAGGTACATTTTCTGGGCGAACTCGACTGATAAAGACACAGCATTTAAGGCCCAAAAAAGATATCTCCGATCAATGTCTTTAAACTTAAAACTACAGACAGATGCAAACCGTATTTTAACCAGTACAATATCTTGATACTTCCTTGTATTTATATTTTCGAAGTAGCTATGTTTGTAAAGCAAAATCCAGCAAAGTCGTTTTGAACAAGACGAAGAAGTTGTTATTTAAATTGTAAATAACACCCAACAATACCAGTGGAAAATTAACTATTACTAATAATAATATACTTTTAGGAACAACCTGTATCAATTTAAATCACATTCCTCGGCCACTTTTTGTTTTAGACGGTCAGATTGGTCATCGATGTTCGCTCGTAAGTAATAGATAAATATTTCGCTTATTACCCTCGTTGTTGTTTTTGTTACTGTATCATTTTGTAATTATGAACTTAAGCTTGTTTTGGTTGCCTAAATTATGTGGTCGATGATTTTGGTGCACGGTAAAACTCTAATGAGTTTATGTTAGCACCAACTTATTATGTATATAGATGTAAGTACTGAATAAATAAATAAAAAAAAAAAATAAAAAAAAAAAAAAACATCTGTGTGATGAATTTTATAGAAATAGGCGTGACAATAGTAAATTATGTCTATTACCGTGTCAAACTACTTTGGTACGCAGGAGTGTCTAGTGTATGGCCCCAATTATTTACTATAAATTACCAAGTGGTTGGAAAGACTTGACAACAGGGTCGTTTAAGAGTAGACTGCGTAAATTTTTAATGGATCAGGTGTACTACAGTGTGACTGAGTTTTTATCAAGATTTTTTTTGCTAAATTGCTCTGGACATATTGATCTGGCTTTTGGTTGGACTTTTAATAATAATATAAATGTTTGCATGCTAAATGGTGAAATATGGTTGAGCTTTAATGTATCATAAAACCTATTATGTATTACCCATATTTGCAAAATAATTCCATCCATACATACCATTCCATACTAATCTAATCTACATTTTATTTAGGTATATTCATTCTATACTGGATCATTAACTGACCTAACTAATTTGTTATCATTCGTTAAACACGTTTTGATCAATATACGAGTATTTCCACAATAAAAATCCTCAAAACTGTGATATCTATTTTGATGCCACCACACACACCTAAATCTACAGTTAAACATCATCATATCCAAAATGACAATCTTCTATCAATCTTAGACAACAATAGACTCAGCTGAGCCTCTATGCTCTATGGTCTTTATGACGTCATAAACCATAGCCACAATGGTACCCATGAGTCATCTACCCACATACCATACATGTATGGGAAATTTTACTGTAGGATTACGACGAGACCATGTAAGTTGGCTTTGAAATAAGTGTCTTTCTATTTTGTTGGATGATGTAAGATGGTAAGAACCAAAGATGGGATTAGAAAATGAATTTGTCTCCAAACATGGATTTTTAGTACCTTTTGTCAGTGAAATCATCCGTCATAACGTAAAGCTATACATGAAAAAGTTCTTCAATAATACTTGCTATTTGGCCTGTATCTTTTCGACCAATTTAGTTTAACCAGATACGGCTAAATGTGCTACTGCTAGTCAAAGAATTGTCAAATTGTGGACTTCCTCTGCTAGTTTTTACTGGGTTAGTGTTGAAACAATTTTTTTTTTAGATTATCTGAATATAAATTGGTTGAGGTTTAGTTTACTTTGAAGCTAAATCAAATGCAAAACCATTCAAGTTCAAACTCAAGCATCCAATTCAATAAAATGTTCCTCTATTAACTTTGTTCAGGACCACACACCTTTAGAATGAAATGACTTCTCTAAAGGTATTCTACAAATCCTCTTTAAGGAATGAAAGGATGCATTTCCACTCTCTCCCTTGCAATTTAATGTCTATGGTACGCGCCAAGCGTCATTTGAAACCGTTAGTTTCAATCAAAGACAAAATTTCGTAGTTTTATTTATGTATACATAATAGTTACAAAGAAACATTTTTAGTATACATCGATGACATGTTTCCATGTATTTTTATAACGAGTTAGGAATGGCAATGGATAAAACAATAAGTCGTAAAAAATGTAGGACAGCATTCGGCAGGAAAGTTTGTATGCAAAACTGAAGGAAGGTATACTGCGTATGTTAATCAGTTCCTTTTTATTTTAATTCATGTGCTTTGATTTGTGGGTCAGATTAACTTTTTGTGTTATGAATATTGAAGTTATTATTCGTTGTTTTTTTTATCAGCCTGATATTGACTGCTGCACGGGCAATACTGATATTTGTATTTGCCAAATCTTTTTGACTTGCGAGGCCTTGGAGGAAAATTATTTCAAGAGGATGTAGGTCATCCTCTTGAAATAATTTTCATATATCCCATTATTATTAAAGAAGGGTAATTGAGATTTTTGCCAAAATATGTCGTAATCGCGACCCATGTTTTCATTCCGCACAACAACGATAAATTAAAAAGCAATTTTCAGCTTCCGCACACGGTATTCCTTTGCTCAATCATGTGCAACATTAAAAACAAAACTTTCATGACATGTGACTTCAAAAATAATATGCCGTCGACATCTGCCGCATTTTGATTACAATCGTCATTACGACTTATGTCTTCATTAAGTTCTGTGGGGAGCTCAGTTTTGGGGCTTAAATGGTTATTATTACAAATTATTATTAATATTTCATGCGTTTTATGGGTATTATGACATTTTGATGTGCAACCTACATTGTATGGCTGAATGTGATGTCTTTTCATGTCATGGTTTTAAAATACAAAGACAAAATTGCTTCTTTTGTAACCGAAGTCGAATTATTTCTTCATAGCTGTAAACATCCTATAGTCTGCTCATTGCAAGTTAGTAATTTTAGAACAGTAAACACGTAGAAGTCTATTCAATTTTATGTCAAATGATTTGATAGTCTTTAGTTATTTCTGCCAACCAGATAACAAAAGCTAACACAAGACTACTACCAATTTAAGTAGGTCATTAAATCTATAAAGTCACTATACTTGTCAGATTAAAGGCTTGTGCAGACCAGCGCGACTTGTCGCGCGACGCGACTTAAACAATGCAATTTCTAAGAAAACTGTATGGTATAACAATAATCGGCGTCGCGTCGCGCGACAAGTCGCGCTGGTCTGCACAAGCCTTAAACATGTCAAACAAAAATTACGTCATTGCAAAACCAGTAATATCGCGAATTTCCCGATCGTGCTCGCTAACGGTCTCATACCGTTAGGTAGGGCAGCTGTTTGAATATCGAACAGACATCGTGCAATATTGTGTTACCAGCCTGTATTGTTGGCGCCATCCGATAAAGTCATAGAGATTGGGTTGGCTCTGATTTGTGTAAAAACTGCTTTGTGTTCAGAGTAGGTAGGTCATTTATTTTTAATAGATGTAGAATGGATTAGGTGGGTATTGCCATTGATAGATATCGGATAACATGGCGCTTGCAACGTTTTGATAGCAGATAATATTGATATTCACGTAAGTAGTTACCTAATTTGTTTTGAATAGGAAGCATTTAAATTGCATAATCCGATCCCACTTCGTGGTTAAGAATGTGAATAAAATTAATATTTCGTTTCGAATCGATCCCTACTACCAACTGATCCCAGTACGAAATCTGTGCGTCAAGATTGCCCGAAGTTCACTTGTCCGAAGAACGTTTTCCCGAATGATCGTTTGACCGGTGAACAGTCGGTCGATTCTGTAAAATTATTAACGTGAAGCTTAGGTGAAGTGAGCGTGAAGTGAGCTGTCACTGCCACAGAATCGACCGGCAGGATGCTAGGGATTAACACTATTGACAGCTCACTTCACCTAAGTTTCACGGTGATATTTTTACAGAATCGAACGGCTGTTGGTCGAAAGATGATCGTTTCGAGCATTCTACAAAACAAATACCCCAGATAGAAAGTGCAACAGATCATTCAAAAGTTATCGGACGGAAACAATAGCTATTCAAACAAGCATGATTGTTGAAACGTCCAAGTCAATACCTCCATCATTTTGATGGGTGCCTAATTAAAAAGCCTCTAGCCCCAAGGGACGCCATGACAGGCAATGAAGGGGCAACTTACAATGTATTCCACATGTCACTACTGACCTAATTTAGACCTACGTATGATTAACATAATTAATTATACGTTGTGGGTTTTTGAAAGGGTGATGAGTGAGTTCGTCATATTTTTATCATTTCCATCAGTTTTATTATTTGGAGTGCATTAAAAGAGCCTTCATGATAGAACATTATTAATGCTTACGTCCGGTGCACTTCGGTCAGGCAGCCTCGTAAAGGATATGAAAGGAAATGAAATGAAATTGTTTATTTTGATTATAAGATATAAAGAAAAGAAAGAAAGAAAGAAAATACATTTATTTAGTACAGACACGCACACAAAAGGCACACAACACAACATATTATACGGATATCGGAATCGCTTTTACACGTCATATTAAAACAATATTAGATAAGTTCGGCGTTTCCTATCTGACTACTCTGAGAAGAAAGGCCGAAAGAAACTCAGAGGTCACAGTCTCTTTTAAAGTCCAGACATAATCTTGGTCAAGCCATATGAGGACCATGTAGATTAAAATTCAAAATTCAAAATTCAAAAGTCATTTATTCAAACTAGGCTGAGAATCAGCACTTTTCGAACGTCAAAATTACATAAGACAGTCCCCCAAAACGCCCACCCTTCACCACTTCCTAGTGCATTAGCTGGGAAGAAGAAGTGGCGCAACAAACTCCCCAGCAGCACATCTGTCTGTTCAGTTAGAAGAACAAAAAAATAAGATTCTATATAATAGTATTCAAAATAATTTAGATAATTTAGATTACGCAACACAAAACATAATTTAAATTATTAGCCATATGTTAGCTAGCACACGCCAATATACCACACAACATCATCGAGAACTATACTCAGGCAGAAATAAAAACTAAACGTAAACAGAACTTATCTAAATAAAAGCCTCCAGGCATAAAGGGCGTGCCCGCTTACATATAGTTGTAACTGGAAGTTATAAATGATAAACTAGGACCATCGAGATAAAATAAATAAAACAAACAGTTAATTACTAATAACAATAACTAATATGATCAATTGTCGAGGTCACTAGCTAACCACATATTGCAATACAACTCATTAGAAAAAACATTGTAATGAGTAGATTATGTCAACAATAAATTGAAATAAAAAAAAATAAAAAACAATTATATAAACTCATATAACTTGTCAGTAGGTAATCTGGAGAAAGAACATAAACATTGTCTTGAGTTAATCACAGCGACCAACTATTCTTATCATTTAAGTAGTCGTTTATAGAATAGTATGCCTTTGAACTAAGCTTGGATTTTACTTTCGTTTTAAACGCATCAAAAGGCAAATCTAGCAAAGAAGAGGGTAGCTTATTATAAAAGGTTATACCAAGCCCAACAAATGAGTTATGAACCTTATGAAGCCGGTGAAAGGGAGCTCGTAGTTTGTCCTTATTTCTAGTGTTAACATTGTGAAAATCACTGTTTTTAGTGTATAAGTGTATATTTTGCCTAATATATAAGATGTTGGCGAAGATGAATTGGGACGCCACCGTGAGGATACCAATATCTTTGAAAAAATCTCTCAGAGAAACTCTGGCACCTAGCTGGTAAATAGCTCGAACAGCTCGTTTTTGAAGGACAAATATATTTTGAATATCAGCAGCTTTGCCCCACAGCAGAAGACCGTAGGACATAACGCTATGAAAATAACTAAAATAGACTAACCGAGCTGTATCGACGTCAGTGTATTGTCTTACTTTCCTGACGGCGTAGGCGGCCGAACTGAGCCTTCCCGCTAGGCTCGATATATGTGGGCCCCACTGAAGTTTGGCATCTACTGTTATGCCCAGAAAAACTGCCGAGTTTACAGACTCAAGCACCTCTTTATCTAAGACGATGTTGGGTCCTAGATTTCTAACATTTGGTAGGGCGAACTTTACACATTTCGTTTTCTTGGCATTGAGAACTAGGTTATTTGTCGTAAACCAATCCGTAACCATTGAGAGAGCACTGTTTACATCGTCAAAATCTTGTCTATTCCTGTCTACTTTAAAAATAAGAGAGGTATCATCTGCAAACAGTACAACTTCACAGATACCCTTTAAATAGAATGGTAAGTCATTGATATACACTAAGAACAAGAATGGACCTAGTATTGAGCCTTGAGGTACACCTAACTGAACTGGTAGACCGGAAGATTTCACACCATTAACATCTACACATTGGGACCTATTGTGTAAATAAGAATTTATAACGTTGAGAGCTTCGTTTTGAACACCGTAATGACGCAGTTTACGCAAAAGCGTGTCATGGTGCACGCAATCAAAGGCTTTGGAGAGGTCACAGAAAACCCCAATAGCATTTTGCGAGTTCTCCCATGCGTTAAATATGTGTTTCAGCAGAGCAACACCCGCATCTGTAGTCGAACGACCTTTTGTAAAGCCATATTGTTCATTATGAAGGAGGCTATTTAAATTAAAATGTCTAAGTAACTGCTTGAGTATTAACTTTTCAAATATTTTGCTAAATGCTGGTAAGATAGAAATAGGCCTGAAATTGCCAACGTCGTTTTTATTACCTGATTTAAATAGTGGTATGACTTTACTATTCTTCATGAGGTCAGGAAAAGTTCCAAAATCAACACATTTATTAAAAGTAACAGCTAGATAGGGGGCTACGATGTCTATTATATTACTTAAAAGTTTAATGGAGATGCCCCAGTAATCACCAGTGTTTTTAGACTTGAGTGTGGTAAAAACATTAACTACATCACGAGGCGTTACATGTTCGAAGCTAAATAAGGGACTATTTTTAGATACACTACTAAGCAAAAGGTTTTCAGCTTTAGACGGGGATGAATTTAAGGAGCGAGTCGTAGTTACAGGTATGTTGGCAAAAAACTCATTAAACGCCTCGGCTACGTCAGCTGCTTTATTAACTAATTTATTGTCGACCATAATCTCAAGTTGTTTATCTTGTTTAACCGACTTACCCGTTTCATTGTTAATAATTTTCCAAGTGGTTTTTACTTTATTATTGGAATTTTTAATTGTATCGCTTAAAAATTTAGATTTAGCAAAAACACAAACCTTTTTAAATAATTTTGAATAATTTTTTACATGCTCTAGGAAAGGAGTATCAAACCTGATTTTTTTCAAACCATATAACTCGTATAGTCTCGCTCTACTTTTATAAATTCCTGGAGTGGCCCATTGGTTAAAGCCAACGGAGGTGCCATTAATTTGAATAGTTTTGGCCTTGAAAGTAGATTGGTACTCTTTTTGCACAACATCAAAAAGGGCTCCATAGATTTCATTGGGATTCTCGTGTTCTACTATAGATGGCGTAATTCTATGAGCTATATTATTTTTAAACTTATTACAACGACTAGCTGTATAAGGCCTACATTCTATTTTGGCATGGGGAAGCTAGCTAATAAACCACAGTGGTCAGACGTTAAGTCACTTAACACTATTTTATTTTTGGCATCACAATCACTAAATATATTATCTAGACAAGTTGAAGAAGATGCTGTGATCCTGGTAGGTTCAAAAAACAAGTTTATTAAATTATAAGACCTAAACAGATTAAGGAGTCTAATACTTAATGGAGTAACATCTAAAATATTAATATTAAAATCTCCACATAAAATTATACTTTTATTAATTGATTTTAACCTATTGAGTGAATCCTCCATTACCGATTCGAAACTAATAAAATCACCAGAAGGGGGTCGATAAACGCAAATTATAACGTATCGCTCGAGTTCAACACAAGACAACTCAATAGTGCGCTCGATGGAAAGATTAACTAAATCTAAACGTTGTTTACATTTCAACTTGTTTGAAACAAGAACTAAAGATCCACCGCGAATGGCGCTTTTCCTTACAAACGCACTTTGTACAGTAAAATTATCATCATTGGTAAACACTACTTCATGTTCTTTCAACCAGTGTTCAGTCAAACATAACACCTGAACATCATAGTTCTCTATAAATAAACTTAACTCTAGCTCTTTGCCGGACAGACCCTGCATATTTTGATGAACAACATTCAAAATATGCGGCTCACCCGTTGTCGCTCCTAATAATTTAAACTATAAGGCGTATCAAAAGTAGTGTTAGTACCACTACTAACAATAATCGGTGGTACACTACAGGTACCAGTGTCACACTGTATATTGTATGCTAAGAGATTAGCAATTTGTCTCCTACAACTTGGTGGCAAATACATTGTATAATTTGTCAGTTTGTAATCAGTAATTAATTGATTACAATCAAAATATAAAATAGCGTCACTGTGACGACATGTCCTATTATAAATTAACATATTTAAATTATAAATGTGCCTATTTTGCTCATCAGACAAATATTGAGAATAAGGCAAGGCACAGAAAATAAATTTACAACTATTGGTCTCATTAAGATGTAACATCAAATGGACACATTCAATTATGTCCTTTTTTCTTACAGTTAAACTATCCCCATATAATAAAATAACAGTTGAACTGGGGTTTATTTTTGTCAATTTAATACTACTAATTAATTGGCTAATACTGGCACCGGGTAAAAAATTATTTATAACATATTGTTGTGAACACTGATTAAATACTCTACCAAAACCTTGACCATTATTATTAGTGTCTGGAATGGTCTTTTGACGTAGTTGAATGGCAATTTTTTTTGACAATAGCTGTTTTTGTATAGCTCTTGCTGGTACGAGAGAGGAATAAGAACCATGTATGTATGTATGTATTACAAAAACATTGCACTTGTTTGGAAATCTTGGATCATAAATATCCTTCAAAAAGCAGGTGTGCTTGGACATGTTGCATCGACCTCAAATAAATTGAGATAAGTGCAAGAGATTGATAATTTTGAAATGTGCTTCAAATGCCTGCAGCAAACTGATATTTTAAATGACAAATTGCATAGCAGCTTTTAATGACTGGTACTGAATTTTGGCAGAGATTTGCCAAAATTTTAGTTAGGTAGCTCAAATATCACCAAACTAGAGACAATCATAATAATATGGAATCCAAATTACTATTAGCTGTAAGTTTTCTTAAAATTAATAAAATAAAATAAAATAAAAAACTAAAACAAAAAAAAACAGCTGAATAGCATTGTAAAAACTTTGAATAATAAACCTTTCAAGTGTGGCGAGTTTCGATATAAATAATATTCAAATAAAACTTATTGTTTTATTCGAAAACTTTTTATATGGCAAGCTCCCTGCGGTGATCGAATTAGGGAATACCGTAAAACGTCCAGTTTTTTGTTTGTTGAATATCCGAAATTCTTTTGTTTACTTCCATCTTTATGTAAGTTATTGTAATCGTGTCAACCCCTTGTCTTTTATGATTTAGTACTTAAATACTTAAGTTTTTTTTTATTTTGACATACTTTTTACCTACATTTTGGGGTTGAAAACCACATTTTTTGTATAAGATTGTGGTTATAACGTATTGTTTGGGTAAGAATGTTTCTTTTCTACATCAATTCTCACTGCAGTGTTAATTGTTCGAACAAGTTTGCTCTAAATTGCTATCGGTCGAGCTTTTAAACCTGATTTTAATAGTTTCTGTGTCGGATTTATACAGTGAAGTTGATTGTAGGTGTAATTACAGTTTTAACGCGAAGGGCTAACAAGCTCATCGAAATTACATACGCGTTGATCTCGAGATAAGTACTTTACCTTGAGATAATTACTGCTTGAATTGACAAGAGTAATACGTAAGAAGATCACTATAACACTAGAACTGTGATGAAAGTAATAATTTAACCAATTAACATTAAATTTATTCCTTTCAACTTAAAGGTTTGTTCAGTAGTCCAAAGTTGATGGGCTATTAAGTACAAAAAACGACCGTTGTCACATCTCTTAGTATTTTAGAAGTGCAGTAAAACACGAGAAAGCCATCAAAACTTTAACGGGCATTTAGCAAGACCAATTCTCGGCCTTGTTTGAGATAAAAGCAAAATACTGTCGAATTTCTTTTTAACTTCGATGTAAGCCAAAAATTACTTAATTTTTGACTACATTGGGTTCAAAATCGAATGTGAAAAACCCTCAAAGTTTTTGTGATGTCCAATTCAGATTATTTATTTTTAAAACGTCGATAAAATCAGTACCAAACATCGAAGTTTGCCCATTTTGTATAATCTTTTAACTTTTCGGGCCACAAAAGAAACCGCGGGTTTTTGCTGTTAATTTTTTCTTTCACAAATTCCTGAGACTTGATACCTGATCGGAAGGCAAATAATCAAGGTGTTGCAAACAAAAGAACACTTTAAAACAAAAAGGGTAGAGTTCAGAATTATCAGAATTTATATTTTGACTGGAACTTAGATTTCCCGCCTTATAATTCGGTCTGGCGCCATCTTGGGATATTTTATTTAATTTTAAAAGGGTTTTAGAGATTCTTTGTGATCGTGAATTAGTGGCTTTTTGAGGATATTACAACATTATTACGAGCCAAAGTCAAAGATAATGAAGGATTTATTGAATGTACACAAGATAAAAACTATGCATCTTTTATGGAAGTCGCTAAAACGATTTCAAAAGGTTAGTAGGTTCTGTGGGCGATAGTCAAACACAAACCATGATTAAGTTCTCAGTTTTGTTTGTATAATCACCTTTCAAGTGATCCTCAGAGGTGTAGGCAGAGGTACTCTTTCATGTGTGGTCCTTGATAGTAAGCCAAAGACTACTTGTGGGTGTGGGAAGGTAATCATAGAGCATGTTAAAAGTGCATTTTATTTTAACACTTACTTGTTTATCTATGGCGATTGATCTTGATTGGGGCCGTTTATTGATTGACATGAAGTTTGTCTGAGAAAGTTACATGGAAATCTGTTTCCTCAAAAGACCAGTCCCCGCGTTGCCCTTAAATGTTAAAAAAATTATCCAAGATTTGAAATGGATGAATTTCTAAAGCTATATTCACCAGTGTCTTTGTTACTGTTGTTACAAAACATAGCATTACGACTGCTTTCCCCGAAGGGTTTGGCAGAGGTGTACCATCGAAGAAGTTCACATCTATACACGGTAAGGACTATATCTGCTTGCAGCGCCGCCATAGAACCGCGCCGGCAACAGATGTGGTCATCGCGTTCACGGGAATTTGTTTTCAAACTGCTTAGATACAGTTCTTCGATAATACCTATTGTACACCTCCAGTTATGTTTAACACTTTCGATTCCACCTATTTTTCATAGAGCGCATACGCCATGCCGCCATACATATCGCTAGTTAAGTCCAGGAGTGTCACCGGCATTAAGTTTGCGCTAAAGTTAACCCTCGAGGAGTGTCACCGGCTTTTGGTTTGAAATATTGTTAAAATATACAAATGATTTTATTTTCACAGTTTAAAATGCCGAATTCCCTAAGAAAAACCTACATTTAAAATGAGCCCTCCGCGAGAGCTCCCGGCATCCCACATGCGACTTGAAATGAAATAAAATGAAATATTTTTATTACCAGATATAAAATCCACATACCTAACTAAAAGTTTCAATAATTACACACATAGATAATATAACAAATATAAAGTAACATAAATATATCATTCACATTACACACGCACATAGATTTAATAATAAAAAATAAAGGGTAATCGGTAATCCCAGCACTGAACGTGATAAGTCCCATGTAATAGGGAGTGAGCCTATTGCCATTAACTGGGCATAAACCCAGACTTCGGGCTACTACTGAGATATTCCAGACGGAAAAACCCAGCCTCAGCTAGGACCAAAATGTAATTTACCTTTTACTTCTCAAGTATAATCCTAACTATTATAAGTGCGAAAGTGAGTTTGTTTGTTACGCTTTCACGCTAAAACGGCTGAACGGATTTGGATGAAATTTGGCACACGGGTAGACCATGACCTGGAGTAGGACATAGGATACTTTTTATCCCGGTTGTACGTTCCCTAGGGATAATTTCCGACATGCACGCGGGCGAAGCCGCTGGCAAAGTTAGTAGTGTATAGTGTCTCCAATAACGATATCAAATCCTTCATACTTCCTACAAATGTCTGTTATCTACCTTTAGACGTTCCTAGACCACCTTTGATAAGATAAACACCACGCTTGCACTTTGAAACGAAACAAAAAGCCTTTGCAAGCACTTAATACTGCACTCTGTTATACAAGGTACTAGAACCTTCTAAAACCTTGCTTCCATGAAACGTCAAAGAAAGAACACAAAAGACTCGGCACTATAAAGGTAACTTCAATTGGTACTATTCATGTATGTTATAATGACTATAGAAAGGTACTCAGTGTGGCCATGGTGGGTAAATTTTGAGAGACATTCCCGGTATTTTTTTGGAAATAACAATTTGGAGGAATTTTCGACGGAATATTTTAGTTTGTTAAGTTTTGTTTATTATATAGATAATGTTTTTTTTTGTGTGAATGTTTGTATTGGATTAATAATTAGATCATTTTTGGAGAATATAAATTGAAAAATATTACTTCAAATTTCCCTTTCATTTGTTAATCTCACTTTTATAATACGATTATCAATGTATACGTATATTATTACTATGTATGTATATTTGCAAGTCTTTTACCTGCTAGTATGTGACTTTGCACGCAGGCTAATAACACAAAAATGCACTAAAAAATAATGAAAACTTACAAATTACTTAAAAGCGTGCAAATACCTTGCAAATTGCACAGGGTGGAGCCAAAAGTCATCGACATTCCATAAAAGACTAGAACGAAATCAGACAAATAAAATGTTTGCATGATAAAGAAACATTAATATAAAGGGCGCCACGAATGTCAGAACCATGAAGTGTCATTAACACGAAGTACTAATTAATTTAATTATGCTATCTTATTAGTATTTATTTTTATGTGCAAAAATAAAACAAGAGCATGTTATAGAGATAACATTCACGCAAAAATAAAGTCTATAATGATACTTAATCATGTTACATTATGGTGAAATTAGACTAAACCCTAATTGGTTTACTTTTATTTCTCTGAATAAAATAAAAGTGATGTAGTATGCTATCTACTGACAACTATCAAGGAAATATTACATAGCTTGGTTAGTTTTACAATCCTTTTTTTTGAACTCAATTTTGAGAATTCCTTTCCCCATTGCAAAATTTGTCTTTTTATTGTTCTCTAATTGTATAGTTAAACTCAGTCCCATCACAGAATATTTTCTTGATCATACACGATAAAAATCTCAAAAAAAGAATAAGGACATATCAGGACAGTCTCTCCTCTTTCAAAACTATAGCCACACTACACAGCACGTTCCAGCCATAGATTTATGTGCACCTTTATGCCCACACCCGCCCGGCGGCAGGTGATGGACGCACGCGCATCCATTGTTGTTGGGGGCTCAACGGTGGATGGACAGAAGGACGAATGAACGGTGGCTGTGTGCGACGTGATCTATGTAGGTTAGATTTTACGATATTTTTATAGTGGACTAGCTTTTGCCCACGCTTCGCCCGTGTGAAGGTCGGGAGTTATCCCACGGACGATACAGTGATGTTTCTTATTCTGACGATGATAATGGATTGTCTGATGTAATCCAAGAGCTGTAACGACTTATTGTGAGGCTGGAAGATGGATTCCAGTGTTCGTATCAGTAGACTATCTACTAAAAGCCGTACATTTGTCATCTATGGTCTATTAAAATCCTTGTTTCCAATTGACGTTCTTTCAACTAAAACAAACATCAACTTTATAGTGGTATAAATAAAGTTGATTTTAGACTGACTAGTACTGTTGAAAAAGTCGTAAAAAATTTGAAGTTATAGCGCATTACAATTGTTTTTCCTAAAACTCGTGTTGGTTTACATGTTTGGCAGATAAATTGCGAACGCAGATTACATACAACATGCAATCCACGGTGCGCTTGCTTCTTAGAACTGCATCGAAATGGTATTCACAGATTTGAATTATTTTGTATTACTTTGAATCAAAATATGTACTAATAACTAAGCTAATACCACGCCAACGTTTCATTTCTATAACATACATAACATCACGCCCGTATTTCCCCGAAAGGTTAGGCAGAGGTGTAGGTACACCCACATTTCGCCAGTTATGTTTTAAGGCCATCAACCGGGCACAATTCCAGGCTGCTACTGAGAAATTTCTGATGTAAAAACCCCGAAAACACTTTGCCCAAACTGGGAATCGAACCCAAGACCTCATGCTCAGCTGTAGCGCTTGCGACCACTAGAAAGAAAGCAAGAAAAATTGTTTATTCTGTACAAACAAAACGCACATATAAAGACAAAAAGACATAAAATACACACATACAAAAGTAGCCAAAGGCCTCGTGTTCTACCAATAAATAAAACATAAATAAATTAAACAATGTTGTTCATTGGTTCACTAGGCCAACGAAGCAGACCTTTAATTTGTGCACTGCAAAATCAATCAAAGAAAATCTCTGACATCTGCGTTGACCTTAAAAGGAGATTCTTTAAAGAAAAAGTAATGGATTCCGCCAATGAACGGCAGTAGGAAAAAAAAAATTAAGTACGCGGATAATGTAGTAATCATTTTTTCTAGAAAGTCTACAAAAATCCATATTTCACATTCTACCTACCACATGCAACAATGGCAGTGTTTATCCCACTTTTTTTTTCACTTTCGAGGATATTGAAAAAAGCTCAATTTCAATGGGCATTTGAAATAAATATCTTGTATACAGTTCGTGGTCACGGAGGTTGTATCCGTCAGTCACGAATTTGTAAATGGCTTGAGGGATTTCAAGACATTTCTGAAAAGGTAATACTTTCGATGGAAAGGGGATAATAGTTTTGTTTATATCACGAAGATTACAGTGTTTATGATAACCCAACAAAACTAAACGTAGTGAGTGTCTCTGGTAAAACACTTAACAGATTTTGTTCAAATTGGTAGAGAGGAAGATTGCTCTTAGAAGAAACACTTACAGCATCCACTTTCTGCATCTCTATAGGTTCAAAAATAAAACCTAGGATACCTACACATCTAGAATTAACCAAACCCCAACGATAAAACTCTAGTCAAAATCCTATACTATTAAATAAGCAATATTTGTCTTATATATAAAATTCTCGTGTCACAATGTTCGTTCCCGTACTCCTCCGAAACGGCTTGACCGATTCTCATGAAATTTTGTGAGCATATTTAGTAGGTCTGAGAATCGGCCAACATCTATTTTTCATACCCCTAAGGTAGGTAGGTAGGGTAGGTAGGGTAGGTAGGGTAGGTAGGGTAGGTAGGGTAGGTAGGGTAGGTAGGGTAGGTAGGGTAGGTAGGGTAGGTAGGGTAGGTAGGGTAGGTAGGATAGGTAGGGTAGGTAGGGTAGGTAGGGTAGGTAGGGTAGGTAGGGTAGGTAGGGTAGGTAGGGTAGGTAGGGTAGGTAGGGTAGGTAGGGTAGGTAGGGTAGGTAGGGTAGGTAGGGTAGGTAGGGTAGGTAGGGTAGGTAGGGTAGGTAGGGTAGGTAGGGTAGGTAGGGTAGGTAGGGTAGGTAGGGTAGGTAGGGTAGGTAGGGTAGGTAGGGTAGGTAGGGTAGGTAGGGTAGGTAGGGTAGGTAGGGTAGGTAGGGTAGGTAGGGTAGGTAGGGTAGGTAGGGTAGGTAGTTTAGGTTAAGAACACAACGCCCAAAGTTTAGAACAAGACAATAATATCAATAATGACATGGCAGCATAGAATTAGTAAGTACTCTACTATCATGGCAGCATGGAATTAGTATGTACTATCCTATACGATTAAATGAGCATTCTCTATTTTGATCAGAGCAGAGCTCGGTCGACCAGGTACTAAATATAAAAATGAAAAATAACTTCTCATCTTTTATTTAGCTCTAGCTCCTGCTCGCGGCTTCGTTAGTTTTAAATGTCTTGTTTATAACATAAATATATTTTATGATACTCGGCAATACTTGTAGCTTTCCATTTGTGAAAGAATTTTCGGAATCCGATCAGCAGTTTCGAAGATAACCGCCTTCATACAAAGTCACAAATTTTACCCCTTTATTACGAGTATATTAGGTAAAAATACCGGTATTTTTTGGAACGGTATCATTGGCCTTGGTGTGATACCGGTACCAGAGTAGTTCCAGTACTATTGGTACCGGTATCAGACGTAGTACTTGTACACACGGCTGAAATCAAGCTATACATTTCCAGTTTATGCTTATCTCGCATTGCATAGGATTTCCGTACAACGCGAGGTCAGCTTATACTGGAAATGTATAGGTTGATGTGTAGCCATGTGTACTATTGGTATTTCTAATCAGTCTCGGTATAGTACCGGTATCAAACAAATATTTCCGTAAGTTAAAGTGAGACAACAGATATATTATTATGTAGTAAGTAAAATGTATAATTAATAGTCATGAGAAAAGATTCTTCAAGGTTGCCAACTGTACCAGATTCCTCGTACAAATATGAGATTTGAGGTACGCGCCTGGTATCTGATTTTGGTACCGGTACTTCTAAGATGGAGTACTGATACTCGTTGAACCGGTACACGTCTGGAATCGGTACTCAGGTACCGAAATGGCAAGAACCGCTTAGTACCGATACTGAACCTGTACTTGTGGTACCGGTTCCAAGCCGTGATTAGGATAGATTAAATATTCTATAAAAATAATTCATATAATTACAACTAAATATAATTTGAACCATGACCATGCTCTTTGAACAATCCCCATAATGACTCCGAGTTACAAATTACCATGGATTCAAGACCACCACAGAGGTACGGTCGCACACAAAAATGTTTAAATGTCGGATTATGGTAAGAACCATCTTTTTTTGAAGTCAAATGGAACCCGTGCTCAGAAATCGTGGTAATTACTTTTGTTAAGGAAATTGTGTATTTGAATTTCAAATTGTTAGTATTGTGGGGAGTGAAGTTATTAGAATAAGTAGTAGTTTGAAGCTTTTTTTTATTTCTATCTATATACAATGTCGCCCATGGGTATGAGCCCGCCCGTATTTTTCTGAATATTCATGACAAGTTATCGAAAATTAACTTAAAAAGGGGGGGTCTATCTTAATTTTTTTTTAATTTTTTCTTATTATCTTTTTTCAATATCCCGCTATGATTTTATGGACTTAAACTTGTGTATTTTTTAATAAATACTGATTTTCTTTAGAAAAAAGTTCGGGAGGTGAAGAAATTTTTTCGGTCGACAAATTTTATAAAGAAATGTTAGTTAATGCGATAAAATAAGTCATAAGCTTTTAGAAATAATAAACAGAATCTAAATCGATCCAATGATATAGTAGATATGGCAAACGCTACTAAAAACAATACAAAATTGAATAACATGAAAAAAATATGAAAGATAGATTTTACATTTTAAAGTACATTTTAACATCACGCTACGGTTCTTACGAGCCAAGGAAAAAAAGTCAGAAAGAAAAAAAAAAATTTATAGCGCGGGCGGGCGATGCGATACGATGGTCGGCGGATAAACAAATTTCACGTGGACGAAATCGCGGGCAGAAAGTAGCTAGTTGTTGTTTTATGATTCCCTTTTAAAAAACATTGAGCAAAATTTCATAAAAAAGACATCTTAGTAAATACTGAAAAATGTTTACATTTTTAAAATTCTGGCAATATCTTTGAAAATTGTACTATTTTTTCTCCGCTCTATAAAAATTATTTGTCAGATTTTGGAACTATTGCTAACTAATCATGAAAATGCCACACTAATTATCTTTTCAAATCTCTAGTAAAGTACATATAAATTATAAGACTGCACCAATAACACATCGAACAGTTTTGTACCGGACATTACATAAAAGTGTAAGAAATACCTTCAAATACCGTCTTCCATTGTTTTTAATATTTTAATGACACATAACCCATGAGTTATGGCACAGAACACCATAGATCCTTTTATCTATGCTTTACGTGCTTTTAAGTTATGCTTCTGACTCCTTTATGCCTCCGGGTATGGTCCTGTTAAGTTATAGGTAATTTTATGTTAAAGCTGATGTTTTTCAATGTGTTTTTGGCTTTGTGGGTGGGCAGAGATATGATGAACAGTTGAGCAAGGTAAGGGCCAGTTTGACCTTAAGTTATTTTTTATTTAATTTAATTTACAACTAGCTGTTATATATATTATGTACAAGAATGTAAAAAAATAAATAAAGGGAAGAGCTCATTGGGCATCAAAAACAGAGGGAAAAATACCCAAAAGGCTGGCAGCATTGCCACGTTGGATGGCAGTGCAACAGTAAGTTGAGTTCAAAATAGCATTGGGTTTAGTGTTTTAGCCTACCAGTAGTGCTCTCTTCCAATACCTACATATAACATCATGCTTTGGCTTTTCTAATTTGACCTTCTGAAGGACAAATATCAATTGTTTCATAAATACAGACATTGTCACGTTATTATCGTGGACGTCCACGTCCATAAAATTTATGGAAATACGTGCACGTTATAACTTTATCGTCGACGGAAAAGCGTCATCATTTTATTTCCAATATACATTTTACTTCCCTATGTAATCGTGATGTCGTGGACGTCCACGATAATGACGTCATCTTGGAAATGATTAAAGTGTATAATGTCAAAGTGAAATAATTTATTTCATTTAGAAATCGATTCGATAAAAGGCACTTTTGAACGTCAAAAGTTACAAAAAAAATGAATTTATTCTAGTCTTCCCTTCCAAAAGGTAGTTTTCATATGGAGAAGAACGGGCAAGAAACTCCACCGTAACTCTTTTCAAATGTTTTACAATATTTTGTATACATTAATTATATATAATAACGTAATTAAGTAAATGAAGACGATACCCCTAGAATAAAATTCCTGTACCACAATAGGTAAAAAGAATTAAAAATCAAGCAATGACAGATAAACTAATTAAGTTATAGATACATGGTGCTCACATATTTACAAACATTGTAAAATTAGACGATTTTCCTAAAATTTTACAATTAATAAGTCAGTGTGTGAGGAAGTAATCACAGAAAGTAAAATCAATGTCCTATAATAAAAAAATATAAATTATACAATAGGAATGATGCCCGGGTAAAAAAAAATTACATTCTAATTAGTCCGTCAGTCAGATAATAAAAAAATATTAGACACGTATTTTTTGCTTTATCATATTAATAAAAAATTACTTAAATAAAACGCATTTTAAGTTGGGGAGTGGGGGTCGATACGTCACTAGTACGTATAAAATCTACATACTCGTGACGTCATGGCACATTTTACCACAATGTATCGTCGTCATCTTTAGATTTCGTAAAAAAAGAAAAAATACGTGTCCAATATTTTTTTACAATCTCAAAGACGGACTAAATAATTTTTTTAGTCACCATACCTATTAAGTTAGCAACCAGTTTGATTTTGTCTAGACTTTAAATTATCCTATGGAGCAGGACCAGCATGTTTCCAAGCATTCATATCTTGGATATAATCCTCTAATTTGTAATATGCTTGTTTACAAATTGTACTTTTTACATGAGTTTTAAATTTTCTTTCATTTAATTGTAATTATCACAAGATATTTTTTGTACCGCAACGACGTACGGTCGTAATAGCTACAACCAAGTATCACAAAATACTATGAACCGAATAGCAATGAAATAATAGTCCTGTGGTGTTAAATTCTTTAGTCCTATAGAACTACTTTATTCAAATCAAGCTTCTCAATACAATCGATCACAAAGGTGACACGACGGAAAAAAAACCGTAACACCATAAATGGCAGACGGCAAAAAAACCGCACACACAGTCTATCTGTTTACCTGGACATTTCTCGGAAACTGACCGGTGTTATCAGATCCGCTACTTTGTATATTCAAGCTTTTTGGTTAGAAGGTGACAGCAGAATAAATAGGCAGTGGTATTTTAAATAATGTAACTGAGATTTACGTCCGGTCTATCCTGGATAGTTAGCTCCGCTACCATCTTGTTGACTAGCTAATTCAAATTCGAGCCTAAGAAAGGAGAAGAAGCATCTTTGGTTCATATAAGTATAATCAGCATATCACAAGCCTCATCTCTGTAAGAGTGACTGGGCCATAATCCACCACGCGGGCCCAGTGAAACTGCATCGGGATAAAAGAAAAAAAAAGGTTTATTCTGCACAAACTAAACGCACATAACAAAAAAAAAATGGTTGATAAACTTACGTAAAAAGCACCCATTTATTTGTACAGTTAGTTAGCTAGAGTAAATAGTTTGTGTTAAAAAATTTAAAAGTTAATTAGTAAATAAATCAATATCTCACAAAAAACAGAAAAGTATCCTTCCAAAATATTCATTTCAAAGATAAAGATAAAGATAAAGATATATTTATTTGTAAGCATGTGTAACATTATACATATAAATGCAAATGTGGATGTAACGTGAAAATCTGTGAGTTGCAACATGTTTTGCCATCATTGGCGTACAAAATAAATTATTGCCACTTGCAATACAACACAATCATGAGTGAGAGAGAAAAAATTAAAAATACAAAAAAACAAAATATGCATAACAAAATTTAAATATAACACAAACAGATTAGAAACTATCATTTAAAAAATCTTTGACACAATAGTAACATTTTTCAGTAAGTAACTTCTTAAGTTCTCTCTTGAATAAGTTTGGCTGGTTAAAATTTTTGATAATCTCTGGAATCTTATTATATATTAATGGTGCCATACAAAACACGCTTTTATGAAGGAGTGCTGTTTTCACAGAGTGAGGCTGTAAGAAGTTCTTATATTTAGTACGTCTATTTCTAGTGACATTGTCCGACAAAAGAGGAAACCAGTGAGGATTGCTTCTAACAAATAAAGCTATTTCCAAGATGTATAGTGACGGAAGTGTCAGTATATGGTATTTTATAAACATTGGATGACAGCTGTCGGTATTTTTGATCTTAAACATAGCCCGAATACACCGCTTCTGCCTTTTAAACACCATGTCGGTGTTTGTCGAATTACCCCAAAATATTAGACCATATCTAAGCACCGATTCAACAAGTCCATAATACGCCATGAATAATGCGTTTCTATTCACTGTTGGTGCCAGTTTGTACATCGCAAAAGATAAACTACTTATTTTTGTACAAAGGTCTTCTGTGTGACATTTCCAATTGATTCTACTGTCAATTTTTAAACCGAGGAATTTGGCTGTTTCTACTTGATTAATTATATTATTGTCATGCATTAATTTAAATTCAATTGAATTTTGAGGTCTTTGACTGTAGTTCATTACATTTGTTTTATTTATATTTATTTTTAGATTATTATTGATTAGCCATGTTATTATAGAGGTTAGTGCTTTATTTATGTCGTTTTCAAATAGATTTTTATCATTACATGTAATATTTACTGTGCTGTCGTCTGCAAATAATGTCATAGGTTGCACAGTTGCATTAGGGAGGTCGTTAATGTAGGTAATAAATAGCGTAGGTCCCACTACGCTGCCCTGGGGAACACCATATCTGACTCACCATCTCAAGATTGTATTATTCCAAAATATATACAGGATAGCAGGGACGTCGACGCGAAAACTGTTACCATGGATTGAGTACGTGATTCTGAACACCCCCTTTTTTTGCGCGGAAATTATCAAATAACTTCTCCCGCTCTGGGCGGAGCGGGAGGGCGTGTCAGACTTTTACTGACTAAAACCCACCCGTGTTCCTTCTGTTGCCTGTGTGCCGGGGCCACGATATCCCTTTCGGACAAACTCGCAACCCTGGCAGGCATTGGCCCTAACGGACCCCGTCAGATTCTGAACACCCATGCGTTGAAATTTTTCTGTTCCATACAATTTGACCAATAGGTAAACTAGGTAGGTAGGTTTGACCGTAGGTATTGCACTTTTCTGTGAAACAGTCGATTTTTTTTAAATAACCGACGAAAAATTTCAACGTAGTGGCTTTCAGAATCATGTACCGAATCCATGGTAAAAGTATTCGCGTCGATGGTGCCACCATGTATAATATATTATATATAACAGTTATTGTCATTAATATTTGTTGTATTTGCCGCGTACCGGAAGACGTAGCGTTGCAAGGCTTCCAGCATGGTGGACCGATGACGTTGTGAAGTCCGTAGGAATCCGCTAGATGCGGGAAGCATAGAACCGGGCGAAGTGGCGGCGGTCTATGTCCAGCAGTGTACGTCTTTCGGCTGAAATGATGCTGATGATTATTTCAAAACTTGCTTTCCTCTTGCTCTATTACCAACTCATTTAATGAAAGTAAATAAATTTTTCACAGAACTTCGGTTAATTCTAAGAAGGAAAGTCGACTCAAAAACTAAGTTAAAAAAAAAACAAAAGCAAATGTACATCGTATAACAAGAATTTATTCTCAAATAGATAGGGTGTTCTTTATGAAGTGTGAAACAGTCGTTATTAAGCTGATAAATTAAATGAATGACCCTATTTTGTGCCCCAGACTGTCTTAGTAAGGAAGCCTCTATGTTGTAGAACTAAAGATACAAATTCACTTGTTTTTTTTTGTTGTTTTAATTAAGATTTTGGATCATAAATCTCAGTTTTTTGTGGTCCAGTTTTGTTTTCGTTTTTCTTTTTTATAGGCTTTGCTTTTGACCAGTTACTATATTACGGCAAATGATTATTATCAAACGATTTTAGTTAGCGGTGTTGATGACCAAAGCGCTAGATTGTTAAGTACTTACCCCCATAAATAAGTCATCAATTTATTTCTTAGAGTAAGTTGTATAAAATGTCTTCTTCGATAAGCATCTAATTGGCTTTTGAGTTAACATAATCTAATAATGCCTTTCTGTTTTGTTTACAGGTATGCAAAGAACTATCTTAGAAATGGTAATGCATTCGAAACGTAAGTTCATTGATTATTATCAAGTTAATTAATTAAACTTTAGAGGTATGAGAAACAGGGTGGAAAGTTCATCATTCTCCATAGAAAAGAGAGGATCCTCCGACCATATATGTGTTGAGTCTGGTGGGCAACTGCCCAACGGTTGCTATCGGGTTCTTGTGTACATATTAATCGGCTTGCAGAATGTAGGATATTGCGTGTTGTCAGGTGCAATGCGTATGTGGCATTATATAAAACTTGAGATCTCTCAGTAATGTGTCATAAAATAACTTAGCTCATGTAACATCGACACCGCTTCACTTGTTACAAAATATCAACTCTGTACCCATATGGCTGAACCCTATCTCTTAAGATACAGGCTTGACCTAGTTTAAAGGATAGTCTACATAATTGTGCTTAAATTGAAAAAAAAAAATGTATAACCTACAATGTATACAGTGCAATGTGTTATTGTTTTATGAAATAAATACTTTTTATTTATTTATTTATTTTATTAGGATGCTAAAAATTTTACAAATCCAAACAAAAGTAAAATCCATAGAATTGATTCCTTCCGAATCGAAAAAATAACCTCCTCATAAATAGTCTATATAAACAATGACGCCCATGGGCATGTGACCGCCCGTATTTTTCTGAATATTCATGACAAATTATCGAAAATAAACTTAAAAAGTTTGTTCTATCTTTAATTATTATTTTTATTTCTTGTTATTTTTTTTTCAGTATCCTGCTATGATTTTATGGATTTACACTTCTATAATCTAAAAAATGTTGTTAATCCGATAAAATAACTCATAAGCTATTAGAAATAATAAACAGAATCCAAATCGAGCCAATAACATAGAAGATATGGCAAACGCTACTAAAAACATAAAAAAAAAAATAACATGAAAAATATTAAAGATAGACCGTTTTTAAAGTTAATTTTAGATAATCTTTCATGAATATTCAGAAAAATACGGGCGGTCACATGCCCATGGGCGACATTGTATATACGAGTATAAGTACTTATACAGGTTCTCTACTACATAACATATATTTATACGGGTTCATTGCCCTCTGATAAGAAGTATAGAGAAACATTCTCTAACAGCTGATAGTTTATCAAGATCTCAATCAAAGACGCATTCATTGAAGAGTTTATCTATTTTCTTTAGTACTTTCTTATTAGTCCTTCTTTATTGTGGTGCCTGAGAGATATTTCTCGACGGCATATGAAGCCAAGTCAGAGACCCATGGGCGGCATAAAAACTCTGACACCAGGTTAGTCACTAACCACACGAAAAGAAAGAAGAATATTGTGGTAGTGTAATTTGTTATGTAGGCTTTGGAAAAAACTGGGTCATCTTTCGTCTTTTGTGTTTGAAGGTGCTGATAAACTTGAGCATTTGCTTGTAATGAGCATTGTAAATGTTACATTACAGAAAAATTAACGGGAGCGTTTTAGCGAGCATTCTATTGAGCCTTCTAGCGAGCATTCTAGATGACAGTAAATTTGCTTCGAGCTTTTTGCCGAGCCGAGCTATTCTGTCATCGTTCCGCGGCCGCCCTCACTGACTATTGACTTACCACCAGACAAGCAAACTGTACAAATGGCTGAATGGACATAATTTTTATGACATGAATGATTTCTTTCACTTGAAAATATAAAATGTGTGTGTAAATGTGTATTAATGTAAATGTTTGTGCTGGATCTTGAATGACTATTATTGTTTTTCCAAATAATCTGCGACATTCTATATTTTACCTTTAGCACGCTAAACATGTGGACATTATATCAAAACCAGACTATCACAACTTTATACAATGTTTAAGGCAAATAAAGACTTATCTTTATCTTATCTTAAACTTAGGGGATGTCGATGAAAACGGGTATAAAAGTCTCTTTTAAAACATTAAAAGCCACATTTGAACAGAAAAGTGCATACCAACCATACATACCGTTATCTAAATAAATAATAAACAAACTCTTCTTTTATTTTCAACCAGCATCACAATATTTTTCAATCAATTTTGATGTTGACTGACAACACACAATATATTTCGAAGGTATTTTTAATTTGATGCCTTGTTACGCGTTCTGGTCATTAATCAACTGTATTATCTCTCTGCCTACGACGAAAGACGCTAGCGTGAAGTTTACGCATTCATTAACTTGTTCGGTTAAATTGACTGGAATTCGGAACAATTATCTTGAAACTTGGAAGATGCAGGTTCATGATTAGTTGTTTTGTAACTGGGTTGAAGAAGTATTTCGGAACATTATTAATAATAACTGTTTATTTGTGACTACAGAGAATCCATACAGTGGAGTTAGTAAATAAAATTTTAGACTAATTTTAGTATCCAAATAATCTTCTTCTTTTCGTGTGGTTAGTGACCAACCTGGTGTCAGAGTTTGAAAACTGCCCATGGGCCTCTGACTTGGCTTCACATGTCGTCGAGAAATATCTCTCAGACAAGCCGGTTTCCTCACGATGTTTTCCTTCACCGTTTTTGAAGCAAGTGATAATTAAACAATACGCACTCCGAAAAGTCAGAGGTGCGTGCCTTGGATTTGAACTCGAGACCTATGACTTGGCAGTCCGACGGCCATGCCACTAAGCTATCACTGCTATCCAAATAATAATCTTATATTGGGTACATTTATAAGCGAAAACTTACTAAATTAATTCATTTTCTGGTTTCTTCTTCCAGACGTGTTATTGTGAGCTATTTTGTAACATGAAATAGCTCATGCTGTACTATAGTGTAAAGATTGGGGCAGCAAATTGCTCAGACTCGAACGATGCTCAGACCTTCAGTTATAAAATCTGTTAGGTTAGATTACTAGAAGTTAGTTAAAATGTCACAATTGTCTTTAGTTTTATTATTTACCTTTATAAATACCCACTAACGTATCTTTTAGATATTTTCATACAAAATCCTTTCTATTCTTGATTTATCTGGTAAATAGTGCACCGAAAATCAAGCCTTACAGCACTTATTTTTTCTAATAACCAACAGCTTCTTAGACACATTCCGACCTCATACAAAATGTACCATTAATTCATGAATATTTTGTCACCAATATTAGGTAAAACATTGAATAATGTCACCCACACATTCATTTGAAGACGAAAACTCATTGATAAAGCAACCGGTCAAAAAGAAAGTGTTTGCTCTATGGAAAGTGAAAAGAAAAGCTTTGTTTAATCATTGTTTATGGTAGACTTTGTGGATGTGTCATCTTGGACACTTCGTAAATTCTCGTATTCACAGACCAAACGTCTGAGTCGGTCTTAGGGCGAATTTCTCCAAACAAAACTGGAAGCGATCAGCTCATGTAAAACAAGTGCTGTCAGTGTCAATATTCCACAAAAATGAGGCTGGCAGCTCTTGAACGCGGTGAAGATGTGCTGATCACGTTCATTTTCATAGGTCGAAATGCACTTAGTCGCTAATGAAGAATTAACTAACGATTGAAAAATTTTATGTTTTATTATTGGGTTTTTCCATTTGCAATTTTCTCAGTAGCAGCCCAGAGTCTGGATTTGGATGGCAATAGGCTCGCCCCCTATGACATGGGACTTATACATCATTGGAAAAAGTGGGTGCACCATAAACCTCTGCCCAACCCTTCAGGGAACTCAGGTGCGATGTTATGTTATATTTGTTTTGAAAAGTTTTGAGTGTGAATGTCCTACCCCAGGTCATGGTCTACCCATGTGCCAAATTTCATTCAAATCTGTTCTGCCGTTTTAGTGTGAAAGCGTAACAAACAAATAAACTCACTTTCGCATTTATAATATTAGTTAGGATCGAAAAATTGCTCACAAAATATTTAACTTCATATAAGTTAGTAAATCGGAGCAGCATAGAGTTCAATCGGATTATCAAATAAAAAGAAAGTAAAAAAAAAAAACAAGTAAAATTTCTGTACACTCACAATCTATAAAACAACTTAATAAAGATTGAAGATATAAAGTACAGGGAAATGAAGATAGAAAGAGACAACAACACAAATCAAACGAACCAGAAAAGGACAGAGAATCTGCAGTTGATTGCACTTTGATTGTGCATTCCAGTTTAATAATTAAAAAGATTAAAAGAAAAAGGCTGTGTCCAATGAGGTTTTAATGCGGCATTTCTTTCTCCGTGACTGATTTTTTAATATCTAATGTTTCTAATAATAAATCTCAGGTTTTTTTAAACATGACGTAATGGTTTTGATGATATTTCATCATAGTCATAAAAAATGTTTGGGCGGGATTTTTTTAATCTATTTTTATAACTGAAGTCATAAAAATTAGATAATGCTGTACGTATGAGGCTTTGAATTGTTTTAGATATGTGGACACCTCCCACGTTTTAACGCAGCCAATTATTGGGACATTTTGTGAGATATTATTTAAACACACATACACGCTATGAAACTGATTTACATCCGTAAGACGTCCTCGTAACATAAGGGCCAGTTGAAAACCGGCATCAGACATTAGTTGTCTGGCATTTATTCTGAACTGGGCCTATTTGGCGCAGCCGTGAGGCACACAATATTATTTTAAGTTATCTTAACTTTTTCTGTATTTTTTTGTTTTTATGTGAATTCACATAAAAACAAAAAGAATAAATTGTGCTTTAACCTGAGTTAAATACATTTATTCTCTTTATTTCTGCTTTTGCACAATTCTCTATCTCGCACGATAGATACTTACTTAAATGTAGAAAAATGCCTACGTCATAGTATGGTAAAGTTTTAATTTAGGTTATGCTCCTCAACTATTTCTAACAACTGCAATTCTTAAAGCCAGAATATACAGTAAAGATCAACCTGAATACCATGATCAGTCTATAATAATTCCACTACTGGGACTGAGGCCTCCTCTCTGTGAGAGGGAGTGGGCTGTAATCCACCACGCGGGCCCAGTGCGGGTTGGTAGATGTTACGTCTTCGAATTTTTGGTTCTAGGACATGCCGGTTTCCTCATAATGTTTTCCTTCACTGTTTTGAGAGCAGTGGTGATGAAATAATTTTCATAAAGTAAAGCGCCTGTCTGGCTTACTCGTGAGTCGCGTTACCACTGGGCCACTACTGTTTTTTCATCTGAAAATCATCGAGATAAAGCTCAGCGAGTGCCATTTTTTCGAACTCGGCTCGGTTGAAAAGTTATTCTAGAAGAAAATCTACCAGTTGCAATGGAAAAGTTTAATTTTTGCCCGAAAAATTCTTGACCAGAAATGATTAAAATTGAGAAAGTTTTGAATCATACTATGAGCGTTTATTCTGAAGGTGGGCAACGTCGCAAATAGATGTCAAATATTTTACTGTTTTGATTAATTTAGCAATATTAGTGTGGAAAAAAGACATGAGGAGGTCGTGGCTAAGTAACAACAGCCGCACTGGTCGATCCCTCAGGTTAAGCTACGCTTGCCGGGGTTGGTCAGTGGATGAATGACCATCTTTACATATCGAGATTCCTCCGTGCTTCGGAAAGTACGTTAAACCGTTGGTCTCGGCTGTCATTCGTGGACCTTTGACAGTCGTTACGAGTCGTCAGAAGCCCGAAAGTCTGACACCAGTCTTACCAAGGGGTATCGTATTACCCAGTTACTGGGTTGTGGAGGTCAGATAGGCAGTCGTTCCATGTAAAATACTGGTATTCAGCTGCATCTGGTTAGACTGGAAGCCGACCCCAACATATTTGGGAAAAGGCTAGGCAGATTGATTGATTGACAGTGTGGAAAAAAAAAGTGGCTAACTAGCGAACTAGAATATTGATTAAGAAATGCAATAATTAATACCGTAACACCGAATGTTTAGTTTTAGATATAAAAAAAACTTTTTTACATCTAAAATGGGTACAACGTCAAATTCAATGTTATAATTGCAATTCATTATTAATATTCTAGTTCGCTAGTTAGCCTATTTCTTATTTCTATTCAGTAATATTGCTATAAGAATCAAGACAGGTAAATATTTGACAGTTATTTGCGACGTTGCCAACTTTTAAGATAAACCCTCTAGAGTATAAACCTAATTCCGAACATAATGTTTACTGCATCAATGTTCAAG
Source organism: Agrochola lota (assembly GCA_947364205.1). Taxonomy (NCBI): domain Eukaryota; kingdom Metazoa; phylum Arthropoda; class Insecta; order Lepidoptera; family Noctuidae; genus Agrochola; species Agrochola lota. Next base: position 3,802,353 of record OX376244.1, on the reverse strand, counting down.
ACAAAAAGATCGTGCATTACGACATAGCTTAAAGTACACTTGGAATTTTGCCTACCCCCAAACGGGAAACAGACGGAAAGATAAAATACTTACTCATGATGGTCCACCACATCAAATCATCAACCAGCAACGAAAGACAGAGACAAAAGATGCTGACTATACGAGTGAAAGAGACGAATAACTGTCGGCTACTCTTTGATGAAGGAACCGATGCTATCTAATTCAAGGGAAGCGACTGGGCCATAATTTTTATGGGTTTTTTTTAACATTACAAAGGGTTTTCGACTTTGTATTGCAGTCACGGATAGTAATTTTAGACGGTATGGCCCATTGAGTTGTTAGGTCTTTAAAACTGAGGAAGATATTCCTATATACATACAGTCAAACCTGAGTAAGTGAGAACTGGATAAGCGAGAAAACTCTTTAAATGAGAGTAATTGCCAGGTCCCGTCTTATTAACGCACTAAAACCTCTATAAGTGAGTAATGGGACCTGTATAAGAAAATGTCGTTTTTCATTCGTGGACCTTTATAACTGCGAATGCTATTTGCCTGTACCTCTATAAGCGACATTCGAGCGTAATTTAACATTTATTTTGTGTAAAATATTTATCACCACTGCTCTCAAAACGGTGAAGAAAAATGTCGTGAGGAAACCGGCATGTCCTAGAACCAAAAATTCTAAGACATGTGACATCTATCAACCCGCAGTGGGCCCTCGTGGCGGCCCACTCCCTCTCACAGAGAGGAGGCCTGTGTCCCAACAGTGGGAGCATAATAGGTTGATAATGCTGAGACTCTTAAGTATATTTAAACATCATCAAAACGTTGGCAACAAACCAAAAGTAATTGCATAGATACAGTCTTGTAAAGAAAACTGAAAGGGAATTGTAATTTGAGAGCCAAGAATGCTATATATCACCACGATGAAATACTATGTCTGGTCGGTATGCGAAGATTTTGGCGTGATTATAACATCTAAAGACGAAGTGTACATCTGGACTCTAAAAGTGTCATAGTGTTTGTTATTTGGGTTTGTCGAAACTAAAATTATAGTTTTTTTTTTAAACTCAAAAACGAACTTCAACTGTAGATTGCTATATTAGCACTGAGTAACATATATTTATAAAGATATCACACTGGCTGAAGCTACTAAATTATATTAATAATTCGTTCTCATTAAAAGTATTTTTTCATATAAAGTTGTTATTGAGTTTTCAGATGCATCAATCATGGTGCTGATACCAGTCTTACCAACTGGTATCGTGTTACTGTAGATCAGATAGGCAGTCGCACCATGTAAAATACTAGTATTCAGTTGCATCCGGTTAGACTGGAAGCCGACCCCAACATAGATGGAAAAAAGGCTAGGTAAATGATAAATCATGGTGCTCAAACTGAACTTACCTAAAAATAGTGCTGTCTTCTACTAAGAAATAAAGGAAGAGAGAGACGTCAAATTACATAGGTTCATGGTACTCTTCAGGACATCCACTAAAAACGCCTAAAGTTAAACTGAGCTGACTTGTTTAACAGAATTTTTGCTTCCTTATCTCTCTTGTTTTTTAATCGTTGCCAATATCTAACCAGATCTAAGAAAATTATTACTTCAAAAGCAAGATATTTAAAATAAGCCCTGATCTAAGATGATGTACGAACGCCATTTTTCATTTTATCTCCACAACCTAAATTCTTTTAACGATTAATAGAACAACATTCTCAAAAAGCTTCCGTATACATTAATATACCAATAACTAGTCTGTCTGTCTGTTTATAAATAACTCGGAAACATTGCATAAGTCTGGAGCGATGCCAATGACAATATGCACATGTAGAATTATATGCATTTCGATGTTTTATTTGTACTAAAATGAGTAAGGTCGTTGGTTATTGGGTAATTAAGAAGTGGTTTAAAATAAAGGTAGAGCTTTGAGCAATTTCCTTGGAAACTATCCATTGAATGTTTTGATTTAAGGCGAAAGCGTCAGGGGAGCCCGCGAAACAATTTTTTTTTTACGTTATCTGCAATTTGCAGGTCAGTATCAGGTTGTATATTGATCTAAATATGATTCGAAGCCGTATCAAATATTTATTTATAGAGTTATGAGAATTCCAGTTATGAAACTCTTATTCAGTTACAGAGTAACTAGCTACGCCCCGTAGTTTCACCCGTATAAGTCTCGATCCCATCGGAATATCGGGATAAAAAGTATCCTATATCCTAATCCAGGTCATGGTCTACCCATGTGCCAATTTTCATCCAATCCGTTCAGCCGTTCTTAGCTTGAAAGCGTAACAAACAAACAAACTCACTTTCGTTAAAATATTATTAAAATAGTTTATATAAATTCTTGGTAAAGGAAACCACAGTAAAATATAATAAAGTAATTGCTTACTTGCGGTTTTCCTGTAGGTACCGTTTCAAGCTGTGTGATTCATTCATGAATCTTTCCTTCCATTCATTTGTTTATTTAATTAAGTTATGTTTACTTTGAGGTAAACTTGGCGTTGCTTTTAATTTTATGTTTGAGCTAACTTTATTTTCTGCATTTTTAATTAGAATTTGACCTCGGAGTTTCTGTAACTATAAAATTTTGAAATCATTGTTTTTATCTCATCATTACTGCGTTACCCATTTTCTTATAGATTATACTTTTTTATTACAGTAGAACCTCTGTAAGTCGAACTTCATAGGAGTCGCCAAGAAATTCTACTTATAGAGTATTCGATTTATGAAGGATTTAGATTTAGTTCTGTATATTTACTAGTCATTTAATTCGAACTATTTCTTAGGTAGATAAAACCTCCCGTAAACATAATAAACGTACCATGGGGGATCTTATAAAATACAATAGTTTTATTTTGGACAGAATCCAGAGGGTTAGTAAAAATTTTACTTAAGATCTAATGTTAGTAGGTAAGTACAGACACAGGTTAACATAAAATTAAAATTCAGCGTAGAGCTGCCTCTGCTGGGGTTGCGGGTTTGTCTGCTGGGGTTGCGGGTTTGTCCGAAAGGGATAGCGCAGCCCCGGTACACAGGCAACGGAAGGAACACGGGTGGGTTTTAGTCAGTAAAAGTCCGCTCCGCCCAGAGCGGGAGAAGTCATTTGATGAATTCCCATCCCCAAAAAAAAAAGCGTAGAGCTGCATCCAACTCCGCAACATCGGGGAATCCCACCGATCTGCGAACATACTGAGAATACAAACTAAACTACACTGATAAATGAGGCGCCCCTGACGCGGGCGGTTCACACCCTTAACCTTGTACCAGAGGAGATAGACATTTTTGCTTGTACACGGAGTGAATTCACAAGGATAACATTGTACATAATAAGTTTTAGAAAATAAGTTGTTATTATTAAGTTTACTTTACTATTGCATTGGGTTGTATCTGTAATAATAATTCTAAGCGAAGATATAAATAAATAAATAAAAATATACTGTTGGTCCTGCCGTGAACACGTGACATGAGGGATGCACATCTTTGCGAATAATGGCGGCAAAACCATGAATGTTATTTATTATCCGTAACAACAATTATTTTCGAATCAACTTTTACCACCTCCAAACGACGTCGAAGCCATTAGACTCTACAAGGCAGGAAGACCCAAACACCAAAAAAAACAATTAAACCAATTTTTCAATATCCCAAAAATATAATCTTTTCCATCACCACAAAATAGTTATACAATAACAAGCCCTTCGCATTTAAATAAAAGTTTTTCCCTTTTTTTCATAAACTATTTTCGCTCTATTACCTCTGCCGTTGTCCGGGGTTAATAGCCCAGCAAATGTGGACACATTATTGCGTTCATTGTGGTGTAGGGTGACCATATGTTCTTACGGAGGAATTTAAATAAATAATCCTAATTTTAAATGCAAATATGGATATGAATAAGCATGTCTTTCGTTTTGTTTTATAACGAGGGCCTGATTAATGGCAGTTTTTTATTTTTAATCTGATACCCCCATGTGTGTCTGTTGCATGTTGTTTTTGTTTAAAATGTAAACAAGATTCGGCTCGAATATTTTATGCAACCATAGCATTTTATGATAGTTTGATTCAAGTTTTTTGGTTCATTGGCGAAGAACGACATTACTATGACGTCAAATCATCAACTAGAATGTTAATCAAATAATAAATATAATAACATAGTTTAGACAGTGTTCATTTTCTTAAGTTCAATAAACATAGCAATCTAAATGTGCATAATCATTTTAAATGAAGTCAGTTTTTTTTTTTTTTTTTTTTTTTTTTTTGTTTTAGAATGCGTCAATTCTATAAAAAGTTGTTTTGCAGTCGACAGCTTTAACGAAATTAGTCTTGTATTTACCAAATAAACATAAAAGTGTGTGTATCACATCTCCGACACACGACTGGAGTTTACCCCTTAATACGATTGTCTTTGAATATGCCACAGGCAAAGAAGGGAAATAAACATTTTTCTTAAAAAAAAAACGGCCAAAATATCTGATCGAAGTGTGAATCGTATAATGTTTTTTTTTAAAATTTTATCCTTGTTTTCCTGTTGTTACGAATAAAACAAGTTAACACTTGTATAAATTTCACTCCTCATAAAATTTCCATACTGGCGGCCTTTTATGAAAATCGATTCTTAAGGAGTTAACTCACAAAAAATCTTGATTAGATAAGCAGACAGAGAAAAGGCAGATTATTATTTATTGCCCATTTATGTAAACTAGAAATAAAAAAATTACCTTCCATGGTCAAAATTACAATGTCAAATTCAAACAACAAGGAGTTTATTCATTCAACTGTTACATTATTTAACTAAACTTACGATTGCTGTGCGAACTACGAATGCTGTCAATGAACTATGATTAAGCGGCGCTTGTCCTAGTATATCGATAAGGAACATATGTAGACTGTGAACAGAATCGATTGAATGAATAAAATCGTTACTAGAGATCGATTTTATTGCATAGAGTTCCATACTGCCCTGCTAAGCCGAAAGGCGCTATCTCTGAGTTACGGCATTTTTGTTTTTTTTTATACCATTAAATAGCTATAACAATTTCGCATCTAATGGTATAAGCCAAATACCTCTATGTAACTTAAAATATAAAAAATCCACTCCGAAGTTTTTTATATCCTTATGTTTCCTTAAATTACAATTTACAAAAAGTCAATTTTCTCAAAACTTACTCCGATTGAGATAGCGCCTTTCGGCTTGGCAGGGCAGCTAGATCATAGTCGTAACATTTGTTTTTTCGCCTTGACTTCTCGCTCTATAATAATCCGTGCCAAATTCGGCAAATAGGAAACTTTTGGAGTCATTCCGGTGCCTGATTATCCGTCAGTCAGCTTGACTGCTCCGTTTATCTCGAAGTCGCAATCGCGACTGCTGAGCGTGGGGTCCTGGGTTCAATTCCTAAGTCGAGCAAAGTGTTTTTTTTTTCCATTAGGATTTTTTTGGTAACAGCCCGGAGTTTGGAAATTTGCGGTGTGATACCCCCGTGCCTCGGAAAGCCCGTTAAGCCGTTGGTCTTGCGCCTGATCTCTCTCCGGTCGTGTCAGATTGCCGTCCCATCGGACTATGAGAGTGTGGGAAGAGAGACAATGGCTGGTCTCCACTGATATTGGTCGCCATGGCCAAAATTCAGTCTGGAGGACTTTTATTATTTTTTAGTCACAGTCTTCAGATTACTCAATGGTATCATCACATTCTGTCAAGTGTGGCGTGCAAAAATTAAATACTAACACATACATTTATTTCCGGGAAAAAATTCTGACAAAATATGGAAATCACTGTCCCCCTAATAAGTTGTACTAAAGCGTCCCGCAAGGTATGACAATTGACATAACATGCAGTGCTTAATGTTCTATACAACGACCATCGCGCGGCGTTTCCTGTGCTTTTGTAATAAAACGTTATTTAGATAACACAAATTGCGCTCAGATAGAGTTATTGTTGCATTAGGGTTAATTTTAAAATAAATACCGTGGTCACATAATGGTATCATTTCAATAACTTCTATTGAATAATGTACTATGAGGTGGATTATTAAATAAAAGAGCATTCAGTCAGTAACGCTACCAAAATTGATTGAATAATTATTTCACTAGATCATGAGTTTTGTCAACACTAGAAAAAGCTGAAGAAGACGTCAGTATACGTATTCCCCAAAAATGTCTTATACTTCTGCCTGCGACTTCACCCGAGTGGTAGTTAACTATACTAAAACAACAAACACTAAACATTCCATAAGGCACTCGGCAATAGTTTAGCTTTTTGCCAGTGAAAGAATATTAGAAATCGGATTAGTACTTCCAGAGATAACCTCCTACATCCAAACTTTACTTTTTTTTATTTTATGAACAGTTCGTTTTGAATCCCAGATACTAATTTGACAGGTAAAAAAAAAAGATACTAATTTGACAGGTGCAAATATGTCAAACTCCAAATTGAAAAAAACAAACGACAATCACTTGAAATGTCAAATTAGTATAGCCCGATTTTTATGCGCCTGTCAAATGTCAAAATATTACAGTGTATAGGGTTTTAATAATAACAATAACAACTTCACCAATGATAAGACAGAACTATGGAGACGACAACAATTGTGTAGACTGTACTAACAACCTACGATTTTAACAGCTCCAAGCGCACAGTAAAAAATCGAGTTATTTAAGGGATTAACAAACTTTAGATTGGCTTTTGGAAGGACATTCTGATTACAGTAGGTAATGTTATCGGCTATTGAACCAAAGGTATTTTTGGCGCTACAAAATATGTTGTTTATTCACAAAGTAAAGTAAATATCGTCGCGATAATTTTTAAGGAATTGGTGTTTTGTTTTTACAAATTGACACGTGTCTCAACAAGCATTAGACAGTCTCATCTGCAAAGCAAAATATCTGACAGTAATTTATTGCTTTAAGTCAATAATGTCCTGTGGTCGACCTAATAATAGGACACCGTATCTACCCGTTGGTGTCATAAAAGGCCAATAACGGATACTTGGATACCATCCTGTTATTTTAGTATTTATGCTAAAACAGTTATAGTATTTTATAAACCCGTAAATGTGCGGTTTTAAGCATAAGTCTCTCATTCAATCTACCTAGCCTTAGCCCATCTGTTGGGGTCGGCTTCCTGTCTAACCGGATGCAGCTGAATACCAGTATTTTACATGGAGCGGCTCCACAACATTTACAACCCAATAACTGGGTAATACGATACCCCTTGGTAAAAATGGTTGTCAGGCTTTTGGACCCGTAACGATTGTCATAAATCCACGAATTACAGCAACTTGTTAAGCCGTTGGTTCCCAACAGCTTAACAGGTTGCACGGAGAAGTTTCGGTATGTAAAGATTGTCACCCATCCACGGACCAACACAGGTAAGCGCAGCTTAACCTGATATATGGACCCGTGCGGCTGTTATTATGACAGGCTTGAGCTCCACTACCTAATCACCAGCATAAGTCTCCCAATAAACAGTTTTAAGATTTCATCATGATCACCAGTCATCAGTAAACAGCTTTTGTGAAGGAGCTTTTCCTCCTCTCTGTGAGCGGAAGTGGACCATAATCCACCACGCGGGTCCAGTGCAGGTTGGTAGATGTCACATGTCTTCGAATTTTTGGTTCTAGGACATGCCGGTTTCCTGTTTCCTCACGATGTTTTCCTTCACCGTTTTTAAGAGCAGTGGTGATGAAATAATTTACACAAAGTAAAGCGCCCGTCTAGGGACGAACCGACATGTCCCGGCCGTTACCACTGTTCTCTGAAGGGTGTGTGTCCCGGTGTAATTACATATGAGGCACATGAGACATTTCAGCTTTGTCTCTGGGATGGCAACGCCTCTCTGATATTGCGGAGGCTGCGGTGACTGCTAACCATCAAGTGAGCTGTCTTCTTGTTTGTCTTTAAAACATGCTTGATAGACGTATGGTAGGCCGCACGACAATGGGAGTAACAAGACCAGTAAATGCTCTTATTCTATTGAAACACCGTTTTTGAAGCAAGTGATAATTACACAATACGCACATGCATCCGAAAAGTCAGAGGTGCGTGCTTTGGGTTCAAACTCGAGACGTATAACTTGGCAGTCTGACGGTCACACCACTAGGCTATCACAAAAAGCTGTTTTTGGCAAAAACACATTACTGTTTAAGTTTAAACGCTTCAAAAAAAAAACATTATCGAACTATTGTTGATTGAAGAATTCGACGATGTGTAATATTATTTGCAGGAAGTCACATCGGTCAATTCATCTTGTAAAATCATTAAAGTAGAATCAAGAAAACATGCGGAAAATTACTTTCACTTCCTTACTTTATTTAATAAATATTTTATTGGCTTTTTATTACTGTAACTGTTCTTTTAACTCGATTACGTTGGCAATTCCGTTAACTTTTAAAGTTTATGTAAGTACATTGCCATACTACTTGGCAATGCCGCCAGTCTCTTGGGTACATTACCAGTCGACAGCGATGCGGAGGAATTTTTCGACGCCGTATTTTAGTTTTGTTAATAGTTTTAGTTAGGTTAGGGTATTATATTTCTATTTTATAATTGACTAGCTTTACATACAAAATGAATGAGAAAATAATTTTTCTTCATATTTTTTTTTTTTCGTGAATTTTTCCGATATTTTAATAGGTTTTCTGGTATTCGGGGCGGAGACAGATCCAAAGATCAGTTACTATATTATCATACAGTACCTGGGCGACCAAGCTCTGGTCTGGTGAAACTAAAAAATGCTCATTTAATAATATAGGAAATTTCATACTAATTCCATACTGCCATGATAGTACTTACTAATTCCATACTGCCATGATAGCACTTACTAATACCATGCTGCCATGATAGTAGGTACTTACTAATTCTATGTTGTCATGATATTAGGTATTTACTAATACCATGCTACCATGTCATTATTCTAAGGTGTCATATAATCCAGTTCTAAACTTTGGTTACCGAGCTCTCTTGGGGAAAAAATGCGGAGAAACCGATTTTTTCCAGATACTCATATCTGGGAAGATTCGTTATTTCTGTATTAAACCTACCTAGATCGATTACTCGCCTCCGTAAACCCCTATATTGCAACTTTCATCGAAGTCTTTAGAGCCGTTTTCGAGAAAGTGATGACAAATATATATATATACAAATATTGCTCGTTTAATAATATTAGGATAAAAATCGGTCCAGCCAGCTGTCTTTAGTTATAAATGATGTAACTAACCCGACTTTGTATTATATATATAGATTAGGTATAAGTTTTTAATTATCTACATACATTTAATTTTAATTCTGAATAAAACTTTAATGAGTACAAATAGCTATATGATTGTCATAATGTTTTTCTTTAAAAGTTCATAGAGTTTATCAGTTCGTATTGTTTGAAGAATTTACATTAATTATACATTATAGTTATAGATGACGTAATGGTCTTTGTTTGTGGGACACGAGAGCAAATAGGTTGTGGTACAAAATTGAAGAAGACAGCTACAAAACTGAAAATGCAGGCCATCCCAAAAAGAACTAGCTCTTGTAAAATGGGAATTTTGGAACAACAATCTATCTGCAGCTTTGTATTAATAACAATTGTGATTTAACCGACCGAACCCACCGAGGCGGACTGATGACGTGGTGAAGGCCGGCAGGAATCTGCTGGATGCGAGAAGCACAGAACCAGTCGAAGAGGCGATGTTTGGGGCAGGCCTATGTCCGGCAGTGGACGTTTTTCAACTGAAATGATGAGGATGATGAAACTGTGATTTTGTAATACTAGAACTCTTTACGAAATAGTTAATGCGGGAAAGTATGAACAACTTACCTACTTATTTCATCTAAAAAAACTCAAATTGTCCTCAATTAAAGGATATTTAGACACTCTATTAGCCCAAAGCTGTTTTCAAGGGCTTTTCAGTCACGTTCGCCAAAGAAACGACTATCTTAAATGACATAATTCTCAAACAACTCATTCATATCGTAGGTACTATCGGGGACACGTATATCTGAACACCGTAAGGACTATTCCTGCTTGGAACACTCGACCGCAATAGTAACGCTTACCTACGAAAAAAAAAGGGTCGTGTGCACGGGATTTTGTTTTCAAAGTGGTTAGATATGCTTGACCGCGATGGTACCTCATTTCTTGCCCATTAGCATGTCAAAATATTTCTCATATTATCTAGTTTTAAACCGCTTTCCGCTTTTAACTCACTACCTTACCGGAAGCGGTCACCCCAACCCTACACCCATTCCACTAACCTCTATGTAGGGACCCTAATTACATTCATTAACTTCATACGGATAAATTATAAGCAAGCATACACGTGGCTAACGCCCTTTGGTTGTACAATCACGCCTCTTTTGCATATTAGGTGGGCAGAGAGCGAAACTAGAGAATAGGTCAGTTGGAACTAAAAACTCGTTATGAGGTATATTAATTACTATTCTGAAATAAATTACACCAGTCTTGGTAAAAGCTGACAAGCATAGCTCAGCTAGCAATAATAAAAAGGGCCTGACTGCACATGGTTTTCTTCGAATCTATTCTGTAACTATTCCACATATTCCACCTGATTTTAGGCATAATCATCCTATACTGCTGGGGCACAGGCCTCCTCTCTTCGAGAGTGGGCTGTTATCTACCACGCGGGCCCCGTGCGTGTTGGTAGATGTCACATGACCTCGAATTTTTGGTTCTAGTTCTAGGACATGCCGGTTTCCTCACGATGTTTTCTTTCTCCGTTTTGAGAGCAGTGGTGATGAAATTATTTACACAAAGTAAAGCGCCTGCGTGAGTTCAAACCCACGACCTGCAACTAGTAAGTCGTCACCACTGCTCTGATGCTAGGGATTAACGCGTCACGGTGAGATTTAATTTATTTTTAAATAATTAACATTTTTAATACGTGTGGCGGCATCTACAACGCCACATGCGAACTACGTCCTGACTTCACACAAATCCTGCATCGTGCAAGCAGAGTTTACCGCGCGATCATCATATATATGTAACTTCCCGACATCAATCGTCAGGCAGTTGCCCACCAGACACAACACCCGTCTGGTCGAAGGATCCTCCCTTTTCTATATATAATACCTCTATATACAAATTGATATTGGAAGCTATCTTTCAGTAAAGTCTTGGCTAGAGAATCAAATGCGGTGAAGGTCCTGAGACATTGCTTAACTCTAAATGCATTTTTACGTAATCATCGTCTGAAAAATATCATGAAAACTGCTCTCCCAAAAAATGTTTAAACACAGCAATTTATTTGTGTGTACCCCACCCTTCAACCAGCAAATCAGTCTCATTAATCAGAAAGTACTTTTCAGCACCAAAAAAACCAACCCATAACTAACTACCCAGACATACTAAATCACACCAAAATACTCTGAAGGAATCCGTATCACAGCCATGGTAAAACCATCAAACAATATATTTGGGGCAATAGTTCAACGCACTCAACCCACTTTTTTTCTATAAATTTTTCGCACTTCGAAGATTATAAATATTTGTATTAGATCATTCTGTTTGGAGATCTGGAGTAAATTGGGTTAGTCTGTTCACAGTGCGTTATACATGGGCCAGAGTTTAGGCTAGGAGAAGATCGTGGCCTAATTTTGAAAGGGAATATTTTTGTGAAGCAAAAGTTTAGGTTTATTGTATTTAATTTGTCTCTTTTAAACCTGGAAAGTGTTTTAGAGACTTCGTATTGACTTAAATGGCATTTCACTTCATAAAAATAAAATTTATTTTATAAAAAAATATGTAAATTAATTCATTCACTGACAAATAACGGGCCACCTAAACGGTTGTGTCTAGAAACATGAAAATTCGCACTAGATTTCCTTAAATAGCGACACTGAGTATTAAGAAAGGATTTTAGAAAATTCACCCCCTTAAGGGGTTAAATAGGGGATGAAAGTTTGTCATTTGTGCCGATAGAAATCCCATCGGGTGCACGGCTTGTAATGAAGAAGTCTGCAACAATCTGTTTTAAATTCATCTCAATGCGAATGGTGTTATGTGCGTCATTTCATGACGCAAATGAAAACTATTTCTTTCTTTTCTTGACATTCAATGGTTTGGTTATATGAATGAATTCGCCGTTTTCTTTAACTGCCGCTGAAGACGTCATTTCTTTTTATCACACAGAAGCTTCATCATTCTTCACTTTTTTATTTAATTCATTATCAAATATTTTTTTATTATCAACTCGATCTATTCCCTGCTGGTTATTAGGCCTTTAAGGCTCTTCGACAACGCGATGTCACGAACAACAATTTCTTTGAAAATTTCCCGGAAATTGTTCTCCTGAATGATATAATCTGATCTGATCCTTTGTTCGTTGGTTTTACCTTATGGTATTTTTACCTAGTAGTTTACAGTCCTCACCTTAAAATTTTCATAAGTTCATCCATTTTACGTTTCTTCATTTATAATTTGTATATATACATACTTATGTTTTTCATCATCATCATTATTAATGTTAGCCTTGTTCCAACCTCTGCTATGCATGGGCTCTTTTGCTTCATGCTTCAATGGTATTTGCAAGTCTCATCCAGGTCTTTATATTAATACTAATTGGATAATATTATTTTGTATGTTGCTTTTTCGAGCTTATTATACACGATATTTATAACTTCAAAGCTTGCAAATCAGATAAAATTGCATTCAACACTGATTCAAAGATTGTCCGATTCATATCTTGGAATTCGCAGACAACTGTGCTATCTTACATTGTAATCAAGTATTATATGATATCAGATAAGCCTACCAAACAGCCAGCTTGTAACTTACCAAAGTTCAATGTGAATTGTATAGTATGCATTGGTAATCAAATTCTGATATTATCTGGTTTGTGTTACTATCAACGACCTGGGCACAGAAGAAATATAAAACAGTACATCAACGATGTTATTTTTGTGCTACCTACACTTATGCGGTGGATCTAGCCTGCATTGTTTCACTTCATTCGTTTTATACATACTTCTAATTCCTGAAAATGCTGGACAGTCTTTTCGGTAGGAAAGTGATCTTCACCTTGGTCTTCTGCTGTGTCGCTTAACGTCTGGATACGACAGCCATCGATTGACTTCATAATAAACATCGATTGACTGCATAGCTAAACTATGTAGCTTAAAGATGGTTTACCGGCCCGTGTCTGGAAGATTGTGTCGATTCGGGTGAATTCGTAGTTGTTCTAGTCTTTATTAGGTAAACTGCGGTATAGACTTGGTCCTGTTATTATTACTTACCCACGGAAGAGATAGTATGGTGACGTTGTTCTTTAACGAGACCTTAGGCCTACGATAAATTGTAAACTCCAAAACAATAGTTATTCCTGTGAAGTTTAAGTTTAAGAGTCTTGATTAATTAGGTTGAGAGGTTAATCAGGAAGCGGCGTCAAAGATTTAAATCGTTAGATTTGCCCTCACCGTACTTAGTCGCGCGAAAAAGTGTTAATACTAAGAAGAGTGAGCTGACACAATAATTATGGCGATTTCATGGCAGTCAAATCAAGTCACGGGGTCTCGTTGTATGTGCCAGAGGTGTCAAAACGAAACAGCATCGCAACTACGTGTTGACGCCTTGAATCGAATGATTTAAATTCTAGATATTCCCAGTCATGGGTCGTTTTATAAAAGAAAATCATTAAAGAGTTGAAAATAATGCCACTTTGATACAGTTTTGGGTCAGCAACTTTTATCAGATCAAGACCAAACATTTTGAGATCAATCTTTCTTTGATTACACATTTACCTTGTAAAGATAAACACAAGATTTCGACACGAAACTGAAATCTGAACTAATGTAACAACTGGTTCTTTGCCAAGTCGATCACAAGTTCGTTTTATACCGTTTACTCATGAGGTAAATAGATCTAAATATTTTATATAAGCCAGCCAATAATAACACTAAAACAAAACCAGATTAATTCGGAAATTTTTAATCTAATAGTGATGATTTTCATATTATAATAACCTAGTGCTATTCTGTGAAGCTTACTTGGAATCTCAACTCAAATGAGCACACACAATTCGAAAGCGAACCCATTTGTTTTTAAAGTAAATCATCCCATTCACAAAAAGACACCGTTCTCGAAGTGATGCTTAGAGAAACAGTACAGTTCGACTATGAAAGAAGTTCCAGCAAAAAAATGTATATTAATACGTGAAACAAAAACTTTGTACTCCTTTTTACGACGCGGACGGAGGAGTATAAAATTTGGCACAGTTAAAGTTTATATGGAGAAGGAGTGCAGAAAGCTAATATTTTTATATAATATACATTAGAAATAAATTAAATTAATTAATAAAAAAACATTACACACACTGCCATGCGTTTGACACAAGATGGCTACCTTAGAATCATGACATTTAAATGAATTATGGTCGAATTTCAACCTATGGCCGACCACTAGTTCGATTAATTCCTTTAATTTCATGTCCTGCTTCGTAAAAAAAGCTTTCCTCAGCTTTCTTGAGCGTTAAATCTATATATTGAACTGGTTAATATCACAAACAGCTTCAAAACGAACACAAATCTGAAATCAAAATGTAACTGGAGCTAACTGCTTCAATCCCATGCCATTATTCCCATTTACCGACAAGGCCAGGTATATAGGTCTTGTAGATTTATCGTCAGGTCAGACCTAATTCCGTGGAGTGTCGATACTAATATCATTATTGGCTTTTAACACTCATTTATGTAAGTTCTATCCGATTGATTTGTTGGTTTGTACTCATTTACGGAATTATCTGGGAGGTGTAGAATTTTCTTTGCTGGATTGAATGGATGTTTGTTTTGTGTTGGTTCTATTTTTTTAATGGGTATTTGGGCTAGATTGGTCGTTTTTAAATGTTGTTTAGAATTAACGTTTGAGATTGTATTATGTTTTAAACTTCTTTTAAAATTATAGTACTTATTGGCTATGAAATTATTGAAAGTGTTTTTCCTGGTCGTACTAAGAGCTTCTTTTATTGCGTGACTTGATTACCTGGGAGCTTAGGCCATCTTCCTAATGTAGACATTATGGTGGGAGGCAGAGCTGTGTAGTAAGTGGTAGGTACTCTAGGTACCCACAATTCGCCTTGTATGTTCAAATCCCAAGTGACATTATCGAGTATATTCATTAATCGGATACAAATTCTGTCGCAAATAATCATTTGTTTAAGAATGTATTGTATTGTTTGATAATCTTGTAGCTATAGTAAAATAATTCTGGATACTTGCACAAACATTCTTAAACAAACATTTGATAATTCTAGTAATATGCCAATTGAATTCCCAGACAATATTTTACAAATAATATAAATCTTGAACACATAAACTAATAGATTTATAGTTTCCAATACTGAATTACATATTTTCATAGGAAATCCATAGTTGAGTGTGTCTGACTATAGATTTATGTTCATGATTTACTAGATCAGCAGTTTGTTCTTGACACAGATGTGAGTTCGCTCATCCGTTGTTTACCGGCTTTATAGCAGTATGATCATATGGAGTAACAGTTTTTGTGTTCACCTATGATCTGACTAGGTTTAGTTGATGACTTCCATCGAGACTGCTATCGAATTGGCAAATTTTATCGAAGGATCAGGATGACTCGTTAATGTTTCTCGTAGTGAATTCTTTATGTTATATACATAGTTATTTAAGGTTTTGGGCTCCTTTTGTGTTTGTATCCAATTGGTTTTTGTTGAGAGTTACAAACAATTTTGTGTTAATTAGTGTAAATAATTCTTTTTAACTTTGTGCCCTTTTTTCTCCTTTACTTGACAAAGCATTATGATGGTCGGTATTTATCCATAGCATTTCAGAGTGGCCTTTTGTGTGTAATTTTTACAAATCTAGAGAGTGATCTCTGACCTTTAGTTTTGATAAGTCCTAGAACGCTGATTTAAATAACATATTAATCACTTCATAGCGTTATTGCAATTAACGTTTTTAAATCTAGAATAATTCTTTTAAATGCAGCCAAAGGGCAACCATGATCAATATTTCTATAGCATTTAAAACAATAGATACTTTAAAAACTATCCTTCTTCCTTAATTAATATCATCGATAGACGATAAAAAAATCCATTTCTTCAGCCTATAAAAGATAATTGATATAAAAGCCAATAATTTACAATTTGGGGGTCCAATTTGATCAAACTTGACCCCATAAAGAGGTCAGTTACTCAGTGGTCCGAAACGACATGTGCTCGGACAAAAAATGCCCCGTTACCAAGGGGTTCCGGTGGCCATAAGTTCGGGGAAATTTTTTGGACAGTTTGGTCAACATGTTCGTGGATACTGGTAAGAATGTTGTCACTGAAAGTTTTGGTATTCAGCTGCAGCCGGTTAGACTGGAAGCCGACCCCAACATAAGAAAACACAACAAAAGGCAAAGCTTCTTCTTTACTTCTTATAAGACATTTGTAGGAAGGGTATCCGTCTACATTAACATATAATAATGTTGACCTAGTTCAAGATTTTCGTGGCAAAACAATCTATTTACAATTGTGAGAGAGTGAGAGTTGAGTGCAGAGTTGTAATAAGTTAGCAGATAAAAAATTTGGAAGATTTTTGAAGGGAGAACGTCTTTAGGCGCGTTGAGCGATTCTTGGTAGGGGATAAACTTATGGATTCGCGTCACCCACATGCTCGCGCCGTACTGCTGTACTATAGAAGCTAGATGGCGCTAATACCAGTTCTGTCGGCAGTCCCCATGACAGTATATTTTGTACCTACAACTTACAACAAAATTCCAGGCAGAAACACGTGTTAGAGCGAGATCATCAAATAATCCAATTCATCTTTCTCTTTCTTACTTATGGCATTTAAAATGCAACGTCTTTCCGTCTGTCTGTCCCTATTAAATAAAATTCATAAGAACCTCAATTTCGTATGGGATTAAGTAATAAAATTGCATAAGTAATAAGTAGTGATGGGTAACAAATATACCGCCTACGTTTTCTATTCAAGACATAGCATTAGTTGATTCTTATCACGAGAGTGGGCAGCTAAGCCTGTAGTAATGTGTCGGAGTTATCGTAGAAATTGTAAATTGGACAGAATACATTGAAAGTTATGATTTTATTTTATTGGTTTGCATAATTTTGTAGAAGCTGGCTTACTTACCAACTTTCAAGATTTTTTATACTTTATTTTGCGTATCGGACGCGATCTTGTTTCATTTTTGTAATTTATTATTTTTCTGCATAATCGATAGATGCGAAAGCGATATTGATTTTATTCTCTCCGATACGTCATGCATTGTAGGAGCTTTCCTGCTCTAAAGCTTCAACAACCTAGTGTTGGTCCTATGTGGTTGCTGATAGCGCTATAGAAAGAAAACCAAGGGAGCGTGATCCTACTGCTCATATACCAATTATTTGGAGCCAGTGCAACATCAGTTTTTTTTTTGAGTGTGGGAAATTATGAAATAACTTCTCCCGCTCTGGACGGAGCGGGAGGGTGTGTCAGACTTTTACTGACTAAAACCCACCCGTGTTCCTTCCGATGCCTGTGTGCCGGGGCCGCGATATCCCTTTCGGACAAACTCGCAACCCTGGCAGAAGTGCAACATCAGTCCTGCACTGGTAAATCAATCAGGCATCTTTTAAACAATCCATTCATGGTTTCCTCTATGTTAAATTTTTTGGTGTATAATAAAGTATAGATAGATGCTATGAATAACCCCCTTTTTTAAATCGATTAAAAAGAAAGAAAGAAAGAACATACGTTTAAAATATGAAAGAAAAAAAGAACAATTTGGGGAAAATATGCGTCAAATCCACGCAAAACGGCCATCGCTCAGCATAATGCTGCGACCCTATGCGAAAATGAGCCCCAGCGCTGGTTTTCAGCGACAGCCGGCAAAAAAGTACCCAGGAATCTTATCTTCATCATCAGGAATCATTCTACAAGAATGATTCCTGATGATGAAGATAAGATTCCTGGGTACTTTTACTTTTATTTACCAGTGAATATGTTTCTAACAAAACCTTATCTTTTGTTCCAGGTAAGGACAGTCTCACAAAGTCACTACGTCATGCTGAACTGCCCGATATCTTTATTTTCCGTTCACGCTTGACGGAACGTGGCCCGTGGGTGTGCTCCGAGCTCAATTATTGGTAATAACGCTTTGTCGCCTAAATACAGGGCAGGGTTGTCGCCCTTGAAAACGTGACGATATTAATTTTAATCTATAACTGTCCTTAGCAGGGCCAATGGTTTTTCGCAGATGGTAAGATAGGGATAGTCTCTTGTGGTAACTAGCATAGTTAGTCTACTAAAGGGCGAAGACGTCTTTGCGTAGATAACAGGAATAAGCACTGATGAAGCTTGGCTCTGATTAGTAAATCTAGATTTCAAAAAGATGACGGGAGGATGTAACGAGTAATAAAGCTCAGGCCAAAGCATTCTGGGCACGCCACAATTGCGGCGATAAGTCCCCTCTTTGAGGAGTGGCTTGAGAGGCGCCATGGCGTCCTCACCTTCCGCCTGACGCAGGTCCTCACCGGACACGGTTGTTTCGGGAGGTTCCTGTTCCGCGTAAGGCGGGAGGAAACGCCCGGGTGTCACCACTGTGTGGATCGCCCGGAGGACACGGTGGAGCATACGGTGGAGGTCTGCCCGGCTTGGGCGGAGCACCGCCGTGTCCTCACGGAGGCGATCGGCGGCGGCGATCTCTCGCGTCCGGCCCTGGTTCAGGCCATGGTTCGGAGCGAGAGTGCATGGGAGGCCGTCACCTCCTTCTGCGAAGCAGTTATGCTCGCGAAGGAGGAGGCGGAGCGCGCGAGGGAGATGCAAGCTGCACGCCCTCGCGGCCCTAGTCGCCGCAGGAGACGCCCCGGGCGTCGGGAGTCCAGAGCCGACTTCCGGCCACCGTAGGCGCGGGCCTGCGGACGGTGAGCAATGGGCAGCTCGCCGTCCGATAAGGACCAGGCCCGTGTCGACGGCGCGTTGTGTTCCACGGGCGCCTCAAAGAGATGTCAGCAACAACCGACGGGGTCGAAAGACCAATGCCTGCTGGGGTTGCGGGTTTGTCCGAAAGGGATAACGCGGCCCCGGCACACAGGCAACGGAAGGAACACGGGTGGGTTTTAGTCAGTAAAAGTCTGACACACCCTCTCGCTCTGCCCAGAGCGGGAGAAGTCATTTGATGATTTCCCATCCAAAAAAAAAAAGGCCAAAGCATTCGTAGTATCTTATTTTTTGCTTATAGGTATGGTTAAAAAAAGTTCTGTGTCTACTTTTCATATTGCGATAAATAGAATCACCCTTTTTGATATTCTGTCTACAACTGTTTGTTTGTTGGAATGAACCGAACGTCTTGCTAACATAAAATTATCTCCCGGGTCCCCAACTCACGGTCGTAGAAGGAACGGTGAGGTATCCGACATAACCCTCCGTTCTCCCCAGACGGAGAGTATCCATGAGGATTTTCACACGAAAAAAGAAGCAGTTTGAGAAATTTTTACCAAACAAAAATCACCTATTTTGCAAACTTGGTAACCCTACTCGACAACCAAAATGGGTGTTGTTAATTTTTGGCTGTAACAGCTTTTTGTATCATTCATTCGTTTTGTCGGTCAGTTCAGGGACAAGTTTCAACTGAACTTGTATTTTATTCCTTTTCGGGGTAAGCTGAACTCTTGGCGGTACCTATTTTAGGCTTAATGTTGTTTCACGGTAATGCGAGGTTATTTTTATCTTTACAAGGAATTAATGATTAATTTGATTTGCTTTTGTAAGTAACTGATTTGTACAACAAATTGGTTACCTCAATATGTTTTTAAACGCTTTTAGTGATAATTTTTTAATAAATTATTCTGTCTTTCTGAATAATTCAGTCAAATATTTTTTACCTTCATGAAATACCACAAAAATTGGAATACTCAGGATTTCTCGTCTTAGTTTATCTAAATATTGTGACGGCCTAGAACTTAGCTACGATTACTGCATTGTAATTTAACGTAGTAACTTTCATTGTAATATTTCCCATTTACTTTCTCATTAAAAACCGTGGATAAATAACAAAATCACGCCTCACACTTCGGCCATTAAAAACATGAATGAATTTCAAAAATAACTCCCTTTTTTCTCAAAGAAAGTAAAATAAAATCTTAAGTAAACCCAAGTCTACTGCACTCGAGTACACCGAAGTCTACTGCCGACCCCTTTCATGTCCACACCGTGATTATACACATCCATGACACGCTTGTAATGTCCCATAAAGAGGAAATGAACAACACATCGCAGAAAGTCTTCGACCCAATTTCTGTGTGAAGTTTATCTTATGGCGTGTGTTTTCGTTGTGTTACGGAGAAATGGGGGGACGTCCTTGTGTTGTACGACACGATATTGACGGATAAAGCGATCTTATTGTAGAATATGGGATGATAAGATATTGATAGGAAAATGAGTTGGTAGAGTAAAGTGAAGTAAAGTAAAGAAAAAGTTTTTTTTTAAAGTATGTCCTTGTTTTGTATTTGTTATGATCTAAAGTAGTCTAGACAAGGCCGTCGCGTTTATTGTATTTCCAATTAAAGTAGATATTTTAATGACACTTTAGATAATAATATTATTATTATGTCTTGTCTTATCACGAGGCTATTACAAAGTACATTATTATTCATAAATAATTATTTTACATCGAAATAATAATAATTATGAGTTTCATCAACTGCATCAAGCATACTCGTACTAATAATCAGTTTGCTTAAATGATTACAACTCAACCGGATTCTTAAGTCTTCTTAAGATTCTTTTTAGCTGTGTACCTACCCCATACAACCTGTTATGTAAATAGCAGTGACAGGAACTTATAACGTGATCCATATAGACTAAGTGGGAAAAATACGTATTATTGAAGTTAACTCAAAAACTACCCAAGCAACGTCAATAAAATTTATATGGGACCACCTCTGATGTATGACCTACCAAACAACAAAACAATCATCAAAATAATTTCATAAATTGCGGAGTAATTGCGTAAAAAAAAAAAAACAGTCGAGTTGAGAACAACTATTCTATTTTGTCAAAAATATTCTAAAATTGAAGAGATCTCATGATTTTTCTTTCATCATAAATTTTCTCGTATCCGCCATACTATGTGCACGCACACTCACTGCGCTTGCGCAACCCGTCTAACGTTACAGCACATGTGCGCCGTATACGACTATAATATAAATTATTTCAGGATCCGCGCCAACCGCCTCACGCGCATGAATCGACCGCTATTTCTAATATATTGTACTGAAATTGTTTGTGTAACCGTTACGAATGATTGAAGGTTAAATCCTATTAGGATTTACGACTTTTTTTACCACAATGGCAATACCTACTATAATTACCAACTACTCTTCTTTTGGAGGACCTACTGGTCTATGAAAGAGCTACTTAAAGGAAACCTTTATTTGTCACACAAGCGAAAAACTATGGACTTCTGCTTTCTTCCCATTTCGACCTATGGATCTCAGACTTGATCTTTGAATGAATGAATGAATGAATGATATATTTATTTGCAGGAAGTAGTTAGCTAAAATAAGTTCTTAAGATCTATGGTTTTCACTATATTCGGCATTTCTGCCGTGCAAATATTCAGATTTTACATCTTGGTTATATTTATGGCATGCAGTACACATTTAGTAATTAGCAATAACATAAAAAATACTAATAATAATTTCATAATTTAAATTTATATTACAATGCAATAAATAAAATTAAAATTAAATAGAATTACATTTAAAATAATAATTTATATAAAACATTGCGATCAATAGTAATGTCATGTTACACAAAGAAAAAACGCAAAGTTGAAGTGGCACTGGGCTGGCCACGTCTGCTGTATGCCCAATCAACTGTGGGCCAAAATAACGACTACATATGTGGAGCCCTGAGACGGCCAGAAGGCGTCGCGGCAGACCCTGTAGAAAATGGCGGGACGAGTTGGACAAAACAAAACGACCAGTGGGTCCATATTAGCACTGTATCGCAACCACTGGAAGTCATGCGGAGAGGCCTTGGCCCAGCAGTGGGATGATACAGGCATACATAGTAACAGTAGGAGTAGTTACTCTTCTTTTGGCACCAACCTTGTGATAGTCACACATACTGTGATAAAAAGCCTGTCAGCAGAGATGATAGGCCCAGGTGGTGCCAGACGTACAGAAATGTCGTCGCTCGGAGGCTATTCAATTGCTCTAATTGTCCTGACTCCAACTAGGTTATGTTTTCCGTCTACAATTCCCTCAACTACTTTCAAAGCATCTGATTCTTAGTGAGCGTTTATCGTAAAAGTTGGCAACGTCGCAAATAGCTGTCAAAAATTTACCTGTTTTGATTAATTTGGCAATATTACTTTATGGAAATAGGACATGTGGCTAACTAGCGAACTAGAATATAAATAATAAACTGTAATTACAACATTGAATTTCATGTTGTACCCGTTTTAGGTGTAAAAAAAGCATTTGGAAAGTTTCCAAATACTTTTTTACATCTAAAACGAAATATTCGGTGTTACGATATTAATTATTGCATTTCATAATCAATATTATATTTCGCTGGTCAGCCACATTTCTTATTTTCATACAGTAATATTGCCAAATTAATCAAAACGGCGAAATGTTTGACATCTATTTGCGACGTTGCCCACTTTCAGAATAAACGCTCTTAATGTGACATGGGTATGGGTACCGCTTGTGTAAGGCATCAAGGTGTACCTAAAATTTCAAATTCCAAAGTGACGCGAATTCACTGTCTCACATTCGGCAAAGAAAAAGCAAAGCACTTGGATTCAATTTTTTTTGCACGCACTGTGTGTACAAGAAAATTTTACAAGATGCAACGAACATCAACAAAGTAATTTTATTGTGTAAGTACTTACTGGTACTATAGCTCCCTCACCAGCTGTCAAGTATCAATTAAAGTCGCGCCATTTTAATTGAGACATAAAGTAAACACCAATGACAGAGCGTCGATAGATGCAACACTCGTTAACAAATGAATAGCGACCAATCATCTGTATTGTGCTAATTGATGTAAACCAATTAGAAAGGGAATTCAGGCACATATTGATATTGGATATATATATGGATTAATATTGGATTCCTTTGAGTAAGATTTTTGAACTATGCGCCTGCCAATCCATTTGTCATGCATGGTAATCAATGCCGTACTAACATGGTATATTTTACATGGCTAAATGCCATGTAAAATGTACCATGTTACCAGAGGTGCCCCATTCGAAGAGAGATGCAGGATTTGCCAGCAGCTTATGTCTGTAAAAGCCAAATCCATTTGCGTGGTGATTTATAACAATTTATTGTCTTTGAATGAAAAACTTCTGGAAGGCTCCTAAGCTTTCATTCATTATTGTCACCTGTCTTATGTGAGACTGCCAAATTATTCAATTAAAACCTATTTGCCTATTGTCACTTTTTATTGGTCAGAATGTGGACCTTTAAATCAAGGTCTTCTGTGATCTGCTAGAACTAATGCCAGCTTAAGTATCATGAACAGAAGAGTCAAGTCCTATAACTAGCCGTTAATAAAAAATATCTTAAAAACAGGAAGCTCTTCTTCATTCTCGACTCCCGTTTATTTTAAAACTGCACATCACATGACGTTCACGATCTTGCTTGATTCGCCACACTGACCTACTAACAATGTTCAATATTTTTCTCCGAACTGTTTTGAATTGTAAACTTTCATACATAACATTAGTGTATGTTCTTGTATACAACAGGATGAAAGGAGTATAATGTTTATGTAACCTTGAGGTGGCGAGTATTTCGGTGCAGGATGCGTTGATTGAGAGATCAGTTGCCATGCTGGGTACTAACTAATGTTGGTTTTAATAATGGAAATGGATGAAGACATTGATAGATAGATAATCGAAACTAGAAAGTAGCCAAACATATATACATAGATCAACTAAGATATATGAAAGCTTTGGTAGACTATTTGGCTCAAATGGGAATATCAGCTGTTTCGAAAACTCTCCTTCTGCATTTAAATCTGGTAATTTTATTCTCATACGTGCGTGTAATGTTTTCTGGTTAACCAATCAAAATGGACAACAGATTTTCTGTTCAATGGCATTCGGAATCTGGGAGTTTTTAATAACTGGGGAATAGGGACCAGATAGAAATATTTAAGGAAGGTAGTTTAAAACTGTAAAGCCAGTGTTTTCGAAAAGACATGGGTGCTGGTAAAGAAGATAACTATTCCCAAAACATAACCCATTTGGTCAAGTTCAAGCACATCTCTTAGCCCATTGCATTTAATTTCTTCATCACGAAAATAGCCGCTATTAAAATTCGCAGTACGAAAACCATCAGTTTTATAGCTAATACAAGTCAATAATTATTTGTTAATCCAACGCAATATTTATCGATATTCGAATCATGACGTAACCTGATGTAACCGCTATTCCTCGTGTGGCAGACTGCCAGATTGTCTTCTACCATCCGGTTGATTAATCCTACGCCTTCCGTGAACTGTTACAAAGCTGGATGAAGTTTTTTTGTCTTGTTTTGTACTAAGAAACAGTCGCCTAGCTGTCTCTAGATTTTACTGAATGTAAGTGGTTGACATTGAGTTACTGATTTAGCTTTCTAAGATATGGAGAGGCGTGTCAATCAGACACAGTGTGGTTAGAAAATAGGGTAATTTTGATACTATTGAAGTATCAAAATTACCCTATTCTCGAAAGGTTTGATCGCTGCTTCGTTTGCATTTGTTGTTCGATTTTGGGTAAAAGATAAAGATATATTTATTGCAAACCTTTGTCCATCAGTTCTTATTTATTTTAAACGAAAAAAATAAAAGTACATACAATTCAATTGAGTCCGTCACCAGTCTCATTGTTGATAAAGTGCAAGTGCATAATAAATATTAAATGTTTTTTTCCTGAAAAACACTAGTTATTTTGTGGTGTTACACAAGGAGTTATTGAAACTCCTTGTGTTGTTTCTATGGTGAAACTCAACATCAAAATAAGATATCATTAAATAAATTCCTTTGTCCA
This sequence comes from Agrochola lota, assembly GCA_947364205.1. Lineage (NCBI taxonomy): Eukaryota > Metazoa > Arthropoda > Insecta > Lepidoptera > Noctuidae > Agrochola > Agrochola lota. The sequence continues at coordinate 3,777,341 of OX376244.1, read as the reverse complement.
ACATAACTTGCAAATACCATCAAAACGACAGCCAGACAAACAGTAAAATCTATTTACCATTAAAAATCCATTCACCTACATATATTTTCAATTGTCACAATCATGGGAACGAACTCAAAAAGATAACAAAAAGCATAAACAATAGTCTATTACGAACGGCTGAACTCAAGTAAATTGTATTATAAAAATAAAAATAGTATAAAAATGTTTTAAACGGGCGGAGCGTGGTATATGTGTGGAATGAGACCACAGAGTAGTGTGGGAAACAGAGACTCTAGTTGATGCTGTTTTGTTATTACTGGGATTATTTTATTAGGTAGTAGCCAAAGAAATGATGGATGGACTGTGTGAAAGATGTAATGGATAGAAAGGGTGCAGAGATGCAGAGATGCCAACTAATAGAGAAATATGGAAGAAAAAGACATGTTGCGCCGACCTGTGATGAAGTCCCATGTTATTGGCGTACGATTCTGGAAGTACCTATTGAAGAGTGTCGCTAGTTGTGGGCATTTGGAAGGTAAATATGAATCGGCAAGAGCTTTCTCCTGACAGTAACATTGAGATCATCATTGAAGTGGCTTTAGAAATCTGAAGGTTTCCCAACGAATAAGGTCAAATAAATATTAATAGTTTTGTGCAGATACTTACCAATTCATGAATTATGTAGTTCGTTAACGTTGAATTGTTACTTTTTAAATATTTCTGGATGATGAAAGGTTTAAAAATTAAGAGAAGGTTAACAAAAATGTAAACTATTTTAGTTTTTATTCTTACAAACTATGTCAGGACCATTCCCGTATTTTTAAGAACATTTGCATTCTAATCTCAGTCTCAAGCTGACAAAAATACCAAAAAATTTCATTCATTTTTGACTAGTTTTTGACATTGATTGCCGTTGAGATGAGACTGCGCCTTGCGATCCATTTAACTATTTATTATGTCTCTGTTTCAACCCTACTCTGTGCACACAGCCATATGCGCGAAGGAATGCATTTTACTACGCGACGAGCCTAACACTTGTGTTAACATTAACTCGAAATAACGCCATATTTGAATAACTCAAATATGCATGTAATTATATGCCAGACAGGTTCTTGCTGTACTAATCGGTATGTGTGCAGTCGGAAGACTGAAGTTCAACTAAAGGTTAGATGGCAGTTACTTTAAAATACCTGCTGATATTCTGGCCTTTTTAACCCGACTGCGGCGAAACCAAAAAGGAAGGGTTGTCTTTTTAATCCAATTTTTATTTCTATGGTCACGCAAATTCAGATGCATCCGTTTACACTGGAAGCCGACCGCAATAGATTTGGTAAAAGGCCGGGCAGATAATGATGATGGTCGCGTAAACTCCGATCGCAGAGTGGTGATAAGAATTTAGTCGCTGACTGTTCAGTACAGTTCGATTCAAACTTAATGCCGGGTCTGAAGTGCGCTACAGGCTGGGTACTGCGCAGCCACCTCTCACCCTCGCTCACACATGAATTCGTTACTGCGCAGCGACTCGCCTCTTGTTCCGAGCCGCCATTAAGTTTGAATCGGGGTGTAGTAGACGTTTAAAATAAAAACTATTTGAAGAAATTGTAGTCCATTTACCAGATCTGTTCAGGCCAGTCTAGTAGAATCCTCTTAGTTAAAAGTTTCTCCTTGCATTGGCATTCCGATATGAAAAGTGTATGAGACCGAAAGCCCACAGCACAGCGCTGATTTTCAGTGGCCACCCACCCGGTCTTTCGGCCGTAATGTTGATAATTCGATAAGTATCAAAGTAATATTTGAAGGGCATCCCCCTTGAAATGTCTCATTTTGATGAAAGGATTATGTCACCTTCATCTCACGGCAGGCATGTGACGGACACATGCCTGCCGTGACATGGAGACGCTAACCGCTTTCAACCAGATGGCCGGACAGCCTGTTTATCAACCATCGATCAACTATACTGATCGAAGTGGTACAAAAAACTGTATCGCCTTAATTTTTCCACACCTGCTTGATTTTTTTTTATAATTTAATCTCGTTTAGTATAATTGATATCACTAATGCCATATAAGGGATAAAATAATGACTCACCTATCAGTTAAATGGTATAGAAACCTAGATTTTAATAGTCTGTTCTTCATAGATAGAAATCGTCGATTGTAATGCAAGTTTGATTAAATCGAATGGCATCAAATAGTACTATAATGGTAGGTACAGGTGTACTCACAAAGGATATTGTGGAATTAAACGATTTATTCAGAGCACTGCTTGTTACTTACTCAAAAAATGAGTTTATAAAATTAAACAATGACAAATTTAAAATTTCTGACTTTCATGGTATCACTTACTGCTTAAGATGTAGGTACCTACCTACGTATACCTATTACATTCTCAAATCAGGTGGATATCATCTGAAATTAGGTGGATACCAAAGAAAAGGCTTTTTCTCCATTTAGATAAATTCCGGTTAACTTTTCTATTAGAGTTTTATAAAATTTTGTTACTGAGACAAAACTCGCTCTTTAAAAAAAATCTGTGAGTTTATCTCGTTTTCAATAACGTCTTTGAATGCGACCGTTACAGTTTATATATTAAAAATAGCCATTATACGTCAGTTTGTCCTACTTATGCCTGTCCCAGTTGTCACCAGTATAAGTGTTACAGGCCCTATATGGGGGCTAGGCTAGTCTTTGATTTCTGTTCTTACCTTTAAAAGTTACTAGTGATGGGACAGATTTTATCGATAGTTTCTAAGATTATATTAGTTTTATGGGTTCATACATAAATTATTGGCACTCCTTTATTTTATTTTATTTTTGTCACTTTGAAAACCACTTTGAGGCTTTAATTCTATTTTATGTAGAGCAAACCTATAGACATGTTATAGAAACTTTTTGGATTGAATTAAAAATATGATTGACTGCTTCGTTGGTATAGTGATCACAAGCACTACAGCTGAGCTCATGCTCAGTAGTAGTCCTGGCTTCGATTTTCGGGTCGGACAAAGTGTTATAGGGTTTTTCCGTCTGGAATTTTTCAGTCTGGATTTGTGCCCAGTTGATGGTAATAGGCGCGTCGTTTGACATGGGACTTAAACGTAACTGATGAAATGTGGGTGTACTATTGTACTATAGGTACACCTCTGCCTAACCTTTTGGGGCGTGAATACAGGTGTGATGTTATGTAATGTGTAAAACATTTATTTCTAGTATTGGATCGAAACATTTCTACATGTACCTATTTGCCGAGTCTATCCAATCCAAATTAGTTTTTTATACTTGCACTTTACTTTGTGTATTTAATTTCATCACCACTCTCTCAAAACGGTGAAGGAAAACATCGGGAGGAAATCGGCATGTCCTAGAACCAAAAATTCGAAGACATGACATCCAGCAACCCGCACAGAGAGGAGGCCTGTGTTCCAGCAGTGGGAACATTGCACTTATGATCACCTCATTGATTTTGTTAATATTTTTACCAATATTTGGGTAAGCAAACAAATATACAGACAAAGAAGCAGACCGTTTTAAATGAATCCACTATCCTATTAAACTTGCAACAACCTTCAAAAGTTAGGTAACGACGTTATTTAAGCTGAATGCAACCATGAAATGTTGATACTTGTTACATAGTTATGGCAACTAAATAATTTTATCTTTTCTGTGAATCACGGTTTTAGCTTTTGTTTTGAAATGTTAGAAGCTGCTAAATGAGTTTGAAGTTTCTAGTGCAAGGAGGTTTACGTTAAATTCTTCATTCAGAATTGATATACATATGTTATATGTTTTTCTGTTTCTATTTCCTGTATTCGCTGTGCGCTCAAAAAATTTAGTAAAGTTACGCTTTCGTGAGGATTCAAATTGTATAAATTGGTAGATATTGCTGACATCTCTTCAGCGTCTTTTTTATTTTCATCATAAATACAATCGATAAGTTCTTGCATATCAGATAAAGATAAAGTTTAAAATGAAGATATATTGATCGTATAACAGTGTTCATCAATTCTTTATTTAAAAAAACCAGCTGTCTTTGTTCAAAATTTTACCATCCCACTCCTCCATTACAATTAAGTAAGTTCAAGTTTATCATAATTGAAAAGAATCTTCCATCACTCAGAGCACAGCTCCAAGAAACGCCAATTTACTAGAATAAAAGGAAATCAAACCTGATAAACTGTATGATTAAAGTAAAAAGGGCAATAAAATAGATTAAATGGTGTGCGCTAATATTGTTAAATTATATACCATCGCCATTCGACCGCCATTTTGCTATTCTTTGTGAAGCCTACGCTTATTTTTCACAAAATTATATAGATTAGTTGTTACTAAATTGGTAATAACGTAAATGGATTACCTAGATTGTCTAAAATAACTATAATGACTAATCAATTTTATGGACTAAGGTTCTCTCCTAAAATGGTACCTTAGTTTGTGTCTGGTTTAAAGTAATTTTTAGGCTTGTTTTAAAAGAACCACCCTTATTTACTATTAGTAGTACAATGATCTTGTCTTTGTAAACACAATGTTGTGGTTGCAATCCTTGAATTTCTACGACATCCCTTATAAAATACGGATCATAGCTCGTCCAAAATCAATGACTATATATGCATACTCTATGGTTATATTCTATGTCAAATGACATTCTCCACAAAAATTAAAAACATCGATAATATTGTCACATCACTACTTACTTTGTCACATCGACCCATTAAAAATAAAACAAAAAAACTAGTACTTATTGGTTTTGCTCGTTTATGGAGAAGTGGGTATTTTTTATATTAATTGGTCAATGAAAGCGGTTTCTCTGTGCTATGCAGTAAGCGGTTTTTCTAATTGCTCCACAACTTAGAACTGTGGTTGTTTATTATACTTTCTGTATTCCTTTTTATGGGGTGGTCAGATGGTGGTCGTGCCATATAGGAATGAATGATTCAATGGGAAGATGTAGATAGGAAGAGAATTGACATGCCTTTTTAGAAAGTAAAATGTTAGTCATTTATGGTCTTTATTTGGAAGGAAATATGATTACAAAAGTTTGAGGAGCTCGTGACTAAGTAATAACAGCGGCACGGTTCGATTCATCAGGTTAAGCTACACTTGCTGGGGTTGGTCTGTGGATGATTGGCCGTCTTAACATACCCAGAATCCTCCGTAACTCGGAAAGTACGTTATGCCGTTGGTCCCGGCTGTCATTCGTGGATCTTTGACAGTCGTCGTCAGAAGCCCGAAAGTCTTACAACCAGCCTTACCAAGGGGTATCGTATTACCCACTTACTGGGTTGTGGAGGTCAGATAGGCAGTCGCTCAAAGTAAAATACGGTATTCAGCTGCATCCGGTTAGACTGGAAGCCGACCCCAACATACTTGGGTAAAGGCTAGGCAGATTGATGATTACAAAGTTTCCGTTTTTTTTTTAATAGGTAAGGAATTTATTATACATACTTAGTGTTATTTTTATTATCACCAAGGAGCTCCGCACTTTTGATTGTATCTTGATGGTTTCTTCAACATTATTTTTTGTTTTCTTCTTCTAAGGAGCAAAACTCTTGTTGGTGCAGCTTTTTATATGTAAAATCTTTCCTCTCGTTTCCTGCAATCTGTGGGAGAGATTTCGTGAAAAGGGACGGAAGTGTGTAACAGGAAACCGGGGAAGAGCGCGCTATTTTATTTGACCAATGAGCGCGCGCGGTGCTAGAGTTGCCCATCCGATAGTACCTAAAAACCCATTTTCCGAGAGGTTGGTACTGTCAGCTAAGATGTCAGATGTTACTCATCATATGCGACTACTGTAAGGCTCAATCGTTTTTTTGTACTAAAAGCTAGTTCTTTAAACTCTTAAAGCCATCATCATCATCTATCTAGCTTCTTCTCAACTATGTTGGGATCGGTTTCCAGTGAAACCAGATGCAGCTGAATATCAGTATTTCACATAGACAGATTGCCTATCTGACCTCTACAACCCAGTAACTGCGAAACACTATACCCCTTGTTAAGACTGGTTTGTCAGACTTTCGGGCTCGGCAACTCCAAAAGCTTATTTCTCTAAGATTGTTTGCCGAAGCGATAATCGAGTCGACATTATTGCACAATAGCTATACCAACTCCTTTCTACAAATTAAAATTCCCTTTCCATTCACACCCATCCATACACATGCCTGTATACTCTACGGTCTAATCAATGGTGTTATCTATGCAGTCATGGTGGGCGGATCCCATTACGCCACGTGCCGTAACATATGGCCTGTTGCATGTGGCTCGAGTGTGAATTGTATCATCTAATGGGCTGTTTGGAGGTGTGAAATGAGCGTACATTTTTTAGTGGTGATTTCTGGGTGAATTTTATGTGAAGCTGCGAAATTTTTGATGATTTGTACTAGTCAGATTTGGTATCATGTCTCCATCTGGATATTATATTGAAGGTTTCTTAAAAGTACTTGCACTGAAGTGTTACAAATAAATTACTATAAATATGCTCTTTGCCATTGCACGGGTCGATCCATCAGGTTCAGCTGCGGTTGCCGTGGTTGGTCCGTGGATGGGTGACCATCTTTACATACTGAGACTCCTCCGTGCCTCGGAAATCACGTTAAGCCGTTGGTCCCGGCTGTCTTTCGTGGATCTTTGACAGTCGTTACGGGTCGTCAGAAGCTTGAAAGTCTGACATCCAGTCTTACCAAGGGGTATCGTATTATCCAGTTACTGGGTTGTGGAGGTCAGACAAGCAGTCGCTCCATGTAAAATACTGGCATTCAGCTGCATCCGGTTAGACTGGAAGCCGATCCCAACATAGTTGGGAAAAGGCTAGGCAGATTTATTTGATGCTCTTTGCCATTTCCTATAAAACTCCGATTTGAAGTCAAGTAAACATTTTCAAGAGCAGTGGTGGCCCAGTGGCTCCGACTTATGAGTCGTGGGTTCGATCTCAGGCAGGCGCTTTACTTTGTGTAAATAATTTCATCACCACTGCTCTCTCAAAACGGTGAAGGAAAACATCGTGAGGAAACCGGCATGTCCTAGAACCGAAAATTTCAAGAAATGTGACATCAACCTACCTGCACTGCCCGCGTGGTAGATTACAGCCCACTCCCTCTTGAAGAGAGGAGGCCTGTGTCCCAGTAGTGGGATCATTATAGGATTCTGATTATGCTAAAAACTTTCTTTACCAATACTTATGTGATGGTAGAGGGTTATTTATTTCCCATTTCTACCGATTTAAACTAAGTCTTAATGATCTTCCTTAGCATATGGCTGATAAATCTTCGAAAAATTATGTCGAATTATTGGTATGGTTAAATAAATTCTTTTAATCAGTCTTTCAAAAAGAGAAAGCTCATTAGACCTTATAAATTGAATGAGTTTGAATCTCATTCAAGATTCAAATTCATTCCGTTTATGGTTTCAATCAGTGAAAGTTTTTCCTTCATCATGAAATAGTTCGACTATAAAAACAATCGTCTTGTTCATTTCCCTCTGAATCATAGTGAATCACACCTGTAGAGTATTTTGAATTCCCAAAAAAACTCATACATCTCAGCTGTTTTTAAACAAACAATAGTGACTTAGATTTTGGCATAGAAACTCGGATTACCAACGCAACTAATTGGATTTGTGTAATTATATATGTTAATTGATTTGATTTGAAACTAGTTTTAGGTTATATGGTGCTTGAATTTTTGTTCTGTTTTTTTTATATATACAGTAGGCGCTCTTTTTTTCGTCAATTAAACGGATTATCGGATACTGAACTGAAGGGATTACTGATTTTTTATAAGAAATTTCAGCTAGCTAGTAAGAAATATTTTAACACAGATTTGCAAAGTACGTAGAATCGGACCGGACTGCAGAATGACAGCGATCAATGAGCGCGCTCTGTAAACCGCACTTTTGTATTAAACCTGCCGGATTACAGAGTAGGAGTCGGATATCTATGGTAGGAGAACTAAGTTAGAAAATGCCGGACTATTGGACGTGTCGCATTAGTGAGCACTGCATTACCGAGCGCCTCCTGTACTTACTTTTCATTCTACCTACTATGTTGAGTCTTTTTGAGGCTATGTATTATTAGAAAAAAGTTTTGGCTGTTTTTTTAGTAAAAAGTTTTTGTTTTTCTCTTTTAGTTGTGGTACCTACCCCACACAAATTCAAATACCACTACCTGCTATGTAAATAACAGTGACAGGAAGTTATCATCATATCATCCACTATCAGGTCTAGTTGAAAACCTGCGTCAGGCACTAGTTGTCTGGCATTTTTGCTGAACTAGGCCTATTTGGCGCAGCCGCAAGGCACACTTTCCTGCTAGTATCATAAAACGCAATTTACACTTTTTATTTGTTTTCTATCTTTTTTAATTTGATTTTTGTTTGTAGTACAATATGTTGTGTTGTGTGCCTTTTGTGTGCGTGTCTGTGCTAAATAAATGTATTTTCTTTCTTTCTTTCTTTCTTTATCCACTAAGTGGGAAAAATATGTATTATTGAAGCTTACTGAAAAACTATCCAAGCAAAGTTAATAAAATTTATATGGGACCAACTTGGGAGCATACCTTTTCATACAAAAAAATATTTTCATAATCGGTCCACAATTGACGGAGAAATCGGTGGACATACATAAAAAAACAAAAAAAACATACTCGTCGGTTAAAAAGTTGGGAATTTGTCGCGTATCATGTCGAGTTCCCTATGATTGCTAACTGGACTGGCTGATCTTTTCGCCTTGACTTAACTATACCAACACGACAGAATAAGTATAAACACGCTAAAAGCTGTGTGTGGTTGGCAGCCCTAAAGCAAACGAACGAACAGACATTTTATAACCGTAGTGATGAGTAATACCTGACTCATGATGAAAATCGTAAAAATGTGTGAGATGTGGGTACCTAAACTTGTGTGAGATTGTACATATAATTTATTTTTTACGTTTGTTTTTCGTTAACACAATATCATGCGATATGCGGGTGTGTTTCCACTGTCTACTATGTTACATAGTTTTCCCTGTGCCTGCTTTTTGTTAGCCTATGCTGCCCATGTTCTGGGCAAAGACCTCCCTCTATTTTTGTTAGCCTATGCTGCCCATGTTCTGGGCAAAGACCTCCCTCTATTTTTGTTAGCCTATGCTGCCCATGTTCTGGGCAAAGACCGCCCTCTATTTTTGTTAGCCTATGCTGCCCATGTTCTGGGCAAAGACCTCCCTCTATTTTTGTTAGCCTATGCTGCCCATGTTCTGGGCAAAGACCGCCCTCTATTTTTGTTAGCCTATGCTGCCCATGTTCTGGGCAAAGACCTCCCTCTATTTTTGTTAGCCTATGCTGCCCATGTTCTGGGCAAAGACCTCCCTCTATTTTTTTCATCTTTCACGATACCTCGTTTTCTCTTTCCATTTCTTCCACAGTTCCTACCATGAGAAATTGAACTACTTGAGTCGTTTAAGGTTTTTCAGTTCTACCAAAGTCACCAAGAATTCTAATAGGGCATCAAATAATACTGGAATTCTATACCATTTGCATTACTTATTGACCATTTTTTCCTGATCATTAAAACACTGGCATCGGCGTGCCTGAGAGATATTTCTCGACGGCATGTGAAGCCAAGTCAGAGCCCCATTAAAACTCTGACACCAGGTTAGTCAGTAACCACACGAAAGGAAGGGGGGGATTAAAACACTGTTAGATGGGAAGTCTTCATTCAAACCTAAATATTTTTTGAGACTTCATACATGGATCACCGTCTTTAATTTCGCCATTGCGTGACGTAAGCCACACGCATCCGTAACAGAAATACCGTACCGTACGCAATAATGGATTCACACAGCATTTAATTTTAACACATACGTTCACCTCCCGAAATAAATGACATACTTTATGAAAAACTGTAACAGTTTCAGGTCAGTGCAATAGTTTCGCAGAATTGGATTATTATTGAATACCTACTGGATTTTTCACGGCTTCTTTCTGTATGACGGATTCAATCTTTTGTCATCTCCCTAGACTTTTCCCAACTATATTTGGGTCGACTTCCAGTCTAACCGGATGCAGCTGAACACCAGTATCTTACATGCAGCGCCTGCCTATCTGTCTGCCACAACTTAGTTACTGCGTAACACGATATCCCTTGGTAAGACTGGTTGTCAGAGTTTTGGGCTTCTTCTGACGGATTCAATATATCGTGAACTCGAAATTGAGTTGTTCAATTGATGTAAATTTTCACTGATGGAGAGATTTCATAGATGGAGTAGTGATGGCAAACAAAACCATAAATGAATGAATCCATTTATCAATTCAACTGATGTCAGTGCAATTCTGGATATGGAACTATATTTGGAAAGGACACTCCTGAAAGTTGTTGTGTTTTACGTATTGCTATTAAAAATAATATCTAAGCTAATAATCAAATCACAGCACTCAATTTGTAAGTGGCACTACAAATTGGCATTCACTGGTACGTTTTCTGATTAATTTGTTTTGTTTACATTTCCATCAGATAGTTTCGAAACTGACTATAAGTAAATAATTTTCATATTTGTAATTTACATAGAAAGATTTTTAGTTAGCCGTGTGGGTATAATTTGGCATGTTTTTGAGTACATTATGTTAATAAAGATAGTATTGTAGTGAAAGAAAGTAATCGCTCTTTCTTCCGCTTTCCCAGAAAAGATAGTACGATTACGGAATGTCGTTGCCAACGGCACGGAATGTTGCCATTTTGAATATTATATTTATAAAAACATTTAGAATTAATTATAGTGTATTTATTTAATTTTTATTTTTTTTATTTTAAATATCTCATTCTATTCTGCATCGGTTGACGTCATGACGACAACACCGGCTGTCGCTGAAAACCAGCGCTGGGGCTCTGTCTCGCATAGCGTCGCAGCATTATGCTGAGCGATGGCCGTTTTGCGTGAATATGATTTTCCCCCAACTTGTTCTTTTTTATTTTGGTGTTTTTTCTTTGCGTCCTGTTTATCGCAAATAAAAGTATTTTCTTTCTTGATTTCATAGTAGTTGCATTTATTTTACAGTATGTAAAATACGCGACGAGTTGGCAACCTTTCAATAAATAGCACTCAGCTTTATCTTGGCGTAGAAAACATAGCTTTGAGATTTTAGTTTAGGTTGTTTTTGTCGATAAAAAAAGAAAAAAAAAATATTAGAAAAATAGTTACATTGATAGAGAACCTCTAGAATTTTGAGATTTATTTTTCTCAAAAAAATACTCAATATTGGAAACTAAATCCACATCCTCAAGAATCAAATTTCCAATCACAGACAACAAGATCGAAACACATCAAAGTCTATGGTATATATAGAATGCAATGCTTTCCGGCCGTAGACTAGATAGAATGTTGGCTGTGGGCCAACGCGGACATCGGTTGTCTATGGAAATAGATTCGGCTTGTATTTCTTGATTGTCTATGGTTTTTGTCAACCTGTGAGTTAAAGAGATGTTGAGACGACTGATGGAGTTGAAAGGGTTTATGTATTTAGCTTTGTGTGTTATAATTTTCTAATAAATCTTTTAAATACCAACTTATTAAAGGACCGATTTCTTTTCGTTTTTGGTACAAATTTTACATGGTTTCAGTTTATTTTTTACCAATATCTAAGTGCCTATTCTACGCCTTAAACATTCTATTTCAAACTTAACTTATTGCTGTTAACCCAATTACAGGCACTTTTGAATTATCAAGCAGTCGGTCAGTCAGAAAAATGAAGCTAGTTGCCCATTCCAAAGCGTAGTAGGTACCTATGAGAACGGGCAAGAAACTCCACGGACACTCTTTTAAATTATATTGTAACAAAATATTGGTAACATCAACACACATCACTTTGTTTAGTCTGGACATCAAATACAAGCAAACAAAAACAAGCTGCCCATTAAAATTGGCATTTACAGAGCTCTTAAAAGGATGAGTATGGAGAAACCTGTGATTCGATATCGTTTCCTATTCCTTTCTCATTAAAACTTTTCTTTATTACCAAAACCAATAAAATAATAAACTGATGTTGTTGCATCTAATAAAAACAAAATATATTCTATCACCTACTTACCACCCAAGTCATCCATCTTTATTTTATGGTGTTTGTGGGCGATTTTACTACTTGTCATTATTGATACATCATTCATTTAGTGATGTAATATAATTAATATGTGAAGTATCGATGTGTGTGGTTTAAGATGAGTTAATAATCTATCAATGTTATAACTACCTATTTGTTCTGTAAAAATCGCAATGTGAAAATTTTGTTGAAGTAGAAGTGAACTGTCATCCGAAGCTGTAAAAAAATTGATAGTATTGGTAATCATGATATAATATTACTGTACCACCTCAAATATCACTTTCTACTTCCATTGTGGAACAACATGATATACACTCCACAAGGATAAAAGGAACCAAGGAATATAAACAATAAAATATGATACTCTGTGAATATGATACATATTTTTTTATCTAAAACATTTTCCTGAATGAAGTTTACATGCAAAGAAGTTAAATACTCACTTTAGTTTTAATAGAACCACGGTTAAATAAAGTTGCCCTTAGTACTATTGATAGAACTTGATTTGCCCATGGTCCGATTGATAGAACCACTGAAAAGAACAATACCCTTGGTCCAACTAGTAAAGCTACGCGGTCGAACCACGGGCAGTAAACGAACATTTAGGTGAAGTGAAATGTCATTCCACGTGACAGCTCGGTTTAAATTCTTTTCACCAGAGTCATCTCGGTAAGATTTTTACAGAATGCCACTATTGTTATGGTAGATACTCTGCTGGTTATAGGCATTTCCTAAGTAGAGCCAATAGGTCAAAACACAGTACTAAATCTTTTATGTTCCTGCCTTTTATTTCCTAGTTCCCTCAGCAAGCTTAGCACAATAGACACGGGTTTTGTCAACGGAAGAATAGATAAAATGACGGATTAACAATAACAATCTGTCATTTTGTCTATTCTTCCGTCGACAAAACCCGTAGAAAACCCGTGTCTATGGTTGTAACGTTACGCTTGCAGGTCGTCTGTCTGTCTGGCTAAATGAAGCTACCTATTACTTTTGTTTCTTCAATAATTGGGGCATTTCTTAAATATAATAATAAGTAAATAATATTTTAATAAAATTATAATAATTGTAATCTTTTCTTCTGTAGATTCGTAAATCTAATTTAACTAATAATACTGAAGACAATCTGAATTTAAATAGTTTAGCAATTTTTAAGGAAATATTTTACAAGTTTGCAGATAGCCGCACATAAACTAAACTTTACTTAATACTTATTTATTATTTACCAATTCAACATAAATTAAAATCATATTCCTTGAGGGTTTAAATATTAATATTATTCCACATTGAATACACATACGTGCAAATAAAACTGATTCATCATTTTTACTTACAAAACCACACACGTTTGTTGATTCATCTGTCATAAAAAATAACCCTCTGAATACTTTCATAATTGGCAATATTACCAACGTGCGAAAATGAATGAATATTGCTACGTAACCCTAAACTGCTAACAGTGAGTTATTTATGTGTTTTTGCACCTGGACTGTCAAAACCAATGGGGCGGCAAATAGAGGGTTGATTGTAATCTATAATTTATATGGAAGCGCATGAGTTGATTTTCAGTTTAAATGGATTATAGTTATAGCATCAATGACTTCTAGAACAAAAATAATTTGCATAATTAAATGTTCGTCAATGTAAGTGATGGTTTCCCAGTAAATGGTAGTTTTGTAGAAGGTAATGGTCACAGTGCTCACAGATGTGCTATGAAATTATATAATACAAAGAGATTGAATTTATACAATGCAAAGATATTAGACTATGGGTTTGGGTGGCTTAAGTTGACTGGTGACTTGGAACTATGGAAGGACTATGGCCCCTGCCTGATCAATGTTTTATATGTACACGGATAAAATGGCAGGGGGTGACTTGCGCACTCAATAATGGGCCCCCGAAAACGGTCGCTAGCTCATAGTGACGTAGCGACAAAGGGGCAACACTTCCTGAGGTGCTTGAGGAGTGGAGTGGTATTCCACGGCTTTCAGAACAATCCCAGAGCCCGGAACCTGGTCAAGATTCATACGAACACTTACTGGAATACTTCCTTCCTCCGAGCACGTTTGCTCTTGCGAATCTCCACTCAAGCCGGCCAATTAAGGAGGTGGGAGCTCTGTTCTTCGTCAGGGTTCACTCCAGCCGGCCAATAAAGGCAAGCTAGAGATGAGGAATAAGATTTCTCCCAGGAGATAGGGTTCGTGGGGTCGCTACTGCCCAACAGCTCGCCACATACTGCCCTGCCGGTTGCTGTATCTCTCTTGGTCTGGCTCCTCATCCTAGACCTGTTCCGGCAAAGTAAATTCTACCGGCACAGACCTAGAGTTTGGAGCGCGCAAGCCCCACCACGACATATTATTATTATTACATGAAAATGCCCCCTAATTCTACTCAAATACATTATAGTAAACCTAAGGCCCTTTTTCATGGGCAAATTACATAAAAACCTTTGCTGATTACGTCACATTTAATCTCCGTAAATATCAAAGTGTCATTATGACATTACGTGTTTTTCTCAATCCGCCATGACACAATTTGATGTTTGTTTTTCACAAATGTTTACTCGATTACGAAGCGCTAAGTTGCTATTCGACGTGTGAGGTCACTTGTGTGATTGTGTCCTTAATCATATTGACTTTGTTGACTAGTGCAATTTGTGTTGTTGTTTGCGAATAAACATATTTTGGACCCAAAATATTTTTGGCAGGATTATTTTGTGTGTGGAGACGATTATTATCTTACCATTTCACGTTTATAGACGCTAGTTTTCACTATGTCAGAATCTGACAAACAAAATTGTACCGAAATAATATTTTAGGTAAAAGTTGTAACCAAGATGACGTCAAATCTATCTGCTGCATTTCTTAGGGTATTATGTCATTAAGTTATTTTTGGGATCCTGCATCAAATTCTTAATATAGTGAATAGGGGTTGCAATACAAGAAAGGGAGATACATCTACACAAATGATCCGAAAATAAAACCAAACTGCTGATATTTTGAATCAAACTTTCTGTATGGCTACTTACGTAGCAACTGACACAATTTAACTACTTATTATTTATTATACATATGTAGAAACATGTACTAGACAACTCACGAATATTGGAGATGTCGTAATTATTGGGCAGTGACTGACTGCTGCAATTTTTTTTTTTACTAATTTACTATAAGAGCTCTGTGACCAAGACTTGAGAGTACTTACATACAAACAGCAATAACCCTTTAACTGCTACAGCCACATATTAATAGTGACAGCGTGACAGAATGACATCAGAGCCAAGTAAGAAAAGTGACGCAAGTTATACGTTGTGAGAAACATCTGAACACGATTTGGCACATGACAAATATGACAGCAGAAGTGTCATTTCACACAAAAAGAAGCGAAAAGCTCATGCACAAACAAGTCATTTAGAAGTTCTTTGCTACGCAAATTGTCATTGGATAAAATTTTGGAAGTACCGTTAACCACGTCAGTAGTAAAAATTTTACATTAACAGCGCGTTTATTCAGTAACCACAAAATGTCGTTAATTGTACGAAAACGGATGAACGGATACTTCTGAATCAAAATTCCGGTTTTTGAGCCTCTAAAAGACAGATATTAGAAATGTCATGAAGTTCGTATGACAGACAATTTGAGCCAACATATACTGTGCCAACTTTGTCTCACAGTCGCCCTGACCCGGTTGACTGACTGACTTTGATCCACACATTGGGTCCAGTTTTTTGATCCAAAGTTTAGAGACAGCATATATTGGCTGTTCCTGGCTGGTTGTTTATGATTACCAATTCAAAAGGCAAAAAGCAATGGACTATTAGCCCTTCTCAGGATTGTTTCCAACCACTCTATGTGTTTTGTCTTTGTCACTTGTATGGTCTTATCCTTCTGTCTCTCTTCATCATATGATTTTGCACATGTGTATGATTTATGCCGTTACAAAATACACGATTTGTTTGTACAAGATTTTCAAATGTATAGATGTTGATTTTGATGATTTTTGCAAATCATAAGATGACAGTGATTAAACATACATAAAGGCAGAGTCCCAGTTTTATATTAAGATATTTTTTTAAATGAAGAAGCTAATTATGAAAGAGTACTTAATACTGTGGCGGCATCTACATCGCCAAATGTGAACTACGAATAAAAGACCTCACACAAAAATCCTGACGTCACACAAATCCTGCATCGCGCAAGCAAAGTTTACCGCAACGATCAACATATACATTACTTTCCAACATTAATCGTTGGGTAATTGCCCGCCAGACACGAAACCCGAACGTTCGGAGGATCCTCCCTTTTCTAAGGAGGATGAGTGAACTTTACACCCTGTTCCTCATACCTCTAAAATGCTTTTAAGTATTATAAGCGTCATTGAAATTCAGACTATTTTGGAATAATCATTATGCTCGGCAGACGATTTGAACTTTCTTGTTAGACCGATATGGGAATACCTACTTACTTTCATAATAGACTTATCTTCTTTATCACCAGACGAAAATCATTATCATAAATTCTCCTGCCATTATTGCAATTTATCTGGGGTCAATCTTTTTCTTCCTTCTTATTAGCCGTTATCTCAGTAGTCACCCCCTTTCTATCCATATCATCTTCCACACAGTCCATCCATCGTTTCTTTGGTCTTCCCCTACTCGTATAGCCATCCACATTCGTACTCAAAACTTTCCTCACGACATTTTCCTCATTCCTCCGCATCACATGCCCATACCATGACACTTGACACTTTCGGTCACCGGTGCCATTTTCAGACTTCATCTTATGTACTCATTTCATAATCTATCCATTCGTGTAACACCACACATCTCTCTTAACATTCTCATGTCAGCTGCATGCTTAACAATGCTGCCTTTCATTTATCCCTTTTGTGACCCCTAACATACTGATCCATACAAGACAGCAGGTCTATTAAACGAAATGTCTTCTGGATTTAGGATGAGAGACTGACCAGTAGCTGAAAACTGAAATGATGTAAAAAAACCTGTGTGACTTGCAGTCAAATATTGCGTACACAGTTTTCAACTTCTGTTTTAATAAATCTTATAGCCATCCAATTGCATACTTAAAACTTTCCTTACCACATTTTCCTCACTCCTCCGGCATGTCCGTACTACCATGCAACCGATTTCCACACAATCACCAGACGAAAATATTTACTCTTTCTAACAGATCCCAAAATCCTCATAGCCCAAAACTATTCAGCTTTCAAAATAACCGGTAATAAATCCATCCATACATTAATACAATTTGCCAATCTCGCCCACTTCCAATACAGAATTAAAAACAAATAAAAAAAAACGCGGAATATCGACCCGATTCTGTGATTACACAAATCTATATTTAAAATACAAACACACTATCCGGCTGCAGATTTATCTACAACATAGATGAGTCTTGTACTAAAAACTGGTATATCTTAAACTGTAAAATGGTTCCTAATACACGTAATTCAAGATCAGGTTAGGCTGGTCAGTCTTGTCTTGTATGACTAAAAAGACCAGTTTAATTTGAGATACAGACTGGAGACCAAGGCAAGAAGGGAGAGGTCAAGTTAGGCTGGTGTTTTCTTTAGTCTATTTTCATTGGGTTTACTTTTCGCCGGAAATTAGGTTTTTGGGTTGAAACGTTGTGTATGTTGGTGAAGCCACGAAATAGTGATTGTGCTTTAATTGTAATTTAAGTAGGACAGGTTGGTATTATTTTAGGTAAATATTTTATGGTGTTTTACATAGATGAATGAAAAGTAATGGCATAATTCAGGATTTCAGGAGTCAGGACCTCATCAGGGTCTACATTAGGAGACTCTTATTATGCTCTCGTGTTGGATATTAAAATTTTTGCTAAGTATTTCTTTCAAAAAGCTGTCAACTACTCCAAATTATTTCTCCGATGGCGTTGAAAGTCAGGTTTAATATCTAAATTCAAAATTGTAGGACTCTTGTGATAGCTTCCATTTCATAGTTTGTTGCAACTACCCACAAAGAGAGTGGTTCATGGGGCCCTACTTTATTAACCGACATCCAAAAAGGAGGTTGTTCTATGTTCGTCACGTATGTGTTTTTATTTAAAAGTATATTCACCGGTTTCTCCGTCAATTGTGGACCGATTTTGTTTGTTTTGATAGTTTTTGAGTAAGCTTCAATAATACGTATTTTTACCACTTAATCTATGTGGATGATATGATGATAACTTCTTATCACTGTTATTTACATCAGGTAGCGGTATTAGAGTTTGTGTGGGGTAAGTACCATAATTAAAAACTGAAGAATAAAAACTTTTTACAAAGAAAGAAACAACCAACTTCAAAAAAAAACACAACAAAGTGAAAAATAACTTTAATTTCGGAAGTCGGTGCACAAAAACGGAAATTGAAAAATTCACGCAAAAAGCATTTTATCTCAATACTTAGGAAGCGAAAAATGTAACGTTGAAGTAACAGGCACAATAGTGTTTAAGAAAATCTATTCCAAACAAACTCATCTATTTTCTAGCATAACTATCGCGTATCTAGCAGCCTGAGTAATCGTTTGCTTAATGGTTAATTTATACTTCCGCCGTCCTATTTAGCTTTATGAATGAGCTGCACACTATGTAATACATGTTTACAGAACTGCCAGTGAGAATATTTAGTTTTTTAGCTGTAGTTATTTGGGTCAAAGACAGGATGCAACTCTTTGAGATACAATTTCGCACATGGGCACGCGACCGCTCGTATTTTTCTGAATATTCATGAAAAATTATCGAAAATTAACCTTAAAAGGGAGGCCTATCTTATATTTTTTATTTTTCTTATTTTCTTTTTTTTTTCTTCTTTATCCCCTATGATAGGGGATCATTAAACCTGACTTGGTTTCTGTACATCTTTTTCGGGTGACCTCTGAAAATCAGCGCTGTGCTGTGGGTCGGGGCATAGCACAGCATCATGCTGAGTGGTGGCCTTGTCACAGTCATGACGTGCCAGCAGCTGCCAACTATTTCTGTTTTGTGCTCGTTATTGTATTTAAAACTATTGTGTTTAATTTTTTTGTTCTACTCGACTTTATTATCATTTTTTTTATGCACGTGTTTCTGTGACAAATAAACTTATTTTTCTTTCTTTCTTTCTCAATCTGCCTAGCCTTTTCCCAACTATGTTGGGGTCGGCTTCCAGTCTAACCGGATGCAGCTGAATACCAGTATTTTACATGGAGCGACTGCCTATCTGACCTCCACAACCCAGTAACTGGGTAATACGATACCCCTTGGTAAGACTGGTGTCAAATTTCGGGCTTCTGAAGACTCGTAACTACTGTCAAAGATCCACGAATGACAGCCGGGACCAACGGCTTAACGTGCTTTCCGAGGCACGGAGGAGTCTCGGTATGTAAAGATGGTCACCCATCCACTGACCAACCCCGGCAAGCGTAGCTTAACCTGATGGATCGACCAGTGCGGCTGTTGTTACTTAGCCACGAGGTCCTTTTTGGTCTCTTTCTTTCTTTCTAATAGTGTTTTAATTTTTAACTCGTATCAATAGATTTTTTTGTAAATAGATAATTGCTTCATATTTTGCAATAAATTACCAGCGTTGTGTGATCGTGTTTCTCTTTCTTTTCTATGCAGTCAGACAGTGACCGCGCTTTAGCTGTCAGCCTCTAAGATGTTTTATTTTATCCGTATCTTACACACTTTTATAGTTTCTTAAAACTCCAACTCCTCCCTGTTTTAAAGCTTAAAGTATACGATATGTCAGAAAAGCTCTTTAACATTCTAAATCATTCTAATTTATACTAATCAGTCTGTAACCCGATCAGTTAGGTTTTTATTATATGGTTTTATGGTTCAAATGTTCACGTTCAAAAACTTGTTTTAACAGAAATGAAACAATCATTTCTGTTAAAGAACAAGTTTTTGACCTGATGTGTAGTCTTTGTTGTTAATTCATTCCATACTACATGTTCGGCTCGGCGTGACTTGGCACAGCAAAATTGAATATGTAGTTAGATAAATATTTTCGGGAAAAAGCCGTTCGGCTTATCTCGAATTGTGTGCCGAGACGACCCTTTTTTTTTAGTTTGGGATATTATCAAATAACTTTTCGTGGGGGTGGGACGTGTCAAATTTTTACTGACTAAAACCCACCCGTGTTCCTTCCGTAGCCTGTGTGCCGGGGCCGCGATATCCCTTTCGGACAAACTCTGCAACCCTGGCAGGGCCGAGCCGACCCTAACATGACTAACCGGGGGTAGATGCCTAATGAAGTTTGCCGGTCGGCACGACCCAAATGAAACCGGAATATGTGTAGTATTGCTTCGGGTCGGCTTTGTTTTTCAACAAGTCCTCCGGAATCGAATGTATAGAGTTGGCGACACAAACATGTGTTTAGCACCCAGTTGACTTTACTAGTGGTGCTAGTGACCAAATAATTCAAGGAAGAACTACGATTGGACATATTTCTCCCGCCAAACATTACTGTGAGCCGTTCTAAAGAATCGTTTATTGCAAATTGCTATACCAATAAATCAAAACATATTTGATTACTCAATAGCCTACGATTGCTTTTCCATTAAAATCGTAGCTTTGACTTATGAACGTAGTGGTGTCAAGTTATAAACATGTCGGTTCAAGGCTCATTTACACTAGAAGTCTCTTAACGAATAGGCGATTACCGAAAGCAGAAAAAAAAAAGTTAAAAAAATACGTTTGTTTATTGTTGCGATAAACATGACGCAAAGAAAGACCACAAAACAAATAAAAACTTTTTACAAAAAAAAAAAAATTACTACAAAGTGAAAAATAACTTTAGTTTCGGCAGTTGTTAGTTAAGTTGTGGTGTCTTTGGTTTTGAATTTTCGTTTTTTGCCACCGACTTAAAACCGACCTTTCCAACGACACCCCACACCATAGACAAGAAAAAAATACATTCCCACTTTACGTGTAGGTAAGGTACCCTAAACAATTTTATTTTCTTGTTTTTATTTAACCACTTTGACGGCGTGATTAATATGTATACCCATGCCAAATTAGAGCTAACTAGTCTCTGAGCTAAGCCACGGACAGACAGACGGACATGGCAAAACTATAAGGGTTCCTTGTTTACTACGGATCCCTAAAAACAAGAGTTATCGAATCACACTTGGAGAAAATCGCTTGGCGAGTCTCGTAACGATATAATAGAATGTGTGTTTAAATTTTTTACTTGCTGTAAATACAGTAAGACCTTGCCAGGCGATTGTCGCACTTCGTAAAGTGCTGTAATCGCCTAGCGAATCTTGCCATTAGTCTCAAATAGTCTCGCTTCGCGACCGGCGAGAAATTCTCTTCATTGAAATGAGCCTTTAGTTTTGCTAGTTACGCTAAGCTGAAAGGTAGCTAGGCAAGCAGTATGTTTGCCAGTCAGTAAGTAGGTTATGTGGGTTGCACGCAGAAAATCAATATATCAATACTGTTCCAGCAAAACACTACAGTATATTATTAATTGTATCGAAATATCATAGGAAAACTTTCTAAGATTGATTTGAACTTTAGACGATTTTCGAAGTTATTCTTGGTTCATTATTTTGTCCCTATGCTAGAGGCTTAGCATGACCACAAACGAAACGAGTTTTGTCGACGGAAGAATAGACAAAATGACAGATAAACAATAATCACAATCTGTCATTTTGTCTATTCTTCCGTCGACAAAACCCGTAGAAAAGCCGTTTCTATGGTTGTTATGCTACGCGGAAGTTGTTCTTAGGTACCACTAGAATTAAAAAATATACGTAATTTAGAATTTTAATTAACAGTCCGTAGTTTTTTTTTTGTTTTTTTTTCCTGCGTCTTCCCACTCCTGTACAAAGGTATCTCCCCACTCCATCCATCATTCCCGACCCCAGGCGTCCTCCTTCCAGTTTTGGCGGAATCTGCTCTGTTCGTTCAGTCATCTCCTACGTGGTCTGCCACGACCCCGCCTCACAGTTTCACTCTCAGGCTTCGATCAACAATACCAACTGTTGATCGAAGCTCTCAGGCCACTAGTTATGGTATTTGGGCTCACAGCTTGTCCGGCAGTCGTTGTATACTGTCGGTATATTAAAAATCAGTAGTTGTTTTGGCCATTATTTCCTGATCACAGCGCTGGGGCTCTGTCTTGCATAGGGTCGCAGCATAATGCTGAGCGATGGCCGGTTTGCGTGGTTTCACTCAAATTGTTTTTTTTTTTTTGTTTTGTATGTTCTTCCTTTGCGTCATGTTTACTGCAAATAAACGTATTTTCTTTCTTTCTTTTCTTTATACGTACATATCTTTTAATCTATGGACAACAGTAGATAAATTCACACGTAACAGTATCCCCTAGATTGCGTCAGTTTGCATTAGCGAAATCCGAGTACACACCAAACCCTGTAGACCACGTACACTTTGTACTTATGTACTGTGTATGTACACAAAGTACACCAAATATTTGTCTCGTGAGAACAGCAAACAGAATCATGGGGTAATCTTTTTAGTAGTGACGTCATTTATTAAAACAGAAGGTGAAAACTGTGTACGCAATATTTGACTGCAAGTCACACAGGTTTTTTTACATCATTTCAGTTATCAGCTACTGGTCAGTCTCTCATCCTAAATCCAGAAGACATTTCGTTTAATAGACCTGCTGTCTTGTATGGATCAGTATGTTAGGGGTCACAAAAGGGATAAATGAAAGGCAATTGCATGCAGCTGAGATGAGAATGTTAAGAGAGATGTGTGGTGTTACACGAATGGATAGATTATAAAATGAGTACATAAGATGAAGTCTGAAAGTGGCACCGGTGACCGAAAGTGTCAAGTGTCATGGTATGGGCATGTGATGCGGAGGAATGAGGAAAGTTTTGAGTATGAATGTCGATGGTGGAGTAGGAGAAGACCCAAGAAACGATGGATGGACTGTGTGGAAGATGATATGGATAAAGAGGAGGTGACTACCGAGGTGGTGACTAATAGAGAAGTATGGAGGAAAGGAAGATGTTGCGCCGACCACGGATAAATTGAGATAAGAACAGAAGATTGGTGATTTCGTACAATATATCATCATCATACACAGCTTTTATGTCTCTGCATGGCATAACACGCACTGCGATCCATTTTATTCCCTGTTAATTACGACATGCCTAATTATGTCGCCATTACATCTTACCATTAGCCACAGCGGTGATAGCCTAGTGGTATGACCATCGGACTGCCAAGTCATAGGTCTCGAGTTCGAACCCATGGTACGCACCTGTGACTTTTCGGATTCATGTGCGTATTGTATATTTATCACTTGCTTCAAAAACGGCGAAGGAAAACATCGTGAGGAAACCGGCATGCCTGAGAGATATTTCTCCACGGGCATGTGAAGCCAAGATACGAGGCCCATGGGCGGCTTTAAAACTCTGACACCAGGTTAGTCACTAACCACACTAAAAGAAGAAGATTAGTCTACCTACGGAAATTTGTGCTCATCATCCGATCATGTGAAAACCATTCAGGTTAGGTAAATTCTGAATGGTCTTTTGAGGAACCATGCAGATTTGCGTAGGCCAGTCTCTAAAGATGCTCGTAGTTTTTACTTTATAATAGTTATCTGTCTCGATGATTTGATGGTTGCAAGCAGTACTGCTGAGCATGTAGTCCAGGGTGACTACTAAGTCAGGCAAAGTGTTATTGGGTTTTTCCATCAGGAATTTCTCAGTCGGAGTCTGAATTTGTGCCCGGTTGATGGCAATAGGCTCGCCCCCTATTACATGGGACTTAAACAGAACTCGCGGAATGTGGTGGAGGTACTATGTGTACAGCTCTGCCTATCGGTTCAAGAATTAAAGGCGTGGTGTTATAGTTATATGGAGTTGAAATTCTGTATGTTCTTATCCGATGGTTTTGACGTGGGTGTAATTGAATTGACCACTTTTGGTAATTGGAGATTCAAAAGCTTCGTAATTGACATTTTCGTTACTTTTAAGAGCTCTTTTGGGATTCTGATCGTTATCAATGGCACGATGTTTTTGTTAGGGTTTAATTACCTTTGTATTCAAGTTCATTTAAGACACATTAAGAATGACATATTTTTATCAACAATTAAAGTTCTGACATTGTGTGTCCCGCCCGCACTGAGCCCTCGTGGTGGATTACGGCCCACTCCCTCTCAAAGAGAGGTGGCTTGTGGCCCAGCAGTGGGAACATTATAGAATGAAAGGGAGTCTTCATAGATAGCTCGCTTGGTAGTGCTATGGCCATATTAGTCATTGTAGTTAGTAATACGTTGTTATCAGTTATCTTACTGGAGGATGCCGTTGTCCATCCTCTTGATTTAATCCCTTAGTCGCCATTTAAGAAGGTCGTGGGTGGTCTATACTTTGAAGATAAAATCATACGGGATATATAAGCTAAAGTACCTTACAGTACAACTATTTTCTTAATGCCCCTCGGCAAACTTCGTGTTTCGTCAGTCGTCGGATTTCTATCAGCCCTTTGCACTTGGTGCTTGCATAGTCACGAGCACCTATATGTATACACTTAGCAACTTTAAAAAGTGAGTTTCTCCTACTGTGGTGATTGTAATTTTATGTTGTTGCGAACATAGTATTTTGGAACCCACACTTATATGAAATAGGTCTTATCTCAAAGTTGCAGTCGTTATTCCATGCGAAAATCGCTTTTGAATTTTGCTAAGTGGATACATTTTGGTGCTCGTGACGTATTGACTCCTACCGCTGCCGCGCTGTGACCGCGTTGCCGTTAACCATAATTACCAAGTGCAACTGATAGAAATCCGACGACTGACGAAACACGAAGTTTGCCGAGGGACATTAAGAAAATAGTTGTACTGTACGTAGGTGGTCTTATATTAAAAAAAAAATACCATGACTAAAGACTTCTTTAACCCGGCGTGCGTGTATGACCAGATATATGAACGTTAACGAAGGAAAGGAGTATGTAAGAATTGTAGCAGGTGGCGATCTGTAGTTTCTACCTACCCCCATGGGAAGATGGCGTGAGTTTATATATGTATGTATGTAAAGACGTCAATCATGACATCCGATTCTCCATTTCACTTAATGAAGACCTAGTCGACCGAGCTTTGCTCGGGTAAAATAGAGAATGCTCATTTAATAGTATAGGATAGTACATACTAATTCCATGCTGCCATGATAGTAGGTACCTACTAATTCCATGCTGCCATGATAGAAAGTACTTACTAATTGCATGCTGCCATGTCATCATACAAATTCCATGTGTAGTACATACTAATTCCATTCTGTCATGGTAGTAGGTACTTACTAATTCCATGCTACCATGTCATTATTCTAAGGTGGGTAGCCATCTTGTTCTAAATTTTGGGCGACCGTGCTCTGCTCGGGTGAAAATACGGAGAAAACAAATTTTCCTAGATATGAGAGCCAGCTCGATAGATTTTTCGCCCGAGTCATCCCCTATATTGCAACTTTCATCGAAATCGTTAGAGCCGTTTTCGAGAACGTGATCACAAATATATATACAAATATTGCTTATTTAATAGTATAGGATAAAATATTGATGCATATTAATACCAGAACTAAACTGTTTATTTTCTTTTTTCAGGTAAGAACACAATTGCTTTCGAATAATCCCTTGCATCTCTACAATCGTAAGTACCTACTACACATAGATCTATGATAAAATCATAGTTTCACAATCTGTACTGCCTACATAATAAATCCGTAAACAAGAACAATGTCTTAGAGCATAATTATACTAATTACAGAATTAACTACTTCAAAACACATAATGAAACTGCCTACACGCCAAAATCAAGAGCCGAACAGCTTAACCATACCACAGTATAACAAAGAAACAATATTATGTGTCGGCCGTTACCTTCAAATATTTACCTACGGCCTCTCGGTAGATAAACCTTGCGTAACTGCCGCATACTCGATACTGTTGATATACTGAGATTCTGAAGCGTGTCGTTTCGGGCGTTTTCTATGAAGATATAATACTGTTCCTTATTTATACTGTGCCCATACCTTTTCGGTACTTACCGACATTAAATACAATTAAAAGACTGTTAAAATTAATAGGCTATTAGCATCAAGATTATATCATCACGCTATGCAATAAAGGAACCAGGAAATGCCTAACTCCACGATCGCCTGCCACAGAGTATTGTGCAAATGAAATGTCAACTAAGATCTACGGAATACATCTGACATTCTTAACATATTTGTAGCTTTATGTTTAGAAAGAAAGAAAAAAATGCGTTAATTGGTATAAAAAAAACCTTTAAACTATGAAAACAGAAAGAAAAAAATGTTAGCTACGTTTGATGCTTGTTTACTGGTGCGATGGTCCTCAATAAGAAATATAATAACAAGTAGCAACGGAGGTTATCTTCCTGTGAGCAAAATGTTTTATTTAAAATTAGTTTTTGCCCGCGGCTTCGCCCACGTGGAGCAAATTACGTCACGCCTAATCTTGTCTTTAAATAGGGATGATGCCTGGGTAAAAAAAATGAAATTCTAATTAGTCCGTCAGTCAGATAATAAAAAAATATTAGACACGTATTTTTTGCTTTATCATATTAATAAAAAATTACTTAGATAAAACGCAAATTAGGGTCGGGAGTGGGGGTCGCTACGTCACTAGTATGTATAAAATCTACATACTCGTGACGTCATGGCACATTTTATCTCAATGTATCGCCGCAATCTTTAGATTACGTAAAAAAAGAAAAAAAACGTGTCGAATATTTTTTTATAATCTCAAAGACGGACTAAAAATTTTTTTTTGTCATCATCCCTGTTATCACATTCTGCGAAGCATTATTCGGCACTCTTTAATCATTTTCTTCACGGATGAGCTCTTCATTTACTATCCACTCCATGTCCCTACATACCTTAGCGTATACATATCTAATTCATCATAGCAACTACATTTCCCAACGAAGATCCCACATGATGAATATTAAACAGTACATTTATCAATGACTAACTTGCATCACCATTCTGTGAGCGTCGAAAATTACCATCGCCAGATGAAATTGACCTCCCTCATCAAACATAATGTTCTACACTACAGATCAGCTTATTTTTGTCGAGTTATGAATCAAAGTTATTAATTACATAGCCAGATTTATTAGACCTATATTTACAATACAATTACTCTACAACAGAGGTCTTGTTATGCCAGTCCAACCATTTTATTAAGACCTCTGGCAACTTATGAATATTAAGACAACATAGTTCTAAATTCACTGGTTATTAATTTACATAGATAGTTATCAACCGCAGGTGTAAATACGTTGGTTACTAAATGATAGTAAGCCTATGATTATAATATTTAATTGATTAATATTCAAGAAGGGTAGTCGGAAAAACTATCGGTATAATATGACTAAGATTTTAATTAGATAAAGGGAAGTTTGTGTCTTTGTAGGTAGACAAAGAGGCTACAGTGTGCCCAGAAATGGTTTTAGGCCACCTACCATAGTGTAAGAGTGTCGTGTATGACTAGTGTGGGGCGATAGTCGATTTTGAATTTGGATTTTTTGACTTTTAAATTCGTGTCCATGTCTTTTTTCGGAGAGGACCTCGTGGCTAAGTAATAACTGCCACACGGGTCGATCCATCAGGTTAAGCTACGCTTGCCGGGGTTAGCCTGTGGATGGGTGACCATCTTTACATACTGAGACTCCTCCATGCCTCGGAAAGCACGTTAAGCCGTTGCCCTGGCTGTCTTTCGCGGATCTTTGACAGTCGTTACGGGTCGTCAGAAGCCTGAAAGTCTGACAACCAGTCTTAATAAGGGGTATCGTATTACCCAGTTACTGGGTTGTGAAGGTCACATAGGCAGTCGCTCCATGTAAAATACTGGTATTCAGCTGCAACCGGTTAGACTGGAAACTGACCCCAATATCGTTGGGAAAAGGCTAGGCAGATTGATTGTCTTTTTTCGAATTCCATATTCAAAAATAGGTAATCACATTAAAAATGGAAAACTTAAAGTGTTTCTTTTTTTTGCGAAACGTCAGAAGAAAGGCTTGTAATCTCTGATAATAATATACCTAGTCTCCATCATAGACACACACACATGATGTGACCAAGGTTATGTCAGGACTTTAAAAGAGACTTTGACCAATGAGTTTGTTTCGTAATTTCTTCTCAGCGGTAGTCAGATAGGAACTGTCGACTCATCTATGTTTTTTTTTTAAGACTTGTTATAGTGATTCCGCTAACTTTTTTACAGTATAACCAAAAAATAAAAAAGAATCCCTCAAGTTCAGTTCTTAGAAAAAAAATACTATCTATGTACTTATAGGTACTAATAAATTAACAAACAAAACAAATTAATTTTTAATATCAGAACCGTGTAATCCCTTGACAGACACATGACGGTTGCTCCATATGAGTCCAGTAAAATAAATAAGTACTGTATTCTAGTTAAACTAAACTAATTGCTTGTGCACTTGCCAATGAGGACAAGGTTGTTCTCTTTTAGCGAAATGCATTTTGACAGGCATATTTGTGAGGACTAATCTACTCCTATTAAATAGACACGAGGGGGCTAATGAACCCTACAATGAAGGTCATCTTCTAATCTTCTTACTGTTCAGAATCGTGGCTTCTACTCATTACGTTCTGAATAGTGGATCTCCATTTGGTATGATATGTGGCTTGATGGAGTGTGCCATTTTCACCAACACTAACTTCCAGGTGCTCGAACACCTGGCTTGATCATCTCTTGGTCTGTTACCATACATTTAGTATGTCACTGTCACAATGTTTTCGGTGTGCCTATGGACAATGAAGCTAAAATTGTGTAGGTAATATAAACCGAAGAAAGACAATTTTGTTGGTTTAGGCTTCAGCTTCAACTCTGTCAACTATTCAGGTCATGTAGATCTAACATAATCATTGACCCTTCTTGCCTTTAGTCTCTCAATCGACAACTTTTGCTTGTTTACATCAACAGTACTGCAATCTGCACCAATAAAAGTCTCAAAAAAGCTTATTTGTCTCACCCATAATACTGACACCAAAAAACCGTTTAATTCTTAACGATCACAACAAAATAGCAGTATGACTCAGCACGAAATCTATTCCCAGAATCGAAAGCGTCGAGCATCTGTGAAATCAATTAAAATAATTGAATCGACTAAAAATAACATGGCTTCCTTTGGCGCGACGATTGACAATGTGATTTCGGTGTTTCCCGCCTAAACTCATAGACAAAATTATTTTTTACTACCAGTTACAAAACTTTTAATCGATTTTCAACTCTATCTGGCCAGCCACAAAGTTTTAGTTAGTTAAGATTTGAAAAAAGAAGGTTTGTACCATAGAGTACGCTCCCTTTCTTTTGTTAGTAGTTATGTGGCTAAAAATAATTCTGAATGGATGTATTGAAACAAATCTATCGGTGTTTTGAGGTTGGTGTGTTTCTTATTACGGTGATCTTTTTATAGTTGCACTGTGTATCCGGTTGTATGTGTTCTTGGGCTTTTTTTAAAGGGTGTATTGACTGGACATAGGTAGTGACCATATAGTTTTGAACAATGCCTCATGGTTTCACTTCGCAAAATCAACATCATCAAAATCCTTGCATGCTAAAGCATAAATGATTCTTATTCTTGTTCTAAAGACTAGGATTTTTGTTGAACTGATAGTGGTATTATTTTTATTATCGCATCTTAATAATAAAATCAATCTGCCTAGCCTTTTCCCAACTATGTTGGGGTCAGCTTCCAGTCTAACCGGATCTAGCTGAATACAGTATTTTACATGGAACGACTGCCTATCTGACCTCCACAACCCAGTTACTGGGTAAAACAATGCCCTTGGTAAGAATGGTTGTCAGACTTTAGGGCTTCTGACGACCAGTAACGACTGTCAAGGATCTACGAATGACAGCCGGGACCAACGGCTTAACGTGCTTTTCGAGGCACGGAGGAGTCTCCGTATATTAAGATGGTCACCCATCCAAAGAACAACCCCGGCAAGCGTAGCTTAACCTAATGGATCGAACCGTGCGGCTGTTATTATTTAGCCACGAGGTCCTCTCGCATCGATCGCTCATATCGCATCTTAACAAAACGATGATAAAAATATTATGTAACATTGTTTCATTCCTTGCAGAGTAATTTAGCCCTAGCATACAAAGAAATAAAAAATAGTTTCGCTTCTACCTACCTATACCTAAATTAGAATAGGTATATCCAAAATTGTTAATTTAAAAATACATTTCAATAAATCATACAATTATAATCTCTCGCGGAAAGTTCTTCTAATTATATTTTGTTTTAAAAATACTTCTTCCTGTCTTCACATTTCGTCAAACGATGTTGTTTTTCATCGGAAGTTTAGTATTATCGTTACTAGCAAGGCAGCGTGCCAGATTTTTTTAAATCGCAACCGTGAACTTTAATGTTCTACAGTATTATACAAGCTGTTAGGAATAGGTTCTCAGGAGAAAACTAAGAAGCGAATATAACCCTAAAAGATGGAATGAATGATGGTTGGACTGGACTATTCTCGTCATATTAGAATAAACAAAGAAATAATAAGAAAAACATTATGTTAGGTTACTCGAGCTCAGAAAGAAAATTAATTACTCTGCGTGCAATAAATTGAAAAAAGAATCAATTTCAAAAAAAGAACAACAGACCATCACAACCATAGTGAGGAGAAAAAAAACATAAATAGTATCGATTGTGCGTAGGAGCGATCGCGGCGCGCCCTAGCTGGGTTAATAACCCTCTAACTAAAACAATATGGGCTCGGGAATTTGGTAGAATGCCACCGTTTTACAGAAGCGGTATAGTGAGAGAAAAGGTGATTTAATCAAAAGAATGATTGGGCTATTAAGTTAACATCAAATGAAGTTTTTTTATTTTTATAAAGTAGAGTTTTGGTCATTGCTAAACAAAAATTTATATAATTATGACGTATAATCCTTATGGTTTCTAGTTATAAGGTTAACAAAGATCCTTTTATAATTCTAATTAACTAGGGTTTTCAAGAAATATTTCCCTGATTGCCTGATAGTTTTATTGCCAAATGCCCCAGGTATCTAGCATTCCCATCTTTAGTACTATTACTAGTATTGCTATATAATTTATGTAAGTTGTAAAACTACACCTTACTAGCTTTTCTAAAGTAATTGCTTTCTAAAATGAATCGTATACATTTAAAAATCTATTTGATCACTTAGATTTTTTTGAAATAATATTCTTGTTGTGACCCATTAAGATTAAAAAAAAACGAACACTAATAATTCCATTAATAAAATTCGAAATTGGAATGTTTTTTTCTGCGATGCGGCATAGACAAATTAATGCTTTTATACTTAATTGGATACCTGTTAATCAGTCCCTTTAATTATTGTAATTGTATAAAATGGACTCTCATTCTATTTTACTACTTCGCTTTTATGAAACGATATATTGGCTGTTAATTGGACATCCTCCATTTTACAGGTATTCATTAATTACTAATTTATTATTTATACGGAAGGTTAGTAGTGAAGTTTTTAGGGTTCCGTAGTGAACAAGAAACCCTTATAGTTTCGCCATGTCCGTCTGTCTGTCTGTCCGTCTGTCTGTCCGCGGCTTAGCTCAGAGACGGTTAGTACTAGAAAGCTGTAATTTGGCACATGTATACATATTAATCATGCCGACAAAGTGGTAAAATAAAATCAAGAAAAATATTTTTTTTTAGGGTACCTCCCCTACACGTAAAGTGGGGATGTTTTTTTTTTCCTCATCTACTCCATGTTGTGGGATATCATTAGAAAGGTCTTTCAAAAATATTGTGAGTTTGTCGAAACCATTTTTGGATTCAGGGATCCGTTTGCGAAATATTAAGCTTTTAACTGATTTTTTTTGTTAAAGTCAAGTGTCCCTCCCCCCTTTTATCTAAATGGTTGTACTTGGACTTGTGAAATAATTCACAGCAGTAGTATATATAACGAAATTAAAAGGAAAACTATCAGAGCTAAGTAGGCTCTACAGATTACGAGTAATACTCGACCAACTTAAATTTGCGGTTTGAAAAACATGATACATGATACATTCCGTATGGGAGAACATGTTTTTCAACTACAATGTTAAGTTTGTTCTTGGGATAAATTCATCACAACTACGGAACCCTTCATTGTGCGTGGTCCGACACGCACTTGGCCCGTTTTTAATATTATTGCCTCATCATCATATTAGTTGATTTTCTAATTGAATTCTAGTTAGTAGATGAGAAATGTGATTATGAAATTATTCCTGTTGGAAAATTGTGTTTTAAAGAGGCATAGAAATAATGATAGTGATGTAATTAAAATGTATGAGGACTATCGACGGTTACATTTATGAGGACTATCGACGGTTACATTTCTTTTCATTGGCATTTGATAATGCTTTTCACTCATTGAGTAAATTATTTAATCATAGTGTTATTTTAAAAGTTTGTGCATTTAAATAAATATAGCCTTTTACTAAAACTTTCAATCAAACCAGCTTTTACTAAATTTTAATGAATTCCTTTCAAGTAAACATATAAAATAGAAAGTGCAGGGTAACCCAACGCCTCCATTTTATCATTTGGATCGCAGGCGCACGTGGGTGTTCAATTCCTTTTCGTTTTGGTATCTTTGAATGTGACTAGACCAGTTTTATTAGCGACGTCGTCTGGGGAAGAATCTTCGCCCACGATGTACTTTCCGTGAATGAAACTTTGATTCTGGATGTTTGGAGCGTTAAAATTGTTTCTGTACCGTTACATATTAGATGCTTTCATAAGACAAGTGAGAAATGTCAATTATGTTCGATTCCTATTAAAACAAACGTCTTATTAGACCGCGACTTATAAAAAAAACGAAAATCTTAAAAAAAACTGAGTGAATAAACTTTTAAGTACCAAAACCTATGAATAATCTGACTATATAAACAGTAGGTATTTACTCTAAAAGTATAATTAATCATTTCTAATTGGCTGTTAATTACGTGTCCCACGTTGCTTTACCAAAAAGAATGCAGTCTACTATATTCCCGCCAAAATTGAAAAGCCCATGTCTTCACTTCTGGGTCAATTCCACTATCAAAATGCTATGTCAGTGGTGTTAATGTGTTAAACAATTCTAATTTTAATCTAAATAAGCGGAGCGTGAAGAAACAATTGTTTGATGTTAACCTAAAAAATGTTTGAGGTTACTTGAACCATGAGCTTGTGCAACAATTACAATGATAACGAAATAAGTACTGGCATAAATTTTCTTTGGATTTTAAATTCACACCTACATTATTAAATAATACACAACGCAAGCGAGAGATTTTTTATCGATCTTTTTTCGCCCAGCCTTTTTCCAACCCTAGAGGTGATTTTATGATTTATAAAAGATAAATATCGAAAACCCATTGTAAATATTTTTCGACATTCATCACACCCCGAAGTTATATCTTGATAAATGTATGTTTATTTGTCTTTCTAAAATATGATCATAAAAATATCTGATTAATGACCGATTCTCTCCAAAAGTAATTAGTAAAAGAAATAAATTATTAAAGGTGCTAGATCCCTTCTTCCTGACAGACAAACTACGTTCCGAGGACAGACGAAGTGTTTACAAGAATAGACAATACCTCTCGTAATCTTTATTAATCGTTGACAGAATTTAGTATACGTTTTCATAATTAACATTATTATTTGAAAGATGTTATAAATCTGTCAATTTTTGTTACTTCAAAGGGCGAAGGAATTTTGTTTGATATCGGCACGTTATATTTTTGTGAAGTATTTTGTTGTTATGTAAATTTGTGACATTTCAATTTCGAAATATATAATTTGTTTTTAAAGTAGAATGACAGAAAAATCATGTTCCGTTTTCAAAATTTACATTATAAAAGAAGATACGTATTACGATAATCTTTACGATTAGAAAGTCCTATTTGAAATAAATCTCTGAACATTGTCTTGGATAATTTATAACCTAAATAGCTTCAGGGAAACGTAGGGCCATAGGAATGCGTGACATTTCGAGAATAGCCACAATATTTATATACAATGAGACCGAGGATGACGATGTGTTCAACAAATATCTGAATATAATCTCGAGCTTAAAGAAAGTAATAAAATGTATAACATCTTATTTCCTTTGCCTACTTAAAGTCAGATAATATAAACATATAAATTTATTTAAGCATTGAATTGCTAATTGGTAATTAGCAGGTTATATAGCTATGTTTAATTTATCTACTTATCTTTTTAAGTAATCTGAATTAAAAAGATTGTCTACTTCATAAAACTGTTTTACATTTTGTAAAAATAAACAGCAAAGTCATATTGGCACAGTTGGCACCAAATGCATTTCAAAGTGACATAAAGTAACCACTTGACAGCATCACAGCACTAATGATTTCTTAGTAACATTTAAGACGTCCTCCCCTCTCTATGCTCATTGTCTATGACATCTTGTAACACGTAATCTCGAGATTCAAATCAATTTCATTTCATTAAAATTTCGACTTTACCAGTGTACGCCCGCATGCTTTCGAAAACTTTCATTACACCAATTGAATGAGTTTTTTGACCTCAATACACAAAAGGGATGAAGTTTTAATCGTGTCAATCGAGATCAAACATCGATTACGATTTATCGATTCGATATTGTTATTGGAAGAATGAGCGGTTGTCATTGCTTGTTGGGAGGAACGAAAAATAGCATCGGGGCGGGAAATTAAAATTAAACTGTCGATATTTTTATTGCGGAAGAAACAGGCTTCTGCTTTATTCTTCCTACTTTAAATTATTATTTTAGATGGCTGTTTTCTCGAGAAACCAACAATCCTAACATGGTTCCAAATGTCATTCAAATATAGGTAACTTCTTTATTTAATTCAGAAGAATACTTTCTGGGATTTCACCGTTTTGCTTGGTCCCCAGACGTCAGCATCCCATAATACTCCATATAATTATACACCATCCAATATACGTGTACTTAAAACTAATTTATTACACACACCAGATATAATTTCAAGTGTCTCTTAAAGTCAAGTAGCCAATCTTTCAAAGTGAACCATTTCTTTTGTACTTATAACAGCCGGGTGGGCTAAAATAACAAAAGTCTAACGTCATTTTTACGCTACGTGTGAACTGTTTACACATTTACAATAATTTTCGAGGTTAGAAATGGCGGGCATTCTTTCGTTCTATTTTGACGCCATCTTGGGGTTATTGACCTGGGTTCGCGCGTCCCGTTCACGGGGAACGCTACTCAAACGAGTTGGTTGCATTTTGCATTCTGTTTAGTTATGTTTAAATGGTACAGCCGTAGCATGCTTTATGAATGTTCTTTGATTTGAAAAAAATAATGTTTACTATGGCGGACGATCGAACTTTTTTATAGAAAATAAATTTATTATGGAACTTTTTTAAAGAAATATTTATGCAATAGAACAATTTATATTTCCGATTAGCTTAAAATCTGTATTTTTACACAAAAGGAATGTAGATGCTTTAGATATTCCATGATTCAAGAATTGCAGTCGCCATCTCACTGTGCATTCTCGCTAGTCAACAAAAAGTTGACCTACTCTTGTCCAACATAAATGAGTGTACAAGTTACACTCAGCGAAAAGAAAACGAATGTTTTTCTGGCATGTCAGACAGCACGGCAGTCATAAGTGTCTCGCCCCACGCAAATCATAAAGTCGATTCCACTAATGGAACAGTGTCATTAGAATAGACATGAATATGCAGTTTAGTTAGTTGAAATTAGTAGTATTTTAACTGTAATTGTGTTACTATGCATATTTGCATAAATAAAGGGTAAAACGTTGGTTTGTTTTCATAGGGTTGGGTTTCATTAGGTTTGTGCTGGTTACTTTGAAATTGGGGAGTGTGTAAGTCCGAAACTGTTGTTGTCTATAGTACTTAAGACATCTTAATCTTCTTTATTAATATATATTTAATATATATAAATTACGCGTCACGTTGTTTGTCCGCGATGGACGCCTAAACTACTTACACTTTACTTACTTACCGATTTTAATCAAATTTGCACACTGTGTGCAGTTTGATCTAAATTAAAAGATAGGGTAGGGTAGGTAGGGTAGGTAGGTTAGGTAGGGTAGGTAGGGTAGGTAGGGTTTATATTAGTTCGCCAGGTCAGCTAGTATTATATATATACAGAAACTGTTGGTGTATCTAGATAAAAACAATTAAAAAAAATAATTAAAAAAATCAAAATGCCTACCTACTGAAAATGTGATTTTAAAAACTACATAAGAATTGTCTATGTAACGTCATCGTCGCATGATTTTATAATAATTTATGCATTCTTGGCTACTTTCCTCCTGTAACGAGACTGGTGGTCTGCAAGGTAGTATTTATAAACAGATTACTTGCCTTTGTTAGTGCTCCTTTACATAGAGTTATCTGTGACATAGATTCATGCTAAACTCTCGTCAAGCGGTCAAGCCATTCTTGCCGGAAATACTGGCATACATTTTGAAGTATCAATAGATTTTATTGGTATGGATTTATTTACACTAGCTGACCCGAGAGACGTTGTTATTCAAACGTTGTCATACAAAAATTCCAAATTTGAAAGTTTTCCGGGAAACTTAACCATTTTTTATTTCCATAAAAACGCTTACCAACGAACAGCATTTAATTTTTATTTAGATAGTTAGAAAGATTTAATCATAACAGTCATAAAACATTACAAACTCCTTGAAAGATTTTATTTCAGTTCCCCTGAAAAAACATCTGCCAGTAAAATAATCGAAACAGCAAAATTAAATGTCTTAGCCACAACCTTGACTCCTAAACGAACTCTTTATTACCGAATTTATAGCCTGAAGCCTAAATTAGCCGAAAAAACTTATCTTGGTTACCAGACTATGAAATTAGCGTCCTTAAGGCACCTGTCCCACTGCCAACGACAAGCGAGAAGAGCTATAGCAACTAGAAACGAGCTGCAAGCAACGAGCAGCGATTGTGAAGGCTATGAGCGAGTGTGCGAGTGCGAAGAGAAGAATGACTGCCCAGTCACTTGCTGGTATGTGTATGTACCAAGCGAAAGTGTCTCAGCGAGTTTTCTGCCCGCCAAACGAGCGTCGCTGAGTGATTATTTTCTTTGATATCTCTTGTCGCTACGACAAACTAGTGGAGAGACAGTTCTCGCCGGCGGCGATGTGAAAAGTCAGCGATCAACTATTAATATATGCATCTTCACATATAATTATATAACTAATGTACCCACATATACAAAATATTGTAAAACATTTTAAAAGAGTAACGGTGGAGTTTCTTGCCCATGCTTCTCCATACGAAAACTACCTTTTGAGAGGGGCGACTAGAATCAATTCTATTTTTTGTAATTTTTGACGTTCAAAAGTGCCTTGCAAGGGCCTATTTGAAATAAATTATTTGACTTTGACTTTGACTTTGACATCTCATTTACTGACACGGGACCTACATCTATTGTACGTTTCTGGAGCGAGAAAATAGTCGATAACTAGTCGCTTCCTCGTGGGCGCGCGGTGGGACAAGTGCTTAAATAAGTCCTGTTACAGACATCTGCGATACATTAGTTGGTAAAAGAACAGTAAGTATTATTATTAAAAAGACTTATTTCGCAATTTTAATAGACACAACATGTGATTTTAACACTGTGTGGTAATGCTGACCTCCACATTACTTCCTATAAGTGCTGAAAGATGTGACTAATGTGTGTGTGTTTGCTGAAACTTTGCATGTTGTAACAACGTGATTTGCAGACGTAAAATGCACCTACGTCTTTTCCACATTTGTACCAATGCAGAACAATAACAACAACAGAGAGGAACTCGTGGCTAAGTAACAACAGCCGCACTGGTCGATCCATCTGGTTAAGCTACGCTTGCCGGAGTTGGTCAGTGGATGGGTGACCATCTTTACATACCGAGAATCCTCCGTACCTCGGAAAGCACGTTAAGCCGTTGGTCCCGGCTGTCATTCGTGGATCTTTGACAGTCGTTACGAGTCGTCAGAAGCCCGAAAGTCTGACACCAGTCTTACCAAGGGGTATCGTATTACCCAGTTACTGGGTTGTGGAGGTTAGATAGGCAGTCGCTCCATGTAAAATACTGGTATTCAGCTGCATCCGGTTAGACTGGATGCCGACCCCAACATAGTTGGGAAAAGGCTAGGCAGATTGATTGTACCAATGCAGAACAATCAGTGGGTGCATACTTCAGTTCACCCACGTTCATAAATGATATCATGAATGTTATCTCATAATTCCTTACGCGGAAAAACTCAATTTAATAAATCGTTAAGAGAATCGGTCAGTGATTGAACTGTGACGTCAGACCGAGAGTAAGCAAGAGGGGAAAAATATTGGCACCTATACACAATGTCGCCCATGGGCATTGTGGCCGCCCGTATTTTTCTGAATATTCATGACAAATTATCGAAACTAAACTTAAAAAGGGGGGTCTATCTTTTAATTTTTTTCATTTACTTTTTATTTTTTTATCTATGTACCGCTATGATTTTATGGACATACACTTGAGTTTTTTTAAATAAATACTGTTTGTTTTTAGAAAAAAATGTATTTTTTTTCAAAGTCGACAAATTTTACGAAAAAAATTTAGTTAATCCGATAAAATAACCCATAAACTTTTAGAAATAATAAACAGAATCCATATCGAGCCAATAACATCAGAGATATGGCAAAGGCCACAAAAAAAATAAAAAATTCAATAACATAAAAAATATTAAAGATTTTTTAACGCCTTTTAAAGTTAATTTTCCATAATTTTTCATGAATATTCAGAAAAATGCGCGCGGGCACATGCCAATGGACGACATTGTATAAATCGGCTTCTCCAAATGACGTGCCTGAAAAGAACCTCCACTGCAGAATTGGCTTACCCTGGGAATGCAACCAAACACCAATCTTGCACGAGAGAAGAAATAAGCGACTCTAACAAAACAATTTCTAAGAAAACTTCACGGTAGAACAATTACCGGTGTCGCGCGACACGTCGCGCTAGTCTGTACGAGCCTGCATTCATCTCTGACTAAAGGCATACCAATATCCCCAAATGGCTGCAATGCAGAGATTCGCTGTGGTTAACGGCTTGCCCCCAACGCTCATCAATCTGTTTGCAAAACATGATATTACTGCCAATATACCCTTCCTGATTTTACCTTAAACCAGTCACAGTAGAAGACGTAATATTATGTCAAAACTTAACGCAGTAACCACAGCCCAACGTCACAGCATGATTAACTATCAACCTCAGCTTCCAGTATAACCAGAAGTGGTCAAGTACCAGTATTTTACTCAACTTTGTGACCACAACCCAATTAGTTGGTGTACTGATATCCTGAGGTTAGACTGTGTAATGTTATAATATCATTCTTTTATTACACTAAAGGTTTGACATTGAAATGTGATCGGAAAGTGAGTCGAAATGCTACCATCTTTTTGTCACAGTGTCAAAAAATACAGTAACCAAATACTGCTACTGTTTTGTTTTAAATTGTTTCTTTTTTTGTAACTGAAACGAGGTTACAAATAAGAAAACAAAACTACTGTCTCATTGTTTTTTTTTAATCCCGAAAAGCTTGTACCTTGTTCGAGTTACGGCTTTATAATCCTTACGTGACTTGTGCCGTCTCTTTCGCTCTTGTTGGAGTCGTGGGCGTATGAAAGGGATGGAGGATCGGTATTATAAACTCGAGACAAACTGTAGTGTTCATTCACATAGAGTCACTGCACCGCATTCTGCAATAGTGTTGTTACCTTTATCGATATTTTGTTGAGATTTACTGTTCTAAATATCTTACAAAGGACGAAAAACTAGACCATTTCGGTTTCGATAAAACTGGTTAGATGCGGACCTGGCCAATTTTATCGAAGCTGGAATGCTCTAATTATTCGTGATCGTCCAATATGATCAGAAATAGGACAAAAAATATTAACGAAACTTCTTTAGATTGAGGAATATTCTTACGTATATATTTTGAGACTGGTACGTCAATAATTCAATATTCTATGTAGTTAGGGAAAATCCAGAATCAACAAACCTTTCGTCTTCACATATACTTATATAATTAATGTATGCAAAATATTGTGAAAACATTTTAAAAGAGTAACGGTGGAGTTTCTTGCCCATTCTTCTCCATACGAAAACTACCTTTTGGAAGGGGCGACTAGAATCAATTCTATTTTTTGTAAACTTGACGTTCATAAGTGCCTTTTAAGTGCCTAATTGAAATAAATTGTTTGACTTTGACTTTGACTTTAATCGAAATGGGTAGACTAACTCCTTGGTGGAAATAGATTATATCCATGCAGATAAACTGGTCCAACCAGGTCCATTTTGAAGTCCTCTTGCTAGGAGGATGGAAGATCTTCGAAGGGTGGCTAATAACAGCTGGATGGTTGTATTGTCTGTAGCCAAGGATCGAGTTAAAGGGCGTGACATTGGAGAGGCATAACCAGTGGCCGTGGCCCTTTATATGTCAATGATGATGATGTAATAGGGGATGCCAATTTCCAGCATACATCTTTTACTTAGTCGTTTTCCAAAAGTGGCAAAGATAATGCGCAAATGAACCTGACAAGTGACAACTCTATTAATCGAGTAGTTAGGAAGTCCGTTCCGTTAATCGCAGATTGAATATTCAATCGGTTAGGCTGTGTTGTGTTGTAAGCAGCATTCGTCACGACTTGTGACTTCCAAGGGACTAATACCTATTAAAGTACAAAGTGTACTATGTGGTAATTGATGCTAGAATGGAAAATTACCTAAAAAATGTAAAGAAAAAAGAGAAGAAAAGAATAACATTTATTTGGACATAGTTTGTGAAACACAAAATAAAAATATCAAAATAAAAAGTGAAAATAATAAGAACAATTTTATAATAGTGTGTGCGCCACACGGCTTCGCAAAATAGATTCATTTCAGCATTAATGCCAGACAAATGCTGTCTGACGCAGGTTTTTTTTCTAATGAACCTTTAGGGACAAAATACGAGGAGAACAAACAGTTTCAACACA
Organism: Agrochola lota; assembly: GCA_947364205.1. Taxonomy (NCBI): domain Eukaryota; kingdom Metazoa; phylum Arthropoda; class Insecta; order Lepidoptera; family Noctuidae; genus Agrochola; species Agrochola lota. The sequence continues at coordinate 3,736,281 of OX376244.1, read as the reverse complement.
CCTAATACATGTCATAATATTAATACTTCTAAATAAATGTCACTAGTTTGCCAAATGATAATATGTCAACTTGACATTTGTTGTTTGAATTTGAGTGAGCCGTAAAAAAAGAGTATCTTGGTAATTTGTTGGTTTTCCACAGAAAGACATGAAAAGAAATGCCAGGAAAATGTCATAACGTTGTGGATTGTTAAAATAGTAAAAGATTATTTTCTCAGTCAAATTTAGTGTAATGTTTCAGGTGGTGGTAGATGACCATGTCTTGTCTTACCAATGGGTGTCGTGTTACCCAATGAATGTGTTGTGGAGGCCAGATAGGCAGTGGCTCCATGTAAGATACTGGTTTCGATCGGTAAGACTAGAAGCCGACATAGTTGAGAAAAGGCTAGGCAGATGGATGGTGGTAGGATGACACTACCTTGTTTTTGAGGAAAGTCCAGAGGGGTAATTGCGTAACACACTAACAGTAGCAATGGCTTTCATTATTATTATGACAGTCCAACAATATTCATTGCGTTATTTACGTTGTTGAGCAGATACATTTTTCGAACATACGCCGCAATGGATTAGCAATATTCTTCAAAACCATTCAGATTGTGTTATGCAATTTGGGTGCTGCAAAGTACATCTGTTTTAAATGTATTATTAATTTGCTATCTGCTCTCTGGGATCTTAGATTGTGTTGATACGGAGGAACAATAGAAAATCCGCCTACTGTCATGATTTGTTAAGTAGCAAATCATCAGATCATGCAATTTTAAAATATCTCGTATTATGAGGCAACCAAGAATTTAATAAAAAAAACCTTTCAATTCCAGGCGATTATTATCAGCTGCAAAAACAATAACACTTTTATCACCCACAGTCAAAATCAAGGGTCATTTATTCTAACTAGGCTGAGAATCAGCATTTTTTGAACGTCAAAATTGTATGAGGCAGTCCCCCAAATCCCCCACCCATTCACCTATTCCTAGTGTTTTAGCTGGGAAGACGAAGTAGTGCAACAAACTCCCCAGCAGCACAGCAATCGATCGAGTCGATATTACGCTATCGATATTCCAAAAACTATCGATACATCTTCCCATCCCCGCTTGTCCGGGATAGCGAACCGGTTACCCGGATCAATTGGCACACAATCCTTGTTTTTGCGTACACCCTGTATCACAAGATGTTTTGTAACATACGTATAAGGCGAATATATTTCATTCATAGATCCTTTGATGTGATGAATGAGTTGTTTCGTTATTTAAATTCTGTGTTGATGTGTTTTTGTTTGTTAAATGACTTTTGAACGTTTCGTGTTTTTTTCCGATTACGGTCCGTTACCAGTTAAACATATTATAATTTTGTGTTTTCGCCAGTATTCAAACGTAGATTACATGGTTTCGCAGTCAGGCTAAAATATTTTATTGCACTCGTGTTGTAAGTAGTTGTTACATTTAGGGTCCAGCAACTGACATGAACCATGTAAGGCACAGCAAGTTACAAAACAACAAAAAAATATCTTTAAATTCTGCTTATTCTGGCTACCCATTGATGATTCGATTTTGTAATACTTTGGAGAGGTGTCGAGGATGATGGGCCCTAGTTTTATGACCTATTAGCTAAATTCCCGTGTTAATATCGGGATAAAAAGTATCCTATGTCCTAACCCAGGTCAAGGTCTACCTATGTTCCAAATTTCATCCAAATCCGTTAAGCCGTTTTAGCGTGAAAGCGTAACAAACAAACAAACTCGCTTTCGCATTTATAATATTAATTAATAGTTAGAATTTTGTATATTACTGTTGGCATCTAGTAGAGATTTCGGAGTTAGGAAAAAGGCCACGGGGCTTAAAACGGCCGCTTTGGCAGAATCTTAATTATGATAATATTATGAATCACACAAACTGACAATTCATTATATTATTATCTTCGTTCAATTCATATTACGAAATTCATCGGTTTGACAGTTTTAGACGAGTATTACAATGAAATAATATTTAAACTGTAGAAATAATAATAAAATTCTCATTTGGTTAATAAAAACTGTAAAGAAAAATTATCCGGTAAAATTACGGTATTCATTTTTTTCATGCGGCAATATTTACACTAAATATGATTCTGACATAAATTTAATTGAATATTATTCAGATAAAATATGTGTCACCATCGAGGAATTGCTGGGAATTCAGAAAATGAATTGATTTTAGAGGAATTACTTAATGTGGCCGTTACAGGCCCCCCTGTTATAAGGCATCCTACATCTCATAGAAATGTTTTCAAGTAACTTTAGATTCCCTTTATAGTCTTCGTCTGGAACCTATAAACGCTGTCCATTTTAGGAGCAGACCGGTTGTAAACCCACGCAAGGATTGTATTGTAGTTCATAGATCCACATTTGTATTCTGATTTATTTCTAGAAACATAACTCCTATTTTCAAGAAAGGATAACCCCAACCAACAATGGCTATGAAAGACAAATGACCAGGAAGTGCAAGCCAACCTTTGTTATGTAAAACCTCTCAACAAGTTTTTCAATTATAACTCATAACATTACTCTTGTATTCCCGAAGGGTTAGGCAGAGGTGCACCTATAGTACACCCACAATTCGCCAGCTATGTTTAAGTCCCATGTAATAGGGGGCGAGCCTATTCCCATCAACCGGGCACCAGTCCAAACTCCGACCTGCTACTGAAAACTTCCAGATGGAAAACCCCAAAAACATGCTCAGCAGTAGCGTTTACGATCAATGGACCAACGAGGCTGCCGTTTTTAAGTTATCCATTTTAAAATTACTCGACATCGATCTTATCATTTCAGCCGAAAGACGTCTACTGCTGGACATAGGCCTCCCCCAAGCACCGACACTTCGACACTATGCTTCCTGGATCCAGCGGTTTCCTGAGGCTTTCATAATGTCATCGGTCCATCTTGTGGCCTTCCAATGTTACGTCTTCCGGTACGCGGTCGCCACTCCAGAACTTTTCAGCCTCATGGGCCATCTGTTCTACGAGCAATGTGCCCTGCCCATTGCCACTTAATTCTTCGGGCTATGTCGGTTATTTTGGTTCCCCTGCGGATCTCTTCATTTCTACGACTACTAGAAACAACGCATTGCCCTCTCCATTGACATCGATCTTGTGTACCTAATTAATTATTGTTTTCATTCGGTCTGGGATTCCCCCAGATATGGCCTAATTTTTTGGCGGCATTGCATCCGGTTGGGTTATTTATGAAGCCCCTGGGGAAGAACCAATGACGTACCGAATGGAAATAACCGAATCATTTCGCCGTCCTGAAAAATGTTTAAGATGCCTCTAGACGCGAGAAAAACACATCTGCATTACAACTTAAGAAGTATTTAAATCAAGACTGTAGGGTTATTTTTTAAATATCCCTTCAAATTAAATTGTGTGATGGTGTTTGTATCAAAACGCTGGTTTTAATAGCAACAGATGGTCTTACTGTGGAGCAGTGGTGGCACAGTGGTAACGGCCGCGCTTTACGGTTTGTAGGTCATGGGATCGAACCCAAGCAGGTGTTTTACTTTGTGTAAATGACTTCATCACCACTGCTCTCAAAACCGTGAATGAAAACATCGTGAGGAAACCGACATGTCCTAGAACCAAAAACTCGAGACATGTGACATCCACCAACCCGCACTGGGCCCGCGTGGTGGATTATGGCCCCCTCTCACAGAGAGGAGGCCTGTTTCTCAGTCGTCCCAGCAGTGGGAACGTTTGTCCAACGGAAATTGTCGCAAAAGTAATGTGACAAATTGTCAAGCGTAAACTACTGCGATTGTTGCTGTTGATAAATAATTCAACCAATCACAGGAGCTTGCAACTAGTCTTACCAAGAGTTATCGTATAAAACAGTTACTGGGTTGTGGAGGTCAGATAGGCAGCCGCTCTATGTAATATACTGGTATTCACCTGCATTCCGTTACACTAGAAGCCGACCCCAACATAATTGGAAAAAGACTAGGCAGATTGAATCACAGCACTCAGCTGACGCGAGCTTGACAATTTGTCACATACATTTTGCGTCAATTTTCGTTCGAAAAACTGGCCTCAAAGAAAAAATGAAAATACATTTATGTGACAATGGAAGTCACATAAATGTATTTTCATTCGACAAAATATTGCTTCCAAATATTCGAGCATACTTACAAACCATCAAACACACTTAAAATTCTATTCCAACCTTGAAAAAAAATACCTCTTTTCTCGACACAAGCTCACGACTTCCGATAAGTCCAAGCCCGTATTGTTGTTGAGCATAATAAGCTGTTCTTATGAGCTCCATGACTCAACAACTCAACACTTATTTACTTGATAACGTTGCCACTCAAAGTGGGTCACACTTTAATTTGAATGAACGATTTCTGATATGCATTGTATTGATGGTTGATTGAACTTAGTTACATTTATTCATGAGTGCTGTTCAGGTATAGCTTTAGGCTTATCCAGATACGTTTGAATTTCTATATTTGAAGCTCCGTGTGCCTACTGTTTGAAGTCCGCAAATTATTTACTGGACAATATCTAGAGATAATCTTTGGATGTCTCGTGGCTAAACTACTACGCTACGCTTGCTGCGGTCGGTTCGTGGATGGGAGACCATCCATTACATACCGAGATTCCTCCGTTCCTCGGAAAGCCGGCTCAGCCGTTGGTCCCGGCTGTCATTCGTCTCTGACAGTCATTACAGGTAGTCAGAAGCCCGAAAGTCTGACAATATTTAAGCGGGCACGCCCTTTATGCCTGGAGGCATTTATTTAGATATTAAGTTCTGTTTACGTTTAGTTTTTTATTTCTGCCTGAGTATAGTTCTCGAGGATTTTGTTTGGTATATTGGCGTGTGCTAGCTAACATATGGCTAATAATTTAAATTATTTTTTGTGTAGCGTAATGTAAATTATTTTTTCTTCTAACTGAACAGACAGCTGTGCTGCTGGGGAGTTTGTTGCGCCACTTCTTCTTCCCAGCTAATCCAGCTAATGCACTAGGAAGTGGTGAAGGGTGGGCGTTTTGGGGGACAGTCTTATGTAATTTTGACGTTCGAAAAGTGCTTTGAATAAATGACTTTTGAATTTGAATTTGCTCTTTCAATTAATTTTAACTCATCACTGATAGTATCTTTACAAAGTATAATTTTTCCTTCCCGTCACCGGATTTTTACATTTAAAAACAACTGTAAAATTAACAAGAATTCACATCCTTATAAAAGTGATATTAAGATTCCTCTTATTAACATCATAAAAGACGGTGGAGAGGCCCAAAAAACCGCACTTTATCTCACAAGCAACCTTATCTTGATGAAATGACCATAAAATCCTCACGATTTTATAAAACGTAGGTATACAATCCTTTGGTAAACATACTTTAGATATCACTGTGTAACACTTATGTGAAAAAAATTGTTACTCAACTCTTTTTTAGTGTCAAGTGTACTTTACTTCGGTTGCTTTTTATCATTTCTTTTAATTCGAGATGTTGTTTTGAAAGTCAATGGAAATAAAGGTTAACTATTTTACAAATAACTGACAGGAAACTAACAAAAAATTCTTGTGCTAACAGATATTTTGATCTCTGTCTACCCTCTAAATACTTGTTCTCAAAAGACTTCACTTTCCGAGGCACTTAACCCGGTTCTCGAAATACCAACTTGAATTTTCATTGGCCATTTGTTTTAATTCCACCGTTTACTGTTTTACTGAATGAAATTCATTTTGTACTTTCAAATGTTTATGAGACAATATAATAGTTGGTTGGCTCCTTCATATTTTATCTTTGTTGCATGTATTGGGTATTCATGGAGGCCTATGTAGGTCCGGTGTATCCTAGACGTCTGTCTAGGTTTTAAAGGTGTGTAACCACACCTTTAAACCCAGAATTTTATCTTTACCAGAATTAATAGACCTTGACTTGCTGCCTTGTTTTTGACCCTGTATAGAGAATCATATAGACAAGTATTTATTTTGTGTTGATTAAGGTATATTATGCCGATTTTATAAGTAATATCAACATTCAAGACAAAAGAATCATCATTAAGTACATAAAGATCGATAATAAAACATTCCATAACAACAAACAATGTATGTCGAATATCAATTAAAAAATTACAGCAGTCAATTGAATACAAAAAGTATTGATCGTAAATGTAATAAAACTTAGCTCCATCCTTAATTACTTGTATCTTTTTTGTGATTATAATTAAGATTTTATAACAGCTTCTTAAAAGTATTGAAGGTTCATATTGAGTAATCTGGTGTTGTGCCTAAAAGTTTAGTTTTTGCAGTCAGATAACTGGTAATGGTTCCAAAGAAGATCCACGCCTTTTCGAAAAAGAGTTTTTTAATTTTTCACTTTTTAGCTGTTGTGCCTACCCCACACAAAGTATACCACTACTTGCTATTTAAGCACCATTGACAGGAAGTTTTATAACATCATCAACATATACACAGTTGAATTAAATACGTATTATTGAAGCTTACGAATCTCTTAAATTGGCCAAGTAATCATGGACAAATGGATGAACATAGGTACAAAGTGAAATATCTATTTCAATGTCCACTATATCCATTAAAATAAAGGGGACGTTGAAAAAGATATTTACAAAATACCTGTGTTTATTGCCAATAAGTCCAGCCCATTCCTTACCGGTAAATGAAAACGAACCATTACTTGAAGATATAGACTTAAAACTAGGTTATACTGAAGTATTCACAGAAACGATATTTTTAAGACCAATATAAATGTTTATAGTTTATATTTATAGCATTTGATTAACCTAGTTGTAGAGAACAATTGTGGCAGTCAATCTATTGTCGGTCGGAGAGAAATTGAGAGTGTGAATAAATGCATTTGCTCGAATACGAAACTAAGGGGAAAAGACAATTGGTTTATTGGCGATAAAATATCGATGGGAGCTCCCGTGTCAACTCGTAATCCTAATCTAATATCAATTGTAGAGGTCATATAGGTGTTAGTGGTAGCAAGTAGCGCTACAAGAGAATATGCGTAAGACGATGTTTGCAAGGTAGCTGGAAATGGACTCAAATGGATGCATGAACCCGAAGACCGTTGAGGTAGACGTGTTCTTGAGTGGAGACTACGAATCGGCAATCGTATAGTAGGATGCCCTCAGACTAGGTGGATCGACGATCTGTGCAGGGTGGCTGGTGAATGAGAGTTGCCGAGAATCGAGCTGAATGGCGTGCAATTGGAGCTGCCTATGTCCAGCATTGGACTGATATAAGATGATGATGAATGAATGGATGAATGAATTTAGCTGAGGATCGAGCTTACTGGCCTGCTACCTATATCCAGCAGTGGATTGCTGGCGATGACAATAAAGATGAAAGAGTTAGCCAATCAATTTTGGTTTCTATATGAAAACTGGATTCTATCTAAAACCAATAACATAGTCGATAGCAAATATCATCAAAATGCATCCTACTCTATATAACATCACCATGACAGTACATATTACTATAATTATAGTTTAGTATCGTACGAAGCATCGGAGTGCATGTCACTACAGATCTTAACAGATTTGATATTATGACAATGAATTGTTACTTGTTGTTACGTTCTGCTTGGGACTTCGGTTACACCTAATTTTTATAAAGATTTTGGATGAAGTGTCCGTGGAGTTTCTTGCCCGTTCTTCTCTATAGGTATCTAATACGTTTTGAAATGGGCATCTAGCTTCATCTTTCTGACTGACCGACCCCTTGACAATTCAAAAGTGCCTGTAATTGGTTTATTTGAAATAAATGCTTTGAGTTTGAAAAATAATTTATTTCTATTGTCATTTGTTTTCTTTCCTGCTGTATGGATTGTGTGAAAGATGGTACGTGCCAGAAAGGGGGAGAATACTGAGATGAAGTCTGATAGATATGTATGGAAGAGGATATGCTGCTTCTAATGGGAATAAGCGCAGGAGAATGACGAGCAGTGGATGTCCAGTGGTAACGGCAGATTTACGAGTTGTAGGTCGTGGCTTCGAACCCAGGCATGCGTTTTCCTTTATGTAATTTATTTCATCACCGGTGAAGGAAAACATCGTGAGGTGACCGGCATGTCCTAGAACCGGAAATTCAAAGACATGTGACATCCACCAACCCGCACTGGGCCCGCATGGTGGATTACGGCCCACTCCCTCTCACTGAGAGGAGGCCTGTGTCTCAGCAGTGGGAAAATTATAGCCGGATTATACATATGCAGGAGAATTATGATGATTAAATGAAACTAGATTCTAATATTGAAGAGTCCATCTATGAAGTCAAACTTATCAGATTCTGTAGAATGTCTCAATGTTTTACAAATCAAATCTATTGTCATTTTGCTTTCACCTTTTCCTACTGTATCAGGCACACACTAGAAGATCCTCAATGATCATGTAGTAAATTTTAACCATTCAGCCAGTTGTAGTGAGGCTGACTCCCAAGGTGCGCTGGACGTACATTCATGACCACATAGAAAAGGCACTATATCAATACAGTATAAAACAGGTGATTTATGTGACAGGACCAGGAACTTTGTAGATTTATAGGCATTGATCTCATTAACAAAACAAATAAAATGTTTCATTTATTAGTCAACAATAAATAAATAATGCAGCATTCATCTATTTCTCATGCACTATGCAATTCACGATACCTATAAAAGTCTTTATGAGGAACATACCATAGAAATGACACATAGGATTGACTCATGATATGATTAGACAGAACGAGCGATGATGAGCTGATTAAATTAATAAGAGCCAAGAAAAAAAAAATCCGATGACATGGTGAAGGTCGCAGGAATCCGCTGGATGCGAGAAGCACAGAACCGGTCGAAGTGGCTATGCTTGGGGGAGGCCTATGTCCGGCAGTGGACGTCTTGGCTGAAATGATTATGATGATAATGATGAAGAAAAAACAATAGACGGATGAAAATGGCTGAAGACAAAACTCTATGGTGCAGTAGGAAAGGTCTTTGTCCGAAGGAAAAATACTTTTATGTTACCATCTAACAACCCTATTAGAACTGCTGATAGCTCGTATTTCAAATCTACGAAAGTTATTCTAGAGCCTTACCTTTAAAGAATAATATTTAACTAAACGTCTAATTGATATGACATCAGCTTTTCGTGATATAGTAGTCGCTCAATGCTCTATAATTTTATTTTCCTTACGACTTTCCAACCTTGCAACCAAGCTCTGGGTTAAAATCCCAAACAATTTGAAATATCCTTTCTATTTATTTTTATCTACACGGAAATCAAAACGCTATCTCGAAATGCATCCTAAGCTGTCAGCTGTTCCGTCAAAGAACATGATGTATGCTTGGTCTTAAGAGGAACATACCACATAAATGACGCATGCATTTGACTCACGAGATGATGGGACTCAATTGAAAAGTCGAACCAACCGCGGACTGAGTTGCCGATGACTTGATGTGGGGTACCTGTGTTCAGATTAAAGCGAGTTGAAAGATTTTTGTTGTTAGACTTAATTTTATGTCTGTATTGTGAGACTGTTTCTTTGGCCGCGGAGAACGTTAATTTATCTGGTCAAATCGAACCTATTTTGTGTTGATTCGGAATTTTACAGATACGCGGACCTGGGGGCCTACCACCACCTTACTACATATTACTCTAGTGTGGGAAAGAGATGGAGCTATACAACTCGTAGAGAGTTGTGTAGCTCCATCTCTTTCACCCACTGAAGTAAGACTAATTAATACTGCTTTAGAGGTGGTGGTCCGCTGATATTTATTCTACAAGGTATGGTTCACCTAACTAGCATGCAACAATGCATCTTCTACCACACCACGTACTGTCAAAATTCATAGAATATCTAACTTGAAAGTAAGACCACGAAGTAAATATAACTTAATGTAAGTCCTACCGCGCTCTACGTGAAGGAAAACAGTGTGAAAAGAACCAAATAGTTAATGGTTGGAATGAATTCGCTCTTTTCAACCATTAACTATTTGGTTTCCACCTATAAATAAGCGGTCTTTGCCCTACAGTGGGACATTTACAAGTTAATATATTTATTTATTTATTTATATATACTTTATTGTACACCAGATTATACATTACATAAAGAAAAAGTAATACACTACAAAATATACAATGGGCGGCCTTATCGCTTACTGCGATCTCTTCCAGGCAACCTTGGAATGGACAGTGATTCTCTGGACATAAAATGGGGCTGTCTTTGATGCAAATAAAAGGTATATAAGTACAATATACTATAATAGATACACAGATAAGTGCTATATAATAGATACATAGATACATACATACTAACTATATGTATAAACAACGAAAATAAATGACGAATATTATTACAGCTAACGATAAGAACAAAATCATAACGACAAGTAATGTTCTTTCACGAGTCTTTTAATATTATGTTTGTTTAGTGTTACTACCACCAACAATTCTTTTTAAAGGCTTGTGCAGACCAGCGCGACTTGTCGCGCGACGCGACACCGGTTATTGTTGTACTGTGAAGTTTTCTTAGAAATTGTATTGTTCGTGTCGCGTCGCGCGACATGTCGCGCTGGTCTGCACAAGCCTTAATTCTTTATTTTTTCCTACCTACATAAAACCTTTTTTTTTTACCTTTTACTACTACCTCAAAAACTACTCAATAATTTTTTTATGGGACCACCCCGTATATCCCCCATAACAACGTGAATCGGCCCAGTAATCACGGACAAATCATCCTCCTCTTGTGGAAGTTAAAAACTCATATCGTCCATCCGCTGTAAGCTTATCAAACACACTCAACCCCAACTCACTCACGCGTTACAATTCTAACTTAAATTGCTCGAATAAAAATGCATCGACACTTATAAATTACAGTTAGTAGGTACTTGAGATAAGAGGCATTGAGTTATGCCCACTGCTGAGCAAAGGTTGCCCACAACTAGATAATTGGTATAAATTGTGACAGTCGTTAAGACGCGTTAGGCAATTGTCTTATGTAAAACCGACAGTTAGTTAGTTCTCGTAATCTCTTATTTGCGTGGTTAAAGATGGTGTGTCATTATGACTTTAGGTACAGTGTAAGGCATTAAGAGGCTGACAACAGCTAAAGCGCGATCACAGTCGGACTTCTGAAAAGCAAGAGAAGCGCGATAACACAGCGCTGGTAACAATATTATAAATAATTATATTAATAATATTAATATTTCAAAATAAGAACCAATTATGTATTTACAAAAATCTACTGATTGAACTAAAAAATTATAATACAATATATTAATATGCTGCTTGTAGAATAATCAGACAAACAATCAGAATGATTGCATTTATATTAATATAGTTTATATTCGCTAAAATATTTTTTTAGAGATACTTTTGTGATTTTTTTTCTTTCGTATCAAATTTGATGTTATTATGTTTTCAACACACTACCTAGCTAGCATATATCCTGAAGAATGTAAAATATTTTTCTGATTTCAGTGCATTTTTCAGTTTACTACAGTGGATGATATACTTTTAGGCATTATAAAACTTGCGAAAAAGATTGATCAGAGAAGGATGGTTCTAGATGGACAACTCCGAGACTGGGACTAGAATTGGTGAGAATATCATTCTTTTCATGCGATATTTGGGGCGAATAGGTATTGAAGTTTTGTATGGGACAGCTTTGGCGATTTCGTTCTTTGTCCCATGGAGAAAATTGTTCAGTTCGATGGTCCCTTAAATCACCACACATATCTGAACCATGCCTTATTAAATTAAAAAAAAAAACGATATGGTTCATAAAGTAAATTTTACGAAACTACTCAGGGGTTCGAAAAAGGAAAAGGAGAAAAAAATAATTTATGATTTATAAATAAATAACAATGTAAAATAAATATCAAAAGAAGTACATATTTGCCAAGGTGTTGCACACTTCACTGGACACCTACAACATAAATTGACTGAAAATGATTTGTGACAAACGTCAGACAACATCACATCACGTGACATCAGTCAAACTTTCATGTGACTTTTTAATATGACATACACTATAAAAATCTAATTTATTTTGTACTGTCTCACATTTTCGTGAAATCGGATACTGATTTCGTGAAAAAACACACATGTCTTGTGTTTGCCATACGAGGCAATAATTCATGGTAGACAAAACAAAGGATTATCGCTCGCGTGTCATATTTTTATTAATTATGTCAGACAGTATTTATTGCAGTTGTCATATTATATCACAGATGATCATATTTCTTAGCTTTAAAATATTATATGAATCGTGATATGAAACAATATTTTCTATGTGCTTTAGTAACGTTAAGATATACGTCAGATTTAAGTGCAATCAGACTTGATTTTACTACAAGTGCGTGCCCATTCTGATATAACGATTTTAATTAAATTTTGAATTTATTTTTCTATTTCATGCTGATTCAATTGGCCATTTATCATAGGACATGGTATAAGTACTGTCAATGTAAGCTAATGTTCAGTCAACTCAATTTAAGACTCTTTTTCAGAAATCAAGGAGATTTTCCTCACTTTACGAACGATTTTTTCATATCATTTCAAAATATGGAGTAACATATCCACCCAAAATCCACCAACCCGCGCTGGGCCCGCGAGGATGATAGCCCCCTCCCTCTCACAGAGAGGAGGCCTGTTTCCCAGCAGTGGGAACATTTACAGATGATGCTACACCTAAAATATCATAAGCGTTGATTTGAGAACTTCCTTTTTTTTTAGGGTAGGTTAATCAGAGACTTTGTTTTCATCCTATACTATTAAATAAGCAATATTTGTATATAGTATAGATATATGTATTTGTGATCACGTTCTTGATAGGGGTTTACGGGGGCGAAAAATCGATATAACAGGGTGGTCGATATCTATCTAGGTTTCATATCTGGGAAAATTCGTTTTCTCCGTATTTTCACTCGAGCAGAGCTCGGTCGCCCAAAGTTTAGAACAAGATGGCTACCTTAGAGTAATTACTTCTGCTGGGGTTGCGGGTTTGTCCGAAAGGGATATCGCGGCCCCGGCACACAGGCAACGGAAGGAACATGGGTGGGTTTTAGTCAGTAAAAGTCTGACACACCCTTTCGCTCTGCCTAGATCGGGAGAAGTCATTTGATGATTTCCCACCCTCAAAAAAAAAAAAAGAGTAATGACTTGGCAGCATGGAATTAGTATGTTACTATCATGGTAGCCTGGAATTAGTATAACCTATCCTAAACTATTAAATGAGCATTCTCTATTTTCACCCGAGCAGAGCTCGGTCGCGCAGGTACATTATAAGACATTAATCATCATAGATTTCAACACTGCCATGAAAAAAACCTCTCTATCTTCAGCTATCAATTTTGTCACAAAGGCTTCCATCGTTAGACGAACCTTTTATCTATTCAGTCAAGATTCGTGCCTGAGCCTAAGTTATCTAGATTTTTAGAGCTTTGTAATGCCTGGGCATGATTTCGTGCCTGTTTGATATTCGTATTGTCTCTGTGTTGTTTTGTTTATGGTTATTTTCTATGGAGAATAGGCGAAACTAAGAGGCGTAATTCGCCTCTGAGTTTCGCCTGTGGAGTGTCGTCTTTGGTTAGGATGTCTTTTCTAACAGTTAGTTGATGGACGATAACCGACTTTTAATGGCTTTATACTGAAGACACGTCTAAACGAGTGGTGTTAATGATTTGGAAAAAATATATGTTAAATAAGACCATTTAAAGTTATGTCAAACGCGGATTAAAAACTGAGAATCACGCAAAATCTATCAAAGGTATTTTTCTGAAACCTTCACCATTTTAAAGATAATTTAATTATTGATCTTTTAATATACGTGTTTTATTAAAATACCATTTGTTTTATGTATAATAAATTATTAATGCGTCAAATTGAGGAGAGCGGTCCTTGATGGGCGAGTTCTATTACTGGCTGGACGTACGACGCGTTACCTGAGCTCAGTACAGAACACGCAAGCTAACCAATCAAGGTCACTGGCAATTATGATTTTACTAATGATTATTCTTTTATTGTTACAGGTAATTCACTCAAAACAATAAAAAGAAGCAGCTATACGGAAAAAGATCAACCAAGGTTTTTATAACAAACTATATATTATAAATCGTTTTTTTAAGGATTTCTCATCTAGAGTTTCGTCAAGGAACCCCAAATACCATAATTCATCTCATACCGCCGACAAATAAAAGTCAATTGGTTGTCTATGGAAGATATACAATGCAATGTTTGACCCAATCATCTGCCGACTCCCTGCTGTGACCCGCGTGATGATTTAGCTGTATTACACCCTGGTGCTATCACACTTTATTATACTGGGTTGTTATAGCGTGTGAATGTGATTATTATACAGATTATACAATACAAAACTTACTTATACCCACTAAACAGTAACTTGTCTGCCTGAGAACCAACATAGGGTGACCGGTAATTAGTGCCCGATACTTAAACACGTGACTTTACTCATCATTAAAAATTATGTAAATTATATTATTATTCTTTTATTTAATTCATTATTTTCGCGGACCGGATGGACTGCTCATACTTGCCTGCTGTGATAGGCATGTTGCCGTCAGCAAGGCCGGGTAGAAGTCTTTTGTTGTTGTCTTATTTTTTTGTGTTTTTCTGTATTTGTGTGTACCAAATATGAGTGAAGGTTGCTCGAAATAAATGTATTTTATTTATTTATCATTATGAACAACTTTTACTATGGGACCACAACAGAAATCGCGAAAAAAAATTTACTATTCTTTACATTTTCACGAGTTAAGCAAACATAAATGTAGGGAACAGCGGATTTTTTTTTCGCGATTTCTGGTGTCTCCCATAGTAAAAGTTGTTTATAATGACGAGTAAAGTCACGTGTTAAGTATCGGGCACTAATTACCAGTCACCCTATGTTGTTTCTCAGTCAGCCAAGGTATTGTTTAGGGGGTAGAAATAAGTCCTTTATTGTATATGTTATATACAGTGTAAACCTCTGCGTCACAAAATAAAAATTATGTTACTAAGAATGTAGACGTTAAGGAAACACGTTCATGGTGAACCATTAAAGAGTAAAACTCCTTGCCGGAGTCTGAGTTTCTCGATTCCTGTGGGAGTATTCTATTCTAGAATGAATTCAGGTTACTCCAAGGCAAATGTGTATACTATCGCTATGGACATCATCGCTGTCGCTGACCATATGGTCAGATCGGATATTTAAAATGAAGTGAGGATAACACAGCGATAAAAAGTATTTCTTAAATCTGTATCTCATACAAACTATAACCATAAATATTTATTAAAGTAAAAAAATGTTGGTAGGTAGTTAAAAATAACAGCAAATGAATAATATTGGTTCGTAAAACGGCCATAGACAAAAGGTTAAAAATGTGGTTTAATATTTTGGAGTTATTAATTTCCGGGTCAAATGTCAAAGTTATATTTGTATAACAAAATTGTTAATATTATGCATATTTTTATGATGAGCGTTTTATTAAATAATAAAATATACATGTTGAATTCTTATGAATAAAATGACGATTATTCTGGAATAATAGCGAATGGATATTAAATATTATGTCCAGATCCAAAAGTAGTAACAATTTCTATAAACTTTTCTAAGTAGTATAATAAAATAAAATTTAATTTTATTCTTCAGAATATAATGAGATATTGGTCAGTTCATGTAAACAGGCAACAACCATCTGGTCCACTGTCCACAAGTATCGCCACTAGAGTCCGCGCCCCCACAGAAGTCCGGCGGAAAATTGTGGAACTACATTTTTTTAAATGCAATTTTATGTAATGACATAGACACTAGCGCCGCGTCTATCGAACTTGAGTGGTGGCGCGCACTCTAGATTAAGTTTTTAGGAAACTAGAAAGGCATAAAAGAAAAACTTCGGGAATTTTTTCTTGCTTTGCTTTCAAAAAATTGCCCATCATATTTCCAGAGAAAACTTTCGCTTTTAAAACTGATATTTCATAGCATATTCAATCTCTCCATTAGAACATTGCGGAAACCTGGACTTATCTTACTTCCTACTTTATAATATTATATAAACGCGAAAATTTGTGAGGATGGATGAATGGATGGATGTTTGTTACTCTTTTACGCAAAAACGACTTAACGGATTTGGTTGAAATTTGGCACACAGATAGTTTATAACCTGGATTAACAGAAAATCTAGTTTTTATCCCGATATTCTCACGGGATCGCGACGGTGAAACCGCGGGACGCTGTTAGTAGTTAAATATATAAAACTGAAATCACCAACCCGTCTTGAGCAAGCGTGGTGATCAATGCTCATGCCTTCTCTGTATGAGACCTGATCCTTGCCCTGAAGTGAGATTTATAGGTCATCTTCTTCTTTTCGCGTGGTTAGTGACTAACCTGCTATCTAATTATGTGAAAATGTGTTGTCGAGAAATATCTCTCAGGCATGCCGGTTTCCTCACGATGTTTTTCTTCACCGTTTGTGAAGCAAGTGATAATACTGAAAACTCAGAAGTGCGTACCTTGGGTTCCAACTCGAGACCTCTGACTTGGCAGTCCGATGGTCACACCACTAGGCTATCACTGCTTATCGGCTTACAAAACCGACTTTACCGAAAACATCCCCAAACGCAGTATCACTAATTTCATTACCCCACTGTCAAAATATTTTGCCAGAACAAGGCCCAAACTCCTAATAAAACAGCACTTTCACATCTTGCCCTCATTACATGACACCAAGTAAATTTGTTCAAGCACCATTAACTTTGGGTCAGTGTTGCCAGCAGGACAACTTGACCTCTCCTGCCCTAGTTCTGGTGCAAATAATTGTCGTGTCTGGTACCTACGGCCAAATGCACGCCAGTAACACTTGAACTACGAAAACAGTCCTTATTTCTACGAAGTAAAGGCGTTGTAAAAGTCAAATTCGTCATCATAATTCTCCTATCCAAATTTATCTATGGTCTGCACAACATGTTCCTTTCTTCCACATTTCTCAACTACTTCTTTTTCTTCTTTTCTTCTTTGTTAGTCGTCATCTCGATAGTCACTCCCTTTCTATCCATATCACCTTTCACACAGTCCATCCATCGCTCGGTTCTTTGGTCTTCTCCTACTCTTAAAAGTTAAATTGTTGCCATTATAATTACTGTACATTTTCTCGTAATTGGATTTAGGTGTAGTACAACTGTGAGTAATAGGGATGACGCCTGGATAAAAAAAAAACTGATTAGTCCGTCAGTCAGATAATAAAAAAATATTAGACACGTATTTTTTTACTTTATCATATTAATACAAAAATACTTAGATAAAACGCGTTTTAAGTTGGGGAGTGGGGGTCGATACGTCACTAGTACGTATAAAATCTACATACTCGTGACGTCATGGCACATTTTACCTCAATGTATCGCCGTAATCTTTAGATTACGTAGAAAAAGAAAAAACACGTGTCCAATATTTTTTTATAATCTCAAAGAAGGACTAAAAAATAATTTTTAGTCATCATCCCTATTGCACATATAACATATATGAATTGATGGGTTTTACTCCGGATTTAATGCTTGTATTAACTTAGGTTTTTTATATTTTTTCTTTATTTACTATTACTTAGGTTTGATAGATATATTTATGATCTTCGGAATATAAATACTAACATTTTATTCAGCACAACACTGGATGATGACGAAGGAGTAAAATGACATAGCGATTGTTTTCGACAACGTTTTCATCAAGCCGTTGGTACGAAGCCACCTTTCGCACGAAAATACTCTGAAACACATTCCTGTTTTTAATTTTCGGTAGCAACTCTCTAAAATGAAAACTTGGGAAGTACCTACATAGATAAAAGTACCATGGAACCAAATCTGGAGTCACGAAAAACATTTCTGTACTTGTAGTCGAGTTACGCGAGTATACATTCAATATAACTCTCCTTATTTAATTTTAGCGTCAAGCAGTAACGATGACGGTAGTCTAGCCATAACAAGACTATGCTATTATGTCCGTTTCACGTTCAACAGCTTAATCCATCCTAATCTTTATAATCCCCCCATTTTAGTCCACAATCTTACTAAGGGATGAAAGTCGGTCACATCCAACATATCTGCCTCACATTATTTTATGACTATGATATATTATACCTAGATATAATTATTATACACTATTATTACTTCCCGCTGTGGCCACCATAGCATATAAAACAAAATGATGTCATGCCCTGGAGACCTGTCTAGGTTCAGAATATCGGATGACCTAAGTATGGTAGGGCGGAGTTTATTTATTACTATTAGTACATACTTATATAAATATTTATGTCTGTCTAGCTGAAACCAGTAGGGAGTCATTAGGCTTTGTATATGGCCTAGACTATAATTAATTACAAGCTGTCCTGGGGTGTCTGGGTCATTACATGCACATAAGGCTTTTCAGCGTTATTGTCTCTGGATGGCAATGCTCCTACGACGTCACTGGTATTTCAAATGTCCATTTGTAATTAAAAGTTCGTGTATTTCACCATACTACGTCATCATGTATATTTTCAATATTCCTCGTGGCTAAAAAATAAAAATCGCGTCGATCGAAGGTTAGGCCACGCTTGCCGCGGTCGGTTCGTGAATGGGTCACCATCCATTATAGAGACCCCTTCGTGCCTCGGGAAGCACGTGAATCCATCGGTCCCGGCTGTCATTTGTAGATCTTTGATAGTCGTTGCGGGTAGACAGAAGCCCATGTATGACAGCACGTCTTACTAAGGGGTATCGTGTTACCAAGGGGTACCCAGTAACTGGATTGAGGAGGTCAGATAGGCAGTCGCTTCATATAAAATACTGGTATTCAGCTGTATCTGGTTAGACTGGAAGTCAACCTCAACATAGTTGGTAAAAGGTTAGGCAGATTGATTGTATATTTTAAATATTGCACTCTCATAGAACTTTTGAGTATAATTTACTTTCGTATTTAAATGGATCCATTAGAAATGTTTTGTTTCGTTCTGCAAAATTAGGAGTATATAGGTTTCATTTTGTAGTATTACTAAATAGGTACTATTCTTTTCAGACATTAAATTCATTCATATTTTCTACATTTATCATCTAACCATTTTTTTTTTTACTTTAGAAGCTTATTGACGTTATAACCATAGATGACACATCATATACGCAATATACAATCTAACAGTAAATTAAGAGGGTTTATCCTAAAAGTTGACAACGGCACAAATAACTGTCAAATGTTTCATTGTTTTGATTAATTTAGCAATATTACTGTGTGGAAATAAGAAATGTGGCTAACTAGTGAACTAGAATAATATTAATAAATTGCAATCACAACTTTAAATTTGATGTTGTACCCAATTTAGGGGTAAAAAACGCATTTGGAAAGTTTCCAAATAGTTTTTTTACATCTAAAACGAAACATTCCGTGTTACGATATTAATTATTGCATTTCATAATCAATATTCTAGTTCGCTAGTTAGCCACATTTTTTATTACCACACAGTAATATTGCTAAATTAATCAAAACAGTGAAATATTTGACATCTATTTGCGACGTTGCCCACCTTCAGAATAAACGCTCTTAAATGAGTAGCTAACTAATTATAAATAAAAATACAAAAACAAAATGGCCGTTGAAGTATTCGTCCGCATCGCTGTCATCCGGAAACGTGCTCAGAAGACTTCAGCATTACCACGTTGAATGGCAATATGAATTCTATATTCTACATTTTACATTAAATTTTATACTAGACCTACAATTACATCATCGATGCCTGACTCAAGTTCAAATATTTACACTAAATTTGAGTGCACTAAAATTATTCAGAAACCATGTCAAATCCTGCCAAATGCCGTCCACATGTACTGCACGTGTCAAAATCAGGCCATGGTTATCAAACAAATAGGTTTCCCATGTAGTTACAGTCAAACAAAGAGATAAGTATTACGGCAGCTAGCTTGCAACTGCAAAAAAAAAATTAGTACAAAAAGTTATTTGGTAAATAATGTTTATTTATTTATTTATTTCACAGTTTATGTACCTACACACATATAAACAGACAAGAAGAAAGGAACAGAAAAATACGTACAAATAATTATGTAAATGGCTTGCTGTAGGTATGCGTCGGTGTAAACTGTGGGGTAAACTAAAGATGCATCTAGCAAATGTATAGGTAGGAATGCATAAATAACTATTTTTTAAATGACTATCTGAGTATGTTATGGAAAGCCTCGTGAAGACTGGCGCGACGCGACTCTAACAAAACAATTTCTGAGAAAACTTTACGGTAGAAGAATTACCGGTGTGGCGACGCGCCAGTCTGCAGGAGGCATTAAGTAGGTTGTCAAGTTTCTTACAGAATTTCAGTGTCTCTAGCTTCATATTACATAGCACAATAAAAATGAATATTGGCAGTGTAGACATAAGCTAAATATTTTTGCCTGTACACCTAACTCTGTTGCTGACTGTACTATAGTATTGTTTGCATACTTACAATTGACGTCACTGGTTCAAGCTGCGAATTGCGAAGGACAATGGGGTGGAAAGTGTCCCATAAAGCTATGGGTTAATGTTAGTCGGTTGAACTTTATTTAATATATTCTACTAGGTCAGTGCAGTAGTTGCTTTTTCACTGCAATCATCATTTTCCTGCCCTTGTCCCATGTTACTTGGGGTCGGCGCAACACGTTTTCTTTTTCCACTCTCCCCTATCAACTGTCATGCTATCATTCACTTCCTTCTCTTTCATATCATTCCTCACACACTCCATCCACTTTTTCTTAGGCCTTCCTCTCCCGCTCCATCCATCAGCATTTATATTCATCACTCTTTTAGTCACATGCGTTTCCTTCTCCTCATCACATGCCCATACCAGGCCAAACGATTTCCTTTCAACTTTTCTCTCACTGGCGCAACTTTTAAACTTCCCCTTATATACTCATTTCTTACTTTATCCAGTTTCGTTACTCCACACATCCATCTCTTGCCATCCACACATCCATGCTTTTTCACTGCAATATAAACTTTTATTAATGTTCCGTTTCGTTTAAAGTGATTTTTTCATAGATATCTCAGTATACAGGGTGTCAGGGACATCGACGCGAAAACTGTTACCATGGATTCAGTTCATGATTCTGATCCCCCCCCCTTTTTTTTTTTTTTTTTTTTTTTTTTTTCAGGATGGGAAATCATCAAATGACTTCTCCCGCTCTGGGCAGAGCGAGAGGGTGTGTCAGACTTTTACTGACTAAAACCCACCCGTTGCCTGTGTGCCGGGGCCGTAAACCCGCAACCCCAGTTCTGATCCCCCTGCGTTGTAATTTTTCGTCGGTTATTTTAAAAAGCTATTTCATAGAAAACTGCAATACCAACGCGGTCAAAATGTATGGAACAGCTGATTTGGTTTTTAATAACCGACGAAAAATTTCAAAGCAGCGGCGTCCAGAATCGGTCTGCTAGGACCGATGCCTGCCTGGGACGTGGGAAAGTCCGAAAGGGATACCGTGGCTCCTGGCAACGTACAGGCAGCTGAAAGAACACGGGTGGCTTTTTGTCAGTAAGAGCATGATACGCCCTCCCGCTCCGCCCAGAGCGGGGGAAAGTTATTTGATAAATTCCCACCCAAAAAAGGGGTTCAGAATCATGTACTGAATCCATGGTAACAGGCTTCGCGTCGATGTCCCTCCCTGCCACCCTGTATATGTTTTATATTTATACATACATATACTGCCTCGATAATACAATGGTCGCAAGCGCTACTCCTGAGTATGAGGCTTTGGGTTCGGTTCCCAGGTCGGGCAAAGTGTAATTGGGTTTTTCCATCAGGAATTTTTCAGTAGCAGCCCGGAGTCTGGATTTAAGCCCGGTTGATGACAAAAGGCTCGCCCTCTATTACATGGGACGTGGGTGTACTATAGGTACACCTCTGCCTAATCCTTCGCAAATAACAGGCTTGAAGTCATGTTATTTGTGTTTATATTTATAATAAATATTGGTAACAGCAGTGAATATTATTAATGTTAATATGGAAAATCATAGTTTGTGATAGAAAAAGAAAAGGTTTAATATAAAAAATACTGTTTAATTCTAAAAAAACATAAAATAACATGTGGTTAATTCCGTTTAAAAATAACGGGTCCGCCTAAACATCGATTGCATGCCAACCGATCGTTAATAAATCGATAAACTTCCAACTTCGATCCATACGAGAGCTTATTAAAAAATATTTATTAGCAAAATTATGAGAAAAAATTCAAAATTATAGTCGATTATTTGTATTCAATTCTCATGGCGGGTAAAATATAGTCGATTATATTCGTTGCAATTATACAATTAAAATGTCAAATAAAAATAATCGTTGTAAAAGTTCCCACGGTTATACTAATTAGGGAAATGAAAATAGTTTTGATTTACTCAACATTTTTATCGATTCATCTTTCTCGAATAGATACAAACTCTGGCATTTCAATTGAATGGTGAATTTGCCTTTAATTATATGATGACCACTGTCATGCTTGATTTTAAGCAAAAATGTAGGTAGGTAACTACGTAATTAAACTATGAACAGTGCACACAAATATATTGCAGAATATTCTTGTTGAGCGATCCACCCAGTAACTGAGTTATGGAGGTCAGATAGGCAGGGGGTCCATGTGAAATACTGGTTTTCAGTTGCATTCTTTTAGACTGGAAACCGACCCCAACATAGATGAATAAATAATAATAATAATACAATATGAAAATTTCGAAAAATAAATCATTCAACTCCAATAGTTTACAAAACATAAAATTATTTAAAAACCCATAATAATTATATCATCAAAAAGAACCGTCACAACTCCTCTTAACCCAATTCACACCTCATTGTTGCCATATAAAACAAATAAATCTACCAAAACTGTCTTTACGATATACACGGCCGTCTTAAAAATACCTAATGCCAATAAAAATCGTATAAAACCAGCAACAGACAATGAATAAAGCAATAAAATCTATTAAAGTTTTCTTACAGGGCTTGGCTGTAAAATGGAGCCATGTGTTAAAGGGTTTTATTATTTATTTATTTGTTTGATGACCCTGAAAGTCTTCAGTTCTTTTATGGTAAAGGAGTAGCATCATCATTATTTTCGTATTCTTTGATGTGTTGCTGAGTGTTAGAAATGATCAGTCAGTCTACGTATCATCTTCTCCAAAAGACACAATAATGATAACACTCTTTTCTTGCTAATACTTTTTAATCGCACAACTTTACTCTTTCAAAATCCAACTAGGCAAGTAGAAATTGATTTTCAGACAGTGTAAGTAGAAATGGATGCCTGTATTTAGCACTATCTTTTGTTAGTCTTCAATATACCTACCTGAAATATTCAAAAGTTTTTCATTATATTTCATGAATACTTACGTAAATGTTAAAGATTTAATCTACTAATCAAAAGCCAATTTTTAAGTTTCAAAAACGATTCATAAAGTAATTAAAAGCTCATTTTTATAAAAAAAAAAATTCAATAATTAAGAATGGCTCTCTCTTTCATCCCATTCCAGGATAAGATTAAACCCAATAAAAATATTCTGCGCCACAAAAAACCCAGATCATTCCATTTCAAAGTTGGAAATACCTTCTAATATTACAGTCTACTTCAGAGAAAATAATTCGTCACCAGCTTTAATAAAATGAAGGACGCTACTCGACGGGGTTATTCCACCGCCGCCATGATGGTTTGTGACGTCATGGCTTAAGCAGGGTACACATGACTGTTTAAACAAGAAAGTACCTACCTACGTGCTTTATTGAGTGGGAGAAAGTGAGTGCTAGATTCAAAATAGGTCGGATTAGTTAATTTTTTAGGTCATGGGAATTAGTGGATGTGTTCATAAGGATGGGCATTACCTAGTTATAAAGTGATAGTGATCTAGTATTTAGTGATATATTATGTTTTATGTTTGCTATAACTAGCTATGAAATTTTTGGCAACGTTGAATTACGAATGTGCCTGGTGGAGAACCCCATTCTCTGTGGAATTACATCGCTCAAATCCCAAAAAAAAAACGGAATGTTTAAAGAAGTTTGTAGATGAATCCGTTGTTCATTTTCCATGTAAAAAATACATGTTATACTAAAAGTTATCACAAAAACATTGTATTGTTTAAAATTTTAATAAACTTTCCCAAATTTTTCAACCTAAATTGTGAATTTTCTCTGTAACGGCTGAATTTTATGAGGATGAGTACGGCATGAGTTTTATACCAAAAAATATGTAATGACGTATTTTAACAATTTGTATTGTTCTTTATTTCTTCTTTCTTTGAGAGATTTTATTAAATAACTCCGTTCGGCATACGTTATAGCAGTTCATTGTTTAGGATAGTTTGGGAATAACCTGAACCATGAATTAACCCTGAATCAGCCATCGTCTGAGAAGCCATGTTATGTTTTTATTTCAGTTTTTGTTTTATGTTATAAACATACGTTCTTAATTTGTGCTCATAAGAAGGAAAAGATTTAATGATATTAGAACACATGACAGTTTTTTAAAAACTTATTTTGTAAAACTATCTAATAAGTACGGCGAAAGAGCCACAAGTGTACCTAAAGAAATTACATTAAATACAGTACTGTTATTACATTACTGATTAATTCTAATTATAAAGAAACGGACTTTAAAAGTACTGCCCACATTAGCAAAATAAACACACCCGCAAAAAACTAATTAAAATCGACTATTATGAAATCATACATCATCCTTGATTAATTCCACAAACCGTAATTTAGTCGATTATGCAAATAATAATGGCTCATCACTAGATATTATGTAAATTAATGATTAATTTGGTGCAGCACTAATATTCCCGTGCGAATGATTTAAAATATTAAGCCGCGTTTACTTTTGGTCGAGTAGTTAAGTACTGTTGGTACTGGAAGGTCATTACCTACTAGCTCAGGTTTGAGTTGTGATGTAACAATGTATAGTTAACTAAATTGATAGTGTAAGTAGTCCTACATCTTGATTCTATGAGCTTAAAACTTCCGCTGCTGAAATAGGGCATCCCGATTTTTCGTACGACAACAGGTTAATACTATGTCATAGTGCCTTTTTCACTTTGATTTATTTAATACTAGGTGATCGCTGTACCAAAAACCCGCGCTGGGCCCGCGTGGTGGAATAAGGCCAGTTCCCTCTCATAGAGAGGAGGCCTTGCAGCAGTGGGAAAATTATAGGCTGATTAAGCTATGCTGTGATCGCCGTCTGTTGTTACTTGCAGATAGGGCAACCCTCTTGCTTACCTGTTGACATAATCCCTAATTCCATTTTGACAACACTCACCAACAAAGGGAGCCTCACCACAAGGTCAGGCCAGTTCAAACACTAGCCTGTTGTCACTATCGTACCATTTACGAGATAGCTTACTCATCCAATGCAAACGCGCCCTAGTAGAAATAGGTCGAGGTTACTAGGAAATTGTGCCAATGGACCGAGTTTATGGAAAAAGGAATTTTATGACACCAATTATTAATGTATTTCGCATAAAGTATAAATGGCAATAAATTGGGAGATCCGAAACTGGGGAGTGGAATATTTTGGTCTATTATTGGATATTCAGACATCATCATTCTTCTGTACTTATCACAATTTATTTGTGGCGCAACATGTCTTTTCTTCCACATCATCTAGCCATATAATCTTCCACACAGTCCATCCATCGTTTCTTTGGTCTTCCCCTACTCGTATAGCCATCCACATTCATACTCAAAACTTTCCTCACGACATTTTCCTCACTCCTCCACATCACATGCCCATACCATGACAACCGATTTCCGCACAACTTCCAGACTTCCTCCTATTGGAAATTCAGATACTCATCGAAAATTTCCGGGATCCTGTTTTGGGATAGCCGTTATATTTTGGAAGATGTATAGTAGACAACCGCCTCGTTAATCTAGGGCCAGTATCACGAAAGATCAAACTCAGTGACCAATTGTTAAGCGCGCGTAAACTGCTGCGATTGGCTGTTGATTGACGCCTGACTAATTGTCACATACATTTTGCGAAAAATTTTGTTCGAGATACTTTAGTGGTCGCCAGCGGATCTGTGGTAAATGGGGTACTGGGTACAATAGGAAAGATACCTGTGCAAAAAAAAATCTAATTAGTCCGTCAGTCAGATAATTAAAAAATATTAGACACGTATTTTTTGCTTTATCATATTAATAACAAAATACTTAGATAAAACGCATTTTAAGTCGGGGAGTGGGGGTCGCGACGTCACAAGTAAGTATAAAATCTTAATACTCGTGACGTCATGGCACATTTTAACTCAATGTATCGCCGTAATCTTTAGATTACGTAAAAAAAGAAAAAATACGTGTCCAATATTTTTTAATTATCTCCATGACGGACAAAAAAAAAGTTTTAGTCATCCTCCCTATTCCTAGGTCGTCGTACAAAATGTTGTTAGGGTTTTCCTTTAGGATTTATTTCAGTAGCAGCCCTGAGCTTGTTTTTTTTCCTGGTCAATGATAATGAGGCGCTTCTCATCTATTTGGGCCTTAAACATAACTGGCAAAATGTGGGACGTCTACCTTGTCTTTGGGCAATAAAATCGTGATGTTTTTTACAATGTACACTCACAAAATATAACATGAAGAAAGAATATGTAAATATGATGTCACGTACCTATTCAAATCTACGGAAGTGCTAATTTTGTATTCAAACTTGTCAGATCGTCACTTCCATCGTCAATTTTGTATTCAAACTTGTCAGATCGTCACTTCCATCGTCAATTTTATTTCCGCGACACAGGCATAAGTTTGGATGATTTATTTTCTAATAATAGATCTCACGGTAGCAGTGACGTCAAATCACACATTGATGTCCACTGCCTGCATGATCTTGGGACTCATAAACTGACACATTTTCTGCTTATCTGCCGAGATTCTTTAATAATCTTTTTAGTATCGACGACACGAACTAAATAAGAATGGCTATTTTTATATTATACTAGCCTCCGCCAGCGGCTTCGCCCGCGTAATATCTTTATAAATTATAGCCTATGTTACTCAATGATAATATAGCATACAACTGGCGAAGCCGCAAATTATAGTGTGTAGATACTTATTCTGGTGAACGAAATAGTAAAAATATGTTATAAGCCAGTCATACAACACCTGCACTATAAAGTACCTTGGCTAACGGTGTCCACATGGCTGAGTTCAGGAGGCTTATTCTTGATTTCAATTCCGATCTATCGACATTGGAATTTTGACGTTTCGTACTCTTGAGACACTAGCGCCAAATTGGTTTCAATTTGCGTGTCCATTTTGGGAACTAAGTGGAATCGAGTCGGGCGTACTTTCAACACTACTCTAGACTTTATTTTGACAGCTGCGTAATGCACCGTATTGCGTTGGGATTCTTTGATCATTGTGAATACCGGTTACCGAAATAAATTAAATTAAATTACCTCTATCTTACACGTGCTGTCGGCATTGGTGACAGGGTGCGAATCGCCTGTGTGTGACACCGGTACTAAAACGGTAACCTAAATAGAGGTAACATATTTCTTCTCCTTGGTTACCCGGAGAGCGGTAACCTTGGTCGTAGAAGTAACCAAAATTCTTAGTTACCTGTACCGTGATTTATAGTTTTTAGTCCCTGTTTTATGGTATGTGGAATTATTGATAAGATGAAGTGGTAGCGGGGCTGCCTGCTCAGGGTCATGATCAAACAGGAAACCATCGTATAGAGACTATTATAGTAGACCATATAAGATGATACAATAAAGGATCTAAAAAAGACATTGCTTATACTCAATATTATACTTGCTCAACCGTTTCACGTGACCCTCTTCAATCAACTCAGCCAAAAGCTGTCCACTGCTGGACATAGGCCTCTCCTAAGCTGCGCCACGACCACTCTCCTTTCGCTGTCCTCCGTCTTCCGAATCTAGGCTGTTCTGGCCACCTTTGTAAGGTCTTCGGTCAATCTACCTGGGGTCCCACACTATGCTCGCCGCTACGCGGTCTCCACTCCAGGACTCATTTGCTCCACCGACTATTGGTTCTTCGACAAACATAGCCAGCTTCTGCCACTTCAGCTTGCTTATTCTGCAAACTATATGGGTAACTCCTGTTCTTTTCTGGGTCATTTCATCGCATCTTACTCTCTTGGAAGTGATTGTAATTACTGTGGAAAATTCTTTGCCAGAATCTCCTCAGTTCCGAAGATGATCTTTAAACTTTTTGAAGAGTCAATTAAAAATAGCCACCACATTCTGACACTGAGACAAACCAGTAGGAAGTGTCGATCATAAAAACTGACATTGCCATCTAAATATTATTACTATTTATAATTAGTTTCTCTATGGGATGGTGGTGACATCACCACGGAAGTGACGGGAATTTTGTTTAGTCTATGCTTTACTGTGAGAATATGTAATGAGCTTAGTTTACAGAGAATTTTTTTATCTATCTTTGTTGGGCTAAGCAGAAACGTCTTGTATAATCTTAGGACCGTATTTTAATACAACAGTTAATTAGTATGGTTTAGAAAGAAAACTTAAGTTAATATGTTCCATATGGTAGTATGGAGCAATGATGGCCCAGTGGTAACAGCCGCGACTAACGAGTTGTAGGAACCCAGGCAAGTGCTTTACTTTGTGTAAATTATTTCATCACCACTGCTCTCAAAACGGTGAAGGAAAACATCGTGAGGAAACCGGCATGTCCTAAAACTAAAAAGTCGAAGATATGTGACATCTACCAACCCGCAGTAGTCCCGCGTTGTGGATTACAGCCCGCTCCCTCTCGAAGAGAGGAGGCCTATGTCCCAGCAGTGGGAACATTCAATCAAGATGCCTAGCCTTTTCCCAACTATGTTGGGGTCGGATTCCAGTCTAACCGGATGCAGCTGAATACCAGTATTTTACATGGAGCGACTGCCTATCTGACCTCCACAACCCAGTAACTGGGTAATACGATACCCCTTGGCAAGACTGGTTGCCAGACTTTCGGGCTTCTAACGACCCGCAACGACTGTCAAAGATCCACGAATGACAGCCGGGACCAACGGCTTAACGTGCTTTCCGAGGCACGGAGGAGTCTCAGTAATGATGACGATGATAGTAAATGCCTTTTTTACAGCTAAAACGGTTACAACATCAAATTCATTGTTATAATTGCAATTCATTATTAATAGTCTACATAGTTCACTAGTCAGCGATATTTCATATTTCCTTATAGTAATATTGCCAAATTAAACAAACCAGGTAAATATTTGACAGCTATTTGTGACTTTGCCAACTTTTAGAATAAACGCTCTACAAATTGAGTGAGGACTTATTCTTAATTGCTCTTTTCAAAGCTTTTTACTTTATGAAGAGTTGTAAAACGTATCTGTTGTTCGGAAAATTGACCAGATTTTGTCTTCGATAAAATCGTTGGGCTGTCAGCTCAATCTTCCATCAAAATATTTGACCATGTATCAATATCCTTCACTTAATGATCCCTATATCTCCATTAGTAATCTTGTTTATCCCAGCTCTTACCGATGACTCAGACAGCGACCATAGCTACCTAATTATAATTACTGATAACTGATAACATTCTTAGAACTTCCTGTTTAAACTTAAGATAAACTCTTGTGTGAACAAGTCGCCAATTAGTCATTAGAGATTTCAAAGGCTAGATGAACTTGTAGTACCTAATTAGTAAACTGATATGATTCATCTAAATACTTGAGCCTTCAGCAAGAATAATGGAGGATAGAAAGTTAAGATTAGGGATCAAGGACAAAATGGATGGATTGTATAATAAAGACAGTTAGTACAACATTTTTGCCGAAACGAGCAATATTTGTACTTAAATATATTTGTAATCACGTTCTCGAAAACAGCTTTAACGATTTCGCTGAAAGTTGCAATAAAGGCGTATACGGGGGCGAAAAGTCGATCTAGCTAGGTCTCAAATCTAGGAAAATTCGTTTTCTGCGTATTTTCACCCGAGTAGAGCTCGGTCGCCCAAAGTTTAGAACAAGATGGCTACCTTAGAATGGAACTTGGCAGCATGGAATTAGAAAGTACCTACTTTCATGGCAGCATGGAATTAGTAAGTACCTACTATCATGGCAGCATGGAATTAGTAAGTAGGTATCTACTATCATGACCGCATAGAATTAGTATGAACTATCCTGTACTATTAAATGAGCATTCTCTATTTTCACCAGAGTAGAGCTCGGTCGCCCGGGTACTTACTAACCAGAGTAACAATGTCAAGATGGAGAGAGATGGACTGCATACTAAGAGCACATTATCACAGTGGCGATTTGCCGGTATGTTTCCAGCGAGCGGATTTGTGAGCGTGCTCTCCACGTGTGCGAAGCGAGATATAGCCGCGACTACGCACTTGTACACTTACGTCGTCCATCACTCTCGTTACGCAAACTCAGTGAACACGTTGCGTATACGTGCCGTGCTTCCTACGTACACGCAGCGAGCGTGATGAAAAATCTCGTGCGCTCAGCGCTCGGCGCTTGACGTAGCAACACGTCATGTTCGGGTTCGCAACAAGTCAATCGTCATCCTGAGGAAGCCTCGTTGAGAGGTGAAACATGTGTGGATTTCTTACAGTGTTCTTTATGACTCTTTAAGAAAAGTTTAGCGGATTAGGTTACTAAATATACTTTGTCTATTGTATTTTATAATGGATTTCCGCAAATTGACGCCTGAGTCAATTTACTGGCTACAGTGAGGTTAACCCGGGCCAATCTACGTTCTACAGAAAACTGTCAACTGTGTTTTTCGATCATCTTTATCTCTTGTACTCCAGAGTAAAGACAATATTAGCAGATACCAATAAGCTACTTTTAATAACTTGTTATAAAACTTCCAAGCCACAAAACAGTACTTATGTCAGACATTTCTCTCAATGTTTTCTTGCAGTCGGAAATGCAGAAACACAAGTACAAAATACTGGCCGATCAGTCATAATTTCTCCCGAACCCAAAGTACAAATCTTCATCACATCCCAAAGTCTCTCTATAAACTGTACCATGAACAAATTCGACCTACATGTGCCCGAATATAGATCACTTCCTTATATCGGCTGGCTATTTATGACCTTTTTACTATAACACATAAAAGTTTATGTGATATGCCAACATTTAGGCGTGTTCTATGAAATGCTGTTACAGGCATTGAATGGGTCCATCAATTTTGGCGTGTATTGGTAGTTACCGGTTCCTATATTCTTAACCAATCGTAAATGTTACCAGTCGTAAGATGGGTAGTTGTACTATTCGGTTCCTAGTTATACGGATTTTCTTTCGCAACCGAACCTGAAATGATCCCAATAAATAGTTTTACTTTCCTTAAAATATTATTGAACAGTCCAATATAATGATTGCGGCTATTTTTGTGAATCACAAATAATTTCTATTGGGGTCCCAAAAATACTCAATTGGATGCGCTCACTCGGATCGCGCGCAGTTTGTCACAGTTCTGACCTTACCCGGTTGGTCGAGGTACCCTAGCTTCTAACTGCGACCAACTGTGAGAAAATGCCGGACAGTTGAAAAGAGGCTCAATTATTTTTAAAAAGTTTTTTGTGGTTCATTAGTTTTTAAAAATGTCCATCAGTCAATGTTTTAAAAATATCGTTAAATGTTTTCTATTTTCTTTAGTAGGTTTCTTATGAAATTCGGCGGAATTTTCAACAGCGGTACTGTTAAAATTCGTTATTACCAAAAGTCAACTGAATTTCACTTTATTACATTGATGACATCAGTATTATGCAACTTCATTCTCTTGTATAAAGAGCACTTAATTTATTGATCGTTACTTCAATGAATGAGCTGATAATTACAACGCAGATGCATTAGAAAACAAACAACACTTCAACATTTTAATTGTTAGGTATTTTCCATTAAAAAACTGTAGGAAAATGTCCTTTCAGTCTGAGTGAGAGATAGCTGGCAGCTCAACAACGTATGAGAGTTTTGACAGTGGCTCCGTACATTTTTATTTTTTCTTAAGACAAATTCCACTACCATCGTTCACAGAAAGTCAAATAAACTGGCAAAAAAAAAAATCTAAAATCCGACTGAAACTAAAAAGTTCAGTGATGCAGTTGATGGCACTCATTTTAGACCAATCTCAGATGTGATACCGCCAACTTGTTTTGAACTTTTTGGTAACCATTGGACGACCCGTCAATAGACATCTCATGTATTAAACTCCATCCAGCCGTTAGGACGTTTCGAGGGTATAAAGAACCCCACATACAAAGATATTTTAGATACACATGAAAACTTAAACCTCTCTTTGCAGTCGGGTAAAAAACAACTTGCAGAAGCTAACTTGTGCAATCATTTAGGTAGTGAAAACGTCTTTATACGAGTAGATATTTGAATAATATCATATTATTTTCATATCTGTGTCAATGACTACTTAAAAACACAACTTACAGTTTTTATAAGTTCTTTAAAAACGTACTTGTTTAGCTATGAATGTCTCAAGTAGGGAAGATAAGCAAACTATTATAGTGAGCGTCTATCAATTTCAATGATAGACACGTTTATCAAAGTGTCAAATTGGGTACCACATTAAAAATAAAAATTTGACTTCGTAGATCATCAGATCTTGCTACAAAAGTTACACGGGTACGGCATTCGGGGAAACATTCATAAACTCCTAGAATCATACCTAAGTGATAGGACACAGTGTACTGAGATTTCCAGAATTTGTCCTATAAGCAAATTAGAAACTACATATGTCTCTGAAGCGAGATCCGTGAGGTATGGTGTGCCTCAGGGCACTGTACTCGGGCCCCTACTTTTCTTGATATATATCAATGATCTCCCGAGAAATTTGAGAAACAAAATTGTACTTTTCGCAGATGACAGTACAGCTATCATAGAATGCACTGATCCAAACGAATATCGAAATGAGATCAATAACTTGCTAAATAACATCATTAATTGGCTAAATAATAATAATCTTGTGATCAATTTGAGTAAGACTAAAATTGTACAGTTTCATCAACGACGTGAGAATCCACCCCTTAATATTACCTACGATGAGCATAAAATAGAAGAAGTTACGAGTGCAAAATTCTTAGGCATAACTGTAGACCATAAGTTGACTTGGAAACCTCACCTGGAAGTGGTTTGTAAACGACTGAGTAAATCTGCGTATCTATTGTTTCAATTATCTAAGAGAGTTAATTCTGAAACACTGTTAACAGCCTATCATGGACTTGTAGCCTCTAATCTCCGTTATGGTGTTGTTTTCTGGGGGCAATCAACTAATAGGGAACTGGTATTCAGGATGCAAAGAAGGTGTGTAAGATCCATGTGTAATTTAAAGTCAACAGATAGTTGCGTTCCCTACTTTAAGAAATTAAAAATATTAACATTACCAGCTATATATATATTAGAAACTGCATTATTTATAAAATCAAATCCACATTTATTTACAAAATTTTCAACAGTTAAGAAGACCCCCATTCGGAGTCAATATGAAAATCAACTATGTACGTTGAAATGCAATACTGCGTTAATGAAAAAGAGCTTCTTTGGTGTTGCACCAAAAATTTTTAATAAAATACCTGATGCTATAAAATGTATGCCATTAAAGAAATTCAAAAAGTGTCTTCACAAGTTAGTAGTTGAGAAATGTTATTATACCCTGGATGACTATTTTAATGATAATACTATTTGATTAAATTCTGTAATTTTATAAATTTATATTATTAATGTAACGAACGAATAATTTCTCGCATATTCTTTTGTCGTGATCTTCTTGTGTGTTTTGTTTTTTTTTTTGTTTTTGTTTTTCTTTCTTGTAGTGGACATCATTAAATTGATTATTTTAATGTATTTTGTTAACGTAAAATTTTGTTAACTTTGACGAACCTGACTTTAATATTTGTATGTCAACAATGACAAAGCATAGTGCAACACTTATCTATTTAAGACCTTGACATGTATGATTAATGTATATATGTTCTTCACCTATGTTTAACAAATAAATAATTCTGATTCTGATTCTGATTCTGATTCTAAAAGAGAATGCGATTTCTACAGCTGGTTCAAAAACAACAACAGCAAGTGGTTTATTCTTAACCACATGCAAGAAAAACTCAATACAATAGTGTGTGATCAATGAACTCGGCCTATCACAGTCTTCTACTGGACATCGGCTTCTCCCAGGCTGCACCAGAACGCCCAGTCGTCCGCCTTCCGCATCCAGTTTGTCCCAGCCACCTTTTTAAGGTCATCGGGCCATCTAGTTTGGGGTGTCTCACCTACACTAGCCGATTCGCTTATAGTATTTGATGACAGGATGAAACTTATCAAGAATGTCAGTAATTTAAGTATTTTTACCATAACAATACTTGATCGCGTCTAAAAATGTTTGCACTTCTGCACCGCAGCGCAAATAAATGTAAAGAGCAACTCAGTTTTTCAAAGATCGTTTATTTTTGTGATTCAAAACCGCTGTATCCTTTACCTTGCACTACACAATCATACCTACACAAATATTTGCCATCAAACGCTATAGGTGTTACCGAAAATCAGTGAAAGAGCGAACCAGTTCTGTTTGATCGGTCTGGGGCCGAGGCGTGCGTTCTGTTTGGACGGTCTGTAGACCGATCAGTTTTAGGTGAAGGTTAGGCAAACAGGTAAATAGCACAGAATGCAATTTCGTAAGATAATGGTAATGGATGCAGAAATATTTTAGGATTTTGTAATGGTAACCTATTTTCCTTGGTAATATGCTGATCAAAAGCAGTTTCTTGCCACTTTTACATTGCTCACTACAAAAAATGGGAAAGCACGATTGTTGAACCTGTGTTTGATTTTGGCCTGTTTTTGAACGTTTTGTGGCAAAATTACTGAAGTGGTTTTAGTGTAATTTGGCAAAAAGGTAGCTTGATGCCTGGGTTATTTCATTCCTGGAAATATATTTTTTTATAGGTACTTACTGATGCCGATACAATTAGGTACATTCATGCATCTACAATATTCCATGCATGTTTAATATACTTAATAACTTCCTGTATCACTATCGACTAAGTTATTTATGGAACACACTAGAACTTAACTCAAGTGTTTCTCTTGAATTAATATTGTGTACTTATGTACCCACTTTATATTCCTAATGTATCGATAAATATGTCTAAGCATTGATAGTTGCATTAGCTTATTCTGTGCAGTCCAACCCGAACTCAAAGCATTATATTTAAATTAAATGCTTTACGTGAACTTTCTCGTGACTAAGTAATAACAGCCTCACGGGTCGAACCTTGAGGTTAAGCTACGCTTGCCGCGGTTTGTCCGTGGATGGGTGACGATGATCTTTAAATACCGAGACTCCTCTGTGCCTCGGACAGCACGTTAACTGTTGATCCCGGCTGTCATTCATGGATCTTTGTCAGTCGTTACGGGTCGTCAGAATCCCGAAAGTCTGACAGTCCAGTCTTACCAAGGGGTATCGAATTACCCAGTTACTGGGTTGTGGAGGTTAGATGGATAGTCACTCCTTGTAAAATACTGGTATTCAGCTACATTCAGTTTCATATTCATAGTTGGGAAAAGGCTAGGCAGATTGACATGCACCTTTTTTAAATTTGTAGCTAGTTTCCCATTCCAAAACGTAGATCTCTAGACACTCTCTAAAGCATTGATCGTATTTCTCTCAAAACGGTACCGGAAGACATCGTGAGGAAACCTGCATGTTCTAGAACCAAAAATTCGAAGACATGTGACATCTACCAACCCGCACTGGGCCCGCGTGGTGGATTACGGCCACTTTTTCTCACAGAGAGGAGGCCTGTGTCCCAGCTGTGGGAAAATTATAGAATGATTATATTTATTTGTACAGCTGCCTTCATTAGGTATGTAAACAATCAATAAAAGCTTTCGTACATCAAAACTATTTCAAGAAAGTATCTCACTTAAGGCAAATTCAGACCATCTGATCGCAAGTCTTTCTTGACTTCGAAATCACAACACCAAAGACGGCCAAGTTTAAAGTATAAGCTAAAGAACAATATTACATGCTATATACAATAATCCACAAGTCTGTGAGTACGATAAAGGAACAAGATTATAGCGATGACGTGTGCAGGAGTCCGTTTGTTGAACTTGGCGCTTGGAAGGTGTTAGCGAGATTCGATAGCGAATTACATTTCGTTTCGATAATGGAGAGGGGATTTCGATAATGGTGTGGGTGTTTGGATTTTGTTAAGACTGTTATAGAAAGCGTGAAGTTATCTTTAGCCCCAATATTTTCCTTATCCCATATCGAGTTTCCTTTGTCTCAAAATATTCCCACTGCTGAGACACAAGCCTCCTCTCTTCGAGACGGAGTGGGCTATAATCTACCACGCGGGCCCAGTGCGGGTTGGTGATAATTTATTTGTCTAATAAAAGTGATTGAGTTGTTAGCACTACTATCATTTGCTTGGCCAACTCACGTATGCATGAGCATCATGACCCAATCTGCCTAGCTTTTTCCCAACTATGTTGGGGTCGGCTTCCGGTCCAACCAGATACAGCTGAATACCAGTATTTGACATGAAGCGACTGCCTATACGACCTCCACAACCCAGTAACTGGGTAATACTTTACCCCTTAGTAAGATTGGTTGTCAGACTTTAGGGGCATTCCATTTTTCCCCCTAAGGGAGATTTTCAGGGGGGATTTGTGAAATAAGCCCTTATGACGACCCGTAACGACTGTCAAAGATGCAAGGATGACAGCCGGGACCAACGGATCAACGTGCTTTCTGAGACACGGAGGAGATGATTCTTGGTATGTAAAGATGGTCACCCATCCACGGACCAACCCCGGCGAGCGCAGCTTAACCTGCTGGATCAACCCGTGCGGCTATTATTACTTAGCCACGAGTTTATTTATTTATTTATTTATTTAACACTTTACACACAAATGTACATAGGCGGACTTAATGCCATAGGCATTTTCTACCAGTCAACCTTTGGGTGATGCAGAGATAAACAGTGGTAGGTGCAATAACGAAAATTGTGGAATAAATATTTATTTTAATATACATATACCTATTAACCTATATATATAATACAATATAAATAAATACAAGAACAGATAAATACACATTACACGAATATACTAACACAAATAAGACAAACAATGGGAAAACATTACCGTTGTGATGATACGAGTTCCTCTTGAGCATCGTGAGTGTCTCCCATTTATATGAAGTTATCCAAACTTTTAAATTAAGTTAACTCAAAAGTGAATATTTTATCATAAAACTGATTCAAAGAAAGAGATTTAATATTTATATTAAAAATAATAGGCTCCTATATCATGTATCATATCTGTGCCTCTAGGTCACCGCTTCCTCCAATGATCTTTTTCTAAGAGTTATAATATTTTGCTGACAGACTGTCTTAAAGTCACAAAATATAAATTCGACCTCCGAACAGTATATTTCTATCGCCTGTCTCGAAAACCACAGAGCTCCTTTCAACCCCAATTTATTACCATGTCAAAAGTTCCCGCGTTTGCCTACGACCATTCAATATAGACCTCTATACAACATCAGAATGTTCCCTGAATTCCCTGCGTTTCTTCACGAAAAGAGAAGCAGGGAAAGTCATGGTTATCTGGTTGGATTTTTTTCACTTCTTAAAGGAGATTTATATGAGTAAGGACGTGAACTAATGTGTTGAAACGTGGACGTGTTTTTAGTATTTTTATTAGTGTGACTTTCCTTGTGAAGATTTTTTCATTGGTCGCTGGTATAAATAATATTGGTTTTGATTTCGTGGTTGTATTGGATTGGTTTACAATATGATGTTTATTCTTAGGATTTAATCATTTGATAGTTCCTTAAATTAAATCGTTATAATTGCCAAATAAGAGTAATAATACCAGACTTCATATATAAAGAAGGCACGAGCATTGACCACCACGCTTGTTCAAGACAGGTTGAGTGACGAAGTGATGAGTAGGTTCTTCATCTTCATAATTATGTTTATTTAATTTTCGCTCTTTCTTATTGTTGGGCATCTAAACAAATCTGGGAAAATACCACAAGTTTCTCTATTGCTCCAGTAAAATATTCTTTAACGTCTTGGATTCAAATTTCCATTCCGTTCAAACCCCAAAAAAAAAAACATTTTTTTTTAAATTTTATGAATAAGTACCTACATATTTAATTTTATAATTACAAATTATCCAACCAATCCAAAAGGGCTTACACACATAAAGAGATCATCTACCCTTATTACTACTTATTTACATAATCTATGAATCATGCGCGTACGCAGCTGTTTAAATAATCTCTTGTCTATTATTAGATATTATTGCCACCGACTGCACGCCCACTTTCACTGCCCGGCTCCGTTTTGACATGGCACTATATTTAGAAGTTACTGTACTGAAGGGAATACTAGATTTTGTGAGTCTGTTTTTGAGACATAAAATGAATAGGTTGTGAGTTCAAAAACGTAGCTTTTCAGCCTTAGATTTACACATAATGTAGGTTCAGATTATAAAATCTGCTGGGCAGTTTGTTACGCCACTTCTTCTTCCCAGGTAAAGCACTAGGAAGTGGTGAAGGGTGGGCGTTTTTGGGACTGTCTTGTGTAATTTTGACGTTCGAAAAGTGCTGATTCTCAGCCTAATTAAAATAAATGACTTTTGATTTTGGTAAGAAAACACGAACTTAATGATCGTTTGGAACTATCAACACCCATTAAGCAAGTGTTTATTTAATGATTGTTCCGTCTCTGTTAGAAGAGAAACCTAAGCCCTCAAGTGGGACAGTTAGACACAGGCTGATATTATTGGTTGCAGAGGCTGGATCTAGTTGTTAATGTAAAATACAAATATCCAACCGAAAACAGACAAAAAAAACGAGCGAGCCTTACAGTATTCGCACATGATGTGTAACATCTGACAACTAACCTTGGTAATAAGCAACATTAAAGGGGCCTCGCCAAGGTCTTTTCTGACGGCCAACTCTAGCATCGCGCGCGCTCATTGGTTAAATCAAATAGCGCGCGCTTCCCCGGCTTCCTGTTACACACTTCCGTCCGTTTTCACGAAATCCATATGACAGATTTTTGAGAATATATATGTTCTGTGCACAGATTGCAGGGAAGCGAGAGGAAAATGTTACACATCAAAAAAGTTAACAGGACAAACATCTCTATATCCATACCTACATTCATAGTATAACCTTTAAGATCTTCTAATCAGCACAATGGATTTTGATCCGGTTTTCACCATCATTTAGAACATTTATTCCGGAAGGTGTTACATAATATTTGACTTTCCTCCATAGGTTTAAGTTAGTTAAATAATGGTAAACAAAAAAGGGTTTTTATAGATCTAAATTTATTTAGATTTTTACAACAGTGTACTCTTTTATTAATGTATGTTAGACTCTATAATTTATTCATAAACTACTTTTCGTAGATGTAACTGCTTGAGCACAGTTTTTTTATTAGATTTATAAAAAATAATATAATATTTTCTTATCTGTCTATAGTAAAGAGCCCAAATTCTAAAGTCAACGAATTATAACGTTGCTAAATTGAAGAGTGCAACTGTGACATATCATGACAACTGAAGTGATAGGTATTACGTTTAGTCGGTTACTGGACAGCTTTCTCGTCACGTCGTTTTGTTTAAACCTATGGAATATAGATATAGCCCAGAAATTTCGATGTTTTGACATGTCGCCATTGCATCT
Organism: Agrochola lota; assembly: GCA_947364205.1. Lineage (NCBI taxonomy): Eukaryota > Metazoa > Arthropoda > Insecta > Lepidoptera > Noctuidae > Agrochola > Agrochola lota. The sequence continues at coordinate 3,696,583 of OX376244.1, read as the reverse complement.
GTGCATAGCAGGCGCGAGTCGCTATAGTAAATATTAAGTGCCTTATGCATTTAGTTTTAGTATTGTGAAGCACAATGTAATAAAGCTGACCTCAAAACTGACTAGAGATCGTGCTGATCCATACAAAACCTTCGATAAGTTTATACCCAATATCTTAAATCTTACTATGCTCTATTGTCTGGTTAGGGTTTATAATGATACCATATACAATATTCTACGAATAGTTTTATTGGCCTTTTGAAGATATTTCGTGGCTTTACATAATTATTATGTTAATAAGGCCGTGTTTTTATTCGGTAATTATCGCCTATATACAAGGTGTATTTGAAATAAAAGAAAATCTGAAAAAGGGGTAATTGTACAGCCTCTTGATTATGAACAACTTCTAACATGGGGCCAACACACAAATAAGATGACCCATACATTTATTTTCGCAGACCTCGACAAAATGTAGGGAACACCCGATTTTTTCCGCGGTATTAAGTTTCCTCCCTTAGTAAAACCTGTTCATTTATTTATTTATTTATAGTTAATTATAACGGTACAACACCAATTACATTAATTAACATAGAAACATAAAAAGATTAATATTGTCAATTTTGTTGTATATAATTTAATGAAACTAACATGGAACAGTGGACTCCCTTGCATACTTTCTCTCAAAGAACACCAGACATATACTCGTACGTATAATTTTATTCCATTCATCCGCAAACACATCACATTCAGGGTTGGCAGTCAGAAGGGCGTTGAGCATCTTCAAAGTACGATACACTGGAGATGCAGCTCTGGCGACAGTTTTGGATGACGGTTGCGCAAATAGATTGCGCCGGCGGCTGGGACGGTGTCCGATGTATTTGTCGGGCACAAATAGTCGGCAGAAAAGGCCCCGTAAAAGGCATAACGCATAAGGCTGCTCTCCACTGGAGAGGAGAAGAGAGGAGAGGATTGGAACTGTACCATACTGTATGTGTGTGCCATGCGGTGCCTGTTCGCGGCTCCGCCAGTGGGTACCCATACTGCTCGATATGCTCCCACAACCCAGGCGATCAATCTGCTGAACGCCCTGATTGCTCAGTAGCCCGATGTCGACATATTTATGTAAAGCAGTAAATTTATGTTAAATGTATGCATGAAGTTTTTTTACCGAAATGTTGTTGTTGGCTTGCTGCGCGCTTTGGTGTTTACTGTAAGTGGAACAAGCAATTGTTATATAAATAAATAAATAATTAATAAATCAATAGTCTAAATACTGCTTCAGATTTTCTATTGGTTGATATTGGCACAGCTCCGCTCCTCTCCTCTCTTCTCCGTCCAGCCTAATAATAGGCACGATGACCATTTTTCAGGTTTTCAATTATAATTATTAGTTAGACGTGTTCTAAACGAAAATTATGATAAAATGAGAGTCCCAATCCCACATCCCACTTGACCCAATTATAAAACCAGGACTTCAAATCACCCACCACAACTAACCAATAAGGCGGATATTTCCTAGTATTCGACTAGTCTTAATAAATCAGCGACCGACAAATAAATGCGACGTTGCCGTGATAATCCCCCATAAATAATGCCATATTTATGTGCCCGCTCTACGCTCTATGGGCTAATTCGTCTATGCTTCATAGTCTATGGTAATTGGGTCATGGACTCATAAATTCGTCAGAGTGACCTTTTTAATTATTAGTTGCAATTTATTTGCAACGTTTAGATTAGATGATGTGTTTTTGTTTTTAGATGGCTAATTTTTTATGAAAATGGTTAATTTGATGGCATGAGCAGAATTATATTTCCTTTTTAGAACCCGTGTCTACATTTTTGTGACTTTACAAGATAAATTATTTCAGATGTACCTACTGGAATATGGTACCGATGTTGTCAATGAGGATCTCTGAAAGAGGTTTTGAATGGGGTTTTCTTGGGCGTAGTTTTTGATATTTTGTAATAATACTGATAATTACATTACAGAGCGTTTATTCTAAAAGTTGACAACGTCGTAAATAGCTGTCAAATATTTACCTGTTTTGATTAATTTGGCAATATTACTGTAAGGAAATATGAAATATCGCTGTCGTGTACTAGAATATTAATAATGAATTGCAATTGTAACACTGAATTTGATGTAGTAACCGTTTTAGGCTTAAAAAAGGTATTTGGAAAGTTTCCAAATACTTTTTTTACATCTAAAACTAAATATTCGGTGTGTACGATATTAATTATTGCATTTCATAATCAATATTTTAGTTCACTAGTTAGCCATATTTCATATTTCTTTGGAATGCGCTTCCTCTTGATATCAGGACGGCCACCAGTCGGTATGCATTTAAGCGGAAATTGCGGAGTTATTTTCAAAATGAATAGAGTAGACTCATCTCAACACCTCTCTCCCTTGATTTCTTTTATATATATAATATAGTTATATATTAAGTGAATATGTAGTTTATAACCTATTTATGTACTGTTGTAACTATTTTAGTTATAATGCATTATGATATATTTGTAATTGTTTTTCTTTGTTCCTCTCAAACAGAGCACCTGCCATCTAATCTCTTCACCACCCTTGGTTGACTGGTAGAGAATGCCTAAGGCATTAAGTCCGCCTTTGTACCTTTTTTGTGTGTAAAAAGTTTAAATAAATATTTCCATACAGTAATATTGCGAAATTAATCAAAACAGGTAAATATATATGATGCTGCGACATTTAAGAATACATGTCGCAGCGCTGGTATTCTGATAGGGCACGCAGTGATATCTATAAATACAGAAAAAAAAATTTTTTTTTTTTTGTGAAATAGAATAAAAAGTAAAATATATGTAGTCACTGCCACACAAAGCCAGCTTTTCCCTATTTGAATAAATAAAACAATATCTTCAAAAGCCACCACCGCTAAACCCACAAAGTGATATTATTATACAAAGAGCTTACTCCTGTCGTGACTGTGGGTTCCGTGGTGAATACCAATGGGTTTGTTATGGTAGCCAAGACACCGTGTCGAAGACAGACATGGCATATTGATGGTGGCATGGTAATTGTTGGAGGTAACTGTGAAAATTATTTTAGTTCATAACCTTAAGTAGTTAGCTTGATTTCTTAGAAGTTTAAAAAAAACAGATGATAGAACAGGACTGAACTGGGACTGGATTATAGGACTTGAGACAAAAAATCTCTTGAAATTAAAAAAAAAAACAATCTATCTGGCCTTTTCCCAACTGTGTTGGGTCGGCTTCCAGTCTAACCTTGCCCTGCCGTGTTAAAAGATGGTCGCGTTTCTGTTTCGTTTTGACACTTCTGACACACAATATCGCAGACATTTGACTTGATTGTCATGGAAACACCATTATTATTATGCGAAGTCACTCTTCTCACTATGGGCACTTTTTCGCGCGACGTAGTACGGTGAGGGCACATCTACGATTTAAATCTTTGGTAAAAAGCATTAGAAACGAACACTTGATTTTTTCTTTATTTGTGTCTATAAATGTAGTATATATATGTAGATCGATTTATGTATTCGTATCATTCTCCTTAACTCAATCAGTATGGAAATAGTTAATTTTATTACAACCGTATTTATGCAACTCTATGGCGGGTTCCGCTTATTTAAAAAACCTGGTCATGTGCACATTAGAACACGAACGTTTCCTTTAATTCATGATGCGACTAGTTCCTGGTTTTAATAATATACAAAAAACATACAAATAAACTAGAATAAAATTGAAAATGTTCAAAATCAGTAAATATCTATACATTTTAATGCTAGTCACATGGTGGTACCACTATCACCATACCATTACATGGTCTGATGTGATGTGATGTGACATGACGTGATGGGTTGTAATGTGATGTTATGTGACGTGACGTGATATGACTAGTATTATTGCCGCCGCGCGTTTTTTCCGCCCAAATACCGCACTTTCATTAGATTTCGACCTGCGAAAATTCGCCACGTTTTTTCACTGAGATACTACAATGGATCGTTATAAACACGCACAAAATTTCGCCGCGGTTTTCCGCTCAGATTTCTGCGTCCCTAGCAGCTTATTTCTTACCTAAATATAATATGGCCAGCGCAAACGAGCGTGACACACTCATTAATGCCTACAGTCGGTCAAAAATAGGCTAATAAAACAGATGTACAAGCCTAACTGACCTATAATCCAAACTACCGCAAAACTGTCCGTCCGTCCGTTAATAAGACTAATTGATATGCCCCGGTTTCGCTTGTAATTATATCGAGAGCGCTTCCTTACAGTGGTTATACTGGTTGGGGAAATTTTATGATGCAGACTGTTTGTTTAAATTTAATTGAGGGATAATTGTGGGTTAAAAATGAAATACGAAAGTCACGTCTTGGTTTTGAAACCTCGTTCAAAATCTGGCAAGTTTTCAATGTAACTTTATCAATTTTTAACACGCGTTTACATACGAATCAAGCATCAATCGCCTAACCTTTTCCCAACCATTTTGAGGTCGGCTTCCAGTCTAACCGGATGCAGCTGAGTACCAGTATTTTACATGGCGATTGCCCATCTGACCTCTACATCCCAGTAACTGGGTAATACGGTACCCCTTGCTAAGACTGGTTGTCAGACTTTTGGCCTTCAGACGACTGTCAAAGATCCACGAATAACAGCCGGGACCAACAGCTTAACGTGCTGTCCGAGGCACGGAGGAGGCTAGTTTTTTTTTTGTGACTAATCTGGTGTCAAAAGTCGCCCATGGGCCTCTGACTTGGCTTCACATGCTGTCGATAAATATCTCTCAGCATGCCGGTTTCCTCACGATGTTTTCCTTCACCGTTTTTGAAGCAATTGATAATACAATACGCACATGAATCCGAAAAGTCGGAGGTGCGTGCCTTGCGTTCGAAGACTTGGCAGTCCGACGGTTACACTGCTGTATTAAAAAAAAAAAAAAAAAAAAATATGCTTATTCTTTTGTGGGGACTCGATCTTTTTTGGGGGGACTGATCCAACGTCTTCTGTATTAAATAATAATATTTAAGCAACCCGTATTTGATTTAAATAGACTAGCCAATAGGGAACAGACACCAACACAACACAGCCTGCTTATTCTGCAATAACCTAAACAGCTACATAGAATTCAATAAATCCGTATTTATTTCCTTTAAAGTTAAGCTAAAATAATGCTAAAATATGTCTGTAATTCTGTAGATAAGGTCTATGCTACCGACACATGTCACCAGTCACTACAGACAGCAGACTAGGGCTATGTCTGTGCAGGTCCATTGTAACATGCTTCTCCCTAAATGGTAAAGCAAATAGAATTCAATTGGAATACAATTTTAGAAGTTTAGAACTATTACTGGTTAAATACGAGGTACCATGAACCCAACATTCAAGATAGAAGTTGTGGGCGACTTAGAAATATTGTAAAACATTTTAAAAGAGGACCTGCACGCGTAGCATGACCACCTTAGAAACGGGTTTTGTCGACGGAAGAATAGACAAAATGATTTGTGATTGAGAATCTGTCATTTTGTCTATTCTTCCGTCGACAAAACCCGTTTCTATTGTGGTCAGGCTATGCGTGTAGATATGGAATTGTTTGCCCATTCATCTCCATGCGAACCTACATTGCTGTGGAAGGGGCCCGGCGCCTAGAATCAATACCATTTTTTGTAAGTGCCTTGAAATAAATTATTTGACTTTGACAGATAACTGACTTTCAAAAAAAGAAAAAATACTTTGTGGTCACATTGAAACTGGGAAGATATTGCTGTTGAAGAGAAATTGTAATCGATGTAAAGGGTAATCGTTTATCTTGCTGGTAATAAGTATTATTTGGCTGAAACATATGAAACCAGCTAATGATTCTGATGAAGAGTAGATCCTTGAAAGTAGTCAGACTATTTATATGAGAGTGCGAGTTCTCTTATTAACTGACTTGAAAAAAGTAGGAGGTAATGCACTCCAACCGAAAGTTTTCTTTGTTTGTCAACTAGCTACACCCCGTGGTTTTACCCGCATAAGTCTTGATCCCGTGGGAATATCGGGATAAAAAATATCTTATGTCCTAACCTAGGTCGTGGTCTACCAATTTACTAAATTTAATCTAAATCTCTTCAGCCGTTTTACCGTGAAAGCGTAACAAACAAACAAACAAATAAACTCACTTTCTTATTTATAAAATTAGTTTGTATAGTCCATTTATTTGTTAGAATATTGTTACAGAGATGTAACATAAATGACTTTGGGTAGATAAAGCATCAAAAGTAAAAAGATTCAACAAACTCCTAACTTGGACCACACATTTACCGATACCGGTTTCAAATAACTACTGCAAGTTAACTAAAATAGGTTTTACTTAGCACTGAATCACTTCATTGGGCAACCATGTTGTTTTAAACGTTTCATGTGTTTTTCTTTAACTGCTAGATAATTATTTTAGTACACATTTTCAATAGGTTCGTATTTAGGGAACAAAAATCTTAACTTAATTCAGATGATGAATTGAATAATTTTGATATGAGGAACTCTATTAGCTGAGTTTGACTTCGACATCATGTTTTTACAAGGACCATAAGGGCCACTGACACAACGGTGTTTTTTAACGCACCGTCGTGTTGACGCGCTTATAAAATAAAAATAAAAGAAAATTGTGTTTTATTTCGGGCAAAATACCCATATACAAAAAAAAAAAAAAATTAGTAAGTAGGTAGTAAAAACATTAAAAATTATCATTAAAAATTATCCTTAAAATAAAAATAAAAATAAAATATCATTAAAAATTGTCATTATTATTATTATACATTGTCTTTCGTCATTCTTTATTCTCGTTTAGGTGAACAGAAATCCAGTGCACAAATATGGGACTTGTTAGGTTGCACGAGACAACCCTCAAAATGCTGTTACTGGAGCGTCTCAAACTTTTCCAAAAAGACGCGACCCTCGACCTCATGATGGCGTAAAAGTCCGGGACCCTCGCTTCGGCAAACATGCTCGAGGCACTGCAATACCTTGGCAGTTTCATAAGGGTTCGGTACGCACGCTGCTAACGCAATTAGTGGCGCTTTTTCATGGCAGAAACGCGCCGTAGACACACAGACGACGCACGCCACATGGATCGCGCTTATAGGGCCGACACACATAAAAATGGTGCGACGTCACAACGCTTTTTTGCGTGACGGCCCATAGAAATCGTGCATACCTATCCCTAAGAATTTGCGTTCTTGTATACGTACGTTCTTGAGACGCACATTAGCGATGTAAACAATATGTCCCTATTAATCGAAATAGCTTAAGAATTTAGTCCAGCGAAGATAAAACTGGATTAAACCAGATAAACTGTGCGATATGACCATGCGATGTGATGTGACCATGGCCATGCTACGACCCAAACTTAACAACAATTTGCTTTTAAGCTTTTTATAATTAGGTCAGAGTTTTGGTACATCTGTGATTTTTTTACAGGATTCCGCTTTATCATCATCTGCCTTTTCCCAACTATGTTGGGGTTGGCTTGCAGTCTAACCGCATGCAGCTGAATACCAATATTTTACAAAGAGCGACTGCCTATCAGAACTCCACAACCCAGTTACTGGGTAATACGATACTCCTCGGTAATACTGGTTGTCAGACTTCTGACTACCCCGTAGCGACTGTCAAAGATCTACGAATGACAGCCGGGACCAACAGCTTAACGTGATTTCCGAGGCAAGGAGGGGTCTTGGTATGTAAAGATGTTCACCCATCCACACACCAACCGCGGCAAGCGTAGCTTAACCTGAACGATCGACCCATGCGGCTGTTATTACTTAGCCACAAGCCCTTCGCAAGGATTCCGCTTTATAAGTGTACTTTAATGCATATAACTTTACGATATGACACAAGAAAGAGAACAATTGGTATTAATAATACCAATATATCTTTGTATACAAAAAAAATCTGAAAGTATGTAAAGAGCTTAGTGAAAGAATCATCGAAATTGGTTTATTCGTTTTTGAGAAAACCGCAGTGACACAAACATACGTGCATACATATGGGTCGCAACCACCTGCCTTGAAGTCGAGAAATAAGATAAGCAACTGTACAACTGAACAGTATTAGTCATCATCAGCTTGAGCACTCCACTGCTGGTTATAGGCCTCTCCAATTACACGCCATTCAGCTCGATTCTCGGCAACTCTCATCCAGCTGCTACCAGCGGCGAAGATCGTCGCTCCACCTAGTCCGAGGGCGTCCTACCTCACATTTGCCGATTCGCGGTCTCCACCATTGAACACGGTTACCCCAACGGTCATAACACTAATTAATAATAAACTTTCTCTATTGTTACAGAAGCTTACTCGAGGCACCGGCGGCAAGCGGTGGATGAAGTCAACTACGATGATCCTCTTCAAGGAGATGAAGCTACTGACGATGACACAATGAACGACACAGAACAATCAGGTAAATAAGATAACATCTGAATGATAACATCTCATCTCCTACATTACCAATCCCACCGCTGGCGATTAACGAGAAGCTAGCAACTAAAAACGAGTTGGCAAGCAGCGAGTGCGCAACGGTCACGAGAGATTATGCGTATGTCCCAGGCATGAGTCTCTCAGCGAGTACTCTCTTTGATAGCTCTTGTCTATGTGACAGACGAGTACTCACCGGCGAACAGTCAACGATCAAGTTTAGTGGTATGAGGAACATGGTGTAAAGTTCACTCATCCACCATAGAAAAGGGAGGATCCTCCGACCAGACGGGTGTCGTGTCTGGCGGGCAACTGCCCGAAAGTTGATGTCGGATAGTCTTATATATGTCGTTAGCGCGGTAAACTCTAATTGCGCGATGCAGGATTTGTGTGACGTCATATCTTTGATGCGTAGTTCTTTTTATTAGTTTTATTATTAATATATTAATACGTATCTCTTTTACTAGCACAGGACTTTTTGTACATCATTGATATCTAGTTGCTTCCTCGCCGGTGGTGAGACAGGTTCCTACAGAATTAATATTATATCATGCATTCTCAGTAGGCAGTTTATTTGCCTAGTTTGTCTGTCTTGCGAAAGTGATAATCATGTCTTGGGTCATTTTATCGTAAGGTCCTGGAAATAGAATAACATATGTTTTACGAAACTTGGATTCTCGCAGCAGTGTTCAATCCATTGGGCCACTGATCAACACAATAACGGTATGGTTTATAAAACCTCCAAGAGGAAAACAAAAAGGTTTTTAGTCAATTTTAGAGAAAATTACAGTAACTGGGATAATCGAAAGTGAAACAAAATTAAAAATCTATGTCAATATCTAAAAAAAAACCAGACGAACTACCAGAAATAATCTTTGAGAAGAAGATTTTTAAACCGTAACGTCAATAACTTGATAATGCGAATATGAAATTTGTACAACGATAGCAGAAAGAAGAACAGGCTCTTTACGTAGTATTTCTCCAACATGCCTGCAGAGAATGAGAAAGCTTAGTCACGCAGCTCTCCAGGATATCGCAAATTAGGGCAGGCCACACCACAAGGCAACGCATTGCAAAAACCATCCTCCATTACTTTCATGACTGCTGTGGTGGCCCAGTGGTAACGGCCGCGGCTTACGAGTTGTAGGTTCGAACCCTTACAGGTGCTTTACTTGTGTAAAATATTTCATTACAATTGCTCTCAAAACGGTGAAGGTAAACATTGTTAGGAAACCGGCATGTCCGAGAACCAAAAACTTCGACAACCCGACATTTACGAACCCGCACTGGGCTCGCGTGGTGGATTACTGCCTTCTCCCTCACACAGAGAGGAGGCCTGTGTCCCAGCGGTGGGAACTATATTATTATGTGATTACTGATTATGAATCACTTTCGTACATTTTATATAAACCATCGCACACTACTGGCGGGCCGCATCGCAGTTTTTTGTATGAAATTGCGTTGCGCTACTGACCGTGGCGGCTGTAATGTGCACTTGGCTTTACACGTAGAAATTATTGTCCTGAATATAACCGACCTATTCATTTCAGAACCCCAGCCAGAGAAGACCCCAGCTATCATAGAAACGACTCCAAAGCCGTATGAAGTGAAAGCTGGCGAAGATGTACGACTGGAGTGCAAAGTTACTCCTGAGAGTGAGTATATTCATCCTTTTCACTAACCAAGGTTAGAGGATACATTACCCAAGCATCATGGGAGTTAAAGGTAAGTATAGTGGAGAAATCGAATCCAGAGATCTGAAAGACTGTCATATTTTTCCAAATGTGAAAAGCTGTAATACAAATCTTTATTTTTTTAAAGATAAACTTGACCGTGACGCAGGACTTGACAAGCTTTTTCTGCAACGATTTCAACCGAGTATAACGAAAGATTGGAACCCAAGGATTTACAGTGTTTGTTATAATTGACTACGCTACAAGTAAGGTCTGCCTTTTGAGCTATGGTATCCAAATAGTGAGACATCGGCACACACCTTAATCACAGACCTCAATTGTCAACACTATAACAATTCTAGACTCTTATAATAGGTATCTAACGGGAAGATATAGGATATACATGAAGTAACAGTCATACATGACATGCAAAAACATATTCAAATTCGCTCAGGCTGCATAAAAATGCATCCTCCCTCCCAAAATAAACATCAATACATTTCCTTTCCCCGTTCCAAATTCAAAAAAATATCAGCCGTGATTCATTGCGCAATAAAAAATGTTAAAAACAAAATGGTGGGGCTTCCGGTTGGCGCCAAAGCGCGTGCGCAAGTTCCGGCTAACTGTCAGACGTTTAACGGACGGATTTGGCTATCTTTGTAATTAAGTGCAATCGTAAATGGTCATGTCGGTGTGTCTGTCACAATGTTAGTTATGTTTTATTGCTTTCACCAGGAAGGAAACCTGGTTTATTGGTGGCAGACATCTTGAAATCAATTTATTCATTTGTGATTTGTTATTATAATATTGTTTAATACAAAATACGGTAAACAGTTTCAAATTTCTGAAAAGTTACAAATCAAATGGCAGATGCTGTTTGTAATTTAAGCTGATTCTGTAAGACTCGAAGCTGTCAAATAGTAAATATCTGTCGAAAAGACAGACTTATAAGGTTATGATGTTAGTGTTACAAACAAATACTTAAGTCTCTACCAGCTGCTTTTAAAAGTATATCAGTTTTAAAAACTCTTTAAATATTCTTCTTTGTTCTTCTTCACAGAGGGTACCGTGGTGGCGTGGCACAAGAATAACCAGCAGTACTTCATGGGAACTATAAACATGCACGAGGATGTCAGATATTCCATGTAAGTTTAAAATTAAACCTAACTGGCTGACACATCAGTTTTTTTAGCTGTTTTCAGTCTTATTTAAATATCGTTACCATTCGGAAAATAGCTACCGTAACCATGATTAACATGTTTGACAATGAATATCAGTTAATAGAAGACAATATGTTGAAATGTGCAGTTGGTACCAGAGGGCCTAGACAAGGTGACATTCTATCCAATTATAATACACTTAAATATGGGAATTCTATCAGTGATAATGATTTTTGAAACGTCAAAAATGTATTGGATTGACATAAGCTACAGAAGAGTTTGTATCAATCCTGTTGAAAGTCGTTGTAGAAATACGAAACACTTTGAAAGTGATTGTCACTCGTGTAAGCCCTAAGGTGAACCGACCTAGAGAAAGTCACAGGAATTTGTTAGATGCGGTCAGCGAAGGACCAGTCGTTGTGGCAGTATTTGGGGGACATTTGGGGACCAATATCCAAGATCTCTAAGAGAGGAGGCCTGTGTCCCAGCAGTGGGAACATTATTACTGTTCATGTGATCCAGGAGTGACCTAAGAAGAAGCTGACGATGATTTAGTTAGCCATCTTGTACTCTTCATTATTATGTTACGAAATGCGACACTCATAATGAAAAGCGAAAATAACACTCATGCAACAAGCTTGATTCTCTATGTCTCCATTTCCAGAGCGGAAGGTTCCAAGGACCTGATAATAAAGAACACTCAAGCAGATGACAGCGGAGTCTTCAGATGTGAGACGGTGCAGAAGGTACCCGTTGCCATCAACCACACGCTTCTGGTTACGCAGACACCTGTGATTATTAGTAAGTGGATTTTAATATCATGTATCCTTTATACAGTTTTCGGTGATCATGAGGTTTTTATTTTTCAGCATTTGGTAGCTTGACAGCATTATAATATGCTACTGCTTCTTTAGCACAAAATTACAGGTCCGAAACCTGATACTACAAATGTGACTTTACCAATAGTATTATTAAAAACTCCACTGACTAACTTTGAAAATGGCGGGACGATCTGGACAAAACCAACGACCAGTGCTTGACATTAACCCTGGATCGCAAGAACTGGAAGTCATGGGGACATAGTCTTTGCTCAGCAATTGGATAATACAGGCTGACAGTAACCAGTAACTGACTAACGATAATGTAAAACATCGTGAAGACATATGAACTTAGGGCTCATTATTTTTACACATGAGAAAGTAGCTCTTACCTTCTAACGCGAGAACACTGCCCAAAACTAGAACTTCCTAATTAGTAACATATATAAAAAAAACATAAAAATTATCAAAAATAATTTAACGCCTTTCTCTCATGAGTAAAATACAGAATGCCATGAACTACATATATCCTTACATAACCCTTTGCTCCATGCAAGTTCATACAATCTTGATTTAACAAAAACTCTACTTATTTTCCAGACATGACAGCCTCCAACGGTGGTATTTTGGGAGTGGGTGCTGACCTGACGGTTACTTGCTACATCACCGCATCTCCGGTGCCCACTGTACTGTGGTCGGTGACCAAAAAGGACCAAGTAAGTCTTCCTTGTAACACAGTCTGGAAAATTGATTGTTTATCAAATTAACACACTCGGTACGTCAAATTGCTGTATTATAGCCATTTCATACAACTGTCAAAGAATGGTAGTTGTTATTTGAATATATGGACACTTTTAAGTTGGTATAGTTTAAATTAAATTAGTGTGTAAAATATTCACAAAAAATATTTAATTGATACATAAAAAAAAACACTCTGTACTTGTCGCACTTGTCTCCACTCTGAAAGACAAGTGCACGTATACAGAGTGTTTCTTTAAAGTATTTTTTTTTTGTTTTTTTTGCGTTTATGGACGCCATACCATTGCGGGTTAACGGCAACGCACTTCGTTAGTTAACATACTGTATATAGTTTATCATACTAAACTGATATTTTTGTTTGTAAAATTACTTTTGATGATCTACCATTTATAATGTCAATGAGTTACAAAAAAAACAATATTTCTCTCCTTCACTATTTCCAAAATTAGATGCCCAACTATTCCTTCAGAAAATCCAGAATCACTTCCTTGGTAATCCGATGTATTGTTGTTACCAAGAAACATCTACTACAATGTATCCAACGAATATACAAGAACATTCACTAAAGGACGGTAGTAGTTTCTAGCTGTTATATTTATTATTAAACCTACCACTTCCGTTACTTGTCATAATATGAACAAAATAACACTAAACTGAGACCGCGGCGACACTTTCTGAGAAAAGGCAATATTATTATTCGTGTGTCGTATACATTTTAGAGATGTCCTGTTTGAACTCTTTATGAAATTAATCGTGAATTAAGTGTGAAAGATTTTAGCGCGATAACATTTTGAACCGTTTCGATCATGGAGTTGTATTGTCTCTTCAATAAACACTACAAAGTGAAAAATTACTTTAATTACGGAAGTCGGTGCCTTTGGATGTATAACTTAGTTTTTTGCCACCGACTTTCTAAATTAAATTTATTTTTCAGTTTGTGGTATTTTTTTGGAAGTCTGTTGTTTTTTTTTGTAAAAAAGTAAATAAAAAAAATAAAAAAACAAAAATACGGATCCAAAGACACCAACTTCCGAAATTATACCAGACTTAAATGACTCTTCCAATACAGAGAATGGCAGGAGAATTGATCACCACATATATGCCATTTTAAAAGCACACTACACAAAACTATAACCATCTTTTATCTCTTACAGAACGACCGTCTGACAGAGAATGACGCCGAATTCCACGTCGAAGGCAACGTCTACTCAATACATATCAAGAATGTGAATAGAGAAAATGCTGGGCAGTATTACTGCTATGCCATCAACAAGCTTGGAAATCACACGGCGATGACCAGCGTGGTGGTCAACGGTAAGAACATAGTGACCCCTGTATCATAATCGTCATTTGCCTAGCGTTTTCCTAGCCTCTTACCTAGCGGTTAGACTGGAAGCCGACCCACACATAGTTGGGGTCGGCTTCCAGTCTAACCAGATGCAGCTGAATACCAGTATTTTACAAGGAGTGACTGCCCAACTGACCTCCACAACCTAGTTACTGGGTAACACGAAATGTATCTTGGTAAGACTATCGAGCTTCTTGACAAGTCGTAACGACTGTCAAAGATCTACGAACAAGAGCTGGGACTGACCAGGCTTTACGTGCTTTCCAAGGCACGGAGGAGTCTCAACGTAGCCCTGCGAATTTTAATTTTCATTATAATCATTGAAGCTCTGAATATTGCAACTGCTGAAAATGGGGTCTTAGGTTATTTTTTCAAGATGTAGAATGGGTTTTCCACTAGAAAATTCGCAGTAGCTGTTTCGAGTTTGGACTTGTACCCAATGCTCCCTATTACATGGGACTTAAACTTAACTGGTGTTGTGCCAATCATTTCAGGAAAAAGATGTGTGAATGTATATTAATCTGTTTAACACATTATTATATTAACTTTGTGTGTTTTTGCAGGTAAACCTCAAGTTCATGTTCCGAAGACCATTGTGAACTCAGACATCAAAATCGAAGCAGTTCTGCAGTGCGCCGCTCATGGAGAAGCCAGGTAAACTACCAAATCGGAGATAATTATCAAGTTTTTTAACCAAAAAGCACCACTTCACACATGTTCAACACTCACACATTAAGAAAAGAAGGCGAAGACACCCTAGAACGTAATGATAACATTTTTTACTATAAAGGTGGCAGTGGAGGTCAGTCGGGAATTCGTTGCATATTCCGATAGAATAGCCCTATTGAAGTTCCGGATCGTGGACAGGAAAACTCTGACCATCGTACAAGTTTATGCTCCTACGTCAGCCCACCCAGACGAGGAAGTCGAGGAACTTGGACCATGATCCTCGGAGACTTTAATGCCGATTTGGGTAGCGGAGAACATAGCGATAACAAAAGCATTTTAGGGCCTCACGGTGTGGGAACAAGGAATAAACGCGGCAAGCGTATTCTGCTATTTGTTTTCGGGCAAAATTTCATCATAAGTAATAGCTTCTTTTACAAAAAACCTCAGCGCCGCTGGACTTGGTTCTTTTCCGATGGGGTAACGAAAAACAAAATCGATTTTTGTCTATCCTCCAATAAACAATTTATAACTAAATTTTCAAAAATACATTTTCTAAATTTTGAAGAAAATTCGTTACATTTCTGACCACCGTCCACTGCGGGTGGTGGGAAACTTTGATCACAAAATTCATAGAAAACAAACAATTAAAAATAGCATAAAAAAACTAAATAAAACCTCATTAATATTTAACAGTGAAAAATTCAATTTAGAACTTACAAACAGCTTTAATTTACTCAAAATAACAAATGCAGATGACGTTGAACAGCAGTACAGAAATATCAAAACAAGTATTAAAAATGCAAGTTCAAAAGTTAAACCCATAAAGAAGAAGTTTCTCAATCTAAGCGAAAAAACACTAAAATAATAATTTTAGTGTTTTTTGGCTTAGTTTGAGAAACTAAGAACAAGATTTTGTCTGTCTTCTATTAAGAAGACAGACAAATCTTGTTTTTAGTACCCCAGAGTTCAGACAAACGGATAGACAAGTTAAAAGGTACATTCGAACAGACGTGCGGAAATTAAACAACAAACTGGTGCAAGTTGCTCTAGAAACCAACAGCTCTTTGAAATTGGCTCTAAGAGGTACAGAGAAAGGTTGATCGACCATCACCAAAGTCAAAAACCATGCAGGTATATACATTCCGAAAAAGATAAGGTTTTAAGCATCTGCACACATTTCTATAAAACTCTTTATTCTGAAGAAGCAGTTCCTCCCTCTTCCCAATCACACAATGACGTTACCCTTTTACAAGAATCACCTCACGTTTCAAGTTTTGAAGTCCATTGCGCTTTGCGCAGTCTAAAATATTGTAGAAGCCCTAGAGAGAGATTGTATTTCCACGGAAGCTCTTAAAATCGGAGAGCCCGTATTACTTCCACGCATCACAAATTTATTCAACTCAATTCTACATACTGGTTCATTTCCTTTTCAATTATGACATTCCACAATAATACTGCTACACAAAAAAGGTGCTAAATCTGAAATTGGCAACTGTCGCCCCATCAGTTTGGTGTCTTATTTGTATAAAACGTTTATAAAAGTAATTGAATACCGTATGTCAAGTCAACTTGATTCCCAACAGCCACCTGAACAAGCAGGATTCCGACGAGGTCTCTCGACTACTGACCACCTACAATCCCTCAACCAAATAACAGAGAAGTGCACAGAATTCAAAACCCCTCTGTATCTAGCATTCACCATGATTTGTTATTTAAGGCACTCCTGAATCAAAATATACAAACCTCCTATGTAAATCTTATGAAAACCATATACCGCAATAGTACAGCAGCTTTAAAAATTAATACCACAGTACCATCCTTCTCTATTGAAAGAGGTGTCAAGCAAGGAGACCCGCTGTCCCCTAAGCTGTTCTCTGCTACCTTTGAAGAGGTTTTTAAAAGTCTATCTGACGCCTGGGTAGATAAAGGCATAGGCGTCGGCAAAAAAAGGTTGAAAACCTGCTTTTCACCGGAGATATCATTCCTTTTTCATTTTCGGCAGCTGATTTAAGCGAAATGCTAAGTGACCTAAATAAGGCGAGCTACGAGATTGAACTTCGTATGAATATGTCAAAGACCAAACTCATGACAAACAGCGTCCAACATAAACTGTATGTAGAGGGTTTCATATGTTCCATAATAAAATCTACCTCGGCCAAATAGTCTCATTCCAGGCGAGACAAGAAAAAGAAGTTGCTGGACGCACCGAAAACGCCTGGAAGAGCTATTGGCCGAAGAGAAACCTCATGCAATTTGTCATAAACGCAAATTAATGGACATGTGCATAGTCCCTATCCTCACATACGGCGCTCAAACCTGGTCTTTGACGATTCAGCAGGGGTCCAAGCTTGAGATTTGCCAGCGAGCAATGGAGCGCAACAGTCTTGGAGTCATATTAACGGACCATGTTAGGAACACAGTGCTGCGCTTCAAAACACAAATCATCGATGTCACCCAAAAAGCAGCCAAGCTTAAGTGGGACTGGGCTGGACACGTCTGCCGCATTTCGAATGAGTCATGGGCCAAATCTACCACGATGTGGGTCCCAAAAAACGACCGTCGACATCGAGGCAGACCCAAGAGAAGATAGCGAGACGAGCTTGAAGCCTACAGACAGAATTTGTCCACACTAGCTCAAGAGAGAGTGGAGTGGAAGGAAGAAAGGGAAGCCTTTGCCCTGCAGTGGGACAACATATGCTAAAATAATAAATAATAATAATAACATAAAGAAAATAAACTAACTCCGTCAATGTATTAAGCGAGGCGTCCACCGCCAGCTAAACAAATACAAGTTTAGCTAGCCAGTTTTTCATACATGGCGGTGGACGCACATGTATGAAAAACTGAGCGGGGCTGGGCGCCAACTTCAGGGGGCGACAAATTCAACCGTAGCAGACAAGTGCACCAGCCAGCACACCGCAACTTTGCAATAGATGAGACTCGCAGCATATATACGTATATAATCTTTCTATTTCTTTCTTTTTTTACAAGTTTTGGCGCTCCTGTTGGATTGGCCCATTATCGATCGGTAAAATGTGATTAATATGTTGCTGCCAAAATGTTAATTTCTAGAACATTTTAATTTCGCGGGCTACCTTAGCACATCCCCCATAAAGATTGGCGGGGGACCGCATCAAACAAATTCTAGATTCGGGGCTGAAAGTATACTAACCATATACTAACTTAGTTTAGCTGGCAATGGACGGCTCGCATAAGGCAGATTTCAAAACTCTTGCCGAATTCTAACTATTTTTGTGCGTATGAAAGTGCGGGGACAAGCTATACCGGAACTCGTAGCGGTGGAAGGTGCACTGATGACGTTTTGAAGGCCGCAAGAATCTGCTGAATGGGAGAAGCACAGGAACGGACGATGTGGTGACGCTTGGGGGCGGTCTTATGTCCTGCAATTGACGTCTATCGGATGAACTTATGATTATACTGATGATTAACAATTTTTCCATTTTTGATTTCAGGCCATTCATCCGCTGGTACAAAGACGGAGTGTTGATTGAAGACTCGAGCAAGTACATCATCAGCACCCAGGGATCACACTCGAACCTGACAGTGACACCCAGCGTGGATGGTGACTTCGGCACCTTTACCTGTGAGGTAAGAAAACTTACTCATCTTTGGTTATTGTGGAGTTTGCTAAAGAGCGTTTATCCAAAAAGTTGGCAATAGCCTATGAAATCAGCGTTTTGTATGAAGAATTTTAAAGAAGTTGCATTTTCCATTCTAACATTTTCTTAATTTATTTAACAACCATGAACACGAATGTTTTAAAACTTTTATGCACTAATGTTTAAAAACTAAGTTAACGAATATGCCACTTAGATTAAGCGACAAAAATAAGTTTTGGCTAAGTTAACACAAATAGTGGTAATTTTCATGTGGAGTAATTTTTAACATATTTTTTATGTTTATAAAGCTTTTTTTAATATTGGTAGTATTCGATATAATACCAAGCAATTGATGAATATTTTAAATCATAGAAGTGACGAGGTTCTCTATTTGTGAGAACAAAACGCCAATTTCATAGGTATTTTCCTGTTTTGATTAATTTGGCAATATTACTGTATAGAAATAAGAAATATGGCTAACTAGTGAACTAGAGTGTTAAAATGAATTGCAATTATAACACTGAAATTGATGCTGTAGCCGTTTTGGATGTAAAAAAGGCATTTGGAAAGTTTCCAAATACTTTTTTTACATCTAAAACTAAATATTCGGTGTTACGATATTAATTATTGCGTTTAATAATCAATATTTTAGTTCACTAATTAGCCATATTTCCATACATTAATATCGCCTAATTAATAAAAACAGCGAAATATTTGACAGCTATTTGCGACGTTGCCAACTTTCTGTTTAAACGCTTTTAAAGCAAGCATTGATGGCGAAAACCTTGAAAGTCTTTGAAAAACCATAAGAAAGGGAAACTATAGAGAGTCGAAACGTTGCCAGCATAGTTAGTGTAAAAATAGTGCCATCGACGAAGACGCGCCCCACTGTTCTACCTAATCGCTTACGGCGCCACGGGCGCAATTTTTGTGGCGCCTCTCACTGCTCTTGGCGAGTAGAGGGGCGAACATTTTAGCTTTTGTTCTTTTGCATTGATACAGTTTAATAAGAGTTACAACTTATGCACAAAAGGGAGAATGCCGGATGCAAGAGCGAGCACGGCGAGCTCAAAAATCTTTGAACCCTCCTCGGATATGTGAATTCGTTCATACAGAAATAGGAGTTATTTTATCGACTCAGGTAGTAAAGTTTGAAGAATAGGAAAATGCAGGATGAGCGAAGCGAGCTCGAAAATTTTTGCACGCCGCTACATTTCTTCGGTCCATTCATATAAAAAATATATCTAAACTTTGTAGACTTGTACAGAAAAGTTACTTGTACAAAAAAAAGGGAGTAAGATTTAAATAACAGAAAAGTTACAAAAATAAGAGGCCGATGGTTCGCGTAGGGCGCCCCTTCATGTCTGGCACCCTGGGCGGGTGCCCATGCGCGCCCTACCCCAATCGGTACTGAGTACAAGTGTGCAACATACCGGTAGTGTTTTAGTTATGTCGTGTTTACTAATTACCAATCATAATTAATCTGTATTGACAATACTAAAACACTAGCGGAATGTTGCACTCTTGTATTGTAACGTTTAGCAAAAAGAGTGGGCAGCGCCTTCGTGGATGGCACTGTGGCGGCATCTACATCGCCGCATGCGAACTACGCATCAAAGACCTTACGTCACACCAAATCCTGACGTCACACAAATCCCGCATCGTGCAATTAGAGTTTACCGCGCTAACGACATATTATAAGGCTATCCAACATCAATCGTGGGGCAGTTGCCCGCTAGACACGACACCCGTCTGGTCGGAGGATCCTCCCTTTTCTATAGAGGATCAGCGAACTTTACACCCTGTTCCTCATACGTCTAAAGCACTATCTGTTTATGAATTCTGCATTAATCACGTATCAAAGCCACTGCTTTAAGTGGCATGGTCTCTCTAGAATTAATTCTCTGTTGAATTGAATTGATTATACTTAACATGACTTTCATGTATTCAAAACTGATATTTTAGCCCGCTGACCGCTGCAGATGATTTATGATTATTTTTCCCCTAGGGTATCTCTCCTGAAATTAACGCGTTATTCGGTAAATAATTATGTAAATGACAATTTAAGTCCTCCCATATTACAATCACTGAATGAGTTAGGATAGTCTTTGTATCCTCAAATAAAAAACTGACTGGAATATTATAAATTCCAGGCTGAAAACAACTACGGTACGCACAACCGTTCTATCGACCTGGTGCAGATGCCCGTGATTGAAGACCTGGATGTGGACGGACCTAGGATGACCTGGACCGTGCACTCACATCAGCCAGTTGAGGAGATGGAAGTTCAGTTGATATCTGCCATTGGGGTAAGCCATATATTATTTCCTGTAAACAACGCTGCAGGGTTCTTTTGGCACGTGGTCAAAATCGGAACTAATGCCGCCATCTTGTTTTGTCAATACAATTTCTGTGACAATTTCACAAATGTTTACCAACAGCGCCACCCTGTCAATGTCACTCAAGTGCCAAAAGATCATTGTAGCACTTAAGATTCTGTTGAAGGAGCAACTTAATGGTAGCAAGCATAATATGGTGTTCGTCATGCCGCACCTACTTAGCTATCAACTTTTCGCCCTGCATTTGCTTGCTCAATCCGTTTGGGTCTGCTCCCTTACAATATTAATTACGAAGTAAAATGGGGTGTTGTGAAACAATAATGTTACCTTTTTCTAAAGAAAGGAAACCGTCCATCCCAGAGACGTAGGTACCTATGGCTATTGTGCATATTTTTGCTCATTGAAATTTAAGAATCTCCCTATGGTTGATTTGAAAGTACAAAAAAAAGTATTTTCATAGATTTTTTTGTACTTTTTGGACTGTTGAGACCTTATGAGTATCGTGGTTGAAGAAAGAGAGTAAATGAAATTCGGGTGTACAAGATAAAGTCTATTCAAATGACCATGAATATTAGGCATAATAACGCTTCTTACATTAGTTACACGGTACACAAGTTATTGCCACGGCGGCGCTGGGAATACGACTGACCGCTAAACTTAATGCGCGGGGAACATTGCATTTTGCACCGCATTACGTATTTCTACATGTAGCCCTACAATGACATTGAATATTTGCATACAACCCCCATTTTAATGGTGGTTAAGTGAACGTAGCATCAAATGTAAACTATGTTAAAACAAATTCACATTATTTCATATTGCATTGCATATGTTTGGTCGGCATGCTCATTTCAACTTATGTTACATTATTTTCATTTTTTATTATTATAATCTCCAGGACGGTAAATGGAAGAAGCTCAGTGTACCAATCCCTGAGGGCAAGCACCACAAGTACGACATCAGCTATTCCCTCGAAGACAAACAGCTGCTACCTGGTGAATACCTAGCATCTGTCAAAGTAAAGAACTCCAAGAGTTGGGCAGGTACCGAAACGGCTGTTGTTAAAATCCGTAAGTTTTGAAAATGTTTTTTTTTTGTGTAATTGGTTTGTCCAATGGCCAATGGTGCATTTTATGGGGGTTGTTACCACTCTCTTTAGGGCCTATAATACCTCAAAAGGCTTAGCACGATACACCGTTATATCGAACATACTGCAGCATTAATGTTGAAATAAATATAAGCTAAAGTTGTATGTATGACGAAAACACGATTCCGTAAAATTTTCTCTATAGAAAAAAAAAAAAAACAAAATTACCTCCAAGCCGAACAATAAACCGCTGGTATTAAAAAAATACTTAAAATTTTTGGTTACCATTAAATTCGCCGGAAAAAGCAATGACCTAAACCATTGGCGCCTTGCAGCCCCCACTCCGTCTCGCTCTCACTCAAACCGCGAGCAGTATTGTGCGAGCGAGATAAAAACAGCCGCAATGCAAAGCATTTTCATACAAAATAGTGCGGTGCGGGCCGCCTGATGAAGGATTTAGCTGATGCATTCAAAAGATCAGACAAAGATTAAATGTCTCAGAGCTAGCAATTTTACCTTTGAAGATAATTTTCTAACTGCGAGGTTGACATATAAAAGGCAAGTTTATTATAAAAAGAAACTAGGTCAAATCCGCCTAGCCTTTTCCCAATTATGTTGGGGTCAGCTTCCAGTCTCACCGGATTGAGCTGAATACCAGTATTTTACATGGAGTGACTGCTTATCTGACCTCCACAACACAGTAACTAGGTAATAGGATACCCCGTGGTAAGACTGGTTGTCAGACTTTCGGACTTCTGACGCCCGTAACGACTGTCAAAGATCCACGAATAACAGCCGGGACCAACGACTTAACGTGCTTTCCGAGACATGGAGGAATCTCGGTATGTTAAGATGGTCACCCATCCACGGACCAACCCCGGCAAGTATAGCTTAACCTGTTGGATCAACCCGTGCGGCTGTTATTACTTAGCAACGAGCTAAAAAAGAAACTAGGTATTTTGCTAAATTAATTACAAAGCTGTATAAGAGGGACTCGTAGCAAAACAATACCAGCCCCAGTCCAGCCCAGCCCATGTCCCAGCCCGGGTCGACCGAAGGTTCAGCTACTTTTCCACGGTTGGTTTGTGGATGGGTGACCATCCATTACATATCGAAACCTCTCCGTGCCTCGGAAAGTACGTTAAGCCGTTGGTCTCGGCTGTCATTCGTCTTACTAAGGGGTATCGTTTACCCAGTAACTGGGTTGTGGAGGTCAGATGGTCGATCACTGCATAGCAAATGGTATTCAGCTGCATCCGGTTAGACTGTAAGCTGACCTCAATACAGTTGGGAAAAGGCTAGCAGACTGATTTAAGATGGTCGAAATATCGTTATATTATACGTTCAAATTAAATGCTATGATTTACCCGAGCGAATGTAAATTTAGCTATGGATTTAAGGCTCCGTGCACGAAAAAAGCCCTTTCGTCAATAACTTATCTAATTGTAAGAGAGCTTGATATAATTGAAACATTAAGAGCGTTCATTCTGAAAGTGGGCAGCGTCGCAAATAGATGTCAAATATTTCGCTGTTTTGATTGATTTGGCAATATTACTGTATGGAAATAAGAAATGTGACTAACTAGCGAACTAGAATATTAATAATGAATTGCAATTATAACACTGAATTTGATGTTGTAACCATTTTAGGTGTAAAAAACGCATTTGGAAAGCTTCCAAAGACGTTTTTACATCTAAAACTTAATATTTGGTATTACGATATTAATTATT
Organism: Agrochola lota; assembly: GCA_947364205.1. NCBI lineage: Eukaryota > Metazoa > Arthropoda > Insecta > Lepidoptera > Noctuidae > Agrochola > Agrochola lota. The sequence continues at coordinate 3,672,954 of OX376244.1, read as the reverse complement.
GTATTTCATAATCAATATTTTAGTTTACTAGTTAGCCACATTTCATATTTCCATTCAGTAATATTACCAAATTAATCAAAACAGGCAGAAACAGGTACAAAAGTGCAGTTTTCGTGCTGCTAAACTATTTGTGTCAGTCACAGCACCTGTTAATAGTTGCATCACTTTTGCGCTCTCGAAAATATGGTTTAATTCGGCTTTGATTTACTTAATGAAGATATTGTATAATTATAATATAAAATTTTTATTTTATTTTAAGGATAGCTGTAGACGAATGTGTGATTTTTACATTTCTTTTATGTTTTGCTAAATAATAGGAAAAAATACATTACCGACAGGGTTTAAAAAAAAAATGCTTTTGTCAACATTATTTTACTGCTATATTTTGTATCGAAGTTGAAAAAAGTGGTTCAGCCACATGCAAGTAGACCATCTAACGTGACCATGTGTCCAAATAAAAATTATTTTCTTGTAAAAGTGATCAAATGTCGGTCTCGTTTAATTTTTCGGAAAATTTGTTGCGAATATTTGTAATTTTCTATGAATATTTATTTGAAAAATTCCTTTCCACCTAATGCAAGACAAAGAACTCGACTTTTCTAATCACAAATAATTTTGTTTAAATTCCGTTTTGTTTCTCACAACGAATGAACAATATCAGTCAAAATTAGTTGATTTCGTGGACGGCCTGTTAACCAAACTTAACAAATTCTAATTATAATGTTTTTATTTAATATTTTTCTTTTTATATTCATAATTGAACTCCTTAAAACAACAATTTATTCTCGATTTCTTTTTCTATTTTACTAAATGTTTTAATATTTTTTTGCTTTTTTAATATTATGTTTTGTGTTGAATAACATGTTTTATTTTGCTTTTTCTTCTGTTTTATTTAGAAGATCCTCAGTCGCTGTACATCCAGACTGCTTCAGGTAATTTTCGTGTTTTTTTTTCTTTTTTTTATGTACCTAATAAATAATAAAAATAATATCTTCAGTAATAATTTAGGGAAAAAGTTGTACTAAAATGACAATTTCTTAATCTTTGTTTTTTTTCCAGTGTTTCGTGAAAACGCAGCGCATTCCATCCGACCAGTATACACTGCGCTATCATCAATTCTGATGTATCTCCTTGTCCGAATGCTTTAAACTAACTAGCATAACTTATTTATTGTTATCAAAAGTATTCGATGTTTATCCGAGACAAAACGATGTAACTATGCTGTTAAAATTATTAAACGCTTCAAAAATTTCCCCTCGATTAACAAAATATGAAAAAAATCACAAAAAATATTTTTAAGATGTTTTTTTTTCTTTGAAGTAATGTTTTTTTGGTCACCATATTATCATAAATATTGAATTGAACACAGTTTTTCTTGTTTGTTTTGTCTCCGTTCCATGAGTTTTCATTATATATTATTGTACAGAATAAATGGTAAGGAAATTAATTTTTATTTTAGCGTAAGTTAAATTTTGAAACTTATGTAAAGCGAAGATACTTAAATTTTGATAATTTTGGCACAAACGTAAAAAAAAGCATTCTTCGACTAAAAGCGTATTTCGAAAACTTTCCTATTCGAAAATCTGTGCTTTTTGTTCCATTTTATAACGCAGCATTTTAGGAAATACGCAGCTTTTATAATTATAATTAAGAAAAATGATTTTAAAAAAAATGACAGCCCTTCGAACCAGTTTTAGTAATGTAAATATTTATTATTAAAATTCATTATAATTTTAATATAACAGTGTATTTAGTACTAATCACTTTATCTTTTACGACATTGACGTTCCCTTTTAGTATTTTTTGTTCCCTAAAATTGGAAAAGAAATCTGCACTTTTAAAGGATTTAGTATGTCTTTTAGTCTGCTATAGTTCTTTTAGTTTATTATTAATTAGTCGATTTTTCTCACATTACTATAGTTTTTTAATAGGTAAATATTACCAAAGTGTATTTAAGATCACATTAGTTATATTTAAGCTTATGTTAAATATGTATTACAATTAATTAAATGCTTATTAATTATTAAAAAAAATATTTAATTTGTAGGTTAAAGTACCAATCGCTTTTTGATAATATTGTTAAAGACGGTCACACTAAGATGTTTTCTTCTATTTTATTATGGTAACGCTTTCTATGTAAATGGTTAAAAAGTACAATAAGAATAGTTTAAAATGATAATAGTGATTTCTATAGATAAGTTTGGCTTAACGAAGAAAAAAATGGAAAAAACATATGTAATTATATAGCTTTTTTAACAAAGGTGACATAAAGGTGGCGAGAACCCTTCGTGACAGAAACTAAAAAATAATTTGCAAAAAACTGCATTCTCCAACTTCTTTTAATGATTTATTATGATTCTCGCTATTTAAAATATCCTTTTTGATATATTTCAGTAATTTTCATCATTATGTATCAAGAATCTTCCTACGGCTAAACTTATCGATAGTTTTAATAAAATAAATAGTAACTAATATTTACAAGTCAAGATAGCTGCCATAATATCTTTGAACGCACAATTTTTAAATATATTCCTTAATCTTCACACCGTTCGTGATTGATGCAGTGCTTCATTTTTTTTAAATATACCTAGAGCTTTTTTTAGAAACAACATCAACAATGAATATCCATATTTGTAACACATGCACACAACTGTGTTTATTTTAAAAACTGTGCCGAACTGTGTATTATTTTTAAAAACTGTGTTAAACAATTCAAATCTATTTTTGTTTTTTTTTTGTCGTCAACGCGTTCAAAGTGGTAATCGAAATAATAATAATAATTATATTACCAGTTATAAAAGTAGATTTTAATAAAAAATGTGCCTGTAATTATTATTACAATAATACAATAGTTCCATACAAGGTGCTTAGTTCTTTACAGATATAATAATATTGCATTCTTCCATTTTAACTTAAAATATTAGTGGAAAAATATTACCTACTAGTCTTATTATGTATTACAGCAAGGTTAAAGTATCAGTAGACGTAGATTTTGGGAACTTTAAAAATTATAGAGAAAACGTAATTTTTTTGCAGCCAAAATTGTTAATTTTGTGAATCAATAATCATCGACTTAGCAAAAAAGACGATTATTTGAAACAAACATTTGATAAGCTTTTAAACATAATTATAAAGGAAGTAAATACCAGTGAAATATAATAAATTTCGAATAATCACTACAAAATAAAATACGAAAAAAGATTTTCCGATTTTCTAAAAATGTTTTGAAATCGAAAAAACTTAATTTCTTTTTTTTACTGCCACCTAACAGAGTCGAATAACCCGATTGGTTTCTCTTAGATTGAATAATGGGTCCATTCTACCCCATGAATAATCCTTTATTTTAAGGTTAAATTAACTCATCGCTGACCCAAACAACCGAATTTTAATATCAGGTTTTATCGACTCTAAATGGTTAAGTAAACAATCAAGTACAATAATCGATAAACCTTTATCGATTAGACATTTTATCGATATAATAAATCGACGTATTGTAAAATATAATATGTTCTCGTAAAATACTGTGCCTTCTTTACATAAAACTGAAAGAGGGTGATTTATTTTTTCTTTAACGAATAAACGATTAATGTTTGTAAATATAATTCAACTGATTGTTTCATTTTTGTTACCTTATACAACCTGTAAAATGAAAGGAGAAATAATAATAATAATAATAAATTGCCAATAAGCCTGATATAGTGGTGATAGACCGATTAGCGCGCCGCGCAATGATAGTCGATGTTACCATAAGTTGAGAAAGAGAAACAAATAAAATATCTCGACTTAGTACACGAGGTTGTTGACATGTGGAATGTGAGCTCGGCTATCATTGTGCCGATTGTCGTAACGGCCAATGGCCTGATTGCCGAAAGCCTCGACCAACATCTCTCGAGGCTCTCGTTAGGCGGTTGGATCAAGGGCCTGATTCAGAAGGCAGTACTCCTCGATACGGCTCGCATTGTGAGGAGGTTCCTGTCTCTGCAGCCCTAACCACCGGTAGCTTGGACCCTGCTCCCGACACCGGCGGAACACTATTTTTTTTATTTTTAAATGTTTTTTATATAGTTTTTAAGAAATATTTAAAAATGTATTTTATATGTTAGAATTTTAAATAAAGGAAATAATAATAAATCATTTATTTCGAGCAACAGGACTCATAGTGTTAGTAACAATATACTTACAAACTATGTTAGTAGTACACTTACAAACAAAACAAAACAGAAAACAGATTGTGACATCATTGCTGCAAGGTGACAGGCCCAGCCGAAACCTTGCAGCAGTGGTTCGCAAACACACAATCAAGCCTACTTGCAATCATAGACAGGATGCTGTTAGCGCTGCTCCGTACCCCACGGACCAAGGATGCATAAAATGAAAAGGGTATAATTATTATGCTAAGATGATTTGGTAATGTTGAGAGAATGAATAAAAGGCGAATAACAAAGCGTTATTTACGGAGGTACACGCTAGAAGGACATACAATATGTAAAAAAAAACCTGTGCGATCCGAAAGGGGTTCATAGGTACTGCAATAACATTACCTAAAAATAATAAAAAGTCAAATAAATATTTAAAAAAAAGTGATGAGGAAGAAAAGTTAAATTTACTCCAATAAAATATAACAAAAAATATAATTTTTAAAAGATAAGGATTTAAAGACGGTCGCCCGCGCTCCATGTCATACCCGGTAAAATCCCCATTGAAAAAAAAATGCGACGAATTTTTTTTTCTTGTTATTTATCACATATTTAGACTCCCAGATCGAACAGGGTTTTTTTTCATGTTGTATAGTGACCTTATTGATGATGTTCTTCAGAATGGTCAGGTACATATGGCTACACATCAAGCTATACATTTCCAGTTTATGCTGATCTCGCATTGAATAGGATTTCCGTACAATGCGAGGTCAGCTTATACTGGAAATGAAATGAATAGCTTGATGTGTAGCCGTGTGTACCTAGAACCGGCGTGCATGTATGACCACAAATGGAGCAAAACAGTGTGCAAGAATCGTAGTAGGTGGCGTTATGTAGTTTCTGCCTAATCCTATGGGAAAAAGGAGAGAGTTTATGTGGACAACCTGTAAAATATCACTATTGAAAAAACGAGGACCCCGATCAAAGGCACTTGCCACCAACGCCTTTCGACATCTACAATACCTGCATTGGATGGTATCCCAAAGACAAAGCTGAAATGTCTCATGTACTTGTTGTACACATTTACACATCCAAACGACTTCCGTAACATCCCTTTACGGAAGTCGTTTTACCGGAACCGGAGCCGGAGTCGGAGGATTTAAATTTGAATGATCGGAGTTGGAACCGGAGTCGGAGTCGGAACCGGAACCGGAGTCGAAGGCGAAAGTAGAAGAAACATGTGTTAAGGCTTAATGAAACTAGAAATATAATTCAGACTCTTTAATCAGTCAAATATAATCGGAAGTTCCGACCTTTCGGTGTCGGAGCCGAAGCTCTGTAACATCCCTAATCTATACCCTTTAAACCAGAATACAGCAACAAATATGTTTGTTGACGGAAATAAGTAAGTATATTGGTAACTAGTAGGTACAGTTATAGAGGCATGAAGAACAGGGTGTAAACTTCACTCATCGTCTATAGAAAAGGGAGGATCTTCCGACCAGACGCGTGTCGTTCCTGGAGGGCAGCTGCCCGATGATTCATGTCAGAATATTATAAACATAATATGCCGATCGTGCGGTAAACGCAGCTTGCGCGATGCAGAATTTCGCGTGACGTCATGACGTGATGTGTTAACTTAACATTACCACTTCTACAAGTGCAGTCGGCAACTGTATCACTTCTGCAAGTTCAGACGGCAATTGAATTTTGCAAAATGTCATGAGGATCTCTAAACAACCCCTTTTCTTTTCGCAAATAACTCAAAAACTAGATGTCCTAGTTCCAAAATAATGAAATTTACATCCCCTCTTGTAAAACCTCCTTTGAGGATTTGTCTACAGATTAACGCCTGACCTTAATTGTCCTTGACCGTGATCTTTGTCTTATATATGTAGTTAGGCTAAGCGTATGCTAAGACGTAGTTGACGCAGGTCCACGCAGCTCAGGGTAGAGCAGATTTTGTAAAGCATGAACGTAGGTACTGAGAGCTGCGTACGCTGCGGCGCAACCAAGTGCGACGCAGACATGTGTCTGTCTTGCTCTACGTCTCGTTGTAGTACCGACCCAGATTTCTGCGTGACGCGTGCTAAGTATTCTTATCTTGGATATAATCCTCTAATTTGTAATATGCTTGTTTACAGAGTGTACTTTTAATATGAGTTTTAATATGTTTTTTATGATACAAATCATCCAAATTATTCAAAAAAAGACATTAACGTCTATTGTTAGTACTAGCTAGGACGTGAATGTGTCTGTGTAGCTGCGTTTCAGCATGTGCTTGCGGCCTATGTCTGCCTCGCCTGCCCTACCCTGCTAAATCTGTACTGTGCTGCGCTGCGCCACCAGCGTCTCAGCATACGCTTAACCTTTGTTAAATATTGCATGAAGCAATATAAAACTGTACTAACCATAGATATATGGTGCTTACATTATAACTCCATCAACATAATATATAATTGTTGTTTATGATCATCATTCACTGATAAAATTGACAATAAGAAACTTGTCAGTGATCAGTATTTCTGAAGGTATTTTTCGATTTCATTATATTTCTTGCATAACCTGCAAACTATTGCAAGTTCAATGGGCAAGGGACTATTATCTCCTTATTGGATCCAGTTTATAAACGGACATCATGGATCCAACTGTAAGTATTATCCAATACAACATTGATGTAAATAACAATACAATACAACAACGCTTTTAGGGCGCTGTTGCGACTGTCATGTTTTTGTAGTGCATCTACAATTTTTCCCAAGCCAGAGTAGATAGCTTCTCAGCTATCGTGGGTAGAAACAAGGATTCCGGGACATTAGCAACAGCCTGTTAAAAGTTATTGCTGATAGGTATGACAAAGACCACTTAGTGAGGCATCTTATATATGTCGTAGGATGATTTGATAATTCGAATTTTCACGAAAATCCCAAGAAATATCCTAGGGATATTGCGAAATCACGGATAATTAGACAATGATATTAACATTTCTGCGAGCAACTTGGAAGTAGTGGTTGGTCACAGTGCTAACCTATTTCACCCAGTTCAAAATGACGAAATATAGAATCTGCCGCAATAATGTTTTATGCGAAATAGGTTAGGTTAGAACTATGACCAACCGCGCGCGAACCGAGCGAGCGAAGCAAGCGGTGCCGCAGCAACGGCCGGCGAGCGCTACTTCCAAGTTGCTCGCAGAAATGTTTTCACCATTGTCTAGTTATCCGTGTTTTCCCAATATCCGTAGGGCTTTCGCAAAAAAAAATCAAATTATCAAATCATCCTACGACATTATGTATACCACCCTGTCTGTAGTAGATTTTAAGTATTAACATAGCATATAAGTTAAATTGTTTACTAATATCTGGAATTGTTAGTATTTTTGAAATTATAACCAGTTGTCTGATAAATACAGAAACTATTATTATTATTTATTAATATTATGGACTTGTTGGTCTTTTTCTTCTTTTGGAGCCTCTCTAATTACTAGAGGTTGGCCATCAACTCCAAATATTGCACCTCGGCTTTTGCGAGGTGGAACAGAGTTTGTGCACTTGTTCGTGATAGGGCGGGATTTCAACAAAAAAAAAATACACTAACTCGCACATAGAATATTTCACAGTAACTATAAACAATTAAAACTAGCGTAACTATAGGACTTTAAAATAGAACTAAACCGATTTTGGCGGGAACGCCCAAGCGTTCAGGCATACGTCCGCGCGTAGTGGTGTTTTGAGGGCACTCTTTCGACTGGCGCGGCGGCGCGCGGCGTCCCAACGTCCCAACGCGTCGGCCGGTGAGCGCGCGAACATAAGGCGGCCCCGCGCATGCGTACAAGGCAAGCATGATCTACGATGCTTCTGTGGCGTGGAGTTGCCATTTCGCTTCGTTCGTAATTCGAAATTTAAAACTAACATTTTTATTTACATGAGGCGAGTGAGTTGCCTACAGCACTTGTTGTCTGATGAAACTGTAATCAAAACCTGTTCATATTAAATTCTCACGCAACCACTCAATAAAAAGTTAGTAACACTTCTGTATTTTGAAGGTTTCAACCATTATATCTAGCCAGTTTTCCTAACAATTATTGTTTGAATAACATTATTAAATTGTAATTGGAAAATCATCTATCAACATTGAGGTTATAAAATTAACCTCAATAGCCAAATGCAAACCATCGTTAAGTTCATTTCAGATTAGATTTGCTGATTTAAGTATGTATTACCTATATATCTTAAATCCGGGTCCTCAGTAGGCGAAACTACATTATTTTTATTTCAATACAAAATGGCAAGATGATCGCAATAGCACAAAATACAATAGGGCCAGTATTAAAGTAGATCCTCTAGTATGCTAGTGATACTGAGGGCGTTCGCTAGTGGTTCTACAAGTAATTTAAGCGTTCTCTTTATTTTTTAATAGATCCCTAGCGCCAGCTTTTGTGAAAACGTTGCAAAACCCAGGTTTGTACCAGAAAAAAACCACGTCGATGCAGAAAACTACGATTATTGCAGCAAAAGATCATATTTGACTAGGCCAAACAAGTATGTGTAACACTTTAATCTCCGTACCTATTATTATTCATCACATACTTACTAAAACAAACAATTCCCTTCCAACTTTTCGCTTGTTAGTAATCGCACTCTGCTTACTCGTAGCGTAAGTGAGCTCGCTTGGCTCGCTCGTCTCGAAAGTGGTCTTACTCCACTCACTGATCTTGTGGAGAAGCTCGCTTTTCTCGTGTGAAACCTGAGTCGTGGCGTAGCTGGGCTCGCTTCACTCGCGCGTTGTTAGGGTGTGCTTTCGTATTGCACTCACTTGTCTTGTGGGGGTGCTCGCTTCGCTCGCTCATTGCTTGAATAAGCACGCTTTGCTCTGTCGTCTGTGGGATCGCTTTGCTCGCTCGTCACGTTACATCAGCTTAGGTTGATGTGAATGTGAGCACCTCTCATCAATTGGGATAGAGCAAGCTTCAGCTTGCCGTAATAGTGGCTACCATAGTGCTAGGACAACCTCAGGGAACTCCTCTCACTAGGTTAGATTAGGTTACAGCTGTGACCAAACGTTTTCACGAAAACAAACAGCGCGGTCTCGAGCTGCACCTACAATTTTTTTTTTTCCAGTATTATAGAGTCCGTAATACACATGCTGATGTGTGGCTTAGGCAGTGGCCTAGTAGCGCTCCATGCGGCCTACATGGAATGTGGACTATTTGCTTCAATGGCCATGAATATTTTTCTTTCTGCCATTGTCAGCTACTGCGTCTGTGTGAGTTTTATTTATTTATTCACTAGCGACTAGCGACACTCGTGCATCGCAAGGTTTTTGCGATACTTGACTTGACTTGATTTATTTTACCTCGATGGCCTAGTTTATCCTTTATAGCTTCCAGTTACAGCTATATATATGTAAGGGGGTACGCCCTATATGCCTGTAGGCTTTTATTTAGATGGTAAATTCTGTTTACGTTTAGTTTATTTCTGCCTGAGTATAGTTCTCGATGTTTTTGGTTGGTATATTGGTGTGTGCTAGCTGACATGTGGCTAATAATTTAAATTATGTTTTGAGTTGCATAATGTAAATTATTTTGCATAGTAATATATAGAATATTTTTTTCTAACTGAACAGACAGCTATGTTGCTGGGGAGACCATTTCGCCACTTCTTCTTCCCAGCTAACGCACTAGGAAGTGGTGAAGGGTGGGCGTTTTGGGGGACTGTCTTATATAATTTTGACGTTCGAAAAGTGCTAATTCTCAGCCTAGTTTGAATACTCGTAAATGACTTTTGAATTTTGACAAATCATCGGGACATTATATCTTAGTTTAATATAAATGTATTATTATACATATATACCTTACGGAATAAATTGTTTAAATGATGATGAAAATAATATTTTAGAAGAACAACGTGGTCACACAGACAGACACGAGCAGCGACTTTAATTTATTATAATATGTATACAATGTCGGCCATGGGCATGTGCCCGCCCGTATTTTTCTGAATATTCATGACAAATTAAAATTTAAAAAAAAAAAAAAAAAAAAATTATAATACATAATATAATAAATTTTTTTTTTATTTTTTTTTTATTTTTTTTATTTAATTTATTTATTTATTGAAGGGTATGCATTTCTTTCGTTATTATCAGCCATATTTTAACTACTGTGGGTAGTGTTGGTTATTGCGCAATAGAAAAACCGAGCCGAACCTGTCGAGCGCCGCTAGGCGGCGCTGGCGGCCCGATTAGTCAACTCTGTAACGTATTTCCGACATAATATATGTATAGTTTGGATATATATTGATGACGTCACGATCAGGGGGAGCTGCAGGCTATAAGAGAGTAGGGGAAGAGAAAAGAAACGATGGAAGGTGTGGACGATATTTTTTCTCAACATTACCTACTTTGTGACGTCTAAAGTTACGCCATTTGATATTATAAAAACAAAACCTAGCCATCGCGCGACTTAGACGGGTCGATTGGCGCCCAAACAACACGTAAAAAACCCTACCTGATCCATAAGGGTGTTGTTAGGTATCGTGATGAGAGTCTACTTAAGGCGCAAGCGTCAAGGTAGCCCGCGAAATTGAAATTTTCTTACGTTTTTTGTAATTTGCAGGTCAGTATCATGTTGTATGTTGATCTAAATATGATTTGCGGCCGTATGAAATGTTTATTTATAGAACTATAATCATAAAAATGATCAATACAACTCTCTAAGTTCATATAATCGCATTGAATGACTATTTCATGAAATCATGACATTTGGCGATTGTGCTTACTTATGGAGTTGTAATTGCTGATTGTAATTACTATAATTATTTAAAGCCATATTGGTTACGGACGCGAATCATATTTTAATCAACATAAAACCTCACACTGACCTGCAAAATGTAAAAAACTAAAGAAAATTTGAATTTCGCGGGCTACCTTAGCGCATGCCCCTTAAGCGGTAACTTTCATGAAAAAAAAACAGTATTTTTTTTCAATGGGGATTTTTTTCGGGTTATTATGTACATGAGGGTGGTCGTCGTTAAGCGGGTGTCGACAAGTCATAACTTACAGTCCCTATTGAAAATTTTAAAATTTTAAGTGGATTTTTAAATAGCAATAATTTTTTATTTTCTATAGGTAATAATAAGATTTTTTATTACTTTTAGGTAATGTTATTGCAGTACCGATGTGCCCCTTTCGGTTAGGACAGGTTGTTTTTAACATATTGTATATTTAAATCCAATTAACCGTTAGGATGCTTCGAAGAAAGAATCCCTTACACAAAGATTTTCACGCGCATCTATGTATGCGCGTGAAAAACATTACCCTGTGTTTTTTGTCAAGTAGTCGGGTAAAAATAGTTCTAATAATAATTCCTACGTTACAGATTCTTTTCTGGTCAGCTCAGAACTTGTACGGACGAGTGCAGAAGCACGAATTGACCTACCCTGATGTTATGGAGGCTGCCATGCTTCTGTCACCGTGGCCTCGGTGCCGGAAAGCAGCTAGACGCTCCAGGTAATAAAAAACCGGCCAAGTGCGTGTCGGACCACGCACATGAAGGGTTCCGTAGTTGGAATGAATTTATCTCAAGAATAGACTGAACATTGTAGTTGAAAAACATTTTCTCCCATACATTGATATATGTCACGGTCAATTCTCCAACTGCAAATGCATGATAGTAATCGCAAAAAAAATAATTGTGTTATAAAATTACAAATTAACGATTTTCGGACTTTTTCTTTTACATGTGCTGTGAAACCTTGCTTCCTGCCAAATTTTATATTCTAGGTCAACGGAATGTACCCTGTAGGTTTTCATTTATTTGCGAGTACCAAAATATGTCACATAAATGGCCGTATTTTTTATTGTGTTTAAGACCTCCAAGGCACCATATACCTACGTATTTGATATAAATTTGAGCTTGATACCTCCACGCATTCCTGAGAAGAGAAAAAAGTTCTTGACAGACTGACAGACAGACAGACGGACAACGAAGTGATCCTATAAGGGTTCCGTTTTTTCCTTTTGAGGTACGGAACCCTAAAAATAACTTTCTCCTGACAAAGTTAGAGGCCCATGGGCGGCTTTAAAACTCTGACACCAGGTTTGTCACTAACCACACGAAAAGAAAAGATGAGTAGACCAGAGAGGGATTTGTTTTTTCGCACCGGGCAAGTTAGGCTTGAAACGCAGGCCTACAACCAACTTCCAAAAAAATATAAAAAGTGCTAAATATTTATTAAGTTTCGGAAGTCGGTGGCTTTGGTTGTTCTCCCTCTCTTTCTTTCTTTCTTTTGCCACCGGCTTAAGAATCTAAATTTATTTTACTCTTTGTAGTGTTTTATTGTTTTGTGGGAGTCGGGTGTTTTATATTTTTTTAACTTAATGTTACACAAATTCTTTCTTGCTATATATTTATTTTCTAAAGCAAGTATTAGTATTATAATATAATATTTATTAAGTATGTATTATTGCCCTTGAAATACTGAATTTCCAATAAAAAAAGAATGGTCGACGTGGTCAAGCTATCGCTGAACATACATAAAAAAAAGATTCTGACAGATTGAGAACCTCCTCCATTTATTGAAGCGGTAAAAAAGGCAGTCATGAGGACTGCCGACAAAAGTGTGAAAATTTTTAATAACTGTTTTTTTTTTTAATTTATGAATTAATTATAGTATGAATAATTTAAAAATTGAAATGATTAACATAAGTCTAGTTTTCACATCTTTGGCAATCCGAGCAATAATTAAACATTTTCATAAAGTTTATTTATTAATCAAAACATGATGGGCTGTGTTATAAATGAATATTTATTCACTTGTTCTCGATTACACGCAAAAACACTTCGTTTTTAATCTAATTTTCAGCAGCACGCACTCGTGACCTTCAAACTTACTGCTATAATTTGACCGAGACCACTGTACTGCGCCTTGGGTATGTCCCCGGCGAGACGGGGGGCAGTGCAGTCTGCTAATTCGTCAACGCTCACGCCGTCCCGACTCATTCGTCATTGCAGCCTAGATACGCTTCTATAGGCGGGCGCCTATACAGCACAACGGCGCGAGCATGTTGGTGACGCGAATCCATAAATTTATCCCTTTCAGCGTGCCTAAAGAAGATTTCACTTCAAAAAACAGAAAAGATAATTGAAGACAACGTTAACATGATTTATTCGATTACCTTCCAGATATTTAGTGGAAGCCACGTTATTGTGCCACCTTTACGGTTCCTGCTTGGTTTTAGTAATCATGATAGCCCGGAATCTGCAAGAGCTGGTAACAAGAGATGGCACAATCAATGATAGCGGCAACCCATCCCTCAAGGTGGTTATTCTTTCGCTGATGGTACCGTGTGCCATTATCTGTATGGTTACCGACATGAAGTGCCTTGCGCCATTTGCGTTGATTTGTGACCTGTTTGGTGGTTCGTAAGTTTTCTTATTAATAAGGTTTTTTGTGTTATTGGATGGCTAACTAGAGTCCGGCTCACAAAAGAAGTCATGCACCAATAATTGGAACTAATGATGACGTGTTCTTGAGTGGAGATCGCTGACTACATATACCTAACTGTCAAAGAATGACAATTGGGATTTGAAGTTACAAAGCTGTTACAAAGTTTACAAAAGTTACAAAGTTGGTAATTTTGCTATAGTTTGACCGAGACCCCTGTTACGCGCCTGAGGTATGTGTGCGAGCTGAGAGCAGTGCAGGCTGCTAATTCGTCAACGCTCAGGGCGTGCCGCGTTCGGCCCGCGGCTCATTCGTCAACGCTGCCCTCCGCCTCGCCACGCATTCCTAAGAAGCGGCACAGCCGGTGTCAGTTAAACTATAAACGATTACGTTCCAAGACTTTACATTAACAAAAATTTTGGTAACTTCCAGGAGCCCTTATTCTTGTGATACTATGGTACAGCTTACACGATATTGAAGTCAGTCCGATGGACAGAACACCCTACAAAAGTGTAACTGGGCTGGTAGAATTTGCCTGCATTTGCACATTCGTGCTCGAACCAGTCTGCTACGCCTTCGCGATTGAAAATAATATGAAACAGCCGCAGAATTTTCACATTGTTGTTCTGGCTGGTACAAAATTTTATTGTTTCTTTTATTTGATGCGTTTTAAGGCTTGTGCAGACCAGCGCGACTTGTCGCGCGACGCGACACGAACAATACAATTTCTAAGAAAACTTCACAGTATAACAATAACCGGTGTCGTGTCGCGCGACAAGTCGCGCTGATCTGCACAAGCCTTTAAAAGCTAACTTGGTTCTTGCTGGAACTATAAAATCTTATTTGGTTCCCAAAAGTTGCGACGCAGAATTGAACAAAATCATGGTGAAGATTTGTTTGTAAAACAGTGATAAAATAATGTTTGAGGGATAGAGGTGAAGACCAAAGAAAAGATGTATGTATTTTGTATAAAAAGGGATGATATATGAATGATAAGGGAGATATTTCTAGACGGTATGTGAAGCCAAGTCAGAAGACTATGGGCGGTTTATTTAAAACTCAGGTTAGTCACTAGCCACATGAAAAGAAGAGGAAGAGGGAGTGAATGATACGCGTCATGTTGCTTAAGGTCTACGGAAATTGATTTTCATAGTATATGATGCGTATAGGAATGAGGAAAATGTCGTGAGGAAAGTAGAGAGAAGAGTAGAGGAAAACTAAAGAAACGATGGACTGTGTGAAAGATGGGTGACTACAGAGTTGACGACTAGTAGAGAAGTATGGAAGGAAAATACATGTTGCATCGGTCACAAATAAATAGGGATAAGGGCGGAAATGAAGGGAGTGAATGACAGGGAGAAGATTGACAGAAGAACGGAAGAAAAACTTTGAGTCGACTCCAAATACAGTAGACTCGGCCATAAATGAGGCACAGTCTTTTTCCAAAGCTTAGCATAATCAACCTTTAATGTTCCCACTCCTGAAACGGGCCTCCTCTCTGTGAGAGGGAGTTTGCCGTAATCCACCACGTGGGCATATATGGGTTGGCAGATGTCTCTTGTCTTTGAATTTTTGGTTCTAGGACATGCCGATTTCCTCCCGATGTTTTCCTTCACCGTTTTGAGAGCAGTGGTGATAACAATACTTTTTACACAAAGTTAAGTGCCTGTTTGCGCCGTCAAGTTGCCGTCTAAGGCGCAGCTGTTACCATGAGCCACCACTGCTCGTTCCCAAAGCTTGATGTTCATATTTACTGTCGGGTACTGTTGCTGAATTTTAATGGCATTTTCGCTGTTCTAGCTATGCCAATATATACCGTAGCAATGATGACAGTAGGATTCTTTGGCTACTGGTGTTATGGAGAATATTCTGTAGCTCCCATCACAGTACACTTCCCATTGTCACCGTAAGTATAATATCAACAATTATCCCAATTCTGTGGTACTTATATTGCCATCTCCCAGTAGCTAGAGAAAAAAAACAAAAATCACGGCAATATTCCCCGAAGGAGTAGGCACACGTGTACCTATAGAGGTATGAGGAACAGGGTGTAAAGTTCACTCATTCTCTATAAAAGGGGATGGAGGAGTTTCTTCCGACCACACGAGTGTTATCTGGTGAACTACTGCCCGACGATTGATGGTGATATATGCTAGTCGCGCGGTAAACTCTGCTTGCGTGATGCAGGATTTTGCGTGACGTCAGTGAGATGCAAAGGTAGCTCGGATGTGGCGATGTAGATGCCGCCACATACCTATAAACATTTTCATTTTGCCACTTGTGTTTAAATCCCATTTCACAGGTGGCGAAAATATCGCCAACAACCAGGCAAAACCCCGTGTTTCTCCTGAAAAACTACGATTATTTTACTAAAATTGTTATTTATTCTTCTTTTCAGTTTCGCAGTAATAATAAAAGTTTTCTCATGCATAACACTATACGTAGTATATGCGGTGTACTTCTATCTGGCTTTTGATATAGAATGGTATTACTTAAGACGGAACCATAAGCTGTCAAATTACTGGTTCTGGGAGAGGGTATATAGAGCGCTACATATAGTTGCTCTCACTATTATAGCTTTTGCATTACCTAATGTCACGAGGATGATGGGAATCGTAAGTTTTGCAGCTTTAAATATTGCCCATCATCATTAACGCAATTTACTTGAGGTCGTTTTCTTACACCCATCTCTACCAGCTGTAGTCTCAGTAGTTACTCTCTTTCAAGCCATATCATCTTTGACACAATCCATCAATCCATCCAGCTTTTAATCCATATTGAGGGTGCTTGCTCAAGGATGCAGATTTGATTTGATTTTAGATCAGACGAGCCCGACTCGTACAGATCGCTGCAAGTTGATCTTCGGAAAGAAACGGTTACATGTTTTAGCGGTTTCTTTATGTGGGAATGCATTATGTTAACACGGGACTATTTCACCTGCATTGATTGGTACCAAGTTGTCTTTACCTGCCTGTATCTTGATGCATACTCCTACTTTTCATGTCACAGCTCCTCACACCACCGCATCAGATGTGCTTTTGTTTTCTGCGGAAATATATTTATCTTTTCTTCCAGCTTGGGGCGTTCAGCACGTCTCCAGCAGTCTTCATATATCCTCCATTTATTGCTCTCCTTGTTAACTGGGAGCATCCAGGCTTGGGTAGATATAAATGGCGACTAATTTCATGTATTTCTATGATGTCACTGGGATTTATATTAGTTGTTGCCGGAAGTTATTACAATATTGTTGGAATGATAAGGTAAACATATTCGAAGACAATTGATAATGCAGACATTTTTTGGAAGAGAAAAATGTCAAACTCAGATTGAAATAAAACTGATTTAAAGTATCATTTCACGTTTAATTTAGGGGATTGGTGGTTTAGCTGATTATACATACATTATGAATGTTAGTGTGTTGCCTTAAAATGCTATTAAAGGTTTAAATAATGATAATAGTACGAGCCTTTTATTTATTTATTTATATATACCATTTATTTATATACGGGCTGGCCCCGGACATCGACGCGAAAACAGCAGATTTTTTTTTATAACCGACGAAAAATTTCTGCGCAAGGGGGGTTCAGAATCATGTACTGAATGAATCCATGGTATCACTTTTTTAAATAATTTACTATAAAACATACATACAATTGTCGGCCTTATCGCTTTCTGCGATCTCACATTGGTACTTGCCCGGATTTGAACCCACAACCTCGTGCATGAGGGGCGAGGCCTTAACCACTGGGCCTTCACGACACGACAGTGCTTACGTGAACATAAAAATGGGGTTGTCATTGATGCAAAATAATAATAATTATATTCGATACAATATACATACATATCATATAAACGATTTTCGATAATTCGATTCCTGCACTCGGGAATCAAACCGGCTAAAATCGGACAAAATAGCACCCTGTATTTTTATGGGATCAATCGATAGAGTCAATCATAAGGATCAAATCTCACATACAAACAAACATGATAAATTAAATGAAAGGAAAACCATAAAATCTAAACTTATTTTAACGCGTGCGCTTGCGCTCTTCACAATTTGTCATATTAATTTTTCGTTGAATTTGTCACATGAATTTTTCGATGAATGATTACACGATTGTGTACGCTTTGTACTACGATTTTTAATTGAACGATGCCCGACTTATCATGTTAGTTAGTGCGTTAATTGTAACTTGACCCGTGACGCGATTGGTAGCACTGTTCTGTCAGTCGCCATTTAGAACCCTATTTGTATTGAAACTAAGCTACAGAACTGTACTACAAATCACATGCCTGTCAAGTCATGATGAACGGACATTCTATCTCACTTGATGGCGTTGACTTCGTTTTAATGAAAATAAAAAATCCTCTAAATACATTTATTTGTATTTTGTTAATTTTTCTAAACACACTCCTGGACTAAAACTGCAGTATAACGGCCATATTGGTTGAACCTGCACGGATTTTAACACCATACGCCATCTGTAGGAAAAAATATATCATAATGATTATGTTAGTGAAAGAATCATCAAAATTGCGGTTTTTGAGAAAAGCAAAGCAAATTACCTAGTCCAAAAAGTGACTTTTGAGATAATTACATTTCAACATTTTAATTACGGCAAAGATTAATACAGATGAGACACTCCGCAGTTTAGGTACGAAGCTACAAGTACGCGGCGGGCCCGTCTTGCTGGGCCAATTCAGGGAGTGTAACGTAGTCAGAAGATCTAAGAGTCACGCGATAGAAAGAGAAACAACTTCTAGGTGAATATAACTAAATGATTAGGGCTGTGCGACCTGAATTGCACTTTATTGTGTCGTATCAAGAGTCGCTTTTTATTTAAATGATTTTGCGGAGTGTTCCATCTGTATTAATCTGTGATTAGGTACGGGCTGTATTATCATTTGTGTTGACATCAATAAATAAGTCAATTTAGTTACAAACAAAATAAATAACGTAACAGGAGCCTCCTGATAAAACATAATCGAATCATTGAATAGGTCCTCAATAATCACCATTTTCATATTTGATCATCATTCTTGTATTTTTGATGCCATGAATCAAAAGCCAAGTTATTTGGCTTGGACGATGGAGCAGCCCTACCTGGACAAGACTGATGTACATGTGGCCGATGAACTGAGAAGACCTCGATTGCAAGAAATCGCGATAGATAAAAGAGCTTGTGTTATGTTATGTTCCGATGATGTAAATAAAGTATAGTATTAATAAATAGGTCCTGGACCTGGTCTTGGTTGGTCCTAGGTTCGATTTGTGCCCGGTTAATGGCAATAGGCTCGCTCCTTATTGGACATGGGACTTATACCCCATTTACACTCAGCTCACTTCCACGGCACTGAGCAGGGAAGTGGGCAGGACAAGAATGTAAACACGATACTTCTCTCGAAACTGCTACAGTTCGCATCAAATAACTATGCCGCTCTGAAGTAGGCTACAAATGACTGCGCAGTAGTCAAACTTCCTTATAAAACAGTGGCACGCATGCCAACGCGCATGCGCAACCTCACTTCAGAGCGGCAAAGTTATTTGACGCGAACTGTACGACAGTATTTAGGAAATTATTGCCGGCAGCACGAGGAGCAGCGGCAGGGGCTGATTGTAAATGAGGCATTAAGCATAGATGGCGAAATGTAGGTGTAGGTAACTGCTACAGATACACCTCTGCCCAGCCCTTCGGGGAAACAAAGCGTGATGTTATGTGTAGGGAGTACAAGTAGCAATAATCTAGCGGTGCAAAACGCAATGTTCCCCGCGCATCGAGTATAGCGGCCAGTCATTTTCCCTGCGCCGTATAGAGGTGGGCAAAGTGTATCATGTTTGCGATTGGAACATTTGAAAGAAAGAAAGAAAAATTGTTTATTCTGCACAAACAAAACGCACAAAAAAGACATCAAATACACACATACAAAAGTAGCCAAAGGCCTCGTATTCAACCAATAAATAAAAAAATAATGTTGTTCATTGGTTGATGTCAAGGCCACGGACTTTGGTTGATGGTTGATGATTGGTTGATGTAAAGACAATATTGCGTAATTTGCATCTGGATCACTGAAATGATCCGAATCATTGATATGTTTCATTAAGGTCATTTGAATCATCGACTCAAAGGATATACAAATGCTTAAAGACAACGAAAAACTGTGAGAGTATGAGTGATACACATCTCATTTGGTATCTCTTTCTGACTTAAATAGATTGTGATGTGTCACCCGCTCACTCGCGACTCGCGAGTCAGTTTAGTACTGACACTAAAGTAACGTAATTCAGCGTCTCAGTCTTTCTTTCTCGCTCACTCGCTCACTGCTGCTCAGTCGCCTCGCAAGCGACGGTCGCACGGAAAGACACAGAGACAAAGTAATGATTCAGATTCAAATGATGCGTTTGAAACGTTGTTACTGAACCAATCTTTTGGATCACTTCAATGATCCGGATCAGTGAGTTGGTTCCGTAAAGTTACACACGCCTAGCGCCGTAGCAATAACTTGTGTACCGTGTAACTAGTATAAGAAGCGTCATTGTGCTTAATATTCATGGTCATCTGAATAGACTTTATCTTGTACACCTGAATTTCATTTACTCTCTCCAACCACGATACTCCTAAGGTCCCAACATTTATTTATTTATTTATTTAACGCTTTAAGCACACAAATGTACAGAGGCGGACTTAATGCCATAGGCATTTTCTACCAGTCAATCTTTGGGTGATGCAGAGATAAACAGTGGTAGGTGCAATATCGAAAATTGTGGAATAAATATTTATTTAAATATAAGGATAAACATATACCTATTAACCTATATATATAATACAATATAAATAAATACAAGAACAGATAAATACACATAAATACACGAATATACTAAAACAAATAAGACAAACAATGAGAAAACATTACCGTTGTGATGATACTGCCAGCTTCTTACGAATGTGCTCGCGAACTTTAACTTTAAAGGATAATCGGTTGGTTGCCATCCTGATTTTCTAAGGGAGCGCATTCCACAAGGTATAGATTGAACGAAGAAGGAAGAGTGAATGAAGTCAGTGCGGTGAGTGGGATATTGAAGAAGACGATTGTGTGATGAACGTAGAGCAAACCACAATAAAATTGTGGTTATGGTATCATTTTTTAGTCTGTACAAAGCCCGCAACGTTCCAGTAACCTTCTGGCTGACCCTAGCGACTTGAGTACGGCAGTTCAGGGTCCCATCGATGTGTAAGCCTAGGTTCTTCACGTCAGTGCTAAATGGAACGATCGTACCGTTGAAGAGAACTGGTGGCAAGGTTGACTCATACACCTTACTAATACTACGAGGACTCCCAATTATGATTGCCTGACACTTAGTAGCGTTTACTGCAACACCAAATTTATTAGCCCAGGTTTTTATTGCAGCTAAGTCCCTATTTAACTTGTCGATAGCGTCAGGTATTTCATCAACCTTCCCTTGACAGTACAACTACAAGTCATCTGCATACAGATGATACGCACACTGAAGATCGGAAGTTATAAGATTAATGAAAATAGAGAACAGAAGAGGAGAAAGAATACCGCCTTGGGGAACGCCAGTTTCCAAATCACACCAGCATGATGAAGAATCTCCAATATGAATGGACTGCTGACGTTCCTGAAGATAAGAGGAAAACCATTCCAGTGCTTCGGGAGAGACCATAACATAGGACAGAATAGCTAACAGGATGTCGTGACTGACGGTATTAAACGCATTCGAAAATTCAACCAACACTAGAGCAGTAACTTTGGTGTCTTCTAGTCCTGCCCTTATATCGCCAGTCACTTTAAGGAGGGCGGAAACTGTGCTGTGCCCAGGCCTGAACCCAGATTGAAGTGGGCTAATTAGAGAGTTATGATGAACAAAATTGGAGAATTGTTTGTGTACACAGGCCTCGAGCACTTTGGATAGGAAGGGAAGTATAGAAATTGGACGGAAGTCGGTAGGAAGAGAGGGATTAGATACCTTAGGAAGTGGACGAACATAGGCTTTGCGCCACAGGGAAGGAAATACTCCGGTGTACGGGGAAAAATTTACAATATGGGTAATCGCGGGTAGGAGATGATCCAGAATAGTTATGACCATACCACGGGTGATATTATCACATCCCACAGCTTTGGATTTAATAGAGAGAATTATCTTTCTGATCTCTCCCGACTCAACCGGAATGAAACTGAAAGGATTAATACAAGGACGCGTTAGACCAGATATTAAAGACAAAGTTTGTTGCTTGGTTAGACGATCCATGGTAGAAACAGAGGAGAAGTGACGGTTGAGATCGTCTAAGTCAATTGAATTAGGAAGGTCTAAATGTCGCGGTTTGCCGATACCGAGAGTTCCAAGAAATTTCCAAATATCAGCACAAGAGGAAGTATTGATAGTATAAAGAATATGGCGGCGTTTAGCGTTGCGTATCATCTGATTACATCTATTCCTTGCAGTCTTGAATATTGTCCAGTTCTCATCAGCCCGATCCTTTTTAAATTTACAGAAAGCACGGTCCCTAAGTCGCATTGCCATCTGTATTATTTTCATTATCATTCATTATTAACATTATGTTATGTTTATTAATAAATAAGCCAGTGAAGCTGACTCAAAACTGTAGAAGTGGACTTAGTGAATTCATGAATTGGACCACCCAAAAAGTCTGAATGTATTCTTACCTCTGGCTGTCCAGTCTGACATAGACTTGGCTGGTGACAGTGGCATTGAGACTGACATCTGACCACAGTCGCTCTGCCACCGCTGCCGCTCGTGGCCATAAGTGATAATCCAGATTACCTGTAATGTACAATGTCGCCCATGGGCATGTGACCGCCCGTATTTTTGTGAATATTCATGAAAAATTATCGAAAATTTACTTTAATATTTTTTATTTTCTTAATAGCGTTTGCCATATCTCCTATGTTATTGGTTCGATTTGGATTCTGTTTATTATTTCTAAAAGCTTATGAGTTATTTTATATAGATTTTACTATAATTTTTCGACTATGAAAAAAAAAACGGAGGTGAAGCTATTTTTTTCTAAAAAGACACAGTAGATATTTATTTAAAAAAACACAAATTAAGTCCATAAAGTCATAGCGGGATACATATCAATTAAAAAAAAAATACTAAGTTCTAGAAAAAAATAAAACACTTTTTATAGACCTCATGCGCCATGTCGCCATACATATTGGAAGTGAACCCTCCGGGAGGGTTACCGGTATTAAGTTTGCGCTAAAGTTAACCACCGCGGACGGTGAACCGTGTTATAAAACACTGTCAAACGAAGTAAAATAGTGTTTTCAGAGGGTCTTGTCGCCATACTCACTTCTCTCCGTCTCTCGCTCTCCATCTCTTTTGCTTTCTACTGTCTCTCTTTCTCTATCTCTCTCTTTCTATCTCTTTCTCTCTCTTTCTCCCTCTTAATCTCTCTCTTTCTCCATCATACTCTCTCTCTCTTTCTAAAAAGACATAAAATGGTCTCATGATATAAAAAGGGAGAATTTTATTCTCCCTCTTCATCTCTTTCTTTCGCTCTCATACTCTCTCTCTCTCTTTCCCTCTCTCTTTCTCTCTCTAATAATAAAAATAAAATAAAGATGGACCCCTTTTTAAGTTTATTTTCAATAATTTGTCATGAATATTCAGAAAAATACGGGCAGGCACATGCCCATGGGCGGCATTGTTTAGGTGTTCAGAGTTTCAAACTTTTTGGTTTCTTGGTTTCGTCTTGGGAAATAATGTTGTAAAGCAGAAGAATCATAAGAGCGTTCATTCTAAAAGTTAGCTACGTCGCAAACAGCTGTCAAATATATGTTTTGATAAATTTGGCAATATTACTGTATGGAAATAAGAAATATGGGTAACTAGTGAACTAGAAGAATAATAATGAATTGCAATTATAACACTGAATTTGGTGTTGGAACCGTTTTAGGTGTAAAAATGGCTTTGGAAAGTTATTAAATACTTTTTTTACATCTAAAACTAAAGACTTTTTTTATGATGGGAAATTATAAAATAACTTCAGGAGGAGGAGGGCGTGTCAGACTTTTACTGCCTAAAACCCACCCGTGTTCCTTCCATTGCCTGTATGCCGGGACCGCGACGCCTTTCGACAAACTCGCAAACCCTGGCAGGCATTGGCCCTAATATAGACCCCGTCAGTTGGTGCTAACATCTCTTTGAGGCGCGCTTGGAACACAACGCGCCGTCGACCCAGGCCTAATCCTTATCGGACGGCGAGCTACCCATCGCTCACCGTCCGCAGCTTTTAGTAAGCCTGGACCTTACAATTGGAAGAAAAATATCGTGTGTGATGATGATGTTGTAAGATAAATTACCTGTATCAACAAGGTCAGTCCATAGGATAGCTTCTCCCCCCTCAATGGTGAACACTTCCAGGTTTCTCCAAGATTTCCACGAGTACATGTCTTGCCAAGTCCTGTCAATAAAACAAATGAGAAGTATGTTTATGATCTGTTGTAGCTTTTGTAGCTAAGTTTTGTCTGTATTGTTTGGTGTGTGTATTGTATGCCTTAAAACCTGAGTCAAATAAATTGATGTCCTTTCTGTACCCACGGATGCGTGGCTCGCAAAACATTGTACCGCGCAGAAACGTGCAAACCTCTCCGTGCACATTATAGGAGTAGTGGACAGTCGACTTAAGGCGTGGACTGACTACGATTTCAAACCCTACAGTTGCACTCACACAACTTCGTCTGCGCGCTATACGGTAGCCCGACGAATAAAGTATGACCGCAATATCTATTTTCACAATTACAGAGCATTAAATAAGGTTGAAAATCGAATAAATATTTGGATCGATGATGTGAGTAAGCTGCGAATGGGCATTTATTTTACGGGTTTTATTTAGATTATTCAGAATATTCACATTAAATAAAATAATTGTCTGGTTATAAAATAATGTTTATTCTATTGAACTCTTAAAAAAAAAATTGTTATCGCTGAAAATACGGAGATGTTCGACGCCAAAGTTTATTTTCGTGAAGTATTTGTTATTGGGAATATCAAACTATTTTCTACTATTCTATTTGGTTAAAAAAATTCTTTAAACCCTTCTCTGTCCACTGTATTTTTTGCGTCGTATATTTTCATTGCGTTACGTCATACTCAACTATCCAAGACACCAGTTTTTTGTGAATATTGAGGTAACACCGCGCCTTAAAGGGACTACAGCAGGACCTAAACGAAAGTTTTATAATGCCTAAAAGTATATGATCCACTGCAGTAAACAAAATATATGATAAACTTCAGGATATAATGCTAGTAAAATTGGGCATTGAAAACATCTAATTTTCTGCTGACAGAGAAATGTTATTACTCTGTAACCGATTTTATAAATGATGAATTGTAAAATTTTTCTTCACTTTATCTCATTTATTATGTAAATAATTTTAGACTTAGCTGATCCATGATCTCATTTTCAATTTAAGCCCTTAGTTTCTAAATTATCTGCAAGTTAGAGCGTTTATTCTGAAGGTGGGCAACGTCGCAAATAGATGTCAAATATTTCACTGTTTTGATTAATTTAGCAATAATACTGTGTGGAAATAAAAAATGTGGCTAACTAGCGAGCTAGAATATTGATTATGAAATGCAATAATTAATATCGTAACACCGAATGTTTAGTTTTAGATGTAAAAAAACTATTTGGAAACTTTCCAAATGCGTTTTTACACTTAAAATGGGTACAACGTCAAATTGAATGTTATAATTTCAATTCATTACTAATATTCTAGTTCGCTAGTTAGCCACATTTCTTATTTCTATTCAGTAATATTGCAATAAGAATCAAAACAGGTAAATATTTGACAGTTACTTGCGACGTTGCCAACTCAAAGCATTTATTTCAGTTAAACCTTTTACAGGCACTTTTGAACTGTCAAGGAATCGGTCAGTCAGAAATATGAAGCTAGTTGCCCATTCCAAAGCGTAGTAGGTACCTATGGAGAAGAACGGGCAAGAAACTGCACGGACACTCCTTTAAATAAATTGTTACAAAAATATTAGTTACATCATTCACGTTGAAATTAAACACGTGAGAACAATGTAGAAAGACGTGCACGTTAAAAGCGTCCGTAATAAAAAGATAAAACAAAGAATAATTCAAAAATTTAAATCAGCCAAGGCAGCTAAGAGTTGACCAGTCCCAACTGACGACTGAACAACTGAAATTTTATGATAAACCCTCTTAACTAATATATTTTTGTATGGCAACACGCAGAATGTACTGGGAATATATCCGAAACTAACACTGCATTCAAATAAAGAAATTTATCTTTGATACGGTAGAAAAAATCACAAAGATACCTCTAAAAATGTCTTTTAACGATCAAAAATCAGCCCACGTTCGCACGGACGTAAAAATATCGCGGCATGATTTTATCTCGCACTGGATTTTCAACGGTAGGTGTTGAGCCGAGCGTGTAGAATCCAACGCGCTGGGACGCAATCTCATACCAGCACGTTGAAAAAACACAATGTTGGATTTTCAATTCTCGGCGCTAATCAGAGCGTTGCAAATCCAGTGCACGAAAAAAAATCGCCCGTGCTTAATACACATGCAATCATTCTGATTTTTTGTCCGATTATTCTACCATCAATATATTACCGGAATAGTGTTTTAGTATTTTAGTCTAATCAATAGATTTTTTTGTAAACATAAAATTGCTTCATATTTTCCAATAAATTACCAGGGTTGTGTCATCACGCTTCTCTTTCTTTTCTATGCAGTCCGACAGAGACCGCACTTTAGCTGTTATAAGCCTCTTAAGCTAAAATCCATGGTCTAATAAAACAAGGTCTGGCATTCCGGGACCAACACATGCTTACGTCACTGTCCAGTTGCCACTCTATTGCAACAAAACACAATTATGGATAGATTTTCAGAAACCATTCTGTTAAAAAATATGTACAAAGCTTTTAAATTGTCGTTTCGTGTGTCTAATCAAACGAAACCATTCAATTTCAACATAAACCAACGTAATTGTTAATTAAAACCTCATTGTTTTATCGGATTCGCACAGGTAATAAAGGTGGTTGGGGAATTATTATTGCAAACATCTGGTAACACAGATGTGATGACGTAGACTTGTGTTGCCCACGTGACCACTGTGTTTCGGAATGCTATACCAGGCGAAGTATATTATTATACCATGGCTAAATCCAAGGTGTTCTACTGTTGGGGTGGCTATGTTCTTCTATTTCTTCCTATTATACTTCTGCTAGAGGTAACTTGTATAATAGGCGTACCAGTACTTTTATTATGATATTCTGTTTAATTTTTGGTTGGTGTACCAAATAAATAAATAACTTGAATACACATCAGCACGCGTAGCTTGGCAACCATAGAAGCGGGTTTTCTACGGGTTTTGTCGACGGAAGAATAGACAATATGACAGAATGTGATTGTTTATCTGTCATTTTGTCTATTCGTCCGTCGACAAAACTCGTTTCTATTGTGGTCAAGCTAAGCGTACTGGCCATACACGCACGCCCCGGTTGCGAGTAGGTACTACGCACCTGACCTTTGATGTGTATAATACATTAATATTTAACTTAGATTTACGTAACACAAAAATATCGATGTTTTGACATGTCGCCATATCATAAGATTGTACTCGTATGAAACATGGCCGGCTCGCTACTGATAGAATAGAATGGAAAATTTGCATTCAAAATCTTTCCGCAGTTTTCTGTTTATTAAAACAACAGAACCGTGTCATAAGTTCGACTATTTCATCATCCTTTCTTGACCCACAGCTGAGCAAAGGTCTCCCAATAGTAACTGATAAAAATTATCTACAACTATTTTTTTTACCTATTTAATATACAGTGTGTATCTGAAATGTATGATCATATTTTAAGAGTGTGGTAAGAACCACCAAACCGGACAATTTTTTCAATCTCGAAAAAATTATTAATTGTCCCTTACAAAACTTCAAATATCTGCCCAAACCAAATGTATGGGACAGCTGATATTCGCTTTTACGATGTTGGTCTTTTGGAATAGGGATGATGACTAAAAATTTTTTTTAGTCCGTCTTTGAGATTATAAAAAAATATTGGACACGTATTTTTTATTTTTTTACGTAATCTAAAGATCACGGCGATACATTGAGGTAAAATGTGCCATGACGTCACGAGTATGTAGATTTTATACGTACTAGTGACGTATCGACCCCCACTCCCCAACTTAAAATGCGTTTTATCTAAGTATTTTTTTATTAATATGATAAAGCAAAAAATACGTGTCTAATATTTATTTATTATCTGACTGACGGACTAATTAGAATTTCATTTTTTTTACCCAGGCATCATCCCTATTGTTCATTTTGATGGTCTGTGGGTACTACACCCTCAAATATGACTATAGACGTTCCTGTTACATACTCTATAAATTACAGCTAATTACCGTTATGTCCTCAGGCAATAGACTTGTAACTCGTGTGCATAATAGTTATCTATGGATCAACACGTAGAAGTTAACTGGTTCACCTTGCAAACTATAAAATATTATGCGTCACATATTACTATAAAGAGCCGAACTTAGACGTCCGTTTGTACAACTAAGCAATCATTTTGTTATATTAGTTATTTACAAATGACTATACTCTGTTCCAAAAATTTTGTGTGTAAATGTAAGATACAAATGGTCAGAAAACTCGGAAAACCTACCAACGGATAAGGTACCTGGTTCTTACCGCCCCATCTCCAAAATCGACCAAAAAATAATCTAGTCAAATAACTCAATTTTTAATGTGCTACTTAAAAATTGAGTTATTTGACTAGATTATTTTTTTGTCGAATTATCTAGTCAAATAACTAAATTTTAATGTGCTACTTAAAAATTGAGTTATTTGACTAGATTATTTTTTGGTCGATTTTGGTTAAGGGGCAGTAAGAACCGTTGTCGCTTCAAGAAAACGGTTTTAGGAGACTGTCCTTAACTTTTTGAAAGATTTCGATCTGATATCATTCACAGATTTTGAAAAATGTACAGTCAGCAAGAAAATGGACGGTTTTCACAAAAACTTTTTTAGATGCCCATCGATCCTGTGTCTTATAAAGATAAAAAACTCTACTTTTTTCATACTTTTGGCATTATAGAATTCAGGTTATTTTTAGAACTTCAATTTTCATCTAAAATTTTTCAACTAAATACCTAAAACTTTCTAAAGATGAATCCTTTTCTAATTCCTTTTAGTGAGTGATTAAGAATTTGACCTGAACAGTTTTGCTTACACTTACATCAAACAGTTTTAGAAGAGATTTTGGGTATTATTTAGTGGCATCAGCAACCCGGTTATAAAGCTCACGTTCGCAAATTTTTGCCGTTTAATGTCCGTAAAACCTAACTGCTAACTATTTATAATTTTATTGCTGTTGTATCGAAATTGGAACATACCTACAGTAGCTACTGTCCAGCTAGGTAGGCCGTGTGCCTGATAAGATTTCATCGGCATCTTCTCAGGAGGCTTCGGGGATTAATTTCGAAAAATCGATGATACAACTAACTTTTACCGCTGGTTAGCGTTACCATCAAATTCCCAGTCACAAATTAGTTCGGTTTACCAGACAATAATAAAACCTCGGACTTTATGCCATCTCAGAAACAAATACAAATCCATAAAAATATCGTTTCAAAAACTAGCAAACAAAGTCTGTATTACGAACTAGTTTCTCAAACTATAATTGCCGGAACAAATCAGCAAAACGATTGTTTGACACCACAAGGATCCTAATGCAACCAAGGTCAGGGTCAAATATTAAAATATGAATAATAACTTATTAGAACCTTATTAGGAAATCCCGTTGAAATTAGATCGAAAGAGTAAAGGCTCCTACAGACCAGCGCGACTTGTCGCGCGACGCGACACCGGTTATTGTTATACTGTGAAGTTTTCTTAGAAATTGTATTGTTCGTGTCGCGCTGGTCTGCACAAGCCTTAATAAATTCTGGTCAAAAAATCTAATAGGAAGTAACCACTCGTGCCCACGGACGATTTTTTATCGCGTACTGCATTTTCAACGCATTACTTAGCGCCCAGAGTTGAAAATCCAACAGTGTATTTTTTTTTGACGCGCTGGGATGCACTATGTTGGATTCTAAATGCTGCCAGTGCGCGTTAAAATATCGCCCGTGCTACCTGCGTTAAGGCAGTTTGTCCACCGCACCGTAAACGGAACGTCGAAGAGAACGAGATGACGACGCCGAAGCAGCGAGAGTATATTTACTATGGCCGCGTAATCTCGTTTATCATTGACGTCCCATTCACGGTGCGGTAGACAAACAGTTTAGGGAACTATTTGTTGATTAAGGACTATTTGATTTCTTTCTTTCCTCTTCTTCTTCTGTCTTCTGGCTATTACCCCAATTTATTTGGGGTCAGCCATCCTAGTATGTACCTCTGCGCCACACCGTACGCTTGTGGCTGTCTCTCTTGTTGTGTTTGTCACTATTATAAGATTTTTTTATTGTTCGTAGCCAATTTATTGGCGGTCGTCCACGGCCTCTGTTTACGTCTTCTATATTTATGACTCTTTTAGTCATATGGTCATCATCTCGCCTCATCCCATGTATAATTTGATTTCATTATTTTGTCTCCACATGGTGGGCGTCTAATGGTGGATGGCGCTGCTGAGGAAGGCCCAGAAAGAGGTGGCGAGATGACCTAGATGCATATCGCAAGGGTTGGATCGAGGTGGCCCTGGAAAAGGATGCTTGGAAGGATTTGGGGGAGGCCTTTGCTCAAATGTACACCAGCATCATAATATTCTATCTATTATTTATTAGGGTTCCGACCATAAAAAGAAAACGAACCTTTTTATGATCACTGTTTTGTCCAAAATTTATTACGAGAATAGAATTGTGATCGACAGGAAACAAAAAGATTTCTCATTCAATTAGTCTTTAGGGGCATGAGGAACAGGGTGTAAAGTTCACTCATCCACCATAGAAAAGGGAGGATCCTCCAACCAGACGGGTGTCGTATCTGGCGGGCAACTGCCCAGAGGTTGAAGTTGGAAGATTGTATATATGTCCATAGCGCGGTAAACTCTAATTGCGCGATGCAGGATTTGTGTGACGTCAGGATGTTGTGTGACGTCAGGTCTTTGATGCGTAGTTCACATGTGGCGATTGTAGATGCCGCCAAAAGTCCAAACAGCCGGATTTTAACAAAGAAGATAAGAACATAATTGGTGCCATCAGACTGTGTTATATATAAGGGCAGAGGTCTCGGCCCTTCAGTTGGGTCCGATAATGGTATTTGATGCGTGTAATTAGGGTCAGCGTAACGCCCTTTGTAAGCGACACGCGTAACTTCAAGTACACACAGCTACATATCAAGCCATATATTTCCAGTATAAGCTGATCTCGCATTGTATACAATTTCCGTACAATGCGAGGTCAGCTTATACTGGAAAAGTATAGCTTGATGTGTAGCCGTGTGTACAAACAATTTGGTATCAGTTAAGGGCAAAGACATTTAAATATATGTACGATAGACGGGACAAAGCGAACAACATCAAAATCTATGTGGTGTGCAATGCCACAAGTGAAATACGCTTCACACTGACATGACGTCATGCAAAAGTCCTGCATCGCGCAAGCGAAATTTACCGCGCGACTAGCATTTATAAAACGTGGCCCACCAGACACAACACTCGTCTGATCGAACAATCCTCCCTTTTCTATGGAGGATGAGTGAAATTTACACCCTGCTCCTCATACTTTTATATCTACCCGATAGTGAATAAAAGTCACACCAGGCACAGTTTAATTCTAAGTCTCGTGTAAAAGAAAATTATTTTCAAAGAAAATATTCCGAAGTACATTGAGGTAGCAAACCTCGTAGTGATAAAATGACTGGACTTAAGAGGGCGCCCAACGCCAATGGTACACTAGCGCCACTCCTTTAAAAAAATATTATCTTGTGACTGAGAAGGAATTATGAATAACGGCTAGTAAGGACCCGCGGTAAGTGTGTCTAGAATTTTCTAATAGCTTTTATAAAGTTTCATATTGAGACACGAAGCAACAAAATTCCATCTAAAGAAAAGCGGCTACATTACTATAGATCGTATTTAGGTGCTTCGTGTCTCAATATGAAACTTTATAAAACTTTACAACGTGCCACTACCGTCACAAATACACGAGCGCCACTAAGGTTAGCTTCGGTAAAAGTATATTGCGTCAAACTTGGCCGTTATGTGACTTTGCTATGTTATACTAGATGGCGTCACTGAGACATGGGATCACAGTTTTTCTAGGACATTTCTTCTGATAGCCTCTATAAAGAAACTCAAATTACTCTGTTTATAGCTGTTTATCACTTGTAAAAAAAAAATCCTTACCAATCAATTACTATGTATTGTCGAGACTGCGCAGTTTGAAACTAAATTTCCCTGGTTATTTGATAGAGCACTGAGTTTGACATTATTATTTAAATTTTAGGGTAGTTTTTAATGCCAGTCTAACCGGATTAAAGTCAATTTTACATGGAGTGACAGCCTATCTGACCTCCAGTACGACACAACTTAGATGTAGTATCGGTAAATTTCGTAAAACCGATCGCCATCCGAACTGAGTGCGCCTTCAAAGTCACCAATCTTTATTACTGGTTTAGGTGAAAAAGATTTTACGCAAACGAAATAAACTGTAAAGTAATAAAATTCATGCTAGGTACATCTAAGTTGTGTCGTAAAGAAAGAAAGAAAGAAAGAAAAATATTTTATTTGGGACACGCACAGGAAATACAAACAGTAGGTAATAATAAAAAAATATAAAAAAAAAAAACTAAAAAGGAGCATTTAAAAACTAACAGAATAACAACGACCTGTGCGAGGCCAAAAAGGCTCCTATCTCAGCATAATGCGGCGATATTTAAAAATAAATAAATATTAGTAGTAAAGTAATATTTTTAAAACTGGTTGTCAGACTTTTGGGCTTCTGACTGGGCCCATAGCGCCAAATAAAATGTATTTTTCCTTTCTATTTCATTGATAAAAACGTGTCTTGTGAAGTTTGACATGCGCTTTCTAAAGGCAGATCACCACGAAAATTTAATAAAACCCAGTTTTTCTGGGAAACAAAGATGCACAGTATTGTTACGGTAAAAAAAAAATGCAACTGTTGTAATACCAATCAATCTGCCTAGCCTTTTCCCTACTATGTTGGGGTCGGCTTCCAGTCTAACCGGATGCAGCTGGATACCAGTATTTTACATGGAGCGACTGCCTGTCTGACCTCCACAACTCAGTAACTGGGTAACACGATACCCCTTGATAAGACTGGTTGTCAGACTTTCGGGCTTCTGACGACAGGTAACGACTGTCAAAGATCCACGAAAGACAGCCGGGACCAACGGCTTAACGTGCTTTCCGAGGCACGGAGGAGTCTCGGTATGTAAAGATGGTCACCCATCCACGGACCAACCCCGGCAAGCGTAGCTTAACCTGATGGATCGACCCGTGCGGTTGTTATAGTTAATTGTTGTAATACCATTGTTTTTTTTTGGATAATTGGATACGGGCATAACTTTTCAAATCAATATCCAAAAAATCAATATCAAATATGAAAACGAAGTTTATCTGAAGATCTCAGAAACCAGGAATCAGTATTTTTTCTTACCTGTACTTTTTACACCTGTGCTTCTTAACCTCGCAGGACAGATCCCATCTGCTTGAATGAATCACCTTGAATCTGCTTAGGAACTGATCTGCGGGGTTCGGCTGCCATTCAGATAGTTGCACTCCAAATCTAGAAATACAGGAATCAATCAATCCACCACCAGCTTCCAATCTAACTGGATGCAGCTGAAACCGCCTCGAAAAATTGCCTCGTTGCTGTATTACATTTACTGCTGCGTTGCATAATTTGGACAGCATGTCCGTTTCAATGTATGTCATGTTACATTATTTTTATATTACGTTTCACTAGTTTGTACCCGGCATTAGATAACTTGTTTTGAACTTTTTGGCTAGATCAATTCGACTATAAAAGATGACGTACAAAAAATTTACCGGGAATAAAAATTGAAAAAAAAAAAAAAAAAATTAATTGATTGATTGATTGATTTTGGTGAATTTGCCAAATATTATTATGTACTAACACTAGTGTTTAAGATGTGTATGTAACTAACAAATTGGATTGTATGATCTGTAAATAAAATAATTTGATTGATTGATTGAAAAAGAAGTTAATTTTATGCGTTCTTTTAGTGAAATTGTGATCGTTAGCACTTTCGACTCCATCCATTTTTATAGAGCTCATACACCATGCCGCCATACATATTGGAAGTGAAGTGCCGGGTTTCATGTTGGAACTTACTTACATAAATGTAACACCTTAATGTACACATGAATGCAATAAAGAGTTTGAGTTTGAGTTTGAACCCTCGTGGACGGTCAATGGCATTAGGTTTGAAACCGTGTTATAAAACACTGTTAAACGAACTAAAATAGTGTCTTCAGGAGGTCTTGTCGCTATACGTACTATCTCTGCGGCTATTTTCATGTACGAGTGTGGTGGGGACTTGAAATGATAAAAAATTAAGAAAAGTATAATAACTCGCTCTGATCCCGAGACAGGGGTGTACAACGTTATAATTTTTTGTGAATATTTGTAACCGTGAAAATAGTTTTCCACCCCTGAAGTATTGGCATCCTGACACAATTTCCTTTTTTAAAATAATAATGATTAATTTGATTGATTTTAAAACCAACGCGTAAAGTATTAATAAATCTTGTTAAAATATACAACAGACTTTATTTTCACAGTTTATTATAAGGCAACATTTAAAATAAGGCCACCGCGAGGGCTCCCGGCATCCCAAATGCGACTAGAGTGAGCCCTCCAGAGGGCTCCCGGCACTGCAAGGCATAATTATTTGAGCCCTAACAATGGTCATCAAATGGTTCTCCATCATTATTGGGGTATTATCATGGGTTCCCTATCCATTTGCATAAAATTTTTAGACCTAATATAACATGGCATACTTTTGTTTATCCTAATTATATTTACGCATAACATTATTTTCGCATAAAAGCTTACGCATAATTTTTTTTAGCATAATTTCTCAAATCATAATAATGTTTAAGCATAAAATTCTAAGGCATACATTTTTTTTAAGCATAACAAATACGCATAATAATTAACTCCTAAAATGTAACCATGCATGCAGCAAGCACGCAGCATGCAAACACGTAAACAAGCATACACCATGCATGGAGCTAGCATGCAGAAAGCATGCAGCATGCAAACATGTAAACAAGCATACATCATGCATGCAGCAGGCATGCAGCATGCAAGCAAGCATGCAGCATGTAACATGCAGCAGGCATGGTTTTTGTCACGGCTCCGGCGCTGCGGGGCTCCGGCGATCCCACGCGAGCTGCTCGTCGCAGATGTGTTTAACGCTCACCACCGCAGCTTCAGCTTGCTGGCCCGCTTTGCCGGCCAGCCTCAGCCACGGCGGTGAACGTTAAAACCACCTGCTCCTAAGCTCGCGGGCCGCCTCGCCCCTCCGCGCCTACGAGATTTTAAATAACACTCTAGGGGTAGGGAGGACAAGACCACGTGGAGTCGGTTTTGCAGCGATTCGTTTTTGTCACTAACTTTTGTTACTCAAATTTTGTGTCCGTTATTCCTATTAATTTGTATGCCTTAATAATACTATTATGCTAATATTCATTAGGGCGGTTCACTAATGTTTCACCAAAACTCCATTGACAAATTTTTAGTTTACAACCAACGTTTCGTATACTATTTATTTTACAAAAAACTTATTTATCAAATATTTTATTTTATAAACACTCGCTTTACAAACATTTATTTAGCAAATGCTTCTCTTTACAAATGTTTCGCATGATATTTAATCATTTATACATTTTTCATTTAATATTGTGATCCTTTTGGAAAAATCACGTTTATACTAAATATATTTTTATAATAATTTTTCTAAACCAGTCACAAAGGGATCATGGTTGAAATTTCCATTTGAATCTGAAGTTTTTTAAAACTACAAAAAAAAAAAAACTACATATGCTAGTCGTTTTTGGCACTCGCCGGCCGCTACCGCGGCACCGATCGCTTCGCTCGCTCGGCTCGTGCGTAGGGGTCACAGTTTTAACCTAACTTAACCTAACCTTTTTCGAGCGTAAAAATATTTAACCTAATCTAACTAGTTCGGTTCCGCATAGCCTACAATTTTTTTTTTTCTGTTAACATATGTCGTTTCCGGCATTTTTTAAAAATTTTATGGTTTATATATTAAAATTACCCTTTTGCTTCTTTAATGAGTTTCATTTTTAGGAAATTGCGTAATTTAATATGTAAAACGTTTTTATTCCAAACGTTGTTTTATGAGATAACATAAATAAAAAAAAAATAGTCAAATAATACGTTGTTAAAAAAAAAGTTTATCGGATAATGATTTTCTTAATTGAATTATTTGGCAAAGTTGTTATTGTGTAATGATGAAATAACAAATCATATTTTTGTCAATCGTTACTTGTCAAATGAAAATTTGTAAATTAAGTTTTGGTGAAATGACTGGTCACCCATTAGGGCTAGTAACATTATGCGAATTAAAATTATGCCAAAACAAATTAGCCTTCAAGATAATTATGCCAACATAAACTGTATGCCAAAAAAAAAAATGGCAAAGTATTATTATGGCAAAACAAATTATGCTAAAACAGTTATGCCAAAGTATATTAGGAAAAAAGACTATTATGCGAAAAAAAGGGATCCCATTATCATGACTGTCAGGAAATAATAAAAAAACACACGGTTACAATAAAAATCGTTCCTATTAAAATAAGATACATAAATATTAACATACCTGTCCCAAGTTCTAGCTTCCAAATCCTTTGTCAAATGCGTCGTATACCAAATAATCGGTAATTTCGGCAAAAACCCTTTGTTAGCCAGCTTCAGTCTTTGCAAAGCCTTATGAAGGAACCCTTCCCTCTCCTCCATCAAATTAAAACAATTAACCATAGAAAACACGCTATCACTCAAATGGAAAATATCATCAACCTTCGTCATCTCCAAGATTTCAGAATAAATAATCTGAAGTATGTCAAAAACTGTTTCGTGGATTCCTAATCTTAGACAAAGAACATTGTTGCAAGTGAAATTTTTGTCCTTCGTTGGGCAGGTTGCTTCTGGTATCCAAGACCATGCCCTTCCAACAGGTCCTGGAGCCGCAACTTCTAATAGAATTCTTATACCACGGATCCCAGCTCTTCTCACAACTGCTTTGACATCGTCTTTGCTGTAAACTAGCTCTCTACCATAAGATCCATATTCAAAAAGTTGAGGAACTGCCGGCAGATGAAGAGGGAAACTGGTGACGTCAGAAATTCTCCAGTGAAACGTGTTGAGCTTCACTGAGGCCATAGCGTCAATAGTCCTCATAATATCTGGGACTGGGATATAGTTTCTTCCTGTATCTATCATGAGGCCTCTGTATTTGTAGCTGGGAGCGTCTTTGATGATCATGTTTGATAAGGTAATGAGGTTCCCCGTAGCCTGGTCCAGTAAGAGCAATTGACTGAGAGTTTCTAGCGCATGTCTTATTCCACAGAATGATGCTGAAAGCAGCTTTATTACCACTTGATTCGTTAATGTCTCGACCTTTATCGTGTAAGATTCTTCAGTATCCACCCTCATTCGAGGATCAGGGTCAGTTTCTACATCTATCTGTATGTACATCTTTTTGATCATGGCGTCTCTTGATATGTTCATTCTTCTGGCATCTAAAGTGTACCTTTCTAGTTTTGCTAGATCTCCGAGAAAGAGTTTGAACGCTTCTGCCAAGAACATATGAACTGCTTCCGAAGGTACGGATTGTAGTTTGTATTCGAGCTTGTTTGTTGCAAGGAGTACAACCTTTTTACTATAGTAAGTGTATCCTATAGGGTGCGGCCAGAGTTGTGGTCCCATGCAGAGCAATATGCATCTACTTAGCGATGAGTAGATGTATTCTGAGGTTGGCTCGTAAACCTTTTGGCAAAGGCCTTGCTTGCAAATGTATGAATTCAGTTGGAATATTCTGTAAAAACTACATTAGGTATATGAAAAGAAATGAGAACAGATTATTAAAAGCAAAATCAAGGGAGATGCAACTTTCCTCACTCAAATACAAGTTAGCCTAGTTATATTTATGTCCTGGTACTTTCGGGCTAGTAATGGGATGCTAATGCAGATTCTGACATTTCCCGACCTTGAGCATTGATTGCAATTTCAAATGTGATTTGGATAGACTCAAAGTTTTCAAGTTCTCAATCGTATTATCAGTATGGCAGGTAAAAGAAAGTCATACTTTAAGGGAGTGGAGTAGGTACCTACTCATGAAAATGATCAACTTTTACTATTGGGCTAACACTCAATCAATCTGCCTAGCTTTTTCACAACTATTTTGGAGTCAGCTTTCAGTCTAACCGGATGCAGCTCAATACCGTATTTTACATGGAGCGACTGCCTTTCTGACCTCCACAACCCAGTAACTGGGTAATACAATACCCCTTGGTAAGACTGGTTGTCAGACTTTCGGACCCGTAACGACTGTCAAAGATCCACGAATGACAACCTGGAGCAACCGCTTAAGGTGCTTTCCAAGGCACGGAGGAGTCTCGGTATGTTAAGATGGTCCCCCATCCACAGACAAACCCCGGCAAGCGTAGCTTAACCTGATAGATCGAACCGTGTGGCTGTTATTACTTAGCCACGAGCACCTCCTAACACTGCATCATAAAAATAAAATCTACTGAACCAGGTCCTGGGTTCGATTTCCAGGTCGGGAAAAGTGCTACTGGGTTTTTCTTTCTGGAATTTATCAGCAGCAGCCCGGAGTACTTAGCTGGCGAAATGTGGGTGTACTATAGGTACACCTCTGCCCAACCCTTTCGGGAAAAGAAGGCGTATTATGTTGTGTAAAATCTGCTGTTCCATAATAACTTTTGTTCGTGTTAGTATTGCACTTTCTTTTATATGTACTCAAAAAACTCTAAAACTATAAACCTAAAAGAATAAAATACATGAATATAGAAGAGCAAAAATCTACTTTTGTATGGAGCAGCTGTGTTATTAAGGGCTCCTTTAATTTTATTATTATATTCTGTCAGCTGTGAAGCTACCTTATCTAAACATATTATGTTGGAAATGCGTCACTGGTTCGACAAATCGGGGTGCCAGCGACGCCTAGTGGCGTTCGACTGAGTCTACAACATAATACTCGACCTAAGCAGAGTTCGTGGGTGGCGATCAAGCAGTGAGGACGTTGAAAAACGGTCGCGCGTTTCGCATACTTGTGTTGTCTATAGGGTTGTCAGGCCCAAAAAAAGAAAAGCCGGACACAAATTCATATTTGGCCGGACATTTGGCCGAGTCAAACATGCACTGAGTTTTGGTTGCAGGATTTGTGCAAGCAGGATGACCGTTCGGTTCGACAAATCGGGGCGCCAGCGACGCCTAGTGGCGTTCGACTGAGTCTACAACATAATACTCGACCTAAGCAGAGTTCGTGGGTGGCGATCAAGCAGTGAGGACGTTGAAAAACGGTCGCGCGTTTCGCATAGTTGTGTTGTCTATAGAGTTGTCAAGCCCAAAAAAAGAAAAGTCGGACACAAATTCATATTTGGCCGGACATTTGGCCGAGTCGAACATGCACTGAGTTTTGGTTGCAGGATTTGTGCAAGCAGGATGACCGTTCGGTTCGACTAATCGGGACGCCAGCACCGCCTAGCGGCGTCAGTCTACAACATAATACTCGACGCAAGTCGATAAGCAGAGTTCGTGGGTGGCGGTCAAGCAGTGAAGATGTTTAGAAAATGTCACGCGTTCCGAATAGTTGTGTTGTGTGGGACCTACAGCGTGTGTATTGCTAGTGTGATTAATTTGATAGTAAATTATAAAATGATCTGAACTGTAAACGGTTTGTCTATTGCGCAATAACCAACACTACCCACAGTACGCTCACAGTAGTTAAAATATGGCAGATAATAACGAAAGAAACATATATTTTTTATTATTTAAAGGGAAAAAATTGATTTTTTGTATGTTTGTTTGTTACGCTTTCACGCTAAAACGGCTTAACGGATTTGAATAAAATTTGTTACATGGGTAGACCATAACCTGGGTTAGGACATAAGATACTTTTATTCCGATATTCTCACGGGATCGAGACTTATGTGGGTGAAACCACGGGGCGCAGTAAATATAAAATAAATAAATATTACCTGGCTACTTGATTAGCACTCAATCCTTCCACTGTATCGTTGGCGGATAGTCGAGTTATAGGATTACTTCCAGACCTTATTAGTTTAAATACCAATAATCCTATCATTATCAACAATATAATCACCGCCATTAAAAGTATACACTTTTTGCCAAACAGAAATCTCTTAGACCTGAAATAAGACAAAAAATTTAAAAAGTGACCAGCACCCTTTCATTATTTATATGTCTTGATAGAGTGTTGCGCTGCAAAAGAACTAAAACAAACAAGCCAACTTTGTAATGCTGGTGTGAGACAGCTACGTCACGGACATTGCTCATTATAGCAGCACGGTTCCGACACTTGTCATTCAAGTTAGGCTTTTAAGTCAAATGCATTAAAGTCTATTTTACAATGGCTATACAGAAATGTGGACGGCTCGCGTGCCACTCACTGCCCGCGAGCCGTCACACATCGCGCCGACAGCACGCTTCAAGGCTTGTGCAGACCAGCGCGACTTGTCGCGCGACGTGACACGAACAATACAATTTCTAAGAAAACTTCACAGTATAACAATAACCGTTATCGCGTCGCGCGACAAGTCGCGCTGGTCTGCACAACCCTTCAAGCGAGAAGCCCGCTCCCCGGCGAAGAAACGCCTGCAGGCGGTATGCATGCCGACGCCTCGCCGTCCGCGCGGTGACTCCTCGCTTGTGAATGAACAACACGCTGTCACGTCACCGGTGCGGCGCGTTTGCGACTATTGGTCGCCTTGCTTACGGCGCGTTGGCGACTAGCGGTCGCCTTGTTTACGGCGCGTTGACGATTAGATTTTTAGAGGCGGTGCCGAGGCGTTACTGCGCTGGAGCGGTGCTGTTATAATGGGCGATGAACTTTACACTCGCGCCATGTCTTAGTGCTTTTCTAGTGTGTATGTGTGTGTGTGTGTGTGTGTTTAATCACCACTACTCTCAAAACGGTGAAGGAAAACAGCGTGAGGAAACCAGCATGTCCTAGAATAAAAAAAATTAAGACATGTCACATCTACCAACCCGCACTGGGCCCGCGTGGTGGATTGTGGCACACTCACTGAGAGGAGACAATGTGTCCCAACAGTGGAAACATTAAAGGCTTATTATGTACCCTTGTTTTGGTTCTATGTTCATTTGTTCTAAACCTGTAGCTTTTCGGTTTCTCGGTAGACGATGAGAAACCGAAAGGCAAAGTAATTTTTTGCAACTTACGGATAACACTTTCTCTTTTCCCGATTCGGTTTCTCAGGCTCAGGGTCGTCACATCCAGGTTGGAAATAATATACGTCTGACGAAGAATTCATTGCTGTACCCTCATCCGCGTTACAATCGTACACGGAATTGCCAGGATCCCCACAACATGGACCGTTGGGACTGCACCTACTGCAGGCACAGTTTGACAAGCAACGACGTTCAAAACCTGATAGAGAAAGGGGCACAATAAAGCATGAAGTTGTGGAGGTTTGGTAGGCGCTTGCTCCATATAAAAAACTGGTATTCAGCTGCATCCAGAACACTTCCTCTCTCCTTAAGGCCCGAGGTCTCCGAAACGGAGACAGTTTGCCAATTCCGTCAAGCCCCGCTGTCGCCGAATCGGCAACGGTGAGTCACGCGGCTTAGATCTCATACTTATTCACCGCATAGGTGCATTGTACATTTGGAGCATTTTCTCTTATGCACCTATGGGGTATCATGCGACAATAATTCAAAAAATTATAGGTAATACTGTTTTTTTTTTTTCGAAAATGTCATGGCGCGCGTTTCAATGTCAAACCGGGAGGCTTGACAGTTAAAACGTCACAAAAGGGGCGGGACTTTATCGCGGGACATCATCATTACATAAAGTTGATCACGAAGTTTCCTTTAACGTAACCCGAGGCTGGGGCACTACCTTTTCCAGAACAACAGAAGACTCTCTATAAAGACTCTGCTTAAATGTTCAAGTACAAAAAAAGCAATCTAAACGAAACAAAATGAGTATGAAGTAATTTTTCACGTTGTGATGCTTTTTTTGGAAGTCGGTTGTTTTTTTTTTTTAAGATTTTTATTTTTCACACTTTAGTTGTGGTACCTAGTCTACACAAATTCGAATACCACTACCTACTATGTAAATAACAGTGAGAGGAACTTATTATAACATCATCCACATAGACTAAGTGGGGAAAATATGTATTATTGAAGCTAACTCAAAAATTACCCAAGCAATGTTAATCAAATTTA
Source organism: Agrochola lota (assembly GCA_947364205.1). Classification (NCBI taxonomy): domain Eukaryota; kingdom Metazoa; phylum Arthropoda; class Insecta; order Lepidoptera; family Noctuidae; genus Agrochola; species Agrochola lota. The sequence goes on along the minus strand of OX376244.1, from coordinate 3,630,870 downwards.
TATTGAACCACCGCGCAAACTTCCTCTACCAAATGAAATATAATTTTCAAAATCGGGCCACAATTGACGAAAATATCGATGAATATTCATTAAAAAAAACATAATGTCGAACATAGAACCTCCTCAGTATATGTTAAAAGCAATATCATCAAGCTTACCAGACTCAACAGTTGGCATTATCTCAACATAATGTGCAACATTAAGTTTCCCCATCGAATTCGCAATATAAGATGGCTTTTCTTCCGTGTCAGATTTAGAACCATAGTTCACTACATAATCGACTTCTGAATATGATGCGTCAGTAGTAACGACTGATGGCAAAACTGTTACTGATGATTTGAATTTCAAAGAATTAAATTTCTGGTCTGGTGGTGATTTGCCGGTAGTCATGATGGAGATCACGGGAGTTGTTACAGGCCTTGTGCCTGAATAAGATTTATACTTAGCCGCTTTGAAGTTAGGATTTTTCTGCTGACGGGCTTCTGTAGGTATTTTGTTTACAGTCTTGGAGTTACAAGGAGATCTGTCTCGCGATGAGCACGATTCATAAGATTTGTACTTAGCTTTTGCTTTGGATTTAGCATTAAGTCTTTGCTCCAGGCTTCCTGTTGGTGATTTGTCTAAAGATTTCGAGTTATAGTTAGCCGATGAGCATGATTCATAAGATTCATTCTTAGCTTTGGATTTACCATGCAATCCTTGCTTCTTGGTTCCTGTTGGCGATTTTCCTAAAGTCTTGGAGTTATCGGAAGATTTTTCAAGTGCTGGGCCTTGCATATAAGATTCGTACTCAATCGTTTTGATAGTAGCATTAATTTTTTGCTTTATGCTGCCTGTTGGTGATTTGCATAATGCTTTGGAAACATGGGAAGGCTTGTCAGTCGATGAGCAGGGTGCATAAGATTCGTACTCCACCGATTTGAACGTGGTAGTAATCTTTTGCTTCATGCTGCCCGTTGGTGATTTGCCAGCAGCCAAATAGGGTGTTAGTTCGGGCAAAGCGCCTTTTTCAAAAGATTCGAACTCAAGAGATTGAAATGTAGCATTCATTTTTTCTGATGGTTTTGCATCAGTAGCCATGGAGTTGAATGACGACAAAGGTATGTCGGATGTTGAGCATGGTCCAAATGATTCAGACTCGGCCGATTTGAACTTAAAAGCATTACTTTTCTGCTTCATGCCTTCTGCCGGTGGTGCATCGTTAGCCATTGAATTAAATGATGAGAAAGCCATTTCGGGAGTAGAGTAACAGGACTCGGACGGCTCCGATTTCATTTTTGAAGGTTTTTGACTATGATCATATTTTCTGTAGATTCTAGGATCTTGTTTTACCGAATCGAAGGCTTCTGCAATATAAAATGGTTTCTGACGTATTGATTGTGACTAAGACAAAGTATAAAGTGTTTGTGTTTAAAAAATATATTGCTTTATTTTACACGTGCCAAGAATCAAGATAAATGCTGGTCAATTAATTTGATAGCAGCCGTTCAGTTTTTGTTAATTCATGGTTTTCATTCGGGATCTTTCACTCGAAGTGAAAAATAAATTAATTAGTGAACCGATCCAACGATGTTATATTTGGACATTGGGAATCTTTCACTCGCGCTCCGAATGATCGAAAAAATTATAAGAGCCAATGAACGTTCACTTCTATGTAATTTTTTCCGTGTCGTGTGAATGTGGAACGGCACAAGCTTAAATAGTCGTTTTTTTAAGCAAGGTTCCTGTTTGCGTTGTTGGGATATACAGAATTGAAAATTCTAACCTTTAACAGCTAACTCAATATTATTACACGTGACTTCCATATCCATTAGTTTCTCACAGAACTTCAAAATCATTTCCTGTTCGGATTTCTCCAAATTGCCGCAAATGTCACCATCCACCGTTCCAGTAATAGAACTGACGCAACAGTGAAACAGCAAAATCGACGCCATTAGATACATCTTCTTTTGTACTTCTTTTATGTCATAGTATCTGGAAAAGTACGGAAAAGAATGAATAGGTTAACTACCTTAATCATTTATCTATCCTGCCCTCTGCGCCCCAAAGAGTGCAGCCGTAGCGGACTCTGCGCTGCCACCGACGACGCCGTGGAAGTTGCGAAGTTTTGGACTAACATTTATCACTGTTGTGCCATCGACGAAGATGAAGTAGAAGATCAACCCAAATTCTACAGACTACGTAAGGCGAAAGCGTCAGAGAAGCCCGAGAAATTCAAATTTTCTTACGTTTTTTGCAATTTTCAGGTCAATACAGATAGTGCCATCCACGAAGACGCGTCCCTCTCTTCGGCTTCCTAATCGCTTACCTACAAGTATGCAACATACCGCTAGTGTTTTAGTTTTGTCGTGTTTACTAATTACCCACTCATAGATAACTAGTGTGTAATGAACATACTAAAATACTAGCGCTCCGCCCAGAGCGGGAGAAGATATTTGATAATTTCCCACCCAAAAAAAAGGGCCGTTCCCACTTAGCCACTTCTGCTCCTCTACCTACCAACTATCTACCATTAATCTTAGTAGTGAACAATTCCTTTCGTTCCACTAACCTCAGTCTCAGTAACGGATACTTATACCTGACAAATGCCTCAATGTCAGAACACAGAATTGCACCGTCAATCTCATCCGCACGTATGTCCTGTTTGTATTTTTTTAGCACTTCTACCATACTCCATGGGTTTAGCTCCTTTATAGGAGCTTTTGGATGCACACATTTGTTTAGCTGTAAAGTAATGTTATGTTATATTATATTATAAGAGCGCTGCTAAATGAGGTGCTAAATGTTCGATTGGCACATTTAATTCGACAGTATTTGTTAAACAAAACAACCAACCCGAAGCAATAACTAAAGATTCTGTTTTCATTTGGCTCGTGTCGATCGGACAACTTCGTTCGGCATCTACCTGTTGGCTCGGCACAATTCCAGATAAACCGACCGACTTTTTCCCGAACATGTATCGACATTACATACATATATTCGATTTTGCAGCCCGGCTGTGCTGAATCATGCCGAGCCAAACATTCTACCTTTACAGGTTATCCTAATGCGATAGTTCAGTAATAAGCTAAGCCTACTTTGTAGACAATTCATTATGTGTATTATTTTTTTTAAACACATAATTAAATAATCGCCAGGTTTTGTCAAGCCGTAAAAACAGCAGTTCGCTAGTTAATAAATAACGTTATGGTACCTGCACTTACTGCCCCGTCTCAAAATCCACCCTGTATAGTTTGTTGCTTTGACGAAAGAAGAAGAATAGTAAAAATAAGAATAAGCATGTGGACTCAGCGATCATTGTGCCGATAGTCGTTGCAGCCAATGGCTTAATTGCCATAAGCATCGACCAACACCTAGGGAGGCTCTCGTTGGGCAGCTGGATTAAGGGCTTGATTCAGAACGCGGTACTCCTGGACACGGCTTGGTTTGTCAGGAGGTTCCTCTCTCCCTGACCGCCGGTAGCTTGGACCCTGTTCCTGACACCGGCGGGCCAAATTTTTTTTATAACTTAAAATGTTTTTTTAATCTTTTTATTTTAAGAAATATAAAAAAAAAACTTATAAGAATTTAAATGAATAAGAATCAATTTATTTCGCTAAGTTTACATTCAAGTGGATTGAAATCCTAGACCTCACAACTTATTTACTGTGTGTAAATTTATTTGAACAAAATTTATATCAATAAATTTATGTTTACTTTACATTTATGTTTACTTTACTTTCACACTAGGATAGAAGAACCAGAGAAGAAGAAGATTACCCAATTTAATAAAAGATCTGTCCATTTGTTCTCGATGAATTCCAACTTGCAGTCAGAGCAGGACACGCAGGCCGTGTCGTCAGCATACATTTCAAATAAAATATACTAACAATATAAATTAGTATAGAAATAAATAAAAATACATGATCCTCTAGTAAAATACTACAAAAAGTGACACTGTCAATTCCTAATCCTATGACAGTCACAGATTATGATGGCAGACAAGACATTGTGTTGACCACAGAGGCCCTTGAGAGATGCTTGTCCCGTTCACTTACTTATCATGCAGCCTGTAATAAAAATTAATAATATCATAGTAATTATCGACAGATCGATTAGTATTTGACGACACGGTTGGTGCAGTGGCTTAGCGATCGACTGCTGCGTAACGTGTCGCGGGTTCGATCCCCGCACGGAACAAATATTTGTATGATCTGCAAGTAGTTGTTCCGGGTCTGGGTGTTAGTGTATGTGAGTTTCTATGTTTGTAAACACACCCACGATACAAGAAGAAATTCTAAGTGTGGGGCAACGTTTAAAAAAAAAAAAATATTATCATTTTGATATTAATGTACAAATATATGCTATAATCAAAATTCAATATCTTCGAAGTAGTCTTTTACATTATAATAACACTTTTTATTTAGGAATTTGTATTATTTCTTCATATATAGATGAATAGGTAACTTCTTAATGTCATCGGGCAATTTATTATAAATCAGTGATGCCATTCAAATAATACTTTTATTGAGTAATGCCGTTTTCCCATACAGTATTTCTACGTCTAATCTTTTATTTGTCACGTAATTGTCTATTGCTTGGATTCGATTTTACAAAAACATTTGATTCTTATATGTACAAAGAAGGTAATGTTAGAATTTTTAAAGGAAAATTGTCAAAAATATATTAACCTTGGTCTACCTAGTCAACACTAACGCCATATATGCTACAGAAAAGATTATATCTAATTAAACTAATAACTAATAGTGTGGAAGTACTAGGGGCTGGTAGAATTTTGAAAAGGAGAAAATAAAAGACGAACAAAATAGTCCTGTGATTTATTACATATTATTATAATTGCAGTATTACATGATGAAAAAAAAAAAAACGTTGGTCAGTTGCCCGCCAGACGCGACACCCATCTGGTTGGAGGATTCTCCCTTTTCTATAGAGGATGAGTGAACTTTACATCCTGGCCCTCATGCCTCTACAGACCACCCGATGTCGAACTTTAATATAGTAGATCTAAAGTCTGTTTATAAGTAAAAGGGAGGGGAACCCTATACTACTATTATTTTTGACATTTTCACAAAGAACCCCATGAGTTACACATTTGTGGTCGTACAAGGAAATAAAGTATAAACAATTTCCTTTTCATTGATGTATGGCTTGTTGGTGTTGAGTAAGTAGACCAACTTGCTCATTCTCCTTGGTAAAGTAATGTTGACAGCTTGTAGTACTATCTAAAGCACATAGCTGTGATGCATTTATTTTGGGCTTTGAATATAAATTCCTTGTGTACTGAGTTGCCCCAGAATATTATACCATATTTTAATATAGATGCAACAAGTCCGTGGTATGCCGTTAAGACGGCTTCTTTGTTGACAATTTTGGACAGTTTGTAGAGAGCGAATGAGGATTTATTAATTCTTTTACAGAGATTATCTACCTGTGTTTTCCATGACAAATTGCAATCTTTATCCAATATCCAGAAATTTGGTATTGGTTACAGAAGGTACTCTCTGTCCATCGTTATTAACATTAATATTTTTAGGTTGAGTTCTCTGGCGAAAGTGCATTATTTTAGTTTTGTCCATATTTACTTTAAGTTTATTGTTCATTAACCATTGAATTATTGTACTTAATGTAGCAGACGCTTTAGTGCGTTGCAGTTCTGTACTCCCTGGGTTCGTTCGTAAATTTATAATTGGTGGCTATACCTCGAAAACCCCAAGAATATGTTGTTTTATCCATCGAAATTTGTTTGGGTTTCAAATTTGTGTTGCGCGCTGTTTTCTTTGGTAGTGTCCAGAAGAACGAGTAATAGCGGTCCCCCCAGTAGATAAAATCTTTTGATACGGTTAATAGATTTGGTACTGAACTTTCCCGGATTTCATGGTATAATGTTATTGCGTTCTTTCCATTCAAATCTGCACTTTTAATAGAAAATTCGTCATCATTATTATCTTCATATTCAATCCAGTATATATTCTGTGTCTGTGAGTCAAGCCTTTTCTAATCATAATACTACCATTATTTCCATTACTATTTTCTATTATAACTTCTCTCTCGGAACCATTAAATCGAACCCTCTCTATTGTGTTACTTTCATAGTGTTTGTATGGTGTCCAGTAAATATATCTGTAATTTATAAATAATTTTTCACAAAGTTCATTATATTAAGTTGAGTAATCAATCATTATTTTTCTGAAAAATAAATAATTTCAAAATTTTTACATTATTTTTCCCACCGATACACTAACGATGTTATAAAAATATAATAATAATAATTAAAAGATGTCTAGCACGAATACATATGGTCATATTTTAAAATCTTTTATAAAATAATATTTAATAATAATATTTAAAAATGTAATTAATATGCATAAAGAATTGAACAGAAAATGAATAAAAGTCATAATATTATCATCAGTGACGTACCGTCCACAGCTGTCCACGACAATTTCACGGGGATATAAGTCCTTTTGTAAATTGATTACAAGATTTCCGATAGCTTCGCTGTTAGATCCAGGTTTTAATGAAAACGAGTACATCATTTTATCAATCGTCACAAAAAGTAATTCTGTGGCCGGGTCGTAGGCAAGTCTCCTTACGTATTGGACTGATTTTTTCTTAATTAAAGATTGTATTTTTCTGCTTGTTATGTCAAAACTAAAAATATCAGGGTGGTTGTGACTGTCTGTTTTGGAAAACAGCACTCTGTTGTGTAATGGGTCGTAAGTTATCCAATTGTTAAAATGGATCGTCTGCACTGTGTACGTTAGTGTTCCGTCATAATAAAATTCTAGCCGATCAGTTCTGGCCACGACGATGTCTGAAACAAGAGAATTGCATTTTTCTAAGCTATACTGAAATCTTCCCTTTTCTCCTTTCCTCTTCTATAAAATACGCCTAGCATGAGTTCTCAAATTACTTGCATTCTGATTAGCTGGCTTAGGACAGCATAAAATGACATCCAACAGCGGCCTGAGACTTGGTGAGTCTATCGCCCGGGCCCCAACAAATGTACGACTCTTTTACTTACCCCAAGTGAAGGAGTGCGCCAATCCCACGTATAGCGCTAACAACGCCAACACACACTGGGTTCTATACATTTTATACTCAAGGCAACGTTGTTTTAACAAAAGTAGATGATGCGTCCAACTCTAGTGATATAAGAGCAAATCGCTGGATATCCTCAAAAGTAAATATATATATAGGTATTTGCATCTATATTGGTAACAATACAATCTATGATTAGCAAGGTTAAAAGAGTGAATCTAGAAAATCCGGTTCATCAGAAATAGAAATAGATTTATAAAATGTGTTTTTCCTTATGAATCATTTATAATAAATATAATATTAGTTCGTTATTGTGAAACACGAATTTCAGTCACGTTCATAATAGCCACAGCCCTCGGTGAACACTGATAAAAACTTACTTCATTAAATTAATTATTGATAGCAAAGGGTGCGTATGAAGACGAAAAGATCTCAACCATACATCCTTACACACCCCCGATTTGTTAAATAAATATATGCTTATAATTTAAAAAACCGTAGAAATTAGAGATTAGTTCGTGATGTCACACTCTTCCGAGAAAATATTATTTAACTACGGAAGGAAAACCTACGCCTCTGCTACAAAAATATTTCGCCGTATCTTTTCACCTGTTATGCGTCTGAACTTGCGACTTTTGAAGAGCTATTGTGTTGATGCAATAAGCGAATCAACCCACCTCACAGGGCTAGTTCAGCCAGTTTGTTTCTGAGAATTAATATAAACAAATAAAATCTTTAAAAATCTTCTATCAACATTCTTAGGTAATAATAGGAACATACTAGGAAACAATAAAAACGTTAAATCTAGCTTAGCGTCATTCTCTCACTGTTGACGCAAAAATAAACCGCACCAGCAGCAGAGATGGACTTAAAATGTGTCCATTTGCGGCAATCGGTGCACTGCAGACACTATTCGCTTGTAAAGCTATCAGATTAGGAGAATACAATTTAGTTATTAAATAAGCTAGCACAATACAACATCAACCTGCAACTGTGGCCATGCTCAAGAGACTCCGTTGGTTTGGGTGAAATGACCCCCTCCTCATTTCATTACCAATTGGACCGAGCCACTTGAAGACTATTAATATAACATTATTTTTGATTCTGTCATCGTATAAACACACTATTATGAAATTGAAATACACTTACGTATATCACAACAAAAATGATCTGGATACCAAAAGTTACGAGGAACTGCTTTTTTTACTTTAAGCGCGAAAATAGTGGGTGGCTTCTTGTGGCAACCCTCACTTTTATCTAACCTACACCGTCTGTGTACTAGTGTGGGTACACAATAACATCTCCGCTATAAGGACTTACTCAAGAGGCATCTTAACGCTTGTGATAGTATGATTGTTTTAATTTCTTGCGGATTTTTTTATTGACGGTGGGGTACTATGCCAACTTCCATAAATAAAGCAGCATTGATAAATAGTCGAATTTCTTTAATGTATGTTTCCTGTGTGCATAAATAATGCATTTTTAACATTTCCTAGACAGATTTGACACCGGTTACTCTGGCCAAAGGAGTGAAATCGACGTGTGCTTCAACTGGTGTCTGAAAAACGGCGTTTGTTCGCAACGAGCATAAGATGTGAAGCCGTTGCTGCGACTGCTCAGTAGAGCAAAACCAACTTTAGGTTAATTGTGTTAAGTTAAGATTGAAATTCATCACTATCGTCCGACATGCCAGAATTCAGATATTTCCTAGATATTGTCTACCAACGCGGAGATGTCCGAAGTGGAGTTGAGTAGAGATGTTTTTCAGCCAGAGTGTATCCACCGAAGCTGAGCGGAGATGCGTACTGGCTAGACTGGAGCGTGTTGCTTGCTTTTTGAAGAAGCTTTGTTTTTTTTTTTAACAGGATGAGGCGGACAAATTTCGCGCCCTCACGCCCCTAGCCGTCGCAGGAGTCGCCCTGGGCGTCGGGAATCGCAGGCCGATTCCCGGCCACTGTAGGCACGGGTTTGCGGACGATGAGCAATGGGTAGCTCGCCGTCCGATGAGGACCAGGTCCAGGTCGATGGCGCGTTGTGTTCCTCTAAGAGATGTCAGCACAACTGACGGGGTCCACTGGGACCGATGCTTGCCGGGATCGCGGGAAAGTTCGAAAGGGATACCGTGGCCCCTGGCAACTTACAGGCAACTGAAGGAACACGGGTGGGTTTTAATAAGTAAGAGTCTGACTCAAAAAAAAATTACCATTATCTCTGAAACAACTGAGTCTAAAATTTTGAACAAAATAAAGAGAATGATTCTTTACTCATAGATCACAGAAAAACCTCTATGATATTTATGGTCTTAAAATAACATGGCAAGTTAAGCATGTTAAGTTTATTCTTGGGATAAATTTATCCCAACTACAGAAATCTTCATTGTGCATGGTCCGAGTGTTTGACACACACTTGGCTCTCTTTGTCTCTTTCTATTATATACGAGTGTCTATGTGCGTGCGACAATCGCGTTAAGAACTTTGTTGCTGACGAGAGTCCTTCGACCGCACACATTTTTTTTTTTTTACGTCTCCAAATAAGTTTACCTGCACGATATTGATTTTATTTAAATGTATAGGAAATGTAAGACCATATCCACCAAGACCATAATCAACAAAATTGACTCACTTATATTCGATATTTGTATATATATATTTTTTTTTTTTTTTTATAAAATCCTATTGTTTGAAAATTTTGTGAGGTAAAATGTATCGAGACTATTTATAAAAAAATACACATTATAAACAAATAAAAGTTTTTCTATTTCTGTTTTAATTTCAGCCAGTGCGTAATATTAGGGTAAACCATTTTCCAGTTGACAACATATATTTTATATTTATATATTTATTCAATAAATACACCACGGAGGAGCTCGTGGCTAAGTAATAACAGCCGCATGGGTCGATCCATCAGGTTAAGCTACGCTTATCAGAGAGCCTCTATTGTTACCAATATAGATGTTGCAAATACCTATTTATAGATTCCATTTTAAGGATATCCAGTGGTTTGCTCGTATATTCCACTTGCAGTCACCAGGGGTGGACGCGTCATTTATCTGTGTTGAAAAAACTTTGTCTGTAGTGTATAATGTATAGAATGCAGTGTGTGTTGGCATTTTTTGCGCTGTATGCGGGGTTGGCGCACTCTTTTTCTTGGGTTGAGTACAAGAGTCATATATTTTTCGGGGTACCGTACCTACCCAAAGAATGCCTACGGGACGGGACTTGCTAAGCCTTTTTGTATAGCAAGGTATTGACTCACATGATTAACATGTGGACCCCGTCACACTACGGCTTCAGCTCCTCTTGATTAGTGTATTAATAAACTATTTAATTAGGGTTCTGTACCCTAAGGGTGCAAAACGGAACCCTATTACTATGCCTCCGCTGTCCGTCCGTCCGTCCGCCTGTCTGAGAGCGAGCTGTATCTCATGAACCCTTATAGGTAGACAGTTGTAATTTTCACAGGTTGTGTATTTATTTCTATTGCCGCTAAAACAAAAAATAATATAAATTAAATTAAATTAAAAAATTAAGGGGATCCCCAAATAAATAAATATTTGACAAAAAAAAAAAAAACAAAAAAAAAACATTTTTGTACGAGCTCTATATCAACAACTAAAAAAAGAAATCCACTAAATGTAACAAAATTATGAAAGAGGGGGTAGTTTTATCAGACCGAGAATGTGTAACGGAATTTGCAAAGTGTTTCTATTCTGTGAATAATGAGGAGCCGGCGCGGCTTAACGTGAAGGAACCGGTGGAGGCGGGGGGTGCAAGCAGCGCGCGTGTGCACATCCCACGACTGGAACTCGGCCAAGTTCGAGCTGCGCTTGCTCGGCTCAAACCCAAGCGCTCGGCAGGCCCGGATGGTATTCCGGCATTTATTATGAGAGATTGCCGCTTGGTGTTAGCAGAGCCGCTCTACACATGTTTAAGTTGTGCCTAGAAACATCATACTTCCCAGATCGTTGGAAGGTCACCCGCGTAATTCCCATACCAAAAGGAGGAGACGGAAAGGTAGTTGAATCTTTTAGACCAGTGGCGATTCTGTCGACACCAGCGAAGGTCTTTGAGTCTGCCATTCATCGAGATGTCCAGGAGCAAGTAACATCGCAACTGTCAGACGCCCAGCACGGCTTCCGACCAGCGCGTAGCACGACCAGTTACAACCCGCATAGCTTGGAGACGCGTCGTATGTGGTTGCGTTCCTCAGCATTGAGGGAACGACGAAGGAGAAGAGATAACGATAACACGCTTTCAGCATTTACAACACTCCTTTTCCCAGGGAGAAGTCGTCTTCCGTCGCATGTTGAGGGAACTATAAGCAAATATTTATTTAACAAATCGGGGGTGTGCAAGGGTGCATGGTTGAGATTTTTTTTGTCATCATACGCACCCTTAAGCTATCAATAATTACGTCATGCTCCCCAGCAACCCCATCACCTGTTTTTCCATTTAGAAGTTTATAATACTTTTGTACCCAATATGTACTCAATAACACTTAGATAAAAAAGTAAGTAATTTAAAAAAATTAAACCGACTTCGAAAGAAATTAACTCAATATTATGAAATAATGTTTTTATATCTACACGAAATTAACCAACAAAACTAAATCAAAAGTAGGTACGAAACAAATTAGGGGCCTACAATTTTTTTTGAGGTCGGTGCCAGCACTTAAGAAAAGCACCTACTTATCTATATATACGTAAGGAGAAACTCACTGACTGACATATATCGATCGACGCCAGACGAAATAACTGGGACTAGGAACGTGAAATTTTGCACTTTTATAATGATGGGGAGGGAGCACTAGACAGGGAAAATTGCACCTTTAAGGGGGCGAAAAGCGTTTTTAATAAGAAGTTTTTTTTTATTTTTGTAAATATTTAATGATTTCATTGATAATTGTATTAAGTAAAAAAAACTATTATAGTTTGTTGTAAATATGCATGCCCAATGTAACAAACGGGACTATATGTTTAAGTAAGGCTACAGACGTGTCAAGAGAAGCAGCTCTTATGGCAAAACGCCACCATAAAACATAATTTCAATCGACCCAAACAAACGTGTTGGACTTTTAACTCAACTTCAAGTGGCAGTGGGATCAAAAGTCCAAAAGTGACGCTGAGAAGAGATGTTTCGGTGTCTGACGGCTTGGTCAATGGCAGCATTTGTAAAAGGATTCCGATGGCCTGCACTAAGGCGTGATCAACTAGAAGAAGGAGAGTTGCCTGATGCAGTGCTAATTCTATTCGATGACGCTTCAATCAGTGAGAAATCAAAAGATGCAGATAGTTATGTGCGAATATCTCCAATCACGGTAACGTTTCAAGCTAAACGTAATTAAGGTGACGTGGAACAACACATTTTACCGCTGATACTTAGTTCGGCTGTAACTGTATATAAGTTACAGGGCACAACACTTGAAACTGCAGTCGTACATTTAGGCAAAAGGTTATTTGCAAAGGGTCAAGATTATGTTGATTTGAGTAGGGTTTAATTCGCTTGATGGCCTTGCTATAAGATGAGTTAGATCCCAACAAACTTTTGAAACAACCAAATTTTTTCAACAAAATACATGTCGAATTGATAACCTTCCTTCCTTTTTTTGAAGTCGGTAAAAAGAAGGGTCTGAAAATAATCCTACTGTTGTTTTTACCATAAAATATACTGGCTGTTACGTCAAGTTTAAAATTCTCGGCCTATTGTTACACGTGCCTGAGCAAATATACATAGCAAAGTGTTAGTATAAGGTTTGCATACATTAAATTGTCAGGTGTTGTCAAGTAAATAATTGTAAAAACACTATGTCATAATAATTATGACATAGCTATTACTAAATACATAATTATTACTTTGGGGTTGCTGGAGAGATCTTATACAGGAAGATAAAAATGAAGTGTTTGTACTCCTAACCTTTGAAGGTACTTCTTTTTTACCGACTTCAAAAAAGGAAGGTTATCAATTCGACATGTATGTATGTAATATTATTGGAACTGCAAGATATTCACATAAGATAATCTGTTAGGGCTTCCAAACAAATATACAAAATTTTATAGGTGTGTGTATGTTTGTTTGTATGTTTGTATGTATGTTTGTCCACGCATATCTCCGAAACTATTAATCGGATTGTGACCATTGTTTTTTTATTGGCTTACATTTACTTCAACTTAGGACACAGTGCAAGTTTCATCAAAATCGATTCAGTCGTTTTCAAGATATGGTCTAATACGTGTAAGTGCGACGGCCTGGCTTATTGATACGAGCTACGGGTGTGGTGTCGTAGGGAAACATCTCAAAACCTTGGTCAAATTCTAGCGCGTGTTAAAAAAAAAAAAACCGGCCAAGTGCGTGTCGGACAACGCAATGAAGGGTTCCATAGTTGGGATGAATTTATCCCAATAACAAACTTAACTTAGTAGTTGCGAAACATGTTCTCCTATACATTGATATACGTCACGGTCAATTCTCCAACTGCAAATGTAAGCTTGTAATCGCAAAAAAATTTGGTTGTTTCAAAAGTTAGTTGGGATCTAACTCATCGATAGCAAGGCCATCAAGCGAATTAAACCCTACTCAAAGCAACATAAGCTTGACCTTTTGCCTAAATTTACGACTGCAGTTTCAAGTGTTGTGCCCTGTAACTTATATACAGTTACAGCCGAACTAAGTATCAGCGGTAAAATGCGTCGTTCCACGTCACCTTAACTACGTTTAGCTTGAAACGTTACCGTGATTGGAGATATTGGCACATAACTATCTGCATCTTTTGATTTCTCACTGATTGAAGCGTCATCGAATAGAATTAGCACTGCATCAGGCAACTCTCCTTTTTCTAGTTGATCACTCCTTAGTGCAGGCCATCGGAATCCTTTTACAAATGCTGCCATTGACCAAGCCGTCAGACACCGAAACATCTCTTCTCAGCATCACTTTTGGACTTTTGATCCCACTGCCACTTGAAGTTGAGTTAAAAGTCCAACAAATTTGTTTGGGTCGGTTAAAATTACGTTTTCTGGTGGCGTTTTGCCATAAGAGCTGCTTCTCTTGACTCGTCTGTAGCCTTACTTAAAATTTAAACTTATAGACCCGTTTTTAACATTGGGCAAGCATATTTAAAACAAACTATACTAGGCTAGGTAAAAATCTATCAATACTTAATGAAATCAGTTCTTCTTAAGAGGCGCGCACGGAACACGGCGCCCTGCTATCTCGGGCGGTAGACTCACCAAGTCTGTCACCCACAGGACACATCCTATGACGGCTAGAGATCATTATGCGCTGTTCTAAGCAGGTTGGCGGCAAAAAGTCTTAGTTTAGTTGCCACTGCTGTTGTTGCCACACTGGCTTATTTTAATAAAAATTATGAGTGGTTTTATTTTTTATTACGGACGCTTTTAACGTTCTGCATCGTTCTCACATGTATAATTTTAATATGAATGATGTAACCAATAGTTTGTTACCATATTTTGATTTAAAAGAGTGTCCGTGGAGTTTCTTGTCCGTTCTTCTCCATAAGTACCTACTACGCTTTGGAATTAGTTTCATCTTTTTGACTGACCGACTCCTTGACAATCCAAAAGTGCCTGTAATTGGTTTATTCGAAATATCTTAAATTATATTAAATTATCTAAATACTTGCATTGTCATTGTCATTGCCTACAAATCCAGCATCAGTGATCCTGCATTTACTCGTAGTTTTGCCATAGCTAGCTAGCTAAAATAGAATCCTTAATGAAGAAAAAACAAAACCAAAACGAAAGAAGACACACCTACGACCCGGTCACAGAATTCTTTTTTGGAACTATTAGTAGAATTATGTACTCGTTTTCATTAAAACCTAATAACGAAGATGGCAGAAATATTGTGTTCCATTTGCAAATGTATGAAGCGTGTCCTCGTAAGGTCGCCGTAGATAGCTGTGGAGGGTACGCTTCTGATGACAATTTAGGGTGGATCCACGAATGTAGAATTATAATCATTATTTAGATTTGTTCTCAAATGTCATGATTTCATGAAAAAGTCATACAATGGAACAAATCTAACTTAGAGAGATGTATTAATCATTCAAATTCTATAAATACGTATTTATGGTCAATGATAAGAATACAACCTGACACTGGCAAATTGGCACTAGCACACAACCTGGCAAATTGCAAAAAAAAAGTAAGAAAATTTGTATTTCGCGGGCTAGCTTTGCGGATCCACCTTAAGTCATAAGTCATTCGTCTCCGTTGAATTCTTTGTACAAAGATATTTGTTATATATTAATTTTTAATTTGTATCGTATTTATGTGAATATGTAAAAATAATACACATATACATTAAAATACTTATATACAGTATATAACACAACTAACTAATTACAGTAGGTACTAAATTCAAAATTAAATTATTATTATATTTCCTTTATTGAACTTTTTAACATATAAAATACATTTTTAAATATTAAAAAACTATATAAAAAACATTTTGAAACATAAAAAATAGTGTTCCGCCGGTGTCTGGAGCAGGGTCCAAGCTACCGGTGGTTAGGGCTGCAGAGACAAGAACCTCCTCACAATGCGAGCTGTATCGAGGAGTACTGCCTTCTGAATCAGGCCCTTGATCCAACCGCCTAGCGAGAGCCTCGAGAGATGTTGGTCGAGGCTTTCGGCCATCAGGCCATTGGCCGTAACGACAATCGGCACAATGATAGCCGAGCTCACATTCCACATGTTGACAAGGTAATGTGCTAAGTCGAAATATTTTATTTGTTTCTCTTTCTCAGTTTTCACGAGGTTCTCGTCATGCGGAATGGTAACATCGACTATCATTGCGCGGCGCGCTAATAGGTCTATCACCACTATGTCAGGCTTATTGGCAACAATAGTCCTGTCAGTAATGACAGACTGGTTATTATTATTATTATTTGTATGTATTTTCACATACAAAATTTTTTTTATTTTTATTTTATGTGAAAATTTAAAGTTATTTAATAATTACAGGTATATTTACAGGACCACATACGTGAAAGTAACATAATAGAGGGTTCGATTTAATGGTTCCAAGAAAGAAGTTATAATAGACAGTACTAATATGATTAGACACGCCTTGATCATTGACCCACAGACACAAAAAATGTACTGGATTGAATATGAAGATTATAACGATGATGGATTTTCTATTGAAAGTGGAGATTTGGATGGAAAGAACGCAAGAAAATTATACCGTGAAATAAATTCAGTGCCAGATGAATTAGCCGTGTCAAAAGATGTTATCTATTGGGGGGACAGCGTTGACACGTTCTTCTGGCAAGTACCGAAGAATCTACCGCATGACACAGATTTGAAACCCAATCAAATTTCAATGGATAAAGCAACATATTCTTGGGGTTTTAGAGGTATAGCCACCAACTACAAAATTAAAGAACAAACTCTAGGAATACAGAACTGTAAAGCACCGAAGCGTTTGCTACCAAATTACTCAGACACTGACAACTGCACCTCGCTCAATGTTTCTACAGATGAAAGCCTACTATGTGTCTATGGTACGAAAGTTAGTGGGGAGTCTCATTGTGAATGTATACGGGGGTACAGCGGTGAGAGATGCGATGTTTCAGTTTGTCACAACTATTGTTTTCGAGAAAATTGTATATCCACTGCTAAGGGACAACCTAAATGCAAGTAAAACAGTTCATTATAATATACATAACCCATTAGCTATGGACCAGTTCGAGCGCGTGAGAACTCAACTCTAGGACTACTTGACTCCTACAACTCGAGCCTGTGGCAACTCGATCCAGAAAACTCTTAATCTAATTAATCAAAGAGCGAACAAAGCGAGCTCTGAAACTAAGTGCACCCCGACACGAAAAGATTAAGCTCGAAGGGGTTGGCAACGGCTAGACTGAGTGAACAAAGCGAGCAAACGAAGCTCCTGTTATCATCATCCTTCGTGTTAGGTTCCTTTAAGCCCTGTAGACAGAAATAGGAGCTCCGACTGGCGGAGTTCCATTGACTCTGCTCAAGCCGACGATTATAATGACAAGCGTCGAATTACGATGGGACAGGTTCGAGTTGTTGAGATCGAATTGTTCAGGTTGTGGTATCTGATAGCGACGATAGCTAGGTGGAGTTAAATTAAATTGAGTGGGCTATATAACAAGTATAATTATAAAATAAGTGAAATTACAACGGTGTTGATTAAAATGCAAACAAGAGATTAAGACGTTGTTGTGCGTGAAGGCGTGGAACAGCTGACGTAGCGGGGACCGGCGCACACGGCCAGCTGACACGTCGCCGTTTCCACACCCGTCGTTCACTGTTCGCTGTGATCTTGTGAGGAAGGTTTCAACAGTATCCTGGGGTTGATTTGCCGTCATCAAATTGACTCGTAGAAACATAGTCATATTTTGATGGCTTCCTTGTATATTTTGTAACCCTGTCTCATAAATTCGTAATTTTAGGTGTGATGCTGGTTACTCTGGGGAAAGGTGTGAAGTCAACGCGTGCCATAAACATTGTTTGAACAACGGTGTCTGTTCTCTGAATGAGAAGAACGAGCCAGTCTGTCAATGCATAGAAAATTATGAGGGTGAAAGATGCGATGTTCCCGTCTTTCTTGTGAAATGTTTCCAAACAGTTTCAATGTTAAAGGACATCTTAAACACAAGTAAAAAGTTTTTAATCTGTCTTAAAACTACCATTCACGAGCAGTTCCAGCTTCACATCCGTGTGATCTGAATAAATCTGTCTGTTACGACCTTAAATTCGATCGTCTCGTTTCACCGTGCGCCGCAACTTTGCTGATAAATTTAATAGACGATGGGACGCTTTGCCAGCTTCCGTTCATCTTCTACATGAATTAATTGTGCATTTACGGTTACTCTGGGCAAAGGTGTGAAGTCAACGCGTGTTTCAACTGTTGCTTGAAAAACGGCATTTGATCGGAACGAGCACAAAATGTGAAGTCGTTGCTGCGACTGCTCGGTAGACCATAATCTTTTCTCAGTTTACTTAGTGATAAGTTGCATTAGAAGTTCATCATTCTCCTTGGCCATAATTTCAAAACTCACATAAGTCCTAGACACTTATTTATATCATGATTTGAACATTTTGAACAATCCATATCGATACACAAATACACCGATACCGAATACATAGTTCTGTTTCATTTTTTTGTTGGCTTTAATAACAACGCAAACCTTTTGTCAATTATTAGAGTTGGGTCACCTATATTACAGTACTTATGCATGCGTATACACGCATCTTAATAGCGATGCAGACAAATTTTTTTTTTCTCCGGAAGGTAGATTATTAAAAAATAATTGGACACGTATTTTTTATTTTTTTACGTAATCAGAAGATTACGGCAATACATTGAGTAGGCAATATATACATTAAAATGTGGCATGACGTCACTCCCCGGTAGATTTTATACCGACTTGTGCCGTAGCGAGCCCCCACCACGCCCACCAACTTTAATGCGTTTTAACTAAACCATTTTTTATTAATATGATATAGCAAAAAATACTTGTCAAATATTTTTTTATTATCATACTAACGGACATTTTTTTTTCCCCCATTCAACATCTTTATTGCGTAACACACTTTCAATTAAAATCCGACATTTTTTAAGGATATCGGTAATCCATTGCTTCATGAGTTTGAAACATTTGTCTTCTCAAAAACGTAATAACGCAATGAACGTGGGTGAACTGTCAAAATGTCTCCATTGCGATCAATTGTCATTTTAAGTGTGGTACGCAGTTACCCTGCAAAAACAAAGAAGAAGGAGACTGTGAGTAGTGTATCGTGAGTTTATATGTGTATGCAATTCCATGGCTTCTGTTCTAAAGGGTGCCAGGACAGCAGGAATGAATTCTCTTTTAGAGGTATGAGGAACAGGGTGTTAATTTCACTCATCCTTTATAGAAAAGGGAGGATCCTCCGACCAGCACGCGTAGCATGAGCACCGTTTTGTCGACGGAAGAGTAGACAAAAATGACGTTCCGTGTAGACAGTACGACGGCACCAAAGTAGAAAGAGTCAACTGCACTTTTTACGAAATTCACTCTGACATAATTCGACTCAGAATTCTTTGTTTTGTCATAGGACTTTTTCTGTTTGATTCTCTATTTTTACTTATATAAAGACAGCTACAACAATTATTCTTAAAATGACGAAGTTCCGTGTTTTGGAACAAAAAATATTACAGTAATATTGGCCCTAACCATTTCCTTGGTCTATTAACTAAATGATGTAAAATAGGAGAAGATAGCTTTGTTTTTCTATTAATTATCACAATTTTGCATTCAAAACGTTCTTCTGTAAAATCATGATTTTAAGATTTTGTAGATAACCGTATATACTTTGCGGCCGTCGAGTAGAATGTTTCAAAAAGGGATTCTAAAATCAAATTGTCTTCACTACTTTGGACAACTGTCAGTTCTCAGTGTGATTTTGACAGTTTGGGATAGAAAACTTTCTTCTGAAATAGTCTACATAGAAAAGGACCTAGACAAAGATTGTTCGAAACGTAAGGCAAAATGACAGATTGTAGAAAGATTTCTATGGTGCGATGTCAAAAATGGAGAAACGAAATGTCAGTTTGTATAGAAAGAGCTATGTCTATTCTTCTTAGAAATAGAAAGCGTCATGCTACGCGTGCAGGTGTCGTGTCTGACGGGCTACTGCCCAACGATTGATGTCAGCTAGTCTATATGTCGTCCGCGCCGCAAACTCTGATCTCGCGATGCAGGATTTGTGTGACGTCAGGATTTTGATGCGTAGTTCGCATGTGGCGATGTAGATACCGCCACAGTCTCAACTCTCGGCCGTCTTAGACCCGTATTACTCTGTAAAAAAAAGTTATAAAGTTACTAGCTAAAAATTGCTACGTTAAATAGGTTAATAGTCATAATTAAAATTGTTTTTTTATCACTGACAATTATTATAAAAATTAATTGAGATCTAATGCGTGAACTAATAAATGATTTTTAATTACATAAATAACTGCAGGGGGTAAATGAATTGCTTAGCAATTAACAAGTAGTTAAGTTAAATAAAAAAATCGTTAAAAGCTACCTTGTTATCGTATTATATACGTAGATATATTTTTTTTTTATAATGTTAATAACATCAGATTACGACTGAGCTTTGTCCTTGAGAAATAGTTAGAGGTGTCACTAGTACTAGTAGTGACACCGTAGCGGTGGTACTAGTAGGTACTGTAGGAATCGGTTCAAGGGCTTTTTGACCCCTTGTCCGAGGAGTTGGTCTCTCAGCCCTCGAAACCGGGTGCCGGTCGTAACACTGTTTGCGCAATGCAGGATATGTGTGACATTAGGTTTTTGATGAGTAGTGCACATGTAGCGTTGTAGTTCACATGTGGCGTTGTAGATGGCCGCCACACGTT